>CM041719.1:25196204-26396204 GCA_023373845.1 Nibea coibor | reverse complement strand
AAACAGTGTACAGTTAGAAAGTGACCACCATTACAGGTCCAGTGTGTCAGATTCAGGGTGCTGTGTTTGCATAATTTAATATTCCTAACTATGTTTCCATTAGTATATAGTCACCATAGTTTCTCCTTCACACTCCTTTAAATGAAGTGTTAAAGAACTACTTTATTCAGACTAGACAGAAACAAAATAACCAAACCGTCTTTGTTATTCTGACCCAACTCTGGCTGGGTCAGAATAGGTCCTTAATCCACATTCAATGCTGTGCAAGCAGATAACACCTCAGTGCTGCAGTGTGAGTTGATATATTTAAATTAGATTATATGCATACATTTGGTGCAAAATTGGCTTCTATTAAAATGAACCTCACTGCAAACATTTACAAACACCAGTATCAAAAGCCACACAGGGTAATGACTGTCATCGGAGAGTTGGCTGCAACTGAAACGATCCAGTGATGACAGCTGATGGCAGCTGTGAATGATCTAACTAGAGAATCAGAGTTATTTCCATGTAGGTTTTCAAGGAATTTGTCTTGGTGTAATTGGTGGATAACAAACATTAAATAAAATATGAGGAAGATAAAAAAAAAAATCAAGTTTTAGTATTTTTGAATAAAACTCTTTCAGTTCACTGCTTTTCTAGTGCTACTTTTAAGTTTACTGTTCCCTTTTTTGGTTTGACTGGTTGTAAAGCATATAGCAAAACATTATCACCTAATTTCACCTTCACTTAGGTGAAGCTGACTAACCTCCTCCAGCCTCTCCATCTGCATCTCTACTATCCACCACCTGACCTTAGAGTGTAACAATCATCAATTTTGATGATACGGTTATAGAGGAAAAAACTTTCAATCTTTTCAATTATCATAAGTATGAATGTATAAAATCACATTTGTAATCTGAGGTTTTGTTGTTTTTTTAAATTTTTTTGTAAATCTTTCATTGTTGGTGTTTTTCCTTTCAACATAAACATAATAGATGAAAATAGGTGTATCTCTTTGGCATTAAATATAAGCTTTTCAAAAGTTGTTGCATTGTTGAGGCTCTACAGGAAGAACAAGAAGAACTACTACTACTACAACGACCATGATGATAATAATAATAGATTTTATTTATCAGCACTTTCACTAAAACTTTACAAGGTTATTGATAGCTTTGTAACTGATGAGGAGGATTTTGAAGTGGATTTGCTGCTTTATTGGAAGTCAGTTTTTTCATGTCTATGTTTTCTTTTTGTAGACAAAGGCAGGCCGGTGTGCAAGTCCCGGTGTTGTTTACAACCTGACGGAGTGACAGCAGGGACAGCCAATCACACAAGAAACGGCAGTGCCAATCGAGGAGCTTGTGGGCGGGTCTAAACTACGGGAAACAGGCTGCAGCTTGAGCGGCCGTTTTCCGCTTGGTCCTAGTGCCTGACCGTCTCTGTTTATCATAACGTTGTAACATTGTTTTTGGATGGAGGCAGGGTAAAGGTTGTCTGTTCCACAGGCAGAAAACAAGAAAATAAAAATTTCTAGGGCTAAAATGAAACAGATACTCTCAGTTTCTAAGAGCAGCTTATTCAGTCATCTCCCACTTCTCCATTCAGTGCTGCACAGACAGCATAGATCACAGTGTGACTGTGTCCAGTATATTAAAGAAACACTAGCAGCATGGGTCCCTCTTTGGACTAGACCTTTAGTTAAGGACAGACCTTTGGCTAATGTGATTTACACCTTCCTGTCTACTCTACACTGTATTTTATGGATAGGGTGCAGTCCCTCTGTTAGTGTTATTATTTCAGAGTTGAAAAGGTCAGCTGTCGACACCACGTCTTCGTTATGTTCTGCCTCACTAGAGAAACCTTCCTCATACAGTATACTCATCTGACACCTTCTCACCATGGGCTCTAAATCTGGAGGGAGGCAGATTATGGAGGACTTCAGAGCGAGGGCCAATGGCTCAATTGACATTTAATTTATTTAAGTGTTTTTCACTGGACCTTTGTAGCAGTGGCTCTTTGGAGGCACAGGCTCTTACATTTTTTAAATGTACCCTCAGTGGGTTATTCACTGTGTTCAATCTGAGCATTGAGTTTCTTTTTTTCTTTCGCCTTCTTTCATTTTTCTTTCTATTTTTTGTAATTATTCTTCCTTTCCTGGCCCAGAGGCTCCTTTTGTCTCCTTCTTCTTTTGGGCTGCAGTCTGATGATCTTCTCCAGACTGAGAGCTCGTCTTGCATATAACCAGGGCTGTGTCTAAAATCACTCATTCACTACCCCTACATATAAAACACATTTAATGGTTTACTCTATAAAAAGCAATAAATTGAGATTTTGAACACTTGTCATCACAGATACAATAGTCATTTTTTCTAAAGATATATATTTTTTGGCCTTTTCAAGCTTTTTAAATTTTTGACAGAGACAGCTGAAGAGTGACAGGAATGTGGAGAGAGAGATGGGGAACGACATACAGCAAAGGGGCACGGGTCGGATTTGAAC
This sequence comes from Nibea coibor, assembly GCA_023373845.1. Lineage (NCBI taxonomy): Eukaryota > Metazoa > Chordata > Actinopteri > Sciaenidae > Nibea > Nibea coibor. The sequence continues at coordinate 26,393,723 of CM041719.1, read as the reverse complement.
CCTGGGCTGCTGCACAGACCTTCGTATGTGGGGCAGATGCTCTACCAACTGAGCTAATTGACGTGGTAATGTTTTTTAAGAGATATAGTAACTGTAGATGGGATCTCGCTGGTCTCCTGCTTCACCCTAAAGAATCTTGGAGTTATCTTTGATTATTTCATCTTCTTGCTGTCTCTTAGGACTTCAGATACAGAATGCTGCTGCACGTGTTCTGACAGGAACCAAGATCAGAGATCACATCTCTCCCATTTTGGCTTCCTTGCACTGGCTACCTGTTAAATCTAGAATAGAATTTAAAATTCTTCTCCTTACATACAAAGCTCTTCATGGTCAGGCACCATCATGCCTGCCTAAAAGAACTCATAGTACCTTACTACCCCTCTAGACCACTGCGCTCTCAGAATGTTGAGTTCCTTGTGGTTCCTATAGTTTCCAAGAGTAGATCTGGAGCCAGAGCTTTCAGCTATCAAGCTCCTCCTCTGTGGAACAAACTACCTTTCTGGATTCAGGAGGCAGACATGGTCAAAAGCTTTAGGGCTGACTCAGGTCATCCCTTACTTATGCTGCTATTGGACAAGAAAGCTGGAAGACTTCCAATGAAATAATGCATGTTGCTAACTTTGTGCAGGTTATCATGAATCGGGATACACCTAAATCAGTGTATAATGTACTATTATTATGATTATCACTACTACTACCTTTGGTCATATTATCTTTATTCAAGTTTGTTGTTTCAGGTATCATTATTTTATTGCAGTTGTGCATCTGTGTCTCTCTTTGTCTCTTTGTCTTAAATTTATTTGTCTAGATGGCCCTAAATTAAACACTGGACCTTTAAAAATGGACATAAAGTACACTTTTTACGTTCAATACATTTTTATGTATTTCTACTTTAATACATAACTCAGTATCTACTGAGTATCTATCTGCGATGCTTATATTGTGATATGGTAAATGGCAAATGGACTGTATTCACATAAAGCCTTTCTAGTCTTCTGACCACTCAAGGTGATTTTACACATTCACCCATTTATACATATACATGCATTCATAAACAGATGACATTTACTGTCATGCAACAGCTGATCAGGAAAGAGCAGACTGCAGCGACATGCAGACTGGAGGGGTTGGGGATTGAACCACATGAATGACTTGCTCTTCTTTTGGAGCCACAGCAGTCCCTTACATGTAATGTACCATTCAGTATGCTGAATGAAGTTCAGGATGGGATGTTTAAGCCAGAACCATGTTAGACTGATGTGGTTCCTTCAATATTGTTTCATCCAGTCCACCAAAATGATTTTTTGTAATCTTCAGTGTTACTCATATATCTGAAAACAATATTCTAATGAGGGAAACATATTTGAAAACTAATGCTCATTAGTTGATATCTGAAATGATGCTTTGGCATGTCAGACATATCAGGAGTGTAATATATGCGCCATTTGGGTGATATCAGTCCATCATCCACCATCTCCACATCTCTGCTCTCTTCATTCTTCACCAAAACTTTCATGGACATGAAGGAACCCTGCTGGCCTCCAGGTGCAGGACTTTTTCTGGGAGGGGAGCTATGGAAAGATGTGCCAACACTGTAACCCACAAAAAGGTCAATCAAAATAACCAAAGACAATGCCATTTTCACCGAATGAGCACTGGTAGAATGCAAATTTGCTTATTTAGCTCAACTGAAGCTGGAATATCTATCTATATCTATCTATCATAAAAAAAAAACTTCTGAATGTGGTTTGTTTATGTGGTTTAATTGATCAAAAGACACAATCTACCTCCTTCAACAGAAACATTAATTTGGAGGAGGTAGGTGGTCTCTTTTTGTCAGTCAGTAATATGAAGTTATTACAAGGGTATCTATGATTAAAACTGAGTTCTTTGGAGGCTTATTTACTGACTGAATTACATTGTTGCATTCAAGTCAACCACTCATGAGAAAACAGTTTTTACTTATTGCAGTAAGTCAGAGGAGTCATGAAGGAGTCTGAAGTTCTTTATCAGAAAAACGTTCTCCTCCTGCATCCACTGTTGACTACACAATGTCATGACTTAGCCAAACATCTGATCTATAGTCACCATTTATTATTTTTCATTTATGGATGTACTTCTTCTACTTACTGTATACATTTAAACCTTACAAAACACAGATTCAAACCTTGATCAGTTAAATTCATCATCATCCCTCTATGCTGATGACACAGTATTGTACACCAGAAATGACACATCATCTTATTTATTCACTTATCATTTTTTGTTCCACTCTACAATATAGCAAAAATAACACACATAAAATGACTTATACTACTTGATTATTGCTCTTAATTACAAGCTGTGGAATAGAATGAGTGTGAAAATGATTGTGACTTACTCAACGGTATTTTACTGCAGTGTTAGTAAGTGACTTTAAGTGTTGTATTCAATAATAACCACACCAGCACAAATAATGACATAAAAAGTTGCAAAATCAATATACAATATTTACCCACATATAAAGTGGGAGATTACTGAAAGTTTTGACATACAGTACATTCTGAACCTAAACACAACACAAACACATTGGGCTAAATTTAGTCAGTAAACTATGTGTGGAGGAATAAAGAATATTAAAAATCCAGTGTTACTCTCTGCTGTCCAGTTCAACAATCACGCCCAGTGACAGTGAGCATACTGAATTTACTATAGGTTACTGACAAAGACCATATACAAGTCATTTACAAATGGTTCCTCTTGCTAGGATCACATTTTCTTTTTCCAGGCTTCTAATATTCCAGGAGCCCAGTGAAGTTTTGATTTGGAAAAGCAGCCACATGGTTTGAGGCTCTGTAACCTCCCACTCATTACAGAGCGCACACTCTCTGAAAGAACATCACAGTTTGTTGGACAACTGGTTTTGGCTGTGGAGACTTTCTGATGTTGTGCCAAACTGTGAGGAGGTAAAACAGTAATCCGTCACCCAGAAGTCAGTAAGATGTTATATATAATAAAACAGGATGTTTTTTGTATGCTTTATTTGTTGACAGATGGGCAGAAACATTTTGCTTGCATTGCATTGTGCATTTGAAGCACACCTTTCACTTTTTATATATTGGAATACAGATAACTCAGAAATGTACAATTTCAGCTGCATGGTTTTGTACATCACAGCACCAGTGCTAGTTTTGACAGCAACATTTGAATCTAAACTATGTGTAATCCATCATTGAAACATTTGTGTACAATTTCCAGACTCAGGATAAGACATCATCCATCCATCCATCCATCCATCCATCCGTTATCTGTAACTTTTATCCTCATCACTGTGGGTCTGGAGCCTATCCCAACTGACTTTTGGCTAGAGGTGAGGAGACATCCATTATGATTAATAATACAACTTTATGCTTTAGGCTTTTCCCATCTTGTTTCCTTTTTTTGTACATGTTCATAATGAACATATTGGAACAAATATGTTTAAAGTAGAGCTGCTCCAAAACAGATATAGGAGATGGTTTTGATACTGGCTTGAATATGGTATTGGTATTGGGCATGAGTATGCCTGTGATAGAGATAGAGAGCCACAGATGTACAGCAGCAGTAAATCATTAACTATCTATAAACTGTAATGGAGATATGGTAACAATAATGACGTAATAATATATGAAGTAATAATATATGTATTGGACGTCATGCAGGACCACAGCAGCAGCCACGATCCATGAGAACCTGCTCCACGAGAGAGCATAGAAACTCCAGGGAAGAAGTTTAGTTAGTAACATGCATTAATGAGACGACAGGTATGTTTACAGATCGTGGTGGTGATGGTGATGGAGAGAGAGAGAGGGAGAGAGAGAGGGTTTTCAGTAAAGGGAGATGTGACTGTATCTTCAACCAATACCATGCCTGACCAGGCATAACACTGAAAGAGACAGACAGAGAGGACTATACGAAGCTGATGAAATATACAGATATTTTTAAACATTTCTTTGTCAAAGAGCTGATACACATACCATACATACATATGCATATGTACAGACACACATAATCTAACAGTGGTGATGGCTACAGTTCATCTTCATCTTCCAGTGATTTATACTTGCTGCATTAATATCAATAGTCACATCTGTGTATATCAGGGCCCATGGTGACAGAAGAAAGTCACATAACAACAGACACATCAGCCTCTATTTAGTGTAATGGCCTTAAGTTGCTCTGGCTAAAGCAAACAGCTGCCATCCTTCACAGAGCAACATTAGCATTCATTTGGACTCATGGTCTGTCCAATATTCACTCCTCTTTTGGCAGGAGTCTCCACACTTGGTCTCCACACTTACTAATCGCATTTGGTGCTGACGTAATATCAAATATTTATATTTATACACATACAACACATGTTGATGTTAAAACCATGTGTTTAAAACTTTCATATCAGCTCCTCTAGTCGTTGTATCGACCTCCAGGCCCAATGCTGATCAGAGGATGATCGATGACGAAATGTTTGCCATGTTATAGAGCTGCCTCAAGTGAATGTAGACTGACATGAACCGGTTTTCACTTGTTTTTCAATATTAAATTAGGAGTTTACTCTGTCATGGCTCATTAGCATAGCATTGTGTATATGATATTTTATTTCAATATGTCTCTGTGTATCTAATATATATCAAAATAGCTTTATATGAAGAAATTTTCATTGAATTCTGCTGTTTACATTCAGGTTTTCTATTTTTGGTGCATACATTATTTAAAGAACAAAGCTAGAGATAGAGATGGATGTTGGGCAGAGAGAGAGAGAGAGAGAGAGAGAGAGAGAGAGAGAGAGAGAGAGCAGTGTTGAAACAGGGACTTCCCTGAGCCTCCATCATCTGCAGGGAGGGAAAAAACACTCACACACACACAGCCTCCCACATACACACACACGCACACTGTGCTGAGAGCTAGCAAGGGGCTTTAAACAGTTTCACACTAAACAGAGACAAAGGGACTGTAACCTGCTACAATGGAGGAAAACATGGATGAATCGCAAAGCCAGAAAGGTAGGACGGACGAGCACTTTGTTCATTTTTATCTTTCATCGGCCGTGCCATTCTGCCATTGTTCTGTTCATGCATCTCTCTTGGTATCATGGGATTCCTTTGTGTGTGTGTGTGTGTGTGTGTTGTGGGCAGAGAGAAAGAAGACAGCATACATGTCCTGCAGGGGAAAAAAGCATCAATTTTACATGCATTTAATTTTCACCTTCTTCTCGGCGCAATTCATATCAGCTGTTTCCCACATTGTTGTGTCCAGCAGAAAAGCAAAGATGTGAATTTTTATCATGCCATCTATACGTCTGCTCCTGATTCCATAGATTATGCAACTCTATTCTGTTGTGTTCTGATGAATGGATGCATAAATGAGCAGATTGTTTGGGTTGAGGATGATAGGAGATGGCAGACACCGAAGGGTTGGTGTTGTTTTGGAGGCTGGACGGACAGATGGATGGACAGATGCCTGGATGGATAGATGGATGGAGGAGGTGGGAGTGGCAGTGGGGTGTGGGGGGGTTCAAGGGGGTAGAAGAGGGTGATAAAAGGAGGGAGCGTGGGGCAAAACCTTGCAATAAAGACTAAAAATCAGAGGGAGGAGGGATAAGTGGAGCAGTGATTGATGCCTCCATTGGGATTTTCTTTGTTAGCCTCCATTGTTGATGCTTCACGCTTGTCTGAACGCCTTTTCCTCTCCTCTCTCCCTCGCTCTCTGCACGTCTCCTCTTTTTTTCTCCTGCTGTCTGTGTCGCTCCCTTACCCTTTCCCTCCATTTTCTTTATATCTCTCCATCACTAGTCCTCTGCCTCGATGTATTTTTTCTTCGCTCACTCTGACTCAAACTGGATTTTCTGCTCTCTCCGTCTGTCTCTTTGCCTCTGCAGGTGTCTGTCTCCTGTCTCTCTCTGTCTTTTTTCTGTCTTGCTCTCCCTAACGCTCTATTTTGACTCACCTCCATCTCGTTCTGCCAGTTCCCTCCCTCTATTCCTCCCTGGTTCCCTGCCTTTTGTTTTTACTCTTTATCTTCTCCATCTATCTTTTGCCTTTTTCTAATATTTCTCATTTCATTCATTCGAGGGTGCTGTATGTTTTTTTCTGCACGTAGTGTATCGATGTTGTTGTTGTCGGTGGCAAAAATGGGCGTGTCCATTTTCTTCATTGCACCTTCAGTCTGAAATCAAACATAAGCAGTGCTGTTTGCAAAGATTCCGAAATCTGAGCGATGATGGAGGTATTTTCCATTAAAAAATAAACAGTTATTTGCCTTTATCACAGTATTAACGTTTATTAAGACTGTATCTATGGTAACACCATTATGGAATTGTCTTCTGTTATGTGATAGGTGGATTCCTGTGTTTTTTCTGGAACTGACCTGCGTTAGCCAATCAGAAAGCTGAAATGGGGAGGCATGATGTTTCAAACAAACATGATTTTTCATTCTAGACACTTGTTTTTTTCTTCCTATCACCCCCACTCCTTCCGTTCGTCCATTCAACTGGTTCCCATCCCACACCCATGTCATCCTCTCCATCATCGTTGCTTTCTTTATATTTGCACGTTTCATTTAACTGTCACTGGTCTCCTCCTGTCTCTCTCCGTCTTCTCTTGGTGTGAATAAATTGGATGCACACAGCTGACAAAATGCAGGTGTGTAGGATAAAAAATGTCAGGACAAGTGAAGATGTGAGACGGAAGAAAATGTGAGTTTATAAGACAGGTCAGAAGAAAAGAGTGGCTGTTGGAGACATGAAGAGAGAAACAGTTTCAGACAACGTTTATCAACAATCAATTTGATCAATTTGGCCTGATTAACTACCTTTCATTTTCATAGATGATGATTATTCAGATTTTTAATGCTGGGTGCATTGTCAGTTTCTCAAGAAAAATAATAAATCAGTTTAATTCAAGGTCTCGCTGCTTTTTGCATAAAGTGAGTCATTTTTTGGACTTCTGATGAAGAAGCTGGCTGTGTCTGCTTATTATGTTGAACAGATGACTGACAGATGATTTATGGTGTATTGTTGGCTAATATCATTAACAATAAACCACTTTATTACAAACATTAGGATCCTAAAGCTGATAAAGAGTGTACTAATTGTCATGCAGACCAGTTTAATAATGAAAATGGATTGAATGGATGATATTTAATTACTTCAGTTTTCAATATAGACTATTCTAGTGTTGCATTTGTCACGTGGCTTAAACTGTGTTGCTGATTGGTGATTGGCTCACTCCATTCTTGATGCAACATCAACTAATAGAGCCATGATCATATGACCAAGTGTTGTTTACCAGATGTTCCCTTTAGGTTTGCCAGTAATTACTGGCAGACATGAAACAGATATTGATATCCAGTGTGACTTCCTGAGAATCCCATTATTTCTTACGTCCATCATGATTACATGCCCAAAAATCCTTGAAATCATAGAGACTTTCCCAAGAATCATCACATTTTTAGGTTTTCTTCAGTATTAAAGTAAATTAGTGAAATCTGTGTGTACAATCATGGGTGCCCTGCAAACTTTAAATGTTGCCAGTTTGACAAAATGTGAGCAAATCATCAAGTTCATCATCTTGGAGCAGTAAGAAAATCCCCAAAGTGTCCACGGGGTGGATGAATTAATGACTTCAGTGAAGTTTCATGTTGTCTAATCATCTGAATGTGTGAAAGATCTGAAAGAGAAAGAGTGACAGAGGCACACTGAGAGCTTTTAAACTCTACAGCAGGTCATCCTGCTGATGACAGCATAGCTTTTAAAGAATTGTGGGGCTTAATTAGATGTAGCGGGTTCTTTATCGAAAATTTAACAATCTGTTATTGTGATGGCAGATTGTTGAACTAGATCAAATCAGAACTGCTGATTTAGCCTGCAGAGTTATCATTTAAAGTAAATGACTAATACAGAAAGCCTCTTTTCTGTTTGGATGAAGACTTCATCAACACAGTGAACACAGTCGTCATCACTCACCTGAATGTTACAGAGAATGTCTTTGACTTGTCATCATCTTTTCTTCATGCGTCGATGAAAGGACCATGTTTGCAACATTACAAACTTTATACTTGTGTTCATCACTTAGCACAGAATGTCTCTGTACTATATTTTTTACAGGCATTGATCTTCTTTCATTTCTGTGTGATATGAAAATCATTTTGAGTCATGAAACCTGCTTTGGGAAAAAAACAGAGCTTGAATTTGACTCTGCTTCAATCTGATGAGTCTTCTAATTGATTTTCATTTTGTGAGGAAGTGAGTGGAAGTCTATGGCATTTCAGGAACATGCTGTTATCAAAATATCAGCCACTCTAAATGCCACCACGAAAAAATGAATGTAAAAAAATGCTATGTGTATCAGATTTAAAAGGAGGCGAGGACACCTGCACTCACTGTCATTATTTTTAAATCTTATGTAAAGTTATCCCCAACACATATTTTCAAATTCAGTGCATCTAATTCTCATAATTATGCTGCTGAGCTGTGAGTTATACAAATATTCTCATTAGCTGTCAGAATGTGGCGTTCCTCTGCAACACAACCACTTTATGCTTTAAATATTTTCTCTCTAATTAGAACAAATCAGAAACCGAGGTGACGGGATCATGAGAGCTGGTCATAAAATAATACTCTATAATACTGTTGTATCCAAACCTTGTTTTATATATTAGAGTCAGATGACACCTCCAGACATCAGGGTGACGTGTGACCAACACCTCACTTGTTCTGTCTTCACAAGACTTAAGTAATTGTCCTCATTAGGTGAGTGATAGTCCTGCATTACAGTCCAAACAGTGTGAACTGGGCCTGACCGTGAAGACTGAATATGTCTATGGAAGAATATTAACTCACAGATGTCGCCTTTAATGTAAGAAAGAGAGCAGAAAATACTGAAACGAAAGAAATCAAAAACCCTACGTGAACCTGCTGTGGTCTGATCTTCATTTGTTTGATCTGTTTTTTTCTTGAGTGTTCTGCTCGACAAGTTTCATCACAGTTATTATTGTGTGATGCAGTTATTATTAGATTTGGTTCAGTCAAACAGGAGACATAAAACAAGGATTTTTCCAAGGAAAGACCTGCTTGTTGCTCCACGTCACTGAGAAAATGCAGACGTTTTAATGAACCGGCTGAACACTGACTCACTGAAAAGAACTGTTACATGTGAAGTAACAGCAGAAGTAAGAAGAGAGGATTATGGGGCATACTCTGATTTGGTGATTTATGTATGGATGACTTTCATGACCACTTCCTAAATGCGCAAGAGGGTATAATCACTTCCACAATTTGTAAAATAAATTTCTAATTTATTGTAGAAGTCAATGTGAAAACTGTTATAGTCATACAGTCATACAGTCATACAACTGGAAGTGGACCATGTGTGTTTGCCTCATATCCATTTCATTATTATGGCCACTAATAGAAAGGAACTTAATGGAGTGAAGAATAAGTCAATACAAATTGACTTAGCAGGCCCACAGCGGGTGAGAGAGAGAGAGACAGAATAGAGTGCAGTGAAGGAGGAGAGAGGGAGAGAAACAGATACTGGACAGCAGAGGAGGAGGCCACTGAAATGGGGTTTCTCCCTTCTCCTCTTTAGAGGTAATGTTATTACCATCCATTGACACATGAAATGAAAACTAACTCAACACAAAGTCCATTCTTCTGCTGCTGAGCGGATCACATTTACACCATGAGCAGACGGGCTACACTTGGGCTACATTCTGACCCACAGAGTGTGGTAGAGGTTAACTCTAACACCAACAGCAATATATTATCACTGTTGGTTTGTCCAACTGACTCTTTTATATCACCAGTTTCTGGGCAGACACCCAAAATTTCCACCTGTACTTAAGAGGTATAAAAATATTTAATGAGGCTCATTCATGTTCCCCAGATGATGAACCGTTTCCCTATTGAACACTCATTCAATATTCACCACATGAACTTATCTCAGGCATACATGTACATGCATTTCAAATCATGATCGGGCGGGGGGGAGCCGGCTAATATTACTTACTAGTCCAACAGCAGTCAGCCCAGCTTGGTGTCCACTAAACCAGCATACTAAAAGTCAGTCCCAGACTTACTCTTGTCTGGCAGCTTCTCGCTTGCCCACTCTCTCCTTTTCTCCTCTTAGCTTCCTCTGTCACAATCCTCTTCAGTTGCTTCACCATTGGCTGCACCATTGTACTGTACATAGAGGCTCCTGAGGCCAGTTACATTGCCAGCCCACCCAGCTATGGTTCTGGCACTATACCGACTCCACACCAGAAAATCTCCTTTTCCCGGTGGTCCCAAATACCTGTGGCTCCCTGAGCTCACAATCTGGGCAGCCTGGCTAACAAACCTAATTAATATCAGTTAACAGCAGCTATAGTTTGCTGCTGTTTACTTTTCAGCCCATCAGGAAACATTTTCTCCATAAAATATGATCCAGTTTCACAAAAATCAGTGAAATATGCGGATGTGTGTGATTTAGTGCTGTAAAGCGTTACGCATACAGAAACATATGTGCAGGATGCAGAGTGGGAATGGCAGAGACACCCTTCACCTGATTACAGGACCAAAATGCATGTCATTGTTAGTAACTGATGAGTTGGGAGTGAGATAATTTTGAAATATTCCTTGCAATCAGGAGCTGTAGTTGACTCCATCGCTGCACTATAAATAAGACATGCATCAAGACGGCAGGTTTAGTGTTTGTGCTAGATCAATATATGAGCTTGCTGAATGTGTCTTGACTTGTGTTTGAATTTCCTCTCATAACCGTGAAGTCACCGAGGCTGCTGTCATAGAGTCCTGGCAGTGTTTCCACTTTTCACCGCCTCTGGAGCAGCTCCAGCATGAATCTGTGGATGACATCATCACTACAGTCTGTCTCTGTGCTTTTGCTGAGGCAGGGAGTGGTTCATATTCTCCATCTACACATTTACAATGAAGGAAAAGATCACTGTTTATGAATTCTGTTTCAAGGGGGATTTTCCTTTCAACTCACTTAACTGTAGCTCTGATATGTGTTTAATGCCTGTGGTGATGAACTGGTTTCAGTATAAGGTCTGTAATATAGCTGTTTTAAGGAAAAATACAAAAATCCGTTTTTCCAGTTGTGTTCATTTACTTAGATAGGTGTTCACACATTAGAATTGGATTTTATACGTTATAGCACAGAAAGACAGATACTGTACACTTTACCTTTCTGTCCACCATTTTGCATTTTATCATCTTTTCCGCTCATTTCAAGCAGAATGAGTTTTTCTCTGGTGAGTCACTTTTTGAAAACGTCTTGGTGGAGCGTTCATGGACACACTGAGTTTAAGGGCTGGCTGCTGACTCAGCAGCAACTTTACAGCGAAAGGAACACACTTACTCATTGTGATCAGTCACAATAGAAATGTAGACACAAACACACATACACACATGCCTTAAATACTGCTTAACTTCGGTGAGAAAACATTTTTTGTCTCATGTTTATTGGAGTGTTTTGATTCTTTGTTTAATAAAGAAGGGAATCACATATTCCCTCCAGAATGTTCATGTGTGTTTTTGTTGAACCTCTTTAACTTAGGAAATATCTAGATCACTTTAGCACCTCATTGCTGCATTTCATTTAACACGAGCAGTACGTGATCATTCCAATAGATTGGTTTTTCACAATATCAGCTGTTTAATGATTGTTATAATTTGTCCTGTTTACAGCCTGTCTGGGCTCTGTGTGCCTGTCTGAAAGGCATCCATCACTGAAATGTGATTAGTCTCACTGGGGCTTCCCTCTCCTCCTTTCTCTTTTTATTGCTGCTCTCTATCCTCTTCCTCATGATTACCATAACTCTTCATACATTTGCACAGATCTGTGCTGTAGCAGACATCCTTTCCTCCAAATATCACAGCTGTCAATATTTTCATAAACAGAAATGGATAAAATGTCTACATCACCCTACATTTCTGCTCAGACGACGGCTGATTCTAACATGAAAACAGCCTGCACACAGGTTGTGTCTGCGAACAGAGTGTAGAGACAAAGCCTTTTGGATACTTGTTCACATGAACATGGAGTGAGGAGAAGGATTGATTCAAGTTACTGACTTCTCTAATAGTGATTTCACAATTCATCCTGCTAGCACTTTTGCACTGATCTCCACCTGCTGCCACAGCGAATGATCTGCTGTTATATTTCAAACGTTTAAACAATCTTACAACATTGGCACGTCACACTCAGAACAGGAACAGGACCTTTGAGACTGAGGTTACTTCTCTGTGAGCGAGCGATGGATGGAGAGATGGAGAGGCGAGCAGGGATTTGTGGGTGAGCAGACAATTTGATTGGCAGCTGGGAGAATCATTTCAGGAGGCCATTCCAGCAGAGGCGACCATCATTAACTGTGTGTGTGTGTGTGTGTGTGTGTGTGTGTGTGTATGTGTGTCAACATATCCATATAATATGAAAAGGAGCCTTCTGAAGGTCTGCCTCACACTTGAACAAATTACTACCTTGTCATTAATCACAGCCTAAAGACAAATGTCACCTGAAGTCACCTGCAGCTGAACTTTGATTCTCAGTCTACATACATACATCTACTGTACATTCAGGTTTATCTGGGTTATACTCCACTGCTGAACTGCATCTCACTCTAAATGGTGCAGTGGGGCTGAACTTGTCATTTTCCATTAGACCAGGGCTTTTGACTCTTGAGTGCATCTTCAGGCCACAATTTCTGTCTCTGTATATGTGTGTGTGTGTGTGTGTGTGTGTGTGTGAGAGAGAGACAGAGACAGAGAGAGACCTCAGTAATCTTCTCTCATAGCTAAGAGCACAAGTGATACAGACAGACACAAACACACATGCGGCAGCTCTGTCATCTGTGAGACAATCAGGCTGGACAGAGCTGTCTAAATTGTTGCCTAATGAGCACCAAGACTGAATGTGAAAGTATTCACAGTGTGTGTGTCTGTGTGTGTGTGTGTGTGTGTGTGTGTGTGTGTGTGTGTGTGTGTGTGTGTGTGTGTGTGTGTGTGTGTGTGTGTGTGTGTGTGTGCGCCAGGTAACACAAACAACATGTTCATTTCAGTGTTTTGGTAAAATATGATCCTGCCAGAGGAAAGATTGCTGAATGATACTTTGCAATGTTCTTGTGAGTGTGGGGTAGTTCTGTCCTGCTCATGGTGGTACTAGATTCAAAGTTCTATCATAAATCATCTTCTTTGGAGCAACGAGAGGTGAAATAACAAGAAACATCAGGACGAGTGTGTTGGATGAACAGAACAGAACAGACTGATGGATGTTGCCTAGTTGACTGTCATCTGCATGTAAATCACTAGAAGTATTATACAGAGTCATTCCAAAATTATAATTATACAAACAATTCTGAATATATAATATAAAATCACATCGACATAAAATGGATGGATGTTTTCATAGTCCACCAACCTTCATAAATCATATGAAAACATATAAAATCACATAAAAACGTATTAGATTTACTATGTACATCTCTGGATAGGCATCAACTCTCTGATCAGTGCTGCAGTCACAGTCTGTGGATGACTGTCATCAGATGGTGTCAAAAAAAACAGCCGCACATGTATGGACTCTGTAAACAGCTGTTTGTGTTTAGCGTGTCCCAGTTTTTACCAGGTCACTGGGTCTTCCCCACATTTAAAGCCCAAATATGGAAATATGACGAGGATTATAACATGGCTGAAATTCAGGGCACGCACGGTGAGAAAACACAACTGTATGGTCACATGCAGATATTTGCAGATCTGAAAATACTCAAACAAACTGCATCAGACATTCTCAGAAACATTCATCACACACTTCCCCTCCACTTGCCTGTCCATCTGCCTCAGAGCTACTATACTCTACTAATGTGGCCTCAATATTCTTCTTTATGTGTAAGATCAAGATTCAAACAGACACCAGATGACACAGGTGTGTGTATATACCCACAATTAGCATGTAGCATGTTAGCGCTGAACGTTTTACTAAATGGAGTCAGGCGGTGCAAAATGGAACCATCCTGCTGGGCATGGCACAGGATTTGTGTTCCTCCGTTTGTTGCTCAGATTCTGTCGAGAAACACGCAGAACTCGCACACTGATGGATTTTGCAACACGACAAGAACACAAGAACAGACCGTCTGTGCAAATGGCTGCTGTGTGAGAGCGTTTCTGTGTGTGTGTGTGAAAAATGTGCATTGGTGTGACTGTAACGCTTGCAGAGCCGCACTGTTGCCATGACAACGCTACAGGCAAAGTGGGTCAGCAGGCTCCCGCCACACCCCTGTTGGCATGGCAACAAGGCTGGTCAATTAAACCTGAGCAGCATGATGACTCACACGCACACAAACACACACATACACACACAAACACACAAACCTCTTTCTGTGCAACAGGGAGGTGAAGGAGGGAAGTGATGTGTGTGTGATTCTCTTTATCTTTCTCTTTATCTCTCGCTTTCTGTAGCATCGATACTCTGTCGACATGGAGACTGCATGTGCTCTTATTTTGAAGGCTGTGTGTGTGTATGTATGGCTGATATATTATTTTATAGATTTCAGACTTTGAACTGAAATATGCTGATTATTATTTTTAATTTATTATTATTATTATTATTATTATTATTGTTGTTGTTGTTGTTGTTGTTGTTATTGTTGTTGTTGTTGTTGTTATCATCATCACTGGGTGAAGCTGGGTGAGTAATGTCACAACTGGCTGTGATAGGCTGAGATACCTTTATTAAATTATTAAATTAAGAGGCCCTAGTGTGTTAATTAGAATTAATAATGGAGTATTATATATATGGAGGCTGCATCTAAAAGCTTAAAACATGTCCACAGTGAATTTACCAGTCATGTTTCCACTTCATTAAACTCAACGACCCCTCAACATGACTCTAAACCAAATCTCTCCTGCATTATGTATGTCTGCAAGACAAACAAGTTCAACAAGTTCAACAATCCACATTAAATCCAATGAAGTTCTGACAAAACCCGGATGTCATATCTGTGACGTCACCCACAGGTTTCTGAAGCTCAGAGTGTGGTGGCTCTGGCTGATGCCGTGTTGGCAGTGTTGCCTCCACCAGCTCCGCACTATTTCAAAACTGGGCAAAAGATGCAGCGATGGTGGAGCTGAGACGGGCCGAATGTCAAATCACCTGTAGTTTAAAGTTTAAACCTTAACATACCTCATCCTGTTAAGATGGTAAGACGTGATTTGTGTTTTCAAAGGGAATACGTGTGTCTCTGTAATGGACAGATGAAATCGATACTGATCATCCCAGCTGACTCTGGGTCAGATAGAAACACAAGTGTCTTGTTATATATGATCTTCATACCACCATGGTGTGTGTTCTTGCGCTTCACCATCAGCTTTCTGAATCACCTGAAACATCCTGCTCAGTATGTTACATTCTGTCTTTGTTCAGGCTGTAAGGAGTGCTGTGAGCGATGCGTGGGCAGTCTGCCCTGGGCCTCGCTCATCGCCACCATCCTCCTCTACATGGGCGTGGCCTTGTTTTGCGGGTGCGGCCACGAGGCTTTGAGCGGCACCGTCGCCATCCTCCAGAACTACTTTGAGGTCATCAGGGCCCCGGGAGAAACACTGGATGTGTTCACCATGTGAGTGACTTCTTTTTAACTTCATTTGTCAGGAAGATTAAAGGAGCATACCAGAGGACTTCCATGGTTTAGCACAACACAAAAGTTTCTCAACAACGAGTTTGTCAGAGAACAGACGTCATGTACACTTCAAACATTACAGGCACTACCTTACGCCCAGTAAAAGAAAATCTGTACAGCGTTTACAACAACAATTCTGTCATTTTAGTGCCCATATTGTCAAGGGACACCCATGGGTGGCTGGTCATAAAATGAGGTGTGGTCAGGCACTCGTTGTCTTCGGTGAAAGCGATCATCTCATTTTAAGTGCAGCCGTGGCTCGATTAACATTTCACTGCTTCTTCTTCTTCTTTGCCGAATTGCAGTAGGAGCATTAGCATTAGCATTGGTGCTAACTTTTGACACCAACATACATAAACACAAAACATATGTACAACTTACATTTGTATATTGCTGTAATCACAGTCTCCACTTCAGCTCCAGCCACTTCCTCGGCCAACCTTTTTCACAATGCTGGTGTTCCTGCCCTTCCTGCCATGTAGCCAAATTGGCGACCGCTGAGGGTGAGAAGTGTCCCACACTCAACCTTTTGACTGTTACGAGTGCACCATCTTCACAGTGCACTGTGTGTTGCCATAACTGATAGTGAAAGCACTTATAGACTCAAACACTGGTGAGTGTAAGTATACAGTATGAGAACTGATGCACAGCACTGGGCGCAGTATTTTCCTGCTGTTAAATGGCTGCATTTCTCTAACTTGCCAAATGTGTCAGTGCTTCAGATGCAGACACACTTAAAGGCAAAGGGAGGCCACACTGATTGGTTTGATTTAATCATGTTATGTCCAAAACATATCTATGATTACCTGTAAGTGAATGATGCTCTTTGACAGTTCAGACCCAAAATACGGTGCTCCTATTTAATATATAATATTTTTTTGTTGGAAATATGTCAGAAATGGACTTCCATAGACAAAAGCAAATACCATGAACACAAAGCACACCAAGCGTCCTGTGTTGGGGCACACAATAAATCTCACAAATGTTAATGTGAGAGAAGTTTTTCACTCATCATAAGAGGAAAAGTGCTCGCTGCACTGCCCGCCATCTCAACTGCCTCCATCCTTAATCCAGATTCAGCCTCCACCCTCACTTATTATCTCTGACTTGTTTATGGCAATTACACATGGTAATTTAGCTCAAGATACATGGTTAGTCTGAAAATAACACTTCAATATGCAGTCTAGCATGAAAATAAACAAATACTCATTAATCAATGACTCTGTGTGTGTGTGTGTGTGTGTGTGTGTGTGTGTGTGTGTGTGTGTTCTCTACAAAGCATTGACATCCTGAAGTACATCATCTACGGCCTTGCAGCTGGATTCTTTGTGTTTGGAGTGCTGTTGCTGGTGGAGGGCTTTTTCACCACCGGAGCTATCAGGGATCTCTATGGAGAGTTCAAGATCACCGCCTGCGGACGCTGCCTGACTGCATTCGTAAGAAATCTCTCTAACCAGTGTTTTATATATATATATATATATATATATATATATATATATATATATATTATATATATGCTTTTCTTTTTTATTGTCAGCAAATGCTATGAGAGGACCAAATAACAACAATGAATTTATCTGTTTATCCAGAGATATATGTTCCTCCTCCCCATTGTTGTCCAAAAATGAGTCAGTGAGTCACACTGTTACACTGTGCGACATGTTCCTCCATTACCATGAACACATGCACTGTAGTTTATTTGGACTCAGTCCCACACACCGCCCTGCTGCCGGAAATTGCCACTAGAGCACCAAATGTGTGATAATCTGCAGCTGAAAATAGTCCCTGACGAATCCAACATTTCCTCCTGCTTCACTAAAAAACCACAGTGAGCAGCTGTCTATGGACATCTGATAAAAATGGTCTCTGCATTGTTATGCCTTTTTTCTTTTAAAACACAATGTCATGTAATGTTGTAATGTAAAAAAGTTTTAATTTCACACTATGTAATCACACCAAGATGTAAAATAAGAGCAAAGGTAACAAACGCTGCTCTTGCTATTAATGTATGTGTTACATTATCTGAGCAACTGTGCTCCATCAGAGCTGCTTATGAGTGAATACACTGTTCTTTTTATATATCCAGTATCATAGCAACATGTAAGGACCAGCGGGTTCCGTACTGAATATATTATTCATTTAAGAAATATGTGTTCTGTACATCTGTACACACAATGTAACAACAAGATAAGATAAGACTAATGTCATCACTAATATCTCATCACTGTCACTTGTCATCATGTACATATACATATATATCTGTGTGTCATCTATCTGATTCATGTGGAGGAGGGAGACAGAGAGCGATTATGTTTCTGTCCACATCTGCTAAGAAAATGTTTCCCTAACATCTGTAGTTCTGGCCTTCTGCATGCGTGCCTCTGGAGACAGCCAGCCCACACACACACACACACACACACACACACACACACACACACACACAGGCCAAAGACCTGTGAGAGAAAGCTAAAAACAAAAGAGAGAGTAGTCAGCTGTATAAAATGTGTTTTTGTGCCTCACTGTGAACTGATGCAGACACACACCTGTGCAATGAATCACACAGAGCATGAATTTCACTTCAGAACAGGACACAACGGTTGCAGAGAAATGCTGTACATTTTGCATAATGTGCATAAATGTCTCTACTTTACGTGATGAATGCACCAAACGTCATTCTGCCTGTTGGTAATCAGTCCTGTGTGCAGGTTTTAGTGGAATCTAGTGGCGTAGTTGCCTAATTACAACCCTGTTGCCTCGCCGTCTCCACCATGAAATGCTTGAGGCTTTATCTAGGGGCACTTTTTATTTTGTTCGCTGTGGGCCGCTGTAGAAACATTCTGAAGTAGCAAAAAACACAAGGATTCTTATTTTCAGCTGATTATAAACTAATGAAGACAAATCTTAGATTTCATTTCTGACCTCTTCTGTGAATAAAGCCCCTTTAATCTAATACACTTACCTCATTACCTCATCTTATTTTCTTATTTCTTCCTCCGTGTTTGCAGCTCATGTTCCTGGCCTACCTGTTCTTCCTGGTGTGGCTCGGAGTGACAGCGTTCACCAGCCTGCCGGTCTTCATGTACTTCAATGTTTGGTCCATGTGTCAGAACACCAGCTTGGTGGAGGGAGCCAACCTCTGCCTGGACCTGCGTCAGTTTGGTATGTGTCTGAAAGAGATGAATGGATGTGTCAAATCTACCTGTCAGATCTATTTGCATCGCTGAAATAGTGAGTTTACCATCTCTGCGTAATCTTAAGGTAGCTGATGACTACAGCTGTAAGAAAGACAAGAGAGTAAAAAAAAACCTTTGATTCTGTTTGCCACAGGGGCATAAAGTCTGCTCTCACTTTCATATTTCACTCACTTCAGTTCACACGTGCTTTACTGAACAGATTTACACAACAAAGAAAAATAAGAACAAACAAAAAAAACTAAATTCTTCTTCAGTTTTTAATTAAAGGTTAAAATTTAAAGTTAATTTAAAGGAAAATACATTCATGCTCCATTCATTTGTAGACAGGTGCATATATGAGCAGGATTTACAATCACCAGACAGAACCCAGAAAGCCCAAAGGCTTTGTGCTGCTCTGGCCTGAGAAGAACTGTTGCCTATCCTCCATCTTATTATCCCCAGCAACTCTTTTCACTGCACTGCCCGATTATCGACAGAATACATACTGTGTGCATCCTCCTGCTTAGTGCAGGCAAGTTAATGGCAACTCACCAAAATACCAAACTGGCACACGCGATGGAAAAACCTGTGTGTGTGCAATAAAATTGCCAAATTACCAGTAGAAAGCCAACAGTGTACCGTGTGCCACAAAGAGGCCCAGACCTCAAAATGAATCTGTGCTGTCAGTAGATGTTGGTAGAAGGACTGAACATGATGGGCAGTGGTAATCCAGACATCACACATACGGAGGTTAGACATGAGGACAAGACAAATGTAGCTGTGATTGAATAACTGTTTGCTGTCCTCGACAGCTATGAGCTATTTTCTCACACCCCGAGAAAAGATTTGTACACGTGTGTGATTCACTTTTTCTGTGGGGAAACATAACCCCACACACTGGCATGAGTGACTGCTGGCACTATTAGTCAGTAGAGAGTAACCTCAGAACACATCAGTAGCTATCATACCATGATCAGCAGTTAAAAGACTGATTCATTCTAGTCATCCACTGTTGCACATGTTCGCAACACAAACTAAATTTCAACTGAATATTGTCACTGTTGCTGCATGTTGCACGCTCTGCCCACCACGTTGTTCTCCAGCATGCCCACATTAAACCAAAGAACACACACCAGGAGACATTTTGTAGAGTCTCTTGCAGCACAGTCATCCTCCCACTAATTACTCTAATGAACCGTTCTCATGAGGAATATATACATTATTTCACTTCAAACATAAAGTTATGTACAGATTTAACACATTTAACCTCCAGCAGCACACTGCGATCATACTGGGCGGCACCCAGTGAAGCATTCATCTCTGTCACTTTTAATTAAACACACACAGGAGCTGGGAATTAACCAGCACACACTGAAATGACTTTATTAGAAAGGTGAACAGTTATTAAAAAAAAACATGCAAAATTACTGTTTAAAAAAAGAAGTTAGAATGAATACAGAGTTAGAAGAATGATACAATTTCACATAATATAATAAGAAAGAAGACACACACACACACACACATATAGGTCCAAACTACAACCATACACACACACAAAAGGTCCCAAAGTCCCCCCAAAGATACCTACATATGAAACTGACTGATTATGATGCTAAATATCTTCAGACAGCTACACTATCAGTGCTACAGCTGTTCTTTTACACCGCCGAACGTGAAGGCTGAGTGTCGGGGACCTAGCGTTTCTCTCTCTCCCTTATCCAAGCACAGAGGCATAAATTACTATTTTCACATCACTGAAAAGAACTCAGATCGTGTATTTCAATAAAAGGTTCAATTGTGTTGGAGTCATAAATCCAAAGTGCCTCTCCTCATAAGAGCTGATGATCAAATTATATGATACACAGAGCCTCTTTGAGGCCTGCCGGCACGCTTCACTCACTTCATTCATCATCTTGCAAAATATGGATGGCTGAAGCAGACAGTCAGAGTAATGAAGAGTTTGTGTTTTTCACGTTTCGCTTTTATCAGGAGCCGTGACCATATCTGAGGAGAGGAAGGTGTGCACAGGATCTGAGAAGTTCTTGAAGATGTGCGACTCCAATGAGGTAAGAAGAACCATGACGGAGAGGCGGGGAGGGACGTGGCTGCTGGTTTTATGACACTTGACACTTGTTTTGTGATGTATGTTGCAGCTGGATCTGACCTTCCATCTGTTCGTGTGCGCACTGGCAGGAGCAGGAGCTGCTGTCATCGCTATGGTGAGGATCATTCTCCTCATATCTGGAGTAATAATTGGTAGTGGTTTCTATAACTTCCAACTGGTGGGCTCACCAGAACACCTCTTGTGCTCTACGCCATCTTGTATTGAAGACTATCTGTAATGTATCTTTTAAAGCAAACATTCTGTCTTCGAGGCGTTTGTAGTTATTGTCGTTGTCATTGAAATGCAAATGACAGAAACAGAGCTCATTCTCAAACCCACCTAGAGGGAGACAGAGAGCGAGTGAATCTGCAGTAACATAGACGATGAGTCACCAAGCTGTTGGTGTGGAGAGGGGGGGTCACCTGTGTCAGGTATCCTCTCTGCATTCAGCAGCTATTTTCTAACCCAGGCCCTGAATGTTTCTTCATGTTCTCTCTCCCTCTCTCCTGTCCCACCGGTATAATAAGCAGAGCATTACCACACACATCCATCTACTTTCTGTTCTGTTTATTCCTGCTTGGAGTCACAGGGGGTTGGAGTCTATCCCAGAAACACCTCCCCCACTGTTCTCGCAGAGAAACAAATCGTGCAGCCTTTAAACACTAAACAGCCTCAGTAGAATGAGGGACATCGAATTTGACAGCATATTCTGAAAGTGATGAATCAGGTGTATTTCTGCTTTGTGGCAGCTCAAAGCTTAAGATGTGTCAAACAGGGTAATATGGCAAAGAACCCCTCTCAGTGTGTATGCTTTAGGCTGTTTATAATACATGCAAATCACTTTCTACCCACAGTGAGAAGCAACAGCATGTCACGCACACATGAAGAGAAAGCTTTCATAATTCTACTGTTTGATGATCTGTGTAATACGAGACAAATAAGTCAACTGGAAATAAAAGTAACAAAGGTTTGATCAAACAGTCTGATTACATAAACTGATAAATATCATTTGGGATTAATTAAAGTGCTGTCGTGTGTTTGGTCACCAGAGGGCAGCAGAGTTCGACAAGCTAAAGACATAGATGCAGGCAAACTCTTGGTCTGGCCTCCACTTCTAGACTGCATACAATATATATATATATATATATATATATATATATATATATATATATATATATATATATATATATATATATATATATATATATATATATATATATATATATATATATATATATATATATATATATATATATATATATATATAGCTAAGGGATGACCTGAGTCAGCCCAAACTATAATCTCTAATAAGAAGGAAAGTGTTACTCTACTCTTAAAGGGGTTGACCGTGTCTGTGCCCTGAACCTGAAACTGCCTTATGAAGTTTAATTTCGTTTCATCAGGTTGATCGATGTTGCTTAGGTTTTGGACTTTGTCATTTCCTGTTGGTACAAAACCATACATATACATGATTACCAACTAATACTTCATTGAAAGCCCACCCTTTCCTCTCCTCCCTCAGGTCCACTTCCTGATGGCTCTTGCTGCTAACTGGGGCTACCTGAAGGACGCCAGCCGGATGCAGAAGTACGAGGACATCAAGTCGAAGGAGGAGCAGGAGCTGCATGACATCCACTCTACACGCTCCAAAGAACGCCTCAATGCCTACACATAAACACACACCTACAAGAAGCGACACACACATACACACACACACACATACACACTTACCTGTCAGACACACACAAGATAATACATGCATGCACAAACACACACTCAAACGCATACACGGGGGTCTGACCCGACTTTAAGGATATCAGAAACACACACAAGTGAAAAAACAACAGGAACATTCAAAGACACAAACACACGAGTAGGCAGGAACGAGTTCAAACGAAACAATGAGAACACAGACACCATCGTCATCCTCGCATCCGCAGCAGATCATTGGCTCAGGTGGTCTATGCCTATAAACACTTCAGCATCCGCTACATTACATGCTTTTTTTTTTTTTTACTTTTGAAACCAAACGTCTGCTTTAGAGTGAGAGGAAGCCTTCAGCTTTACACAACCTTTATAGAGATCAGCAAGCAGAGAGCGCTGTCCTCATGACAGGATGATGCTGTACTGCTAAAACTCCCTGATTTAGGAGTTTTAGCAGATTAGACATTAGACATTTAGCTACATCTAAACACTCCATCCCTCTTCACACCCCCAAAGTAGAGTAGAGTGTGAATGTGCAGAACAATCAACGACAACTGGACAAAAAAAAAAAAGGACCAAAAACCATGGACTAAAAAATGAGTACAGTGAGATAGCACAAGAAACATACAGGATAATAAAGAAATACCAAAAAGACAAATAATGAACAGAAGAATCCAAAGAAATGTCACATTTGAATTTGCATGTTTGTTCCCCGCTTTAAGTATTGAATTAAGAATGAATGAATTATTGAATTAGGTTGCCTATGTTCTGGGTGGCTGTTCATCTTTTCTGCATTCTTCAGTTTTACTGGCTCATCATCTCTCTGCAGAGCTGCTCTGAGGTGTTAGCACAGCACACTAAAACCAACAATCTGCAGCGGACATATGAATGACTGTGGTGTCTATGACCTTGTTGTTTAATGTGGGGAGCCTGAGGAGTCACTGTATCCCCCCTCCAACAGCCTCAATACCTGCACTACACATATTACATGTGATCCATAAACACACACACACACACACACACACGCACACACACACACACACACACACACACACACATACACATACAGTAGATGTGGCTGAATGGTCGGTGTTGTGCAGGCAGTGTTGTACGGTGGTGTCATGCTGTGTCGTGTCGTTTCGCCACATTATGATGACTGGTGTTGCAGAGAAATATGGTCCCCGAGGAAATCTGTACCCCCTGGGTACAAATGGGTAGCTTTGCTAACGTTTTCCTACCCACCCCTCTCTTTTCACCTCCTTTTCCCCTCCAACCCCACTTTCCTCTTTCTCTACTCTGTGACCTCTTCATCTTGAGCCCAGTTTCATTAGTTGTTTCTTGTCACATACTGACCGGAATGTCCCAGTGGCCGTTTGCAGGGCAGGGGACGGACTTTTCCTGTGAAAGACAGTTTGTTGTAGTACTAATTGATGTTATAAATTCTCTTCTTGGCCAAATTCTATTCTATTATATTTGTAATGTATCACACAGCGGGCTTCTTCAGCTCACGTGATCTTCCAGAATAAAAGCACTTAAGATGGCAGTGGGGATTTCAAAGAGGCCATTTAAAACAACTAGTGAAACGGGGCTTTGTGTCCACCCCCCTTCATCCCCAGTTTGTATAAACTTGTGATTTGTCCTCAGAAACAGCACATCTTAGCAGCACAAAGTCTTTTTAACGTGTGTCATGTTCTCATCAGTCTGATAAATAATGTTTTTTCTCACTTTTTGGAATTTTGCCACATTTTTATCAGTATTATTTATGTGTAACTTTAGCATCAGGGGTATTTACATGGGGCAAGTGTGTTTTTTGGGGCGGGTGAGGTAGGGGGGTTGTTTCACTTTCACATTTTCATGTAACAATTCTGTAATTCAGTGATTCTGCACACAGCAACAAATACACACAAACACACATACACATGCGTATACACAAATCATCGTGTTTTCTTTCTCTCCTATTGTGACCAAAACAAGCTTTTATTTTGTAATCTGAATTTGAAAAGTTACAGATACTAATAGTCGACCTGTCATTGGTGACATGGACAGATGATTACTGTGAATTCCGGGTGGCCCCGTTAGAGGTTGTAAAGGCTGAACTCGTTAGTTCTGGTCGGAGCAGGGTGTGTTTCAAGATGGAGGAATCATTTCCAAAAAATAATTTTCTTGTGAAGAACCTGGTTGAGTTTGTGAGGCATTGGAAATGATTGTAAAGGAATGGAGTGGTGTAACCTGAAAAAGCTGCAGCAATTGATTGAACTTGAAACATGTTATTGGTTATTGTGACCAAGGTGAATGATATCCCAGCAAATAAGCTCATGATTTAGTATTAATTTGTTTAGAGGATGGTTTGTGGTTTTAGAGGATGTTCCCAACTCAGGCTCTCAGGTGCTTCTATACTGGATTGGTTATATTAATTATACTTGGGATACAACTTTAAGTTATCTGCTCAGATTGGGGTTTAAAATTAGTGTACAAATAAAATGTGATCATTCAGACGCTCTGATCTGACCTGTGAGCAGTAATAACTTTAAACTTGAATGAACTTTTTTCTAATGCAGCATTTCAGGTTGAAAAAGGGGAGATTTGATGATGAAAATACTTTCATATCTGTCACCAGTGTGCAGGGCTGTTATGTTTGTATTATATGTTAAGTTATCCATTAGAATTAGAGGGTTGTAATGTTGTGTTCTGGTTCTAGCTGTGAAGGAAAGTGATGATTCTCTATCTGCCAGTAGAGACGATTTCTGTGTTGATGATGATGAAGATGGTGATGATGCTGAGGGTGGTGACGTTGGTCTTTGAGGGGTATGATTTGAAAAGACTACCAGCACACACACACACACACACACACAGACACATACACATACATGCACACACACACACATGCACACACTCCACCACCGCCATCACTCTGAGCCATAATTCTTTGCTCTTTTACTTTTCACCAATGACATTTCACTATTTTATTATCAACTTTAAAACTTTGAAACTTTTTAAATGTGAAATCATTTAATTAGAAAAAAGAAATGTGTTTTTTTTTTTTCCAGTTTCTTTTTTTCTGTGTGGGCAGTATTAAGCACTGTACCTACTAACTCTGTATAAAGATATACATATATGTGAAACAGTTGAGGTGAGCAGCCGGGAGAATGATTTCCTATTGGTTACAGAGTCTGGAGGAGGTGGTTCAGTCCCAATGTCCTGAGCTTTTACTCCCTAAGAGAGCTGCATTAACACACATCAAAGATCTGGGCTTTTTCAAGTCTTTTAGAAATGAGAAAAAGAGAAAATAATTACACATGTATAAAAGAAAAAGAGACGTGTGCCACAAATCAGTAAGTTTTGCATCTCTGCATGCTGATTTTCACATATCAGTGGTCGTATTGGCTGATTTAAAGGTAGTAAAACATTTCTAAAACTAATGTTGTATAAGGTTTGACGATAATTTTGTATAATTTAGCACACAAGATGTTTAAAAAAGACCTGTGTAGTCCTTTAAGAGGCAGAAATTGCCACAAGGTGGCGCCTCAGCCTCCAAAGAAATGTGTGTTGGTGTTTTATTATATCAGAGCAGCGTCACACCACATAAAGACTCTGCAACCTAACAGCTGTCTGTTTGATATCTCTATTGGTATTAGTCAAGACACAAAACACATTTCATGGCCGAGCGTCCAAAAAAGGCACCAAAGTTTGTGCTTGTCTGAGGTTTTATCGTAAGACCGCGTGCCATCTGATTTCTTCCAGGACTACGTCGATAAACAGAGTTTGAATCTGGTTCTTTGTGTCTTGTAAATGCAGCTGAGTTTGACAAAGCTAACATCAGTGTCAATGACAGGAGACTCCGCCAGACTCGTGTCCTGTTCAGGTGCGTTTCGGCTGCATACAGTCAGTATTTTTAAGGGTCTAGTTTTACAGTAACAGTATTTTATCATTTCATTGCCTGACAATGGATGTCTTGTCAGTGTTTTTAACCTCAGATAAAAGAAAAAAATAGTTTTTTGTGCACTTATTGACCATTGTGAGCTCTCTCTCTCTCTTATTCTTGGTGTGTAAGTGCATTGAGATCCCCTTTGTGGGACCTGTGTATAGTCTTGCAGCATTGGTTATAACCTGAAGAAATAACAATGATGAAAACGAATGAATTCATAATAATGAAGATAATCTTATACTAGGTTAAAAAAAAGACAGTGAATCTAGTTGTTGTTTGTGGCATGGTTATGCATTCAATGGTCATAATTTTAATGATTAAAACAATACAAAAAAAAGATCCATTCTTTTCCACTGGCGCTGTTCTGCTGTTTTTGTTTTGTTTTCCACTTTTCAGTGTGCAGTATTGCGGTTCCTGTTGCTAATGGTGTTGCTAAGCTATCTTGCTTGCTCAGTTGTTTACCACCAGAGCAATATATTGTAGCAGTTTGATGAAATCAAGACATAAACAAGAAATAGCCGCAAAATTTCTGGCATACAAATGCATGAATCTATGATTGCAAGTCTTAAGTGATATGATCATGGTGTTCTTTATTGTTTATCCTAATAATGCGGATTTGCAGATGTGGTGTAATGTATTGCTCTGGCCATCCATTATCCTGCAAGCACCTCTGCTCACGTCCTCTTCCTCATTGTGGCTCTACGATGACACCACAGCTCCCGATATCTCATTCAGATTCTATTGAGCATATGTGAATTTAAAAAAAAGTGACTCATGTCTGATTTCCTGTGTGCTTGAAACAACCTGCATGTGTGTGCACACAAGAGTAACTGATGCATAAGTAAAGCTCCATGTAACTAAGCAACAAGCGCAGTCTGCCCAGCTCCCACTGCCAAATCACCATCTGTAATGGATGCTAACAAGGCAAAATAATAATTCAAGCTGCCTCTAAAGGATATTTAGAGCTACACAAACACATTCGAAGGTGGAGAAGAATAAAGCCTGTAAGATTCCTTTTTAATTGGTTGTCCAGGAATGGACCAGGCCTGAAATACATCTGAAAATATGTAGTTTTCATTTGAGCAAACATTTTAAATTGGATCATCTTTGCCAGGTGGTGTAAATTAGCCAAAGCACCCAAAATCTGACTAACAGCGGGAGAAGATCTGACCGCTGTCACAATCAGGGAGAGGATGTGAGCAACTCGCTTTTCATTAAGTCTCCTCATTTACTCTCCAGCCCACGTCTCCTTGTAAAGATGAATATGTGTATTGACATGTACTAATCCTGCGTCCTTCTTGTCTACCCACTGACCACAGCTGAACATGGACTCACTTTACCATTCCATGATCCTGACCCCACACGCACGTTTGTGGCAGGATTTAGAAAACTGACCATGTCAGCGTTAATAAAGCATGAAATTAAATAACATGAAATCTGATTTCTGACCCTCTGTGAGAGAGATTTGATCTGTTTTTGACTGTTTTTGCAGCTATAAAAACCTCAGCTCTGTATCACAGGATGAAAAATCAGATCCTCTGTGCCTGAACACATTCAGCTCTTGTCCATCATGAACTGAACCACAGATCTAAAAGCTGATGATGTCGGTCTGTGATCTTAAAATGTTTCAGATCCATGCATTATGTCAGGTTGGACATTTTGGACGTTGGGAGTAGTTTATTCTTTTCTTTTTTTTCTGTTCCTCCATAGTATTCTAGACTTTTTGTACTCACTCTGGTTGCTTAGTAGCAGGCTTTATCTGATTCACTCCTCCATTTTTGTACATATCTGTGCCAACAGCTTGGGCAGACAGTGGCTTTTTTATTTGTAAAGACATAAACTTGCTTGCATATATAAATAAAATGAAATAATACACTTGTGTACTTGTTAATAAGGGAACATTTTGGTTTGCGTCTTCATTTCATGTTCTCTCATTTTTGTGGTTGTCTAAAAGGTTTTGTAGGTAATTTGAGCATTTTAGAATTCTATTGATTTGTTAATATTACTATAACAAATAA
Source organism: Nibea coibor (assembly GCA_023373845.1). Classification (NCBI taxonomy): domain Eukaryota; kingdom Metazoa; phylum Chordata; class Actinopteri; family Sciaenidae; genus Nibea; species Nibea coibor. The sequence goes on along the minus strand of CM041719.1, from coordinate 26,365,115 downwards.
TCAACGAGGTACATGTCCTGACAAAGCCTGGGTGTTCATCTAAGTATCTACCAGAGGCAACATAATCAGCAGTGGTAGGAGAGCTTTACATCACTGGCTCTGCCAAGACCCTAAAATAGACACCATTCTACCTAATGACCAGCCCCATCTGGTGGCGAGTGTAAAGCAATGCATTTATACTATACTCAACATTATTTAGATTTTTGTGAGCATAATCATTATGACTGACTGAATAATTATGTACATTATTATATACAGATCTATGGTCAGGATGCTTTACTGTAGGTAATGGTGTTCACCTGCTGTAAATGTGCCAGTTATTTTGGCCTTAGTTCAATTCAGTTTCATTCATATAGCCCCAAATCATGACAGAAATGATCTCATGACACACTGCACTCTATATTATAATATTTACAGTGACTCAACACCTAATTATCAGACATAAAGAATCTATTCAGCTGAGTATGACATATGGAGTGACTAACCTGTGTAAAGGACAGCTCACTCTCACTAAGGTAAGTTGGCACAATGCCTCCATTATAATCTGACACATTTTCATGAAGAACAAACAGTTTACCGGCCTAATGCACAAAAGACCTTGAGGAAGAATTTACCATTGATGTTCTACACAGATGCTGCCAAGCAAAACTGTCCAACTTCCTACTTGAGAAGTCACCACTCCAGTGTTTGCTCCTACACAATCCGTTTAATGTGGTGTGCTAAAATGTCCTGACAACAAATCTGTTTTCTCCGTCTGCTGATGTAATCGCAACACTGCACTTATTTAACATGCGTCCTTCTACTGTAGCTCAGCAGGCAGTGCGTGTCCGTAAAGGAGGGAAACCTTCTTCTTCAATATGTATACAGTGAAATGTTTGAAATGACACTGACATGCATTAACATCCACAATAATGATGAAACATTAACATTTAAGGGATGTGTTCAAATATAAAATGCTCAGAAAAAGATTTGACTTCATACAACATGAAAAATGTTACACAGAGGTAATTTTGTCCTGTTGAAGGAGGATTTACGAGCAGCAGCTTTGTTTAGTTTGAACAATTTTTATTAAAAATGCAACACAGTACATGCAGCGATTCCTCTGTATGTGGCATGATTTATATTGTTCATATACGTAGAGAGGGGTGTCAGGACAGCACTTGAACAATTTGAGGAGCGTTCTAGATTTATACAGCACTATAAACAATTGAGTAAAAAAAAAAGAAAACTACGGAACATTTCCACGTAAACATTCTTATTTGAGTTCAGTAAAACAATGCCAAAAGCATTTATTATGTCAACATTGTCAACTTTATGAGCATACAAAAAAATGTTTAAATGTCTGAAATGTCTGGAACTTTTCATGTAGAGCACAGAGCTGATCCGGGCAAATAATAAACAGTTCCTTGTATATAGATCCCAGACACATCAGGGTGCGTCCATGCAGGAACAGTTAAACCAGGTAGTGTCTAATGCTTCACAATGATTTCCCATGGTCTCTCACAGTTTTTCGGTTAAATACTGTATGTCAGGGTGCAGAGATTTGGTTTAAGCATTTTAGTATTAAGCTACACATGAATTAAATGATGCCCAGGTTTTCATAGATGACATCATCCAGATCTGGGTCTGGGGCTTTTATTGTGCTCGTACTGGCAGTAACAGAGGGAGAGAGAGCACGGCAGGAGGAGGTGGTGTTAGGAGATGGAGAAGGGCTGGATGATGGTTTTGTTTTGCAGACTTGTGCATAAAGGTGGGCAAAGGGGTCTGGTTTTCTTTCATTTTTATGAGAAACTTCCTCCTTATTGACGGGCACAGTATAAATGGGCTCATCATCTGCAAAACGCGTTGTTTTTCCTTTGCTCTGAATGAAAGCTTGTTTGTTGGCAGGGCTGATTTTGTCGTACACCTCAGAGTAGACTGAATCTGGGTGATCGATAGTAAAGCAGGGATGTGAAGCAGAGGAGTTAGGAGCGGGGTTGACAGTGGGTGGGCAACTGGGGGGTTTAAGCGGCAGAATACATGCAGGGTCTACATACAGGCCTATGGTGCTTTGTGGTTTTGGTACAGATTGAATGCAGTCCGCTGGGTCAGCATATACAACTTCTGATTGGCCACTAAGACTGCCTCCAGAGTGGCTGTCATGTGTGGGGACCAGTGGGAGAGGCATGAGGGTGATGGGAGCTGGCTGTGCTGGTACACACTCTGATGAACCAAGTGAATCCTTTTGAGCAGGCACACTCTCCTGTGTCCTCAGCTTGTTCTCTAGAATGGCACTGATGCTGGTAATATCAGGTATTTTGGGGAGAGGGGAGTGAGCCTGTATATTGGTGATGATAACTTTCTCACCCTCTTGGTTTTGGTTGCCTGAAGGAACAGTGGAAGTCTTCCGTTTGATGGTACTCTGGATCAGGGAGAATATATTTTCAGCTTGCTGTGTCTCAAAGGTGAAGGATCCAGGACCAGAGGTACAGCGTCTACCTGCTTCAATGGTTAAGGCCGCCTGGTAAAAACAAGAGATGTATAAAACATGTAAGCAGCAGTTCTATGAATAACACCCTGTGATAACACCAACTCAAAATGCATTTTTTTCTACCTGGCCTTATTTATATACAACAAGCAGATAAAGATTATTTATGATATTGAGAGCCTTACCTTATCCTTTCCATATCGTCTGAGCAGTTCATATGGCCATTCTCTGACAATGTTCTTCTTCTGCGTTTCTCTCAGCAGCAGCGCCTCTGGCTTCACCTGCAGCCAGTATGACCCCTGCAGGCCACAACGTGTCGCTGCATCGGTCCTCTGGACCACCACCCAGAACTCTGAGGCTTGGAAGAACAGAAGAGAAAATGCTTTGTCCTTACGTTGCAAATAAAACAACTTGCAGGTTGTAAATGCAAAGTCACCATTCTACAGGAATAATCCTTAACTCTGTTGACTGCAGCTGATAATCTGGTCAGCCCTCCCTCTCTGGTGGGTTAGGGTTACCCTTAGGACGGTGAGAGATTTACCTTCATCTGCTGAGGCATAAATCTGGTTCTCTTCCATATGAAGCTGGTTAGAGCCTGAGCCACCACCTCTCTGAGAAGAGAGGAGAGGAGAGGAGAGGAGAGGAGAGAAGAGATTATACTTAATTTATTTTTATTTGATGTATACTAACTAAAAGCGGCAAACTGGCCTCTGATAGCCATGTCACTTCCTCTCACCTGAAATGTGCTTTGACACAGTTTTTCTACCCACTCCACACAGTCATCTTTGAGTGTAGCAAACACCATCGTTCTGTCCTGCGTCTCCACACAGAAAGCTGTCATGTTCTCCTGCAAACAGCACAGATAGCAGCTTGTAGCAATAATGGAACTATCTTTGTTATATACAGACATTATAAACAACCAGAGCAGCTGACCATGGGACAGGCTTCAGCGTTTGGGGGGAGTCTGAGGACAGTGATCAGCTCAGACAGTCGGACCACCTTCAGCTTCCTGTCCACATTAGTCTGGTGGTGTCTCCTGACTCCAGCGCCATGATCACCTCCAACACTGACACCTGGAAGATACACAGTGGACCATTAGGATTATTTCTGAGAAAAAGCAAAAATATAATCTGAAGATGGATCATCACAGAAAGTTTGTGTGTAGGATTTAGTTGCTGATTGCAACTACCTCGCCTCACCCTCTCCGTCCTAGGGTCAAGGAGAATCTATGGTGGCTATAAAGCATGTGGAAAACACAAAAAGCTCTTACTAACTCCTAATGTTATATCCAAACACACACACAGTCTGGAGCTGGTTCTCTTCAGAGTATATTTTGTATGTGTGGAGGCGTTGCGGGAGGTGCTTCACCATCTGTTACCTCTCCTGTACTCTCCTGAGTGCACTCTTATACTTCATTAGCTTGGACAACTCCAAAACAAGTATATTAATGTGGAACTAATGATTCATTAATCTGGATAGCAGTGGTTTCATAACAATTGGCAAATTGATCTGAGACAGTCATATAGAATTTCCACTGTGGAGCTTTGATTCTGAGCAGTTAGAGTTGTGTGTACAAACCTTCTCAGGGAGGAGACGCTGCATGAAGCAACTTGTTTTTCTGAATTCCAAATAGCCACAGGTGATCATTTAAAGTAGGAGGCCGTCACAAGGAGCCTGATGCTTTATACAAGAAACAGTTCTATGTGTAGGTGTAGGTCACAAAACACATTTTTACAGGGACAAATGGAGATGGAAAATGACAGCATTTTACAGCTCAGGTGTTGACTTCAGTTTTGACTTTCGCCTGGCTCTGCCACAACTCAGGGCAATCCAGACTTTTCTTGTCTGTTGTTTCCAGTTGGTGGCACGTCCTACCAGTTCCTACAAGATCAGGCCCAGATCCTCTCTACCTTAAAAGACCTCCTGAAGACCTCCAGCTCTTCAGAGAGGACCTCGTCTTCAACACCACCAACAACTGCACATGATAAATCTATCCGCTCTACAACTGTCACAGTACTTACTGCTGCACTAACATGTCCTAATCGCACTCTACCTTGATTGTTTCCCTTTTTGTAAGTCACTTTGGATAAAAGCAGCAGTCAGCTATGTATAAGCCCTATATAATGACTAAATGTAATGTGTTCTTTTTATGTCATGTAAAGCACATGCGTAGCCTGGTTCCAGATATGTAATCACTGCTCACGGTTCATCACATAATCAATCAATGTTCATCAATAATAATCAAGAATATTCAAATAACATCTGATTATCAGGTGAGCACATACATGCACTGCAGTACAGTGTTAGCATCAAAGCATATAGTTCCATCTTGTGTAATGTTTTTCTACAGGGTAGACCATTATTATGTAACCCCACACACCTGTAAATAAAACTGAGACTTGGTGGGATGTCTTTTTTAAGCAACAATTTTGCATGTTCAGCTCTGACATCAGTAATTAAGGTTCTGTAATTAGTTCTATGTGTTATATTCATACATCTTTGCTCTTGCTGTGGTCTGCTGTTTTATTTTCTTGCAAATAACTTATGGGGCATTAACTGAACACACTGACTGTATCTGCTTCAAACATCCTATCTTCACACACCCACCTACATGCAAGGAAGTAGAAAACTACTGTGGACACACATACCAACATATGCATGGAATTATTTTCAACAATACCTGTCTATAAGACTTTCACAGCCAACATGACCATAGACTAACACTCGTAATCAACACAGTCTGTCTTGGTTTGAGCCCCCAAATACATTTAGACCAGTGTGTGAGAAACATCTTCAGGAAAAGAGGAGTGACAGAGGGTGACAGAGAATGTCCCAGTCCTATAATACTAAAAGTGAACTCAAACTGAGAGACGGAAATAAATTATTTATGATTACAATTTTAATATCTACTTGAAAATATCTTCTGAGGAACAACTGTACTGTGAGACACTGCAGGCATTATGAATCACTTTTGCTTTTAAACTAAGTATTCCTGTGCAGGCTAAAGGAGGCAGACAGAGAGGGGAGAAGTGGAGCTTCTTCCTCGTCCTCTCCTCCTAATTCAGCCACTTAGACACTTTGAGGTCAGCTCACTGAGTTGGGAAGCGTCCAAAAGGACTGCAGTCCTACTATGCTCATGAACACCCTGCCTCAGTGTTCATCTCATTTCTTTGGGACCCGTCTCAGCTGGCACATGGTCATCACACACACACACACACACACTGGGGAACCCTTCACCCTCCTGACTGCAGCTGTGCAGCTTGTCACAGTTCAGTGAGGCACTCTTGAAGTTTTTTTGTTCAGTGTTCTCCACAGCTTACCGTGTCACGCCTTTCATCCCAATCTAATGGCTGATGCTCTTTGCTGCAGTTGCTCTCTTGGCTGTTCTCATTCTAAAACTCCATGTTACTTTTTGTGCCTTAGATTATTTAACATGTACACTGTATGTAATACGTGTGCTCGTAAAGCCTGCATGACACTGCAGAGGAGCTGGATTCGTACAGATGAATCCACTCAGCTTACATAATGCCATCTCCAATTCTGGGCTCTTATTTAAGCTGTCAAACTCACGTTCTACTGCTGCTTTTATATACATGTCAAATACATCCACCACCCCGCAGCATCCACCTGTGGGCTAATTCCTCATGATTCTGTATGACAGAGGCCCGTGTACTCACCCCTATCCCCTCCCTGCTCATGTTTTTGAGGGTCTAAGGACAGAGGGTGTCACTCCCTGTACAGATTGTAAAGCCCTCTGAGGCAAATGTATTTTGTGACTTTGGGCTATACAAATAAAATTTGATTTGATTTGATTTGATGTTTTTTCAGCTTAGCGAGCTGACCTGAAAAGTGTTTGAACCACACTGCTACCCAACATCTGAAAAACATGAAGAGCATTTAGGATGCACCATCAGTGAGTATGATATTACTTCAAATGAATAGCATAGAAAATGCAAAGAGGTCTAAATGAACATGCTCTCTAACCTTAAAAATGATCTTACAACCAACCCTGCAGCTCTTTGGCCTGACAACATGGGTTGGGAATCAGATTTTTTTTTTTTATGACATGTCTTGTCTTGTTTTGGTCATGCCTGTCATAAGATACAGTTGCAGGTTAAACAAAAAAACAGGGAAAAAAACAGTAAACACTAAAATTATAACCCCAACTAAATTTTATTCCAAACTTCCAAACTAAATTTAACTTCCAAAGGTTTACACACACTGTGTATGAATGGTTAGCTCCAAAAGGTTTTTGTAACAGTTTGTACCTTGCATGATGGCCAATGCCAACATTTCTGAATGGGTAAATGACATATGTAGTGTTAAAGCGCCTGAGTAGTCAGAAGGCTAGAAAATTTACAGTCCACTTACCATAAGTTTAGGGAATAATATACAAGAGTTGCTTACTTTCTGTTAACTACACTGTTAAATATGTACTGTTAAGTATTTTTGGGAGGTTTGCAAGTGACACATTTAAAAAAGATCAGTCAAAAACGTGAATTAGCCTCAAAATACTGGATCCTCCATTTCCCATAATGCAACTCAATACCACCTTTCAGTAGACTCATGCCTTTTAAACTCCACGCCACATTTTCAAGAATACTCTCTGAGATGTCCCTGATGACATCATTTCTTTGTAGTAGTACCATCCATCATCCATATATAAAATCAGTTTGTGTTTTTCTCCTTTTTTTTACCAGATGTCAGTAATGAATTGGTGAATATAATGTCACAATGATATAAAATGAGACCAGTTCTGATACACTGGAACCTTCCTTTGACATCACAGTGGGACAAATGGTTGACAGAATAAGTATTAAACATCACCGTACCTCCCGCATCCAGGATCTCCAGTCGACCCACTCCACTGCTGCTCTGAGGAAACAGAGACAACCACACGGGCTTCCATCTCTGACAAGAGACAGAGAGTAATGACTAATGACGACTGAAACTGTGTCACCTTATTAGAATGTTAACGTCTACGTCACTGCACACATGCACTGAGCTCAGCCTAACCCCTCTGTCAGTTTCAACTCCTCCACATGTGACACAGAGGTAAACATTAGTCACACACTGCGTTTTGCATATATAAAGTCCAGAGGAGTGTCAGAGCATAAACATGGACAAACCGCCATGTACTTCCATGTACTAATACAACAGTTCTTCCTTCAAAATAAAAGAGTTCATGCATGTCTGTGTTTGTCACAATGCTGTGAGGAAGCAAATGTTACAGAATTAGAATCTTAGTCTTAATCTTAGCTCAAATGGCCTCTGCAGTGACACCACACAGCACGAGCGTGTGCTACCAGTCAGTGCTGCACAGGAATGTGTAACATGGAAACTGTGTTGTGTTTCAACTTGTTCATTCAGATTCCTGCTCTGAGGTCTCGTCTGAGCAACACTCAGAAAGACTAAGAGATTTTTCTACCAAAACAATGAAACCAATTTCAGTCCCTGTGCAAACTGTGGAATCTGAATGAAAGTGAGACTTTACACACTGAGACTTAACACACATTATGTCTCACCTGCTACATTCAGCACTGAGCCATGCAGTGTTAGAAACCAGTACAACATCTTTCCATCAGTCTTTAGTTACATATTTACTGCATGGTCAGACGGTTTCCTCATGAGATCGATATCTTTATGATTGTAATTACTACACAAAACAACTATTATCCTCTGTAAGAAAACAAGTCTGCATATTCAGTCCTATGTCATAGTTTAGATCTACTGCTACCTCAAAACAGACAAATCATGTACTCACTTTTCCAGCTTTGCGTGGTTGGAGATAAGCCTTCCCTGTTTTGATCTGAGAGTCCATCTGGGAAGCAAATGTGCCTCACCTGTGGCTTTTGGATTCAGAAAGACATCCAAGGTTTTTGTTCTTTTCTTTTTTTTTCTTTTGGTAAATAGTGAACTTGGGGCGTGTCTGTGTGAGACATTCTTGAAACATGATCCTCACCTGACGCACACGCTCACATAGAGGTGTAACTGAGATTGCGTAATAGAAAGGGGACAGAGTTCAAGACTAAATCAGTGTTTTATGTTTCAGTTAATGAACATGAAAGTATATACACATTTCTATGTATAAACATTAATTAGATTTAATTTTATTATTTATTTAATTGAAGTGGGAAACCACTACCCACTACAGGACACAAAATATCAGCTTTCATGAAGACACTGACGGTTCTGAGATCAGCCTCAATAAAAACATAAATATAAGCACCTCACAATATAATGTCATACAGTATAATACAACACAAAGGTGTTCTGGATATTTCCTCCACAGTCTGCTTTTTTTAGCATGACTAATCCATAATGACACCAGGTTATGAAAGAGGCTGCAGGAAAGGTCACTGCTAAATATAATGAGGATGTGAGTTTACATGCAAAGGAACAAAATCTGTTGCCAAGCTTCATTAGGGATGCTTCCTCTTCCCCGAGGAAGACGAGGAGGGAAGAATGAACACTGATCAATACAACAAACACTTTGGACCTGCCGTGAATGCTCCCTCCTTTATGATTTAACCCCATTGTATTTTCAGGCTGTAGTGGAGATGGTTGATGGCTGTAATAGACTGCATACTTTGTAATGTGTTGTAATGTTCTGTCTTCAACTCATTTACATATATGCAGGAGCAAGAAACAAGAAAAAAGCTTTTTCTGTATATTGTGAAACACATGTTTGAGTTTTATAGATGGTGGTTGAAAGCAAATGGACCAAAATACAATACAACAAATCATAGTAATAACAATAATAATAAGGTAGAAGCAAGAAATCAATAACAATTAGAATCACATGTGATGCGTACATGTGTGAGAGCCAAGACTGTTTAAGTCCTGACAGCAGGTTCGAAGGTTCCCTATATCCTGGAAATGATGGTCACAGCTTAGATATAGCTGGGTATCATCTGCATAAAAATGTAAACTGATATGATGTTCATTACATTATGACCTAGAGGGAGCATGCAAATGGAGAACGGAATTAGAGCTAGCACTGAGCCCTGAGATACCGTACAGTGAACAACAATCGTAGAAGCATCAGCGATTCCAACACAGTAAGAAAAGATGAGCAGTGATCCATACACCCAGTACCATCACTAACATAATGTTACAGGCTGCGTGTTGGGCACCAAGAGCTGAACGAGTGAGAGAGAGGAAGTGGAAGAGACAAGCGAGTGAGTTATGTCAGGAATTAATGTACATTATATTCTACATTGTGTGATCAAATAAAGGCCACTGTGTCTCTAAAGACAACGCCGGAGCTTGAGTATTATTCCACTGCTGAAGAAAGTGAAGGGGGTTAACCCCGAAGATGACGTGCAGTTCAGCCCCAGGAGACAGCATCTCCTCTGACATGAACATGGTTAACAATTATAATTATGGTGATGAATTATTTAAATTTATTATGAATCCTTAATGTAATGTGCATCACCAGTCTACTATAGGCAAATTCTCTCAGAATAATAAAATACATCATGGTTTGGTGCCCTGGCTCCTCCCCATCACACAGTGGTTTGTTCCATTAGTCTACAAAAATAGACAACAGGAGTGTGGTGCTGAGAAAAGGAAAAAGTTACTTAATAATACAGAAATCATGTTTTTCAGTTGTATTATTATTGTTAAGTTGTGAAATTTTATCGAAGCAGATTGCACTTTTACTGTTATTTACTTTATTGTTATTGGGATTATCTGAAAATGTAAATGTAAAAATGTTAATTATCTGTTATCTGTAAAAATGAATAATAAAATGAATAACACAGCAAGAAGCACCCCTGTGTCATTTTTTTTTTATTTTATTTTAGGGGCACCACAAAACAATTATGCTTAGTGTGAGTGAGTGGACGAGTGAGAGAGAGCAAGCGGACGGGCAAGTGAGTCCGTGGGTTCGATCTTTCTGTGTGGTTGTGGATGTTTGTGGAGTTAATTGCAGGTTAAGTGGTGACTCCAAATTGTCTGTAGGTGTCAATGTGAGCGGGAATGGTTGTTTGTCTGTATGTGTCAGCCCAGTGATAAACTGGTGACCTGTCCAGTGTGTACCTCACCTCTTGCCCAATCTGTCTTTTTTTTTTACATAAATGAATGACATGAAGGACATCTTCCTTTGCTCTTATCGTAATCATATGGCCACTAAAGGGAGCTGAAATGACTGATGATCCTCGCTTCATTTAGCTTATGAAGAAATGCAACATGCAGACCAAATCAACCACTTCATGTCTCTGTTTACCTCTTGCTTGCACTTATTTTTGACTGGGGGGTGAAGGTGGCAGCCGCACTGCCAAACCTTTTCTCTGGGGAAATTTACTGTGGTCTTTGGTATTGACTGACCATCAACCATGTGGTGAAATAACCAATTCACATCTATAGACCTGCATTACTGTGCAGACTACAAATCTGTCTTTGTCTCTACAGGGATGCTGGTTCTGTCCTGACTGGTTTGATAGGGTTAGTGTTAGTTCACATTCTAATGTAAAGAAGCACAGCACTACACTTGTTTTCAAAACCATTGCATGCTACAGTAAGTTGACTACAAAAGAAATAATAAAGAAATCCGTGTTACCAGTTCCCAGAATTTGTGACATGCATAGGAACCAGATGTGAGTAGTTAGGAAAAGATGGTGAACTCTCTTTATTTTAATGTTTTTGTCACAATACTTGTGATGGCCACAGCTGTGGCCACACAACCATAAAGGTCTGTATCCTTCTGCAGTCACACTTTTGTTTATACACATTATATATTCAGTTATTAGTTTACAGTAGTTTAACATTTAGTATTGGAATAAATTAGATTTTCTGTTTCGTAACACTTTATTGTTCTTCTTTTGTTTGACAGTACATTGCACATTTAGCTAGCTTTTGTACAGTCTTTTGTTTAGTATGTTTCCTAATTTCTGTTGCTCTTTGAGTTAGCGGTGCTGGTGCTGCTGTTGCTGGGAGCTGGGAAGGCCGAGTAAAAAGGATTTATTGCTTTGTTTATTCTTTTTAGACAATTAGTGATTTTCATTTGGTTTGATTAAGTATAGATTATGTTTATTCTAACAAGTTAATTTTCCAGATTTGTTTTGTTAGTAAGTTAGCTGTTGTCTTTTGTGTTTAGTGTTTGTGTTAACCCCGTTTGTGTTTGGTATGAGCTGATCACCCACTATATAAGTTCCCCCTTTGTGTTCAGTTGGCAGGTCTATTTGTTTTGTCTCCTGTTTGTCCAGTTGATGTTTTGTTAATTTGATCTCTTTTATTAATACATTAAATTTTGTTTGCATACTTTGACTAAATAGACCCCTTTTTTTTACCTGAAGATATTACTTGTTGTCCTTATTGCCAACTGACTCGGTCCCTCACAATACTATTATCAGGAAAAAGAGAGCTGTCATGATTTCTGCTGTCATGAAGTTTCTTGTTTAGTGTTTCCTGTTTTATATCGTTTTATTCCTGTCTTAGTTTCAGTTTTCACCTGTGACTTGTTATCCTGCCTTCACTTGTGTATTTAGTCCATGTGTTCCTTGGTTTCAGTGTCAGTTCCACCTGTGTTGTTTGGATTGCTATTTTGCCTTCTTGAACACTGCCTGCCTTTTGGACATGTGTTCTTGGACGTGTGTGTGAATCTTAACCTGACTGAACCTGTCAGTCTATTGGCAAGTTTTGTACATTTGCGAATAAGCCATTGATCTGCATCAGTTCAGCCTCTCAGTCTGCATTTGGATCCTTCCCTTGTATTCCCTGCTTGAACTATGACAAGAGCAGCCACAGCCAACACAGTTACTCTCTGTGTCCATAACAAAGCAATTAGAACATTTTCAGTCTGGGTCATTTGATTGCCAATCTTCGAACCAGTTGGATATCATCTGATATTGCTATAGCATGTAGGGGTAATTACAGTAATAAGACAATAATTTTATTTATTTTAATTTCATTTTTTAAACCAGCCTGTTTCCTCACTGCAACATGATGAGGCACTTGGTGAGTTTGCTACACACATAAAGTCTGACTGATTGATTGATTGATTGCAGATTTCCAAATGTGACTTACACTACACATTTATGTGGTCTCTGACGTGGAAGGTTCTTTTCTATTTAGTGCTAAATTACAATCCCATGTTCTTGCTGACAGACTGACTTTTATATACCACCAAATCTAAACATACAGGCATGATGTATTGCATAATTAATATAGCAATTAAATTCATATACTGCACCGGGTTGTAATTGGGGTCATTTTATCTCATGGCATACATTGTTTATGTTACTCTTGATGAAGCTCTGTTGGAAGCACATCTGAGAAAGAGCTGTTTATAATCGGGATGCTGATAATTAACAGTTCCTGCCATAAGGGTGGGGGTTGATTAGGTCGGGCCTTGATTTTATGGGGCAAGTCAGCATGGAGTAAGGAGTCTTGTAGATCACAGTCCACAGTGAAATTCAAGGTCTGACTGCTCAGTGTGCCACTTTTATTTAAAAGCAGTTATTAGAGTGAGCAGATTAAGTGATACTATAAGAAACTCTGTTTCTTTTTTTGCTTCCTGACCTTTGAAGATTTGTTTTAGTGCTACATCAGCACCAGAAGAGCTTAGAGCAAGAGCTTTTTTGTGTGTGTGTTTTATGGATGGAATAAAGCCACTAATGATACTTTATAAAGTTATTCAAAATTGCTTCGGCATTGTCATGTCCAACCTATGTGGTTTTATGTAGTCTATCCTTGTTTAGTAGGTTGATTCCTGAGTTTGAAACACCACCGTGAAATGAAGTAAGCACTAATGATGAGTGTCTGTTTATCGACATGTTAATAAAGTGCTGGCAGCATGTTCAGCTCCAGCAGCTGTGAGGGAGAGAGAATAAAGAAGAGAGAGAAAGTATAGGCTAACACACTGCATTGTGTGTGTGTGTGTGTGTGTGTGTGTGTGTGTAGGCATAACCTATGATTTGTTCAACATTTCACTGTCAGTTGGAGAATGCCCTAAATGAGGGTCATCCTTCCCTCAGAGGAAGGTCAGACCTCCACACATGCACACACACACACACACACTCTCTATGTGCATGTAATGCCTGTTGTTTGGTGTATGTGTGTCATATCATGACTGTTTTTTCTCCTGGCTGATGGCTCACAGAGTCACAAAGGATAACAGTTTTGTGATACAGATGAAATTACGTGTCATAGTGGTGACTGTGATGAAGGCAGCACACACTGGTTATAGTGGGACTGAACATAGCCAGGGCCGTAACCAGGATTGTAGTAAGAGGTAATGAGTCCAACGCCCCCGTAACATTGAAGTAAGAAAATAAATGGCAAAATAAATTGTGAGACAGATTGCTGGTCAAGCACCCTGAACATAGTGTATCCATAAACAAGGATCACATCACACCACCACTGAGGCAGAGGAGTACATGTGTTTGTGTGTGTATGTTGAAATGAAGGTGGAAATGAAAATGCAAGCAAATCAAGACCAAACCTTAGCAGGTGTTCTGCCCACTGACACATTTCTCAAAGAGGCGAATGAGAATCAGACCTGTTCTTTTTAAATTATGAAATGAGACTATACTTCCAAGCTACTACACTATGTCCATTCTATTCTGTCCCATTCTCAATCTTCTCAATGTATTTTATTTAGTCGTGCCTTTCATAGCACTCAAGGTCACCTTACATCATAAAAACATCAGTACATAAATCAATCAGAACACATGTGAGGGAGTTCAACAATTTGCGTGGAGTATAGGCACCCGTTGTCCTGAGGTTGTGAGCTGGTGATGCCAGGAGACCGCTTAAACTAGTAGAATAGTGTGTTAAGGCAGGGCATAGAATGAAGATGTTTTGCAAATGGAAGAAGGCAACCAAGGACATGGCTGGAGAAGCACCTAGGATTACACCAAGACTCTTAGCCTGTGATGCAATGGATATAGTGTTTTCGGCAATGGGACATGAGCAGATATTAGTCCTTGAGAGTGTGAATTAGCCAGTAAGAAGTATTTCTGTTTTCTTAGTGTTAAATTTGAGGTAGTGACTTTCATCTATAAATCATGGAGACAAGCGGTGAGCTATTGGAGGGGATAGTGAAAGAGTTGTGTATCATCAGCATAACAGTGAAAATACCATAGTGGTGAAAGATGTTGCCAAGCGTAAGGAGGTAGATAACAAAAAGAGGCCCCTAACACCAAACCCTGTGGAACTCTGCCATGGACTATAGTGATTTCTGACCATTAAGTTTGTATCTGTCTGTAAGATAGGAGGCTAGCCACTAATTTCCAGTACCCCAAACTAAGCTGCTAGCAAGACGATCCATAAGGAGCTAATGAGATATTGTGTCAAAGGCTATGGTGAGGTATAGAAGGATAAAGAGAGGGATTTGACTGGAATCAACTGCTCAGAGGAGGTCATTTGTAATCTTAACAAGGGCAGTTTCTGTGCATGTGTTTGGGCTGGAAAACTGAGTAGAGAGTACTGTTATCAAGTACAGTAAACTGGGATGTAAGTTGTTTTGGTTATTCGGTCATGGCTATTATGTTATTTCTTTTCACTCATGCAAGAGTGTTCCTAACTATATATATATATATATATATATATATATATATATATATATATATATATATATATATATATATATATATATATATAGAGTCTGTGCATTCAGTATGTAACCTGAAGGTATAGAGTCAGAGTAGAAGCCAAATGTGCCCAGTGTGAGACCACGTTGGCACTGTTACCTGATGCTGTCAAAAAGAGTTTGATCTCACACGAGCCTCATGTGTTCACATCTAGAATGAATTCAGCCTAGAGAACTTCAGTCACGCTAGATAGGCATGATATAATACTACATACACATACATACATACATACATACGATACACTGATAGACAGAACATGCCATACTGTGTGTCCTTCAGGACATTTACCATGACAACAAGAAGGAGGTCTGATCTGTGGGAGTCCTAGCAATGTCCTAAAAAGGTACATATGAAAAAATACAATAATAATATAAGAGATAGGGTGAAGTGACATGACTGACTTCCACTGTCAGTGAGCATGGATGATAGAAAAGCTTTCAATGATAGCATCTTTATATGTATTACTGCATTACTGTTGATGAGAATTTGTGGTTTTCTAAGTGTGAGATAATTGCATTTTGTTTTGCTTTTGTATTAGAGTATATATACTACAGATAACTTTGGCAAATATCATATAAATGATCATTTCAATTAAAAATTAGTAAAAAAAAAAAGCTAAAGAATAAATTTTACTTGGAGATTTTAACATAAACCAAGCTAATAAGTCAAATAAGAAAAAGCTTAAAGATTTAACAAATCACTTTATCCTCACTCAATTAATTCAAGGTCCCACCAGAATCACACCAACCATCATCTCAAACGCAGATTGATTTAATATTTAGTAACAAACAACAAACATTATACCAAAGTGGCTTATTAGTAAATTTGAATGCACAGTATACAGAATATTATAAATTATTCAAAAGAGAACTGCAAGAAAACATGGCAAAATATTAACAGAGCTCTTAAGAAAGATGGCAATAAAAAAGATCATGGGTATGAATTACAAGTGCAGGGGACCCTAACCAACGATAAAGTCCAGACAGCAGTAATAACCCCCATCTTTAAATAGGGGGATGTAACCAACGTTGCAAATGACAGGCCTATCAGCATCCTCCATACCATCTCTAAAGTAACTGAAAGAGTTGTATGTGACCAGTTGATAGCCTGCTTGGAAGGCCACTCCCTACTGCACTCCACTCCCTATGTAATTTGGATTTCGGAAAAATCATTCAACGGAAACAGCCCTTTGTTACTTTATAGAGCAAATTAAATCTAAGCTTGACGGAGGTGGCGTAGTTGGTGCTGTCTTACTGGATTTCAGGAAGGCATTTGACACAGTTAATCACAATGTTCTGTTGACCAAACTCTCACACTTCGATTTCTCTGCTAATGCTTTGTCATGGATGGAATCCTACTTCGATTCAAGAAAGCAGTGTACAAGAATTATTGACGCATGCTCCACCCTGTCTAATAGCACAATTGGAGTGCCTCAGGGATCGATTTTGGGACCAATTCTATTTAGTTTATATATTAATGATTTAGCCCCGATTTGCCCAAAAGTTCACATGCAAATGCATGCAGACGATACAGTTATTTATGTCCATGCCAAAAGTAGAGAACAAGCTGCATTAAAACTCACCTTAGCCTTAAACAAGTATCAGATTAGCTGACATACTGTACAACTGTCTTACTCTTAATGTGAGTAAGACAGTAGCCATGTATTTCTCCATCAAGAGGTATGAGGTAAACCAACAACCTGAGATCTTTGTCAAGGGAGAGGTCATAAAAACTGTTGACAGTTTTAAGTACCTGGGTGTTATCATTGATTCCAACCTATCTTTTAAAAAGCACATAAAGAAGATATCCAGATGTGTCAGAGCTAGTTTAGTCAACTTTAGGCACATTAACTTCCTGCTGCTAAACTGTTCTTACATTCAATGATTTTCTCACATCTATCGTACTGCTCTATGAGTTGGTCTCAAGCAGGTGTGGCCACCACACAACCATTAGCCACTCTCTACAAAATGGCTATAAAGGTTCTGGACAAAAAGCCAAGAAATTACCATCACTGGTTCATCATATTAGAAGTAGAAGAGTAGAAAAATGCAGTAGAAAAATGGAATTCAAATGGAATTCAATTCCAGTTAATATCAGAGAAAGTACAAGCTTTAACCAGTTTAAACTATCACTGAAGACATGGCTAAAGGCATAATTCAGAATTCAGAATTCATTCATTCAGTATACAACCAGAAAAGAATTCCACAAAAACAAAAGTCTTTCTGTTATATCAAGATAACAAAATAATTATTTTGTTATCGCGAGAAAATGATCTTTGTTATATTGAGATAATGAGATAATAAGTCGTTATCACGAGATAACAGTGCATTAAAAAGAATAATAAAAAATCCATGACCGCTCTCAGCTTCTGAACACTGCAGGATACCCATCTGCCACAACGGGCAACTGCTATTAATCAAGTCCTCGATCAAAATAGTGTGTGGTTCTAGCGCCGCCATAGTAGCCCGCACAGAGCCATTTCCGGGTTACGTAACCCGACCAATTAAATTGTAAGAGCCGTAATGACAATGTTAAGAGTGTTTAACAAATGTTTGAAATGCTCCTTTAGTTGATGGTTGGTGATGTCACAGCCACTTAGACGTCAGACATGATTAAGCAGCCTAAGGAGCAATAGTTTATTGACGGTTTGTTTTAAGATTGAATCTTGTAACTTTGTTTTTGCTTTTAAAGTAAAGTTTTTTTAAAAGAGTTACGTCTTCGGTAGATTCATTACCAGTCAAGCTTATTGCTTAATAGTGGCGGTGAAAAGGATAATTGGGCTGATAGAAGATCACTACATAAATATTAAAATCTAATTCTGTCCTGGTGCCCGTTCTTCCATTTCATATTTTTTGAGTCTAAAATTGAAATATGAAAAAAACAGGTATTTTTTGTTTTTGAAAAAAAAAAAATAACCACTTAGTTTTTCGTTATTTGATTTTTGATTGCCAATTGAAAACAGAAAGAACAAATGATACACAGATTGATGTGGTTTGTTCCAGAAGATTTTTCTCAACAATTAAATCAGACAATGCACAGACAACTGAGTGATATCTCTGACTAAACTCTGTCTGAGACCAGGCCGAGTAAAAATGTGAACGATTCTGAGAGAAGACAGAGGTCTTTAAAAAGTGGTGGAGAACGGTCTCAAGACCAAGACCAATCTTGAGTATTACAACACTGCAAGAAATACAACAAATATTAGCTGTGCGAGAAAAGACTTCTGGATTAGATGTACTGTAAAATAACAAAAACTTCTCTTTGGTTTCATATTTAAGGTGAAAGTGTAATATTCTGGTACATGGGTCATAGCAGGATAGAACATGTGGAGGCAAGAGTTGACAGGGAATGTTAAAAGTTTCACCACGCTGCAGTGTAACACCCAGAATCTAATGTCTAATTCATATCTTGCACATTAGTGAGAGGAGCCTGGGGATGGAGGCATGAATGACAGCGGTGCAGAGTGCAGGCATCTCCAGTGTTCCTTATTGCTTTGAACATATCAGAGTGTCACGCCAGCGCCTGCACACTCTTACCATCCCTCAAGCTTTGTTGTGATGTTGCTTTGTTGCAGATCCTCGTGGACTACACCTACTTACACCCATGGCTGATTGGCGCTACAACAAATAACCTTTTGGCTGTATGCATATGTATTCAGCTGCCATGCAAGGTGCTCATCAGTTTTTTAGGAGCTACCCATTCATACACATTCACACACTGATGGCGCAACCTTTGGGAGCAATTTGGGGTTCAGTATCTTGCCCAATGACACTTCAACATACAGACTGGAGAAATGACCCGCTGATCATCTGATTAGTGGACAACCCCCTCTATCACCGAGCCACAGCCACCCCAGTTAGCCATATCCCAGCAATCAACAAAATTCCCAAAATGTAACAATGTAAGTATCATTGTTCAAATGAACGAACAAAACTTTTTGTTTCATATATTTAGTGTCCAGGATGTACCTACCAGGTCAGCCTGTTGTACTGAGTGCTCAGTGCTCCTGAAAGACATAAATTTCTCATTTTCTAACTCACCCATCCCACACCCACTCACTGTTCTCATAGGATGTTGCTCACCCTGCCTGCTATGGTGGTTCCACTCAAAATATAGGAAGCACGACATCCAATGAATAAGCGGGAATCATTTTCTCGAATGAGGACGTCAGCGCGTGACTGAGGCTAAATGGAGTGTTTTGTCAAACTGTAAGTGGTCTGCTAATTATCCAGAAGGAATGACAAATGAACACAGTCAAATCACATTTCTGTTACACTGTGTGTTGAGCTTACATAGCCTACTGTATCTACATACAAGTGTGACGATGAATCACTACATTAAATGAATATTTGATCTTTACTAATGTAAACTCAGACATGATGACTGTTAATGCATTTGAAGAGAAGGTTCGTGGGACAGGACAACTCGCTGTTAAACATGCATGTACAATAACACAGTCATGAAGAAACTGGCGCAATATTTTGCAAAACATGTCAAAGCTTAAAAGCTTTAAAACTTTTACATGCATCAATATGAGAGAACTGATTCTATGTTTTTTTTTTTTTACATGTCAAAGTGGATTAAACAAAGCTGTAATATTAATAGCATTAATTATGTCGATTCAAGCTTATTAACTGTTCCATGAACAGTCTTAACCATGTCAAGCTTATTAGCTTCAGCTGTGTTTAGATGACATGGTCCCCTGAGAAAGTTCCCCTGAGAAGCAAATTGAAGTCAGTCTTTGTGCCACATTTAAAGGCCCAGTCTGTAACTTTTATGGTGATTGATCAGCAAAAAGGGAATTTAATATGCATAACTATGTTTTCAGTAATATATAATCAGTCTGCCATCTTGCTCCACCATGTTTGTGTACAAAAAGGATTCTACAGAGTACATTTTGCCACTACGCCACCACACTGTGTCATGTTAGAAGTTAAATATAGACAAAAGTAGGATGTAACATGGATGTAGTCTCTGTGACGTCGCCCACAGGATTCTGAAAAGCATCTTGGTGGCCCTGCCTCCACCGCCTACCAGCTAAATGAGCAAAGAGTGGAGCATGGGTGAAGCTGAGGCAGGCTGAATGAAGCCTGGTTGTTCGAACAAGCCACCTGTAATGTACCCACCTGTTAATCAAAGCATCCTCACTCTTAATTCTACATAACTTTAAGCCTTAATATCATTTGAACAGGTGAGTTGTATATAAATTCACCCTAAGTACAGTTGTCATGAACGGGGAAATTAGCTATAGAGACCAAAACAGTTTTTGTACCAGGCTGTAAACATGTTTATTTCTGATGTGAACGTTGGACATTTGAACACAGAGACTTATGGAGACTGACTCACTTCTGGAGCCAGCCTCAAGTGGACGCTTGAGGAAGTGCAGTTTTTTGCACTTCTGCAATGGTTTCAATAAACATATACCCAAAGAGTAAAAATCACAATAAATCTCACACTGAATGCTTACATGGCTGTCCTCACAGCCATGTAAGCTTTAATAAGCCACAATGAACAACACATCACTCTCCAAGTCTTGCAGTGTTCCTGTCCTGGCCTCAGGGTGTTCTTGATGTAAATCTGAACTTTAATTAACATCTCCACTCTACCCACGACTACTTTGGCCACATATGGCAAACTGTCATCAACATAGGCTACTTTACAACCGGGATTCACGACCACATGCGACTGTGCGATCCTGCCTAACAGAGCAGAATGACAGAGAACACGAGACAGATGGAGAAAGAAACAGAGAGAAAGAGAAGGAGAAGAAGATGAGGAGGGTGGGGAGCTACATCAGGACATATACAGAGAGTGGAGAAAGCGTTATAATGCACGGGTGGGTGTTGGATTTGATCCAGCTCACTGGGTTCTAATTTCAGATTTAGCTGGAAAAATTAACAACACTGAAGACAATTGGCCGAGTTGTCTGTCAGTCATGCCAATCCGGAGTGTGGGGGCGGATCTCCTCTGCCCCTGTGCTCACGAGGGCAAAGAACGAGCCCAGAGCAGAGTCTGAACAGCTGCCGCACGAGCGTCCGCTTCTCAGTTTCTTTATCTTTTTCAGTGAACACGTCTATGCCGTAAGATTCCGAGCGTCCATGTTGTCTCGTGTCTTCAGTAATGGGAATTAACCGAACACTGGGAGTTTCTGGAGTTCCTGTTGCTGCAGTATGTTTGTGAGTTTCCCCCCGCGTGTTGTTTGACCACAGCTGGAGCGTGAGCGCTGTTCTCGGTGCTGAAAGCTTCAAAGAGCCGCGAGGAGAGCGGAGGTTCGCGAGCCTCTAGACAGAGATGAGGAGGAAGAAGCTCGCTGTGGCGGGCTTTTTACTCGCCTGGAAACTAGTGTTGTTCCTCAGGTAAGACCTCTCTTCATGTTCACCTTTCCTGCCTGCTGTCTGTTCATAGATAGATAGATAGATAGATTTCCACCAATGTGATGAAAACATGCCCCTGTTCTCCAAAATAACCATTTAAAGCAACATAATGTAACTTTTCTATCATAAATAACAGATTTGACATCATGCTGATGCCACAATGGCTTGTAATCAGCCGATTGGAGTCTGTTATTCTCATGGTTTCTCCTCATAAGTCTGTTCTCATACTATGAAACTGGGTGTACGATCCCCCGCAAGGTTGATAACACCAAGTCACACGTCACCAACAATACCATGCTATATACACATATAGCTGCTTTTTGGTGAAATTGGATCATATTTTAACTTGGTTTCTTCAGCTCTCTGTGATTTACAGAGTTTCCTGATGAACAGTGAAGTAAACTGCTGCTACCTGTAGCTGCTGTTAGGTAATGTGTGTTAGTTTGTTAGCTGGGCTGGGACTGTGAAATCAGAGCACAGAGGTTTAGAGTAAGTATTAATACAAGCAGAACAGGCATTTTGGACCAGGCTCCAGACAAGAGTAAATGTGGGACTGATTTTTAGTGGTTGGTGAGAGCTTGGTGAAACAAAAGGCTGAAAGACAGATGTCGAGCTGGGCTTACTGCTGTTAGACTAGTAAGAAGCAGAATTTTTTTACAGCAGCCATTTTGACATTAAGCAATAACGAGACTAGTATAATGAGACTAGTATAATGAGACTAGTTAAGGTTCCGTTCCATTCCAGTGAGCCAACAAGCACCACAGTAGCACCCTGACTTTGTTTGATGTGAATGGAACTGAACCTTAATTAGCAGCATTGGAAACACCTGTTTTTCCAAATTTGCTGTGAGAAAGGTTTGTATTAGCTGGCTGCTATGTCTTGTGTTGTTGCCAGGCAGTAACCTCTGTGGTTGGGAAATGAAGCCAATGCAGAAGTCCTTAAAACTGTAATTCCCCAAGTGGCCACTTGAGGCTGGCTCCATAAGTGAAAAGTTCAGATTTAGATCAAGAACACCCTGAGGCCAGGACAGGAACACTGCAAGACTTGGAGAGTGATGTGTTGTTCATTGTGGCTTATTAAAGCTTACATGGTTGTGAGGACACACTGGTAACTTTGAACTGGAAGGATGATTACATTCAGTGTGAGACTTATTGTGATTTTTACACTTTGGGTATATGTCTATTGAAGCCAATGCAGAAGTGCAAAAAAATGCAGTTCCTTAAGTGTCCACTTGAGGCTGGCTCCAGAAGTGAGTCAGTCTCCATAAGTCTCCATGTTAAAATGTCCAACTTCACAGCAGAAATAAACACGTTCACAGCCTGGTACAAAAAACAGTTTTGGTCACTATAATATTCTCTAATTTCATGTCAACTGTACTGAGGGTGAATTTATATACAACCCACCTGTTCAAATGATATTAAATAAGCTTTGTTTTTATTTGACACAAAAAATATTATTTTTATGAAATTATGAATTTCCCTATTGGGCTTGAAGTGCAAACCGATCTTTCACCAATCTAAAACTATATGCAGGGTTCTCAACACCGAGCTGCATTTAGATGTGAGCCTCATGAAAGTATGGTGTGTGTGTGTACTTAAAATGACATACAGGTGTTACCACTGAGACTAATTAAGGTTCATACGTGGTGTCATGCGTGTTGGCTCACTAAAAGTCTCTGCTGCAATAAATGGAACTGAACCTGAATTAGTGTCATTGGTAACACCTGTGTCGACCCTCTATATTCAGTCTGCCTTTCCTAATCGGGGTGGCTGCAGCTGATGCCAGCTGACACCGGGTGAGAGGTTTGCCACAGGGCTATATGTTGATATATGTATTGCTGATATATTCATGCAGGTGTGCTTGAGATGTGTGCAAGCAGTGACTTCTCTACGTTCCTATAAATAACAAAACAAACTCTCAAATTATAAAGAAAGGAATGAAGGAAGGACATAATTTCCTTCTGAATTCAGTCTTTTTACCGAATAATCAGTAGCTCAATTATCTTGTAATAAAGTACATTTAATGGAAATAACAGTCAGAAAAACCATCTTAGTTATTCTTTCTACTGTACAAAGCAGTGGTTCACATACATCCTTAATCCACTGAGTCAGATGTGAAAATATTCTGTTTTTCCTCTCATCAGTCTGCAGATCAGTGAGAGTGCTGTGATGCTCAATGCTCTGTCGCTGAGCTGTGGCTAATATCTGATTGTGAGCTGACTGTGATTATTATTGGTCCAGTCGCCCAACCATACTCCAAAACCATGGGCGAGATGATGAATCGTTCACACAGGAATAAAAGCACACACACGCACAGTGTCACACTAAAGGCCTTCATGGTATTGCATTTCTTTGGACAAGACAAAAAGTGACAGAGCAGTTGTGTGAAGAACGAAAAAAGAGATTTGTGATGGCTAACTTTCTCAGAACGTGCACGCCTGACCAATCACTGTGAAGAGAGTGTAAAATTGTCTCCAAGAAATGACTGAATGTTTTCACCACAGGAGAAGCCCACACTGTACAACATGCACTTTCATAAAACATCCAGTCTTGTGTTAATAAATGAATTATGCACAGGTAGTATTGCAGTAATGCAGTTACTTCTATTATTGTACATAACCAGAACTGCAGCACCTTTGAGTAGCCTTCATCTGCTGAGCGGTGAGTTTTACATGATGGCACTGAAAGTGTTCATCAGGGAATCATTTGAAGATTGAGGTTTGATTTTGATTTTTGTTGCTGTATCTCAGCTTCATTTGCCGACATCAACCAGAACAGAAGCCCAAAAGCAGTTCCTCCCGACACTGGAATTTGTAATTGCACAATGACTTGCATTATTTAAGTCTGGCGTATTTTATTTAAGCCCACCTCATGCTTGACTACAAGTACAAAGCTGATGACAAATGACATTGGGAAGTCAGGAAAACTGTTTGTCGCATGCTGCATCATAACATCACTTTACTTGAAATGAGATTTATTTTCTTTGAGACCCCTGATAGTAGACCCCAACTAAGACCCAACAGGCAGATGGCTGTATGCTGATATTAACATGATTCTCTGTTCTGTCGTGTCTACTTTAAGAGAGAAAGGAGGATAAAAGGGGGGATGCACAGCCAGGAAGCTAAACCACATTTAACTTTGACACAGTTTTTGTATTGTAGAAGTTTAACACAAAAAAAATCCTCTCCCTAAACTTTGACAAGCTTTAGCATAAAAGACAGCTGAAAAGATCAAAGCTGCAGTAAATCTTCTTACAGGGTCATGGATGGATTCCACGCAGAAATCTAACAGGCTTACAGTCTGTCATTCAACGGGAGCTGGACTGGATCTGCTTCCAGCTTGTCATTCCTGTATAATACTCAAAGTCTTTGTTTCTGCCTCTTTTCTATTCTGGGCTGTTGTTTTCTGTTGTGGCTTTGTCTCAATGCAGAGGCACATTATCCATGGTCACTAGTCATATCATACTACAGTGGTGGTTATAATCTCGAGCAGGCATATGCAGTCTGCAATGTATGTTTGTGTGCATGAGTGAAGACAGAGGTTTAGAAAGAGCCTTTCAGGCTCCTTTCAGAAGGAGGCCTCTCAGGCGTGGTGTGGAAGGAGTTTGGAGAGGACATGGAGTTTTGGTCACCCTCAAGCAAAGGCAAACTATTTGTCGACTCAGTAAGGGAACAGAAGAAGGGCTCACGACCACCGGGGAGGCAACCTGGACCTCCGCGGAGAGACCCAGAGACCTCCGCGGTGAGACCCAGAGGCCTCATCTTTATCTGTGTAGAAATACTGTAGCTGGTCTAAACATAGCAAACAGACATGCAGCATTCAGATCAAGAATTCAAATGTCACTTGAAGCAACCTTCCTAATAAAGGCTTTATTTGCTATGAAGTATACTCAGTGTATCTCAGTGTGCATTCTATAATGTGTCATGAAGATTTATGTCAGCCTAAGGATGATGTCACAAATTGAAGAGAAGAGGTCCAGAGGCTACAAACTCTTTTTATCTCATTTATTAGCACAGGGGAATTAAAATAGTATAAACAGTGGAGCTGGAGGCCGGCCTGCCTGTGCTCTCATCTGTCACTTCACGCAGTCTGCATTCATACACCATTTCATCGCAGCTGGCCCATAGCAATGCAAAGTATTAACAGATACAACATGAAATAACATGAAACAAAGTTAAACATATGTAACCTGCAGGCAGAAAACGTCAGCTGACTTTCATGTACTGCATATGAATCGATTGTCACTAAGTACCAGAAGATACTGCCTGTCACAGAGCTGATGGGCAGATATACTTTGTTATACTTGTGACCCAGAAGTTACTAAACACAGGTTAAGATATATATTACATTTTAATAGTTTTATCAAATGTAATGGAATATATTGATAAGATAAGACAGACTTTATGGATCTCACACTGTGGAGATTCACTTGTTACAGCACCTCCCACTCCCACTGCATAGGGTGGCTGAGGAAAATGTGCCTACCGTATGAAGGCTGAACCGTTCCTGCAGTGACCCGGTTCTGACTCGGGCCTGTGGTCCTTTGCTGTGTGTCGTTCCCTCTCTGTCTGTCTTCCTGCTTTCATAGCTGTCTTCAGCTGTCTGTCTAATGTTCGCTTTCACAAGGTGAAAGCTGTCCAGAGTCGCCAGCGAGTCCTCAGTGTGTTCATTCAGCCACGTCTCTCTGCTGCTACCCTGTCTATGCTCCCTCTGTAGCCTGGTTAGCGCTGTTAGCTCCTCCATCTTAATGGGGAGTGACTCCCCATGATAACAGACAGTATGCATGGTTTGTGCTGTCTTTAGCGTCAACATCCAGCTCTGCATGCCCATCTCCTCACTTCAGCAGGCATCTTTGGTCTTTCCATAGAGAGTATGCTAAGGCTGCCTAGCAAACAGCTGTTCTCAAGCGTGAACAAGAGAACCGTGGCTTTTTTTTTTTTTGAAAATTGATATGTATCAAGAAGTAGTCTGTATTACAGAAAAAAGGCAAATGAATGATCTCCATAGTTCAAGTCCATGTTTGCACACAAATTGGATGAAGACAAAAACAAATACTAAAAACACAGCTACTGTAACTGACTGCCAACCACATGGTACCATGTTGAAAGTCATATAGATGTCTGTATTGATTTTTTAACTGTTAGATTTCATGTTTATACTGTCTACTCGCACAGAGGCTACTGTAACTTCTCAGACAGTGAGCAATGATGGACAGAGCTCAAACATTTTCCTCAGCTGAAGTTTCTGCTGAGGAAACTTCAGTCGTCCCTCCAGTTCTGCTTATTAATGATGTGATAATTGGTCCAAAAAAAAGAATAAATCATCAAACTATTCTGTCTGACAACATGAATGTACAGGTCAGGTACATGACTAACTGAGGACAGGGGTGTTGAATGCTGGTCAGATTGGAAAGCACCTGAGGCAAACTGTGACATGAATAATATTTATCTTTGAGGAAGGAATATTTAACTTGAGGAAGAATATTGGCTTATAATAATATAATCTTTTACCTGTTCCAAATATGAAAGTCCACTGTTGGTCAACCTTCACTGGCATTTAAATGAAGGAAAAGGAAAGTTTCGTTCTTAATATGACAGCCAGCAGGCATCCATTAAATTCTATTCATAAATTCTACAAAGCAAACTACACAGTGTCAATCATATCAGACCAGGAGCCTGTGTGTGTGTGTGTGTGTGTGTGTGTGTGTGTGTGTGTGTGTGTGTGTGTGTGTGTGTGTGTGTGTGTGTGTGTGTGTTGTAACGGTGCATGACAAACTTGACCATGGGAACACTTGTCACTGCTGAAGGAAACATGTGGCTCAGAAGCAGAGCTAAGTGCTGCTCTGCCCGCCTCTGTGTGTGCTGATGTGGGAGGATACGAAGGGGGCAGTCTCCACACTAAGTGAACATTTGGCTGAAGGCAGTAGTCGACCCTGTCCCTGTCACTGCACAGGGCTGTCCTAGGCTATAATGCCAAAAATAGCCCAAGGGTAGCTGGGAAATGTAGTGTTTCTGATGTCTGCATTAATCCAGCAGCTAATTAGCCTGAACAAGTACTACAGATGCAAATAGACAAGAAATGCTGCATATTAAAGTACAATATTTTCTGGTTTCCCCTGAAACTGCTGCCAAGTGTAGCTGCTGTTAGCTCCATTTGTTAGCTGGGCTGCCTGGACTGTGAGCTCTGAGCACCAGGGAAGTGTCGGTGTTTGTACCAGAGTGGGACAAGGCTGGGGGCAAAGGTTTTCAGGCCTAGGGTACAGAAGAATGCTCATGCCAAGCAGAGCCAGTGTTGTGCCAGAACCGGAGCTGGGCAAGTGAGCAGTGTAGCAGGACTCAGTAACCTCTATGCACAGTATGACAGAGGCAAGAAGACCGAAGAGGACATTGATGGAGATGATTATGATGATGAAGACAAGAAGAGAATAGAGTGGTTTGATCTGGCTGACTGTGTGTGAATATTCAAAATGCTTTTACAACAAGACCACTTACTCATTAACATTGAGTTGTCTCATCAGGACAAAATCAATGTGTAACTTATTTACAAAAGGAGTGATGTGAACTCTCCCAGATTCTGCATGCATGAAGAATAAGGATTATGAATTTGATGAGTTGTCTTGTAGGAGGCAGCTTTCACCACAAAACAAAATAAATCGTGTGACAGTGCAAATGCATCTGCTAACGTTCTGTAGCACTCCTCCTCCTGGTACTTGCAGCTTGGCCTCTGTCTGTCTGCTTAGATTCAGCGTGGCCTAAATTTCCCAGGGGGCGTGTAGAAAGAAGCAAAAAATGTCTCATGCTCTTATGCGTATGTTCTAAAGGCCCATGGTTCCCTCTCACTATCCCCTCACGGAGAGCATGATCAGCTGTTTGTACTTGGGTAGGCCAGACTCCCTGTTTGCATTATTGAAATTCCCTGTGAGAAATATCCTCCAACTGTTGTACATTATGCAGTTTTTAATCTGATAATGGGAAATGGACTTATTTAGATCTCTCTGTCCACCCATTCACACACACATTCATACAGGCTGCTATGTAAAGCTGCTCATCAGGCGCGATACAGTGCTTCTTATCCAGAACACTCATAATAATACTAAGCTCATACACACTCACACACTGTGGGTGGCAGAGAATGGCAGAGAAAGACGTCAGGAGCAGTTTGGCACAAGACACGACGACACTTTGGGAACTGAACAAGTGACCCTCCAATTACACCTGAGCACACACACACACAGCCATAACAATTAGCATACTGCTGCATTGAGATGTTCAATAATTTGATCACTTCTGCTGCTGATTACATGAATGTTAATAGAGGTCACTGTCTACTGACAGGCCACAGCCAACGTGGCTGGACACAGCAGCCTGTGTTTGAGGTGCCGGCAGATAATCACACATTGCAAATCTGCAGAGCAGTGATTAAAAATTGTGGTTATGTCAGCGGCCCAGCTGAGTCTGACTGTTTTCTCGCTTCATTGTCACTGATGCAGAAGTCTCAGGCGGACAGACTAATTAAATAATGTTTTGGTGAAGCAGAGCACAGGCATTCATTCATATTTTAAGTACATCAGACTCAGGCCCGGCGATAGTTGTTTTTTGACCAGATTTAAAAAATGAAATTTCATCGGGCAGAATAGACATTGCTCTCGTAGGTCTTCCTTTGTGTCTCTTCAACAGTACAGAGGAATACTTTTACCTCCTTTTACCTACTAAATACAATTTTAAATGTACAATTTTATTCTGTAACAACAATAAAACAGTGAGGCAGACACAGCCGGGCTCTTATTGATATGAGCATAGCAAGAATACACGTTTATGTAAATGCCAACATGTTGCACACACATTGCATGTTGACATTTTACCCATGAGTCAGAAATGTTTTCAGATTTTCTTCTGGCATAAAAATAAATTCAGATTAGGTTACTATGGTTGAGCCATTTACTAGCAATGAGCACATCATCAACAAGACACCTCTGAATGATTTGTTAGGAAAATGAAAAGAACTCTTCTTCAGTCTGTGGCTACATTATGGGGAAGTTTTGGTGAGGAATCCGACAACAGACCAGAGGATCTCCGGAGAGGAACAAGGAAGGAAGGAAACAGAAGAAAGAAAGGAAAACATTATTGAGAAGTTTCTTCTTCAAGCCTACCATCAAGATTCTGACATGTGTTCTGATTGTAAAATTGTGGTGGATCAAAGAATGGCTTTTATGCACATGTAGATATAATTATCTTTTTCCATCATTACAGCTGTGTGCTCAACAACTAAACTGGCAAATGTAAAAAAAAAAAAAATAGTATGGCCTCTATGCCTTTCACTCAAACTCAACTCAAAGTTCGCTCTGAAAAAGTTTCAGAACAATGAAAGTTTGCAAATCCTAAAAGTGATAAGCGAAACATATTATTTTTGTCAATGGGATCAGCATTGTGTGGAAGCTGTGCATTGCCATCAGTGCAGTGTGTAGAGTGAAGCTAGCAGCAGTGTGTCTCAGAGTGCTGCTGTCTCGTCTCCTCCTGCAGCAACAGCGTTAATGCACTTTTTGGCCTGTCCTTTTAAAATCATGCCACTTTTCCTCCAGCTTGTGGTGCTCAGCCCTTACAGGACCAACTGCATCAGTGACCCACCGTCATTCTTTTGTTTCTTTTTGTTCAAAATATCACTGCTCGGGCCTACGCACAATCTATTTACTCACTTCCTTTCTTCTCCAAAGTTTTTAGTGGCTGTGGAATAGAAGTACTTTATGGGCTTACCTAAGTGACACTATTTTCAGAAATTAAATTAGGGCTGCACCAATTAGACAAAATAATCGATTGCATCAATAATAAAAATCACCGTCACAGAATCTTTGCGTCACTATATGATCACATACTGTTCAATAAAATAGACTACGGGAAGATAGGCACAGTAGCATAGAATGACAAAAATAAACTACAGGTTATTTGTCTTAATTTTCAGTAAGTTAGAGGACATACAGTCTGACAATTTTGTAGTGATATAACATATCACTGTCAGGCAGAGACAAATGGAATAGTGTCTTTTTTTTATACAAAGACATATTCATCCATTACTGTGCAACTAAAACAGGATTTATTAAAATACAAAATGTGAAGCGCTGCAGTTGTTGTAAACTCATGCTCCCCCATGTCATCAGACAAGAGGTGCAATGGAGATATGCAGATCAAGTCACGCTCTTTGAATACTTTCATTTGTTAATTACGTGCACAGACTTGAAAGGCGGCCGAGAGAACCATTGATTTAAAAAGTTAAATAAGAGGTTTCTGCCCTACAGCAACAATATCAATAATAATTCATGTATTGGATATTAAATCAGTACAAACCAGTAATGTCATGAATTGGGTATTACACTGAATAGTAAACCTCAACTTTATGTCAGTGGTAATCTGTGATTTGGAGCATATTAATAATTAATTTGTAAGATATTTAATCAATTAAAAAAAATCAATAATTGGTATTAGGTATTACACTGTGATAAAACATGATGCACAGACTTGTGAAATGATATGTTTCTGTTGTGTTCTATTTTAGTAGAAATAATCGTAACTAATCAACTCTGGAAAAATAAGCCACAGATTAGTCAACAGCTAAAATAATCAATAGCTGCAGCCCTAAATGAAACAGGAGCTTGCAAATTTGTCTGGTTCCAGGTTACTAAGTCTTAAGACTTTTGCAAAAATGAGACTTAGAATTTGAGTGAAAACAATGAAGAGTGTTCAGCCTTCTGCTGTCCTGTGGTTCATACCTGAGCATGATAGAACTGAAGGTAGCACCAAAGTTGCACATTAGCATGTCAGTTATGGGGAGTACTCTACTTTCAGTAGGTAGCTATGGCAGCAGACATCTGCACACTTTTAATCTAATTCCACTTTAAATATCAGATCCTACTAGCATGTTGAATACTCTTTATGTTCATTGTGATGACTAGTCTAGTCTTAACAGATAATGAAAAGCTGTGGACATCCATGATGATAAACAGAGATAGTTTGTATTAGTTTTTAATGACAGCTCACCATCTGAACATAAGTGTAGATTGATTTAGTGGACACTCACTTTACGTTCCTGCGTACTTGTCGTGCTGACAGAGATAGGATGTTACATAATGGCAGGGATAAACCGAGGTCTCCCAGGCACACTCAGTATGGCCAGATGAAAAAAGGCCGCTCCTCTCTGTCTCTTCATGTCGGCTTCATGGGGATGTTTTATTGCATAATCAGAGAGCTAGTTATAAATAATTCTGTCAGCACTTCAGACCAAACCTCTCGCAGACAGGGTTGGGCTTTTTAGGGCTTCTTAGTCGCAGAGAGCAGGTGATATGTTGTGAATACAAACAGATAAATGCTGATGCTGAGCGCTCTGGGATTTGTGCTCTGAAAATACTCTGTTAGCTTATTGCAAGTAACGTTTGGAGAATTTATTTGGGCTGTTTCCTAGACAGAAAACATGTGCAGCTATAGATATACAGTATATCTATCCAGTTTTGACGTCCTGACACCTCGGCAAGGTATCCAGAGATGTTTAATGTATCCTGTTCTTTGCTATGCAGTGGAAAACATCCTGGTTTTGACTTTGGCCTGTTTGTTTGATTCTACCTGTTGAATATTTCAAATGCATCCCCCAAGCCCGTGCTCAGTTCTTGCACTGTGAGTTATGAAGGAATAACCTTAATCTCCATCAGCTGATTTGTACTTTATAATTTGCCTCTCATTCATATTTACATTCTCCGTTCACACACACACACACACACACACACACACAAGCTACCAGACCCAGTGGGAGCAATTTGGGGTTCAGGATCTTGCCCACGGACACTTTGACATGTAGAAAGGTTGAGCTGTTGACTAAACCTCCCCTAACAATCAGTATCCACTCGGCCTCCTGAGCCACAGCCACCCAAGGATCAATATGAACATTATTATGAAGCCTGTGCATGTGTGAGTGTCTCTGTAACATCCAGTGGCCTCCATGCAGAACTGATCACATGATGGCTCACAGGGTTATCTATCCAAGGTGGATTTTTCTGGAGAAGCAGCTGCATCACGTCACTGTCTCTGACAAACTGAATGCAGTAATGGATGGTGTAACTGCAACCCACAAGATGGAGGACTGCACACTTTGTTTTATTAATATTAATATAGGAATATAGCACATGATAGGCTGTATGTAATGTGATTTACTTATTAACGTGCAGTGAATGTCCTTGTATGTTTGAAAAACTTAACATTCATTGTGGCAGATTACTGAGGGGCAACACTGACTCCTCAGTGGAATGATACTGTGTGGATACAGTCACTGTGACAGTAGAAGAAGTGGACAAACACACTCCACTCCGGCTCGCTGTCAACTACACACTGATACAGCTGTAGCAGCTTGTGACATGTTTCAGCTCATTAGGTTTACATATACTACACGTCCTCGACAACTTGGACATATCATGTCTTACCAAAACAACTTTAAATTATTACTTATACTTACGTATAGTTTATGACAATGTTGGCACTTTAAAGTTTTTTTTAAAGATTTTTGTCTGTTCAATTAGGCATAAAAGAGTCTATATTCTGATGACCCCTGTCCTACTTCTGTGGGACATAAATAGACATAATGGTGTTTACGCACTGGTCAGTGGTCTACATTTTGATAAATCCATTCAGTAATATTTCCATCAGGTGTGTCTCAACCATAACAGATCAACTGAATTGACACATTAATACAAAATCAATAAGAATGATGATTTAAAAATGTGTATTTTATTTGTATTAAGGGAATCCTAACCATAACCTAACCCTTACGTGGAAGAAAGAGGGGAATCATTCACAGTGCACAGTAGTCTGTGCAAAGCTTTGCAGTGGCTGTCACTGCTCCTGCATCAGATCTTCATAAGTTCTCCCTGTTACAGCTGCCACCTGTTTCTGAATGACATTCTCGATCAGAAATAAGAAACTGACATCAGACCAACCTGTGAACTTTGGATTTCTTGGATTTATTTCCTGCTACTCTACATGTTATTATGCGTGTGTTCAGAATGATTTACAATAAATCCTAATGACAGAAGTTTTCTGGTTATGTTAAGAGACTCAACAATGGTCATGGTTTAGTACATTGATAAAAGTCACAAGTAGTGATTGTATTGATTTGAATGTCATATGGCTCATTTAAAGCAACTGTAGTGTAGACCCTGTGTAATCCCACTGTGGTAAATATGGACTGCTGTAGTCTGACAGCCCAGCTAACAAACTAACACACATTAGCTAACAGCAGCTGCAGTTATCACAGAGAGTTGAGGAATTCAGTCTGTGTGTGTGTGTGTGTGTGTGTGTGTGTGTGTGTTTATAAAATGTAGCTTGTAAGTAAAATGTAGTAGTTTGGGGGTCTGCTCAGTGTAAATGGCTGAAGTCTGTGGATCTTAAATTGTGCTCACTTCACTTCCCTCCCTGTAGAAACCACCCGGTGCATTCGTCATTATTGATGTTGATTACTGATGCTGCGATGCTTTAAATAAATCATCAGCATCACCAGTGAAGCACCCCCACGCAATCACACCTCCTCCATGCATGGAACCATACATGCAGATACCATCCGTTCACCTTCTCTACGCCTCACAGAAACACAGCAGTTGGGAAACCTACGTGTGACATCACTCAGGCTCCATCCATTCTTTATACACTTTAAACATTACAGAGTTATTCAAAGTTATTGAAATTAAAAAAGAAAAACACTGAATAAGAGAGGGTGTCCAGAACTGAACTGGGACTGCAGAAGCAGTAGCATGGCTACTACGAGTAGTAAGTGCAATAGTGGAAGCAGATTAAAACATGAAAGAAAAGCATACATTAAATATATGCAGCTCTCCCCTTTAAATGGCCTTTGTGTGAGAGAGATACAGTAGTTGTAGATTAAAAGCTCATCCATTATTGATATAGATGTTATGCCGTGTCTCTCTACATTGCATCCTGCACTTCTCTCATGTTTTAAAGGAGGAGAATATAAAAGAGGGGGGAGAAAAAGAGCAGAACAGATTGCAGGAGAAGGGAGGGGAAGAGAGTGGGAGAAAAGATGTGGAGAGAGGTAGCGCTACTAAGCAGCTTAGCAGCTGGTCTAAGATTGTCTGAGCTGACAGTGTGACTGTTGACTGGAACGTCCAAAAGAAACACCAGAGCAAAATGGATCGCATGGAAAGACTAACACTAAATAATGAGACTGAGGCCTCTGCACAATGCAGGGCAGAGCCAGCTGGAAGTGGAAGGTTAAACTGAGTTACTGTAGTACATTGTGTTGGTTGTCCATGCACTACTTGTATAACTACTGATGGGATTTCTTTCTGGGACTTACTTTACATATTCAGGCAAAGTGGCATTCACAACATCACTCACAGTATACTGCATCTGGACATGACTGAACCCACTTATGTACTCAAAATAGCACATTTATGTATGTAAGTATGTGAACTGAGACTGAGACTCAACACTCCATTAACTTATGGACTAGCCTCTTCTGTTGAGCTGCGATGTTTATGAGTGTTTGTACAGTTCTTACCTTTGTTTCAAGTGTCTTTTTTCTAACTGAGATTTTAAAAGAAAACACGTCTGTGATCAAACAGTTTAAGCATGTTTTTAACGACTAAAGGTGGACAAATCTGGACTGAAGAGGAATACTCACGCGTTACATAAAATATGTTGTTCATTTTGGAAATGATTATAACGATCTTTGTTCAACACATTTTGACTTTTGGACTTTACAACTCTGTGGAGTTACAGGAAATGTTTGGATCATGCTCCCTCAGATGCGCACTGAGACAAATACAGTGCTATTAGTTTAAAATCCATGTGAAGTTCACAGAATTAGTAATTGAATATGTCCATATCTTTTTCAGCAGATATCTTAGTCTCTACAAGACTAGCAAGTCAGTTTGTGTTTAAATGTGTGGTATTTATTCAGGTTGGGAAACTCCACAATCTCATAAAATTGTCTCTGTTACTAGGTCGTTACTAAGACTTGGGCTACTTACTGCAGGAGTCTACTGTCTACAGCCAGACCCTGCACATTCCATATAAATTAAGATCAGAGCAGAAACAACCTTTTTTTAGAACAAATTGCCCCAAAATATGAATATTAATTTTTTTATTATATTTTTTACTTTTTTAAAGAAATACGCAAAAGAGGGTGAGCCTTAACTTATTGGCACTAAGAATAGAATATTTGTATTGTCATTGTGCAATGCATAATGAAATGTAAGGGCTGTCTTCAGTGCAGGAAATATAAAACAGAACTTTAAAAGCAGCTTTTAAAAAAACAGATAACTGACCACATTACTGTTGTTCCAATAATGACGTTAGAAGTACACCTCGGATGTAATATTGCTTAAATGAGCAAGCACTG
Source organism: Nibea coibor (assembly GCA_023373845.1). NCBI lineage: Eukaryota > Metazoa > Chordata > Actinopteri > Sciaenidae > Nibea > Nibea coibor. The sequence continues at coordinate 26,329,288 of CM041719.1, read as the reverse complement.
GTTCACACTAGAATTGTTGTAATATGTTGATTCAGATGACTTCTACACTCCTGTGTACCAAAGGGCTTTTAGATTATTTTATAAACCTGAAATGTTGATTCATGACAGTTTGGTTTAAATCCAGAATGAATAATCGCACTCTGTCATGATAGCATGATGGGGCAGTGAGCCCCCTCAAAACCTTTGACAATCTAATAAACCAGATTTAAAATCTAATATTGCCATGAATATTTCATCTGCATCGACTGCTATCATTTACAATGGAACCGAGCTAACATCAGAATCCACAGAACAGACACACACGATGTTGAGTATGACTCACACACTCGTAGCAGACAAGTCCATATCCATGGGCAGACCTGAACAGACAGCAGAGAGTGTGTGTGGTGCTGCACAGGAAGCAGCTCCAACACTCGGCCCTCAGCAGTGTGCTTCTTTGTGGCGGCTCTCTGGCTCTCTGGAGAGCCGGACGAGAGGTCAGACATGGCAGTGAGATCCGATTTATGTCTGCGTTTAACCTTGAAGATATTTTCACCTCTAAACACAGCAAGGATTTGTTTCCAGAGATGATGTGCTTGACTTGAGAGATCATGAGAGAATACAAAGTATATGATGTATGATTTCATGTTTTATACATGCACTAAGCTACAACACAATAATGAATTTCAAGTGATGGTCATACAAATAATTGTGATTAGCAGTTGCCAGCAATTGTCTGCTGTGTTTGGCTTTGCAACAAGGATAAAAACCAGTGTCGTTCATTTTAGTGGCTGCCGATCCATGAAGGAACACACATGGAATCACATGCTAAACAAAGCAAAATATGTTTTATATTTTAGATCCACTCTTCATTGGGTCTTCATCTGCAATGGTTTCAATTCACAGGTATGACTTGTTGAAAGTTAATTAGTTTCTTTCCGTCTTAATGTGTATGAGACCATCAAAATAACTCCATTCAACAACAGTACAATGGCAAGAACCACTCATATGTAAAGAGAAATGAGAAATCCATGAAGGTCAGTCAGTCTAGAACTTCATAGTCAAATGTCTGCAGGGAAACCTACAACAAGAAGAGAAGTGCCTGGGCCAAGAAACATGAAGACTGGACATTAGACAAGTAGAAATCTGGACTTTGGTCTGATGTTTCCAGCTGCTGGAGGAGGAGGTGTGATGGTGTGGGGGTGCATTACTCGAGATACTGTTGGTGATGTATTCAAAATTCAAGGCAAACATGACTCCATAGCATTCTGTGTTGTGGAGAAATTTCTGTCAAAGGTCAATGGTGAGGTCAGGAAGAAAGAAAGTGTTCAGGAGCCTCTGATGTCTTATGCTGTATTATTTATTGACATTTGGCCAAAGAGAATTAGAGACAGTGTCAAAGTACATCAGAAGTGAGTCTGAGTTGGTCTCATGCTGGTGGAGACAAATACTATACGGCCAGAATTAGTCAAGAATGTCTTTACCCATGGAGCTGTTATTATTATAGCATATTCTAGTCTGGAGACACAGATGTCTGTTTACGCAGATTGAAATGTCAACGACAAGCTATATATTATGTCTAGGAAGGCAGCAATAGGTCTCTTCGACCCTGGCCCCCACAGTTGAGATAGACTGGTATCTACTGTTCTCAACCAAAGCCAAACAACTAATACTGCTGAGGACCTCAAGGCCCACATGTGACCTTGTGTAAATTCCATAACATTCTGCAGGTCTCTGTCTGATTTGAGTTCAGTGAGGCCATAATTTGTTTTTCAACAGGACTTTTGACTTGCACAGAATATATCAACATGATGACATTTCTGTTTTAATAGGCAAAATGAAAACAGGCATAAAACCAAATTGAAATGATTGTAACAATGATGACTGCTGTTTCAAGACAAGCTGCAACTACAATCATATCCTCTCTTTTGTGATTATTAGGAAGCAAGTGATTAATGGGAACTAAAGATTAGATGAACATTGTCAGGCCCAGAACAAAGCGGCAGACTCAGATGCGGGTTAGGCAGGTTTGGGAAGATACTTTTATTGTTTCCAAGCTGCTGATACAGCCTACAAAAGGTACAACAAAAATGGCTACACTTCCTGGCCCTCTAACGCTAAACTCAAACTTCGCTACTCTTCGCTGAAAATCAAAAACACTAATCTAGAAAGAAAAACGCTTCACCAAAATGGGAAGGAATAACCTGACAAAATTTACCAAAACAAAACACTCACTCAAAATGAGGAGGAAACAGTACTATCTGAATCTTGGACCTAATCTTCCTATACTGACTAAGAAACAAAAATCAATCCCGAAGGATGACAAAACTTTATCCAAAGGAAAGAGACTAACAAACAAAAAAACAATCCCATAGGATGAATACAAGCTACAAAAAACTCTCTAATCTTAAACTAAGGCTATGAAACTTACAAAACAATGATACTTGGAACAGACTTGGAACAGGCTTGGGTGCGACGACAGGACGTACGAAGACACTTTGGCACAGGACAAGGGAGACGCAGACAATATATACACCAGGTAATGGGGAACAGGTGGAAACAATCAGGGCGGGGAAGACAATCAGACCGGTGACACATGAGGAAGGGCAAGTGACCTGAAACGACGGGAGAGTTAACTTTCAAAATAAAACAGGAAATGACAAGACACAACAAAAACCCAGCTTGACCTCACCACGGTGTGACAAACATATTTATCACTACTCCTCTACTCTTGCTGAGTTTCTAAGATCCTTTCTCAAGCTGTCGTTCTGCTCTGTCTCATTGAAAATTAATGAGTGCCGCTGTCTTTGTGTCTTGTTGTCACCCCCAGTGTGAGTGTAGGAAAAGGTTAAACGAGTAACCAAACTAATGATGAACACACTTATTCTGTCCTCAGGATTGTGTGAGGTTCCTCCTTGCTGGGGTAAATGGTAGTTACATCCAAATGCCAAAGTAAAGGTTGATGATCCTGAAAATACACTCGCTTGGGTGTGTGTGTGTGTGTTTAGCTGTATGACCCCGGCATGGAGCAGAGTTATTTTTGGAACTGTTCCTTCTTGTCCCAACTGACAAACACATTCACAAGTGTAGCTTCAGGGTCATTGAGCTTTACCTCAGCATCCAGAAGCTGATACTAGACAAGTGCACGGCTCACCGCTGCAGCACTAGTGTAAAACCCATTGTAAAATGACTGTAAGTAACATTAACCAAGAAATAATTGGGTAACATTAGAGAATATTTAGAGAACTAGCTCACTGACAAACGGTATTAAAGTCCTTTATCAACCACAGCTTCTCCGCTGTACAGGAAATATATTCCTTAATATCAGAACATCTAAGAGCTAACTGGGTAAACCACATAGTTTCTATTCTAAAAGGAAATTCTAAAATTCTACACTAATATACTAATAAATAAAAACATTCCATACAAAAATAAAAACACAATAGTAGACCCAGACCATCACTTTATTATAAATGCATTAGCCCACAATTATGGGCTTATTGATGACAACTGAATTCAAACTAAAAACATGAATTTCAAAAACAACCCAATGTGAAAAACAGAATAAAAAAAAGAATCCATCAAAAGACACAATTCCTCATCAACAAGCAAGAATGAAAAGAATGTTTTTGAACACACTTCAAGTATCCATTCATCCACTTCCTATCCATAGAACAGGCCAACACTTTAGACCAACCCATAACCTCAGAACTGAAAGAAACTCTCCATGTCTTCCTCCATATTGGACTCTACAATCTTCCTCATTCCCTATAAGATCAGCACTGTGAAGACAGTTTACTACTGTCAAAATCAGAAGGTTGCATGTTTTCCCCTCAGGGTGTTCATGAATCTGCTCTGAGGTGTTTTGAATCAAACATCAAAGTTATCCTTAAGTTGTGTTGTGAAAGTGTCACAGATGATTAACTGGTATTTCTGTTCTGGTTCTATGACAGTGTGGGTCAGTGTAAGGAGGTGGACAATGCTGCTAGGACACGGCAGGTCCCAATGTCTCCCTCCGACTTTCTGGACAAACTGATGGGGAGGACATCTGGATATGATGCCAGGATAAGACCGAACTTTAAAGGTATCTGCCGAGCAAATGTGTCTGTCTGTATTTTCAAAGTGAGCTATGCTTGTGGGGCACTGTCCATAATAACATGATAATGATCCATTTTCTCTAGCAGCTACCTGTATCTCTTCTGTCTGCTTGTTCTAGAACATCTATTGACCTTGACATGGCAAGATGGACTGAGCCATATTTCTTCATGACTGCCACAGAATCAGACACCTTGCAAACAGAACATTTGAGGTCAACCAGGAAAAGGCCACTTCACCTTTGGTCACCTTCCTATAAACTTAAGGTTATATCCATAAACCTACCTCTGTGAGAAGTGAGAAAGCATAATGTTATTTGAGCTTCTGATGAGGTCATGCAGGAGGCATTCCCATAGTGAGACACGAAACAAATGCTATGAAAGAGAACTTTTTTACAGTTCTGTGTGTTAAAGTGAAGTTTTTTGCTAACCGTGGTGATAGCTGGCAGTGACATGACCATGGTAAATGCTTAAACACTGCGTAACAGTAGCACAAGAGTCATAAAGTAGGTTAGCTGTGTTAACAATAAACGATATCTGTGTAAAGTTGTTAACATTAGCTAACATTAGATGTCAGTCATAGTAGTGTGTTGAATTGAGCTCATGAATGGAACATTTCATTTCTGAAAGGAACAATGTGTTAAATCTTCTTTCCAAAGTAACACCATCTCTTTAACCACTCATGTAGCTCACTCACAGGAAGACTGAGGCAGTATATATGATATTTCAAATGGTGCCTTCAGGTTAGGTATGATTTGCTTTGAGGATGTAATGAAAGTCACAAGAAGTCTCAGAAAGTCATCTCAAAGTGTCAGTACAAATCAGTATGAAGCAGATGCTACCAGCCAGTGTTCTTGTTCATGAATTCAATTTACACATGGCCTACAAGAATGACACACTAATGGATAAATCCACACAGTTAGTGTTTGGCATCAAAGTTGCATCATGGGTCAGTTAACAGCTGCCTGCATTTGCCGTGCTCCTGTCAGCTAAATGCAGGTCACAGGAACTGAGCTTTTTTATACTGTAGCAGCTTCTGAATCTCTGCAGGTGTTTCTTTTGGCAGCCTCCAGTTGGTAAATATCTCTGTCTGCTGTTTTGTTCTATGTGGGTAGTGTACAGTGGTTTTAGCATTATTTAAAACAGTTGCCTACAGCATCTGGACACAACATCACTGATGTGAGCTGTGAGAGAAGCAAAACAGTAAGTTTAGGAAGTGGAGAGGTTACAACACAAGTTTTGTGGTTTCCAGTGGTTTGAGAGAGGCAGAGAGAGCAAACACTTCCCTTGATAAAGCTGGTTGATCAGCAAGAAGTAAAAGTTATTTTTTTTATTGTTTCACAGCAGTTAAGTTCGGCACAGATAGAACTTAGTGATACTTAGTGATTTTGTCGCTATATTTAGTAGCTTTTCAGACCACCATAGAGACTTTATTTTATAAAAGCAACTAGTGACAAATAGAAACTTTTTCTGGTGTTATGTGACAACATTTGGAGACCGACGTAAAAGCACGTACCGTCTTCTCAGCGAGCAGCGGGTGCTGCTCCTCCTCCGTCCCAAAGCACTCACAGGTGGCCCGGTCCTCATGCAGCAGCCCCTCACAGCTGCAGTCAGAGCAGGAGATGTTCACCCCTCCACATCTAGACTGTCTCTCCCTCAACGTTATTCCTCCATAAAATCAATATACTGTATCATCAGTGATGGAAACATACTGTACTGAAATACAAGTTTCTTGATAAATTACCATAGTCAGTATGTATCTTATTATCAAATTCCTGCAGCAGTGTACCACCTGCTGCTCGAGAGAAACTCAACCTACTGCTAGAAGATCAGTAAAATACTGCTCTTCATCTAAAATTAATATGTACTCCCGGCCTTTTTTTGTATTTTGATTTGTTCTCATATCTGTTTATTGCAGAGACAGTTTTTAGCTGGATTCTACCGAATACAGTCTTTATTTAAATCCTGAACATTCATTAAGGTTCTCCTCCTACTTTGATTGTATACTGAAAACTGAAGAACACGGAAGGACATAGGGCATAATATCCATTTACTAAGGTTTTATGAGGCTGTTATAAAGATACATTAGTATCCTGAGGTTACCTATGTCAATTCACATGGCAAAAACTAAAGAGCTACTGGTTGATGTTCAAACATATGCAGGTTTGGTTTAGTATGGAGCAGTACTAATGAGTGGAGGTGGAGTTCAATAATGGTCAGTCACGTGAAAAGAAGCAGTTTACTGACTCCTCTATCAGGAGTCTTCTGTCATATCACACTGACAGGTGTTTCTAGAATTTACTCCTCAAAATATGTTGGACATTGTTAAATCAAATCAAATCAAATTTTATTTGTATAGCCCAAAGTCACAAAACACATTTTGTCTCAGAGGGCTTTACAATCTGTACAGGGAGTGATACCCTCTGTCCTTAGACCCTCGAGAGAGCACAGGAACTCCAGGGAAGAAGTTTAGTTATACTAACATGCATTAATGTGCATTAATGAGACATGGTGATCATGGTGGTAATGGTGATGGGGAGAGAGAGAGAGAGAGAGAGAGATTTTAATAAAGGGAGATGTGACTGCATCCTCAACCAATACCGTGCCTGACTACGCATAACTCTGAAAGAGAGAGAGAGAGAGGTTTGAGTAGAGTGTTCAGTAAAGGGAGCTGGGAGGGACTACATCTTCAAGTCCCCTGGCAGTCTGGTCCTATGGCAGCATAACTAAGATGACCTGAGAGATGACCAGCCCTAACCCAATAGGCTAAATATACTATATTGTCATCTGATACACCAGCGCCATGAACTGTGGCCTCTGGAAAGCGGTGTGTCTTCAGGACACCTCTTCTTTTTGCATAACTAATGTGAGTGGAGTGACTTACTGATCACACAGGTTTACATCTTTTAATGGTGTGACTTAAGGTTAAAATTTGAAGGCATCCACTCTGGATGATGCATGTATAATTGCTCAACACTTAAATGTGCTGTGCATCCCTGAGGCTGGACGAAGACATTCCTGCACACTCTAAAACAGCTGAAAACCTCCTTACTGTACACAGCCCTGCTGTACTGTACTCAAGCAACCTGGTTAAAAATATATTGTATAATTTATATTATATCCATCTACTGTAATCATTCTGTGTGTCTGTCTGTCTGTCTGTCTCTGTCTCTCTGTCTCTCCGCAGGTCCTCCAGTCAACGTGTCCTGTAACATTTTCATCAACAGCTTTGGCTCTATTGCTGAAACTACCATGGTAAGACATAATTCATGAAGGAATATGTTAGCATTATGGTTAAATTAGCATAAAGGCATGGACAAGTTCATATATACATTTTACATAAAGCTTGTTTCATCACCATTTGTGACTGCTAAGACATTCAACATGTCCATGTTATGAGCAGAAAGTGAAAAGTAAGCAGTGTTACTCTGTTACTAATGAGCATTAAAACACATTTGTCCTGCTCTGTCCTGTCAATGAAATCTGAAGTACATTTTGAGAGTTTGTGTAGAGGGCTGAATATTCTGGACAGGATGCTGTCATACTTATACTAATTACTGTAGGACAAACTTCATTAAGTCCTAATGTGGAGGTTCAGGACACTGAAGGCAGCGCCCACAAGTCTTTGATTACTGCTCCCTCTATTAGTGCACAGTTTATATATATATTTATAAATGCAGATTTCAATATAAATTTTAGAGCAGCAAATATATGAACAGTACAGCAGGATGTGTGTCTGATCTAATTCACGCTACCTTTACATAATTTGCTTTTTCAAACTAAAACTTCAAAAGCTTTGAACTTGATGTTGAAGGTATTGAAAGTAGTAGTCTGTCAATCAATATCAAGATCTGTTGTAAATTATTGAAGACCATCACTTTAAACATTCTGAGCTTTTCACATTTGGCTGAGATTAAACTTCTAACTGACACTACACTGACCGGTGAGAAGCTTTAAACTAAACAGGTGCTTTTATGTATTTACTGTCAGAATACTGCCATCATTCTGTACAGTTATAATTAGTAAAAGCAGTAGAGAATAGGAGAATTGGAACAATCAGTATTATTGAAGAAAGAACAGCTTCAGACTGTGTCCAGACAGGATGGCAGACTGACAAACAGGAATAATGACAGAGGGAGCAGAAGGAGACAGAGATGAGAGGAGACAGACACGCAGACAGGAATAGCAGATGTGCAGTGAAGACATTTAGTGGCTCTGACAGCAAATACTTTAAAGTGACATGAAGTCAGTCCGTGCTGCACACAAGCTGCTTTCATTGATATCGTGTACACACACACACACACACACACACATGGACAGACAGGATCGGGATTTTTATTTGTTAGGGTCATTTTTAAAATGCCGCAGCATTCTATGGTAAACAAATCAGTGACATCATTTTATCAGCTTTCTTAACCTGTGAAAGGCACTTCATCTCCTCAAGGATTTAGGAAAGCAGCAGATTTGTCGCTGCAGAGGGTCTGGGACAAATGACAGGACAAACGAGTACAAATGTCAGTATGTGTAGAAATAAAGATACAGCTGGATTAAAAGCAATGACTGTATAAAGAATGGACAGAGCATAAGTGACGTCGCCCATAGCTTTGTGAAGAGCTGTACTGCCTGAAGCTAATTGAAATATCAGCAAAGGAGTGGATCATCAGCAGACTGAATGACGCCTGTGTGCTCAAATAAGCCATCTGTAACAACACCTACCTGTCATTCTGAGTAATCACGCTGTTGATTCTGCATAACTTTAAGCCCTAATATCATTTGAACAGGTGAGTTGTATATAAATTCACCCTCAGTACAGTTGTCATGAACAGGGAAATTAGCTATAGAGATCAAAACTCTGGAGCCAGTCTCAAGTGATGAGGAATTCTAGTTTTTAGCACTTCCTCACTGGTTTCATTTCAGAGGTTGCTGCTTGATTACCAGTAGCTGTGATGTCTGTCCACACAGAAAGCTATATGCAAGGCATATCAATAATTTCCTGATAATGATCCTCATAATTTCAGAAATTTCCTATTTGAAATATAATTAATAATGAATAAATAATAAATATAAATAATAATAATAAATAATATTGCATTTGTCAGTATTGTAGAAAACACAATGTGAAAGAAGTTGAAAGAAAGAAAGTACATACCTCTGAACAACTCAACTGATGGCGTCGGACACAGTAAGAAAGGCACAAATGAATTCCACTAATTCACCCTTAATTTAAAATCATTCCAGGTGATAACCTCGTGCAGCTGACAGAGAATGCAAAGATGTTTTGTTTACCACGTAATTCCATGTGTTTTCCGACAGTTTGGATGTGTTCAGTGTTCATCTATGCATATACATACAGTGTGTGATGCACAGGGTGAACAATGGACAGTTAAAGCAAATTGTGGAAAAATGTGCATGAATTTCAGAATATTTGCCACACTTGTCTCTTTTTCCCTTTAATGACAGCATGCACTCAAGCTGGCATGATGTGTGTAAAACCTGATGACTCATGTTATGCCAGCATGATTTGACAAGGTGCCAAAGGGCTTCATGTGATGTCTCAGAATGCTTCCTCAGTCTCAAGGGCCCCTGTACATGTTCAGTGGGGTGTCAGTTCAGGTGACAGTCAGGACTCTTTAGTCTTTCTTCTAGTTCTCAGTGTTTGGCCTGACTCCTGAGGAGTGCTTCAGAAACTCTCTCACATCTTGTGTTCTTTATTTAGCAAATTCTTGATCTGTGATGAAGTTGTTTTTCTGTCTCTCAGGAAACTAAGCTTGATATATTGATCTTTTCAGGGTGAGTGCTTTGGATACAACTGATCTAGTTTATATTATATTCTCTATGGCTGATAACTCCAAAACTTGGCAACTCACACCAAAACAGTTTAGGTACATAAATAATTCTAGTTAACGGAAGAAATATGTGTTCTGACCTTTAACAAGGTTGCCCACACAGCTTGAGTTTAAGTTGTGTTTTTCCTCTATTACACATCCTGTGGAGACACAGTGTAGATGTGTAAATCATAAATTGATGAAATTGATTCAGTTTGCTAGTAATTCTGTATTTCTGTGTATCTGTAATGATTAAACACGTTTGTGCTGCTTCACTACACTCTGACACTTCACTGTGTGTCACACTGTCTGCTCATAATTAGCAGAGCAGAGCTGGTTGTGATCAGTGGAGCTCGCTCTGAAGATGGATGGATGGACAAGTGGATGGCTGATTGAAATGACAGAGTCTAAGTGCTCTCTGCACCACCAGGGGATTGTCTGACAGATACGACATTTGTATGTACGTGTGTGTGCGTGTGTGTGTGTGTGTGTTTTCTTCTGCCAAGCGAGATCTGCCAGATTTCAGAATATGCAATATTACTTTCATTTGACTTTTATTATTTATTGGACTCAAATTAATTATTCAAAACTGTGTGTGTGTGTGTGGGGGTGTGTGTGTGTGTGTGTGTGTGTGTGTGTGTGTGTGTGTGTGCACTGAGGCAGTTTTGTAAATGTGTCATCCTGTCTATGTGGCTTTTTTCCATCTGCAATGCATGATCACAGTGAAATTATTATCATACATATTTTTAACGAGCCAGCTTTAAGATCAAGTTTTCATTTCTGAATCATTACTACAGTGAGCATGTGAAGGGAGGGGTCAGTGCAAATGCAGGGGTCATGATAGGACCTGATGCTGCAGAGAGAGGGGAGCAATGAGATGTATTTACAGGGGCCATATGCCACATTAGGATTAGAACCTTTCTCTCTTCTCACCATCTGTCTTTTCATCTACACACTCCTCTTCTCCTCTGACAAACACACAGCACAGTGACAGGACATCAACACACTGCAAATATGTCTACTGCCACACTGGGAGGGTAACTTGTTACAAACTGTAGGAATACTGTCATTTATATCCTATAATAATAATAACAATAATAATAATTATTATTATTATTGTTGTTGTTGTTGTTTTTGTTATTATTATTATTATTATTATTATTAGTAGTAGTAGTAGTAGTAGTAGTAGTAGTAGTAGTAGTATTGTTGTTTTGTAGCAGTGAGTAGATTTCAGATTTTTTATTTTATTTTGAAAAAAATTACATTTTGTGAATGGAAGTTATACATCAGTTACATATTATTACATTATTGTAGTGCTTCAAATAAATATGACATTTAGGAATCATAATAATAATAATATTAAGTGCATCCTCCTTTGTTTCACTGTCATTGAAGAGAGGAGAAAAACAGAGAGGAGAGATTCAGAGTTCATTTCTGAATGCCCAGATACAGTATACTCACCCCCACACACACATACATACACACACACACACACACACACACACACATACATACATAAACAGAGGGCTTAGGGCCAGGTTGGTTCACTCTGGTCTATACACGCTATCTATGTTAAACAGATTTACTACTGTTAGGCTCGTTTTTCATTTGTTTGTTCACTCAATCTCTCCATCCCTCTTAATCCATTCTGTGTGTGTGTGTGTGTGTGTGTGTGTGTGTGTGTGTGTGTGAGAGAGAGAGAGAGAGAGAGAGAGAGAGAGTTGTGTTTAGTTTTTATGACTGCACGAGGAGAATGATAATGCCACAGGTTTGTCCTCACAGACGACAGAGAGTTCAAGGCTGTGGTAAATACAAGCTCTACAGGACTGTGGCTGAGCTGTAAATACAGTCATTACATATTAACAGCAGCTATTCAACATGGAGTCACATATCTGGCCACCAGATAGAATTCATTCTCAGTTTGGTGTTTTTTAGCTCTTTGATGCTCCACTATGTTCACCTGCCGCTTTCTTTATCTGCAGGGTTAATATATATAATATATATAATATTGATGAATGCAGTCATCACGAATACCAGTTTTCAAGGCTGAGCTTTAAAGCAGAAGACATTATTGTAATATATGTTATTGTAATTTCAATGTCACAACAATGAAGGTACATCTCAGCATAACATGCCTCTCAGCACAAGAGAAGTGTGCACCAGGTGGAGCGCAGATGTCCACCTGATGTGTCTAGGGGCATATAGGCGGGGAACAGGGCTGTGTGTCCAGTGTGTATGCTATATGAGTAATGGACGAGGAGACAATACAGGTTACATCATCAAGGTGCAAATCTGGACAGGAACAATTCCAAAACTTCGGCAATGTAAAATGTCACCAGAAGAATTAAACAGCACCAACATGATAATATGTATGATATCCTCAGTCAACAGCCAATGGTGGTACAAAGAAGAGCAGTGAATCACCACAACCTTAGAGGTCCTTGCACAAAGAATATTAGCCTGATGGGTCCAGTTGAATGTGAGATTAGCATACGCTTCATCCCATTCAGGCTCATGCCTGATGGAGATAATGAGTACAGTTGCTAGTGAGAGGACGGATTGTGTAACAGGGCAGCATCACAAAGTGATGACTGAATGGCTAAAATGTGCCGGAATCACATGTGTAGGTATGGATGCTGAGGACAATGTCAGTGAAGCAGGCAGTGAATCAGTGTACAGTGAGTTATATTCCCAGCTCCAGAGGTTTGTGCATCAGTGAACACTGGCACACTGATGAGTCTTCAACATGATTCCTAAGGAGCAATGATAATTACGTGTTTGTTCTCTTAGGAGCTGGACAAACTGTGAAAGGTTATGGCAAATAAAAAATAAGGGTGTATATAGTTATATAATGTATAATATATGCAACTGTAAACACACATTTGTAAAGTCAGTCTGTTAGACTGCTCCTCAAGGGGAATGTTGTCATCTTAAGTGGAGAGGAGACAGTTCACATTTCATGAAATAGAAAATTGCGTGTTTGACTCATGTAGGCCAAAAGCATCCGCAGCAGTATTACTGTCACACCTAAATCAAACGCACCCATGTTTAATTTCATTAGCTGCATCTGTGTTCACCATGCAACGACTCCGGGTCCCTCGGAAGTGCAGCGAAGTGGAAGAGCCATGATGTCACTTCCAGTCAATGAGCATGGTGAGCAGAGATGTTCAGTGCTTTTTACAGTGCATTCTGGGAATTTTCTCTGGAGCTGATCTTTCAGAGAAATGGAGTGATGGAGTGATACTAGGTATGTCCAGGGACCAGTTTAAGACACCCCATGCTTTATTGTCATGGAATATTTAAATCATTGAAAAATCAAAGCAAACAAATGGCACTAAGTCCCAAAAGTGTTTCCTGCTCCACACACAGGAAGCTGGGACCATGTATGATAACATGTCTGAGCTATCACCATCCCACTCCCTGCTTAAGACAGCTTTATCTCCTCTTAGGTCAGAGAACGATATAAGATAACCCTCACTGAGCAGGCAAAAGCAGCTGGCTGGACAATAAGATTGCAAGTACACTCCTTTAACCCTTTATCAGCTGAGGGACCATATATGGTCACTTCCACAGGTTTCAAAAATGGTGTCCCACGATCCTGAAGGAGCAAGATCGCGTGACTTCCTCCAGCCAATTAGCTATAGTCAGGCTACGTCACAGGAAGCGTTGCTATGGCCTCTAATGGATTCCATCCTAATCCTAGCATCTTTTGCAATGTATCGCATGTGTGAAATAATATAATATATAATATATAATAAAATGACTGACTGTTAATTTGGAAATAAAAAAAAGGTGTGCGAGTGACCGTATACGGTAACGTCTTTGATTTGCAGCCTAAAACTGAAAAAATTTAAAATTCTTATCCACCAATAACACTCCATATAATATGGTGCGGTGATGGTGATGGTTTGTAAAATATGTCACATGGAAGAGATGGTGAGTCTCTGTGGAGAAATCACCTCCTGTACCACCTGTTAGCTCCTGTAACATAATAAAATCGTAATTAGTAAAAGTATAGGTAGTAATAAGTAAAAGTAATTAAATATTTAAAAAAAACAATACGTACATTTAAATGTGAATTCCTCACTGCTTGGTGTCGCCATTGTCGTATGTTTCCCAGCACTGAACAGCGGTGCGCAAAGGATCTTGGGATATGTGAGGCTGTGAAGGATAGTTGCGGTGCATCCTCGAAAAAGAGGGAAAAGAAGGCCGCATTCGAAGGAGCCTTTGAATTGGGACAGTCTTCGTGCAGCATTGTGACGTAATCAGCCTTCAAATGCGTCCTTCGAAGGACGCAGCCCCTGAATTGAGACACAGCCCAAGTGTGTGTATTCATGTACAATATGGTTCCACCTCTGCTGGGGACCAACATCACCGCATCTAAAGAAACAGCTGGTACATGGCTCGAGATAATTTTCACGCCCCTGCCTCATCAGTGAACACCTTGATTGAACGTGCTGTCCTCAGGATGAAAATATGATAGAGCAAGCACCGTGGATGATTGGTTATGAGAGATGATGAGTGTCACTTTATCTTTATTCACCTGCAGCAACCTACTCCTGGAAACTGTTTGTCCTGTTAGGCACAGACAGCATGTGCGGAGGCATCTGCTTCTCTAACACAGGAGTGAAAGTACAGAATAATAACTATGACAGTTGTCATTCAGATGTAAAAAAAAAAATAATAATCATCTGTGATGAGCATTTCCATATCATGCTCATCATGTACGTTTGTTATGTAACTGGTTCCTGCATATTGTCTGCAGGATTACCGTGTGAACATCTTCCTCCGTCAGCAGTGGAACGACCCCAGGCTCGCCTATGCTGAATACCCAGATGACTCCCTGGACCTGGACCCCTCCATGTTAGACTCCATATGGAAACCAGATCTCTTCTTTGCGAATGAGAAGGGGGCCCATTTTCACGAAGTCACCACAGACAACAAATTGCTCAGGATATTTAAGAATGGGAATGTTTTGTACTCTATAAGGTTAGTGTGGGGGTGTCCAAGAATGTTAATAAAAAGTCTTATAATGTCTTATATCTGTATTTTATTCTTAAAATTTTTGTTATGATATTTCATTTCTCACTTTTTCCCTCCACTTTCTTCTCTTTCAGACTAACATTAACTCTCTCATGTCCCATGGATCTAAAAAACTTCCCTATGGATGTTCAGACCTGTATCATGCAGCTGGAGAGCTGTAAGTATGAATACGTACACACACACACATTCACAGTGTGTAGTAAACCTACTTCTAATCTTAAGATTTAAAGTCATAAGCAAAATCCGTAGATACCTCCATGAATAAAATGTCCAACTTCACATCAGAAATAAACATGTTTACAGTCTGGTACAAAAAACAGTTTTGGTCTCTATAGCTAATTTCCCCGTTCATGCCAACTGTACTGAGGGTGAATTTATATACAACTCACCTGTTCAAATCATATTAAGGCTTAAAGTTAACAGAATTAGCAAGAAGTTTGCTTTGATTGACAGGTAGGTCCCATTACAGATGGCTTATTAGAGCACCCAGGAGTCATTCAGGCCTCCACGGGTGCCGATGATCCACATCTTTGCTGGCATTTAATTTAACTGGGAGGTGGAAGAGGTCATACAGCTAACAAGGCAAGGGCCAGCACTGCACATTTTCAGCTTTGAAACAGCACGTCAGAAACCTGCAGATGACATCACTGTCCTTTTTTGTTATATTGGACTTTGTCAATAAAAAGAATTCAATGTACTAGTGTTAAACCTTTGACACCTGAACCAGGCGGTCTGTTTCACCTACAGTTCTGCATGCAGCTACACGCTGAACTTTTTCTCTAGTTTATTATTCATCATATAATTCATCAGATCTGGAGCTTTCAGATGACAGTCTGTAGGAGTTTTGTGGCAGTAGGACCTGTGAGCAGCACATTCTTGCGTCAGTGTCTTTAAAAATCAACAATGTGTGGCTGACATAGTTGATTAATAAGTTAACATCACTCAGCCCACGCTCTCCCATCTTCTCCTCTTGCTTCAGTTTATTAATCATTGTATTTGTGAATGTTTCTCCTGTTCGTGCCATTTGTATATCCCATACCTCGGTGATGTGACTACTGGAGTCTGTCTCTTTACCCACAGGGACTTAAACTGTGCACACCACTGAGTGTTTAGCCTGCTGCTTAGATTCATGCACAGAGCACACCACCACCTGTGAACAAAGAGCTGGATACTATATATCCAGCTCTATCCTATCCTTGGGCGCACATATATATATATATATATATATATATATATATATATATATATATATATATATATATATATATATATATATATATATATATATATATATATATATATATATATATATATATATGTGTGTGTGTGTGTGTGTGTGTGTGTGTGTGTGTGTGTGTGTGTGTGTGTATTTATTTATGTAATAACATAGACACATGACTGTATCTTTTTAAGGAAACCCAAAGTCGTGTATAATATGTTGATAGCATTATGATGACTAATTCATCCTTTGTCCAATCAGGAGCTTAGCCTGGCCCCAGGGGACAGCTAACACTTGGACAGATTATTTGTCTTCATTGGTGGTTCTGTTCTGCTCCAGCCCACTGGCCAGAGGCGTTACCATGCATAGCTCAAGCTCTGTTTTTTATATTTTTGTATATATTTATAGATTATTTTCTTTGCTGTGTTGCTGTTGTCTCTGATGTCACACAGTAGAGAATGTATAGAGACATGCTTACACAGACAAAGAGAGGAAGAGAGGATGAGAGAAATCTGCCTTGATCAAACTCCATCTTCAATTTTGGCGCTAACATTTTTTTTTTTTAGTAAGTATTAAAATTTTTTTTTTTTTTTTTTGAGTAGATTCAGTTGATGTCACCAGCAGAATGTGACTGTCAGAGGCACTGTTACCTCAGGACATTTTAAATCATCTAGCCGAGCACAGAAGTTTCTTTGTCAGATTCTGTCTGACAAAACCTGTTTCCTCACCACAAACCAACTGACTGAGGAAAGAATTCAGGAAGATCAAGGCAAGAGAGCCTGCAGGTCCAGATGGCATCAGTTCAAGGTTTTTCTGGGAAGAGTGCCACATGTTGTGTGGTACCAATGCAAAGATCCACAACCCCAAGTACTTTAAATAGCCGCAGGTCAGTGGCACTGACATGACACTTGATGATGACACTGGAAAGTCTAGTCCTGGTCCATCTCCAAGCTCTGGAGTGCCCATCAGTGGACTTGCTACTGTTCACCCATCAACCTGCCATTGAGGTGGTGACTGCCTCCCAATGCAGATCCCTCTCTCACCTGGTGCCTTCAATATCATACTGCATATGCTCCTGAAGTGTGAGTGCATAGTGGTAGACCCCCGCCTCATAGCATGGGTCCTGGACTACTCCAGAGTACAACATGGACTGTCTGCAGCATGGAAGTCCCACAGGCTGCCTTTGATCCCCAGATCGATCCCCCAGCTCCTTCATTCTGCATGTCAAAGTGTCCTTGGGCAAGATACTGAACCCCAAATTGCTCCTGAAGGCTGTGCCATCGGTGTGTGAATGTGTGTGGTTAGCTCCTCAAACTGATAGCACCTTGCATGGCAGCCAATGCCATCCAGTGTATGGATGTGTGTGAATGGGTGAATGAGATACGTAGTGTTAAAGTGCTTTGAGTGTGGCAGTGGCAAGGAAAAACTTCCTTTAGAGGCAGAACCCTCAATAAGAACTCGGCTCGTGGTGGACGGCAGCGAAATAGACGGCCACATTGGGAACGTGATTTTAGATGTCACATGTCATGTGTGGTGCAGCTCGTGTTGTCTGCCTGAACTAGCCTGCAGGCATCGCTCCATTTTGTGCCAAGGTTAAGGCACACAGTTTCCTGTGCCATACAGCCACATCTCAGCTGATCATGTGGCTGTCAAATGTGTTTTCAAGGCTTATCATTTGATCTGTGACTACACAGACTGGGCTGTGAGCTCTGTCAAAATGGTTGTCAGTGCAGCAGACTGTAGCCTACAGCCTCCAGTGCAACACTGATGGAGGACTGCAATACATTTTCTACAAGTACAGTCGGCAGCCATAGTCACTAGTTATTTTACAGATTAAATGTAATGCTCCAAAATGATATTAATGATCCAACATTCCAACACCAGCTCTTCCTCAGTCAGACCACTTGCTGCAAGATAAAGTAGATCAACTGAAAATCCTTCAAAACATCAGAGGACGACAGTGAAGCCTCTGTTAAACATATCAGTCACTGCAAAGATTTCTACTCCAAGACCTTTATGTTGCATAATGTGTGATATATTTTGGGTTATTAAGTTGTCCTGTGCTTTCCTTTTTTCAGTTGGTTACACCATGAACGACCTGATCTTTGAATGGCAGGAGAACGGACCGGTCCAAGTGGCTGAAGGCCTCACACTCCCACAGTTCATCCTCAAAGATGAATCAGACCTCAGATACTGCACCAAGCACTACAACACAGGTAAAACACACACGTAAAAATACACACACTGCCGTCAGCGTCGCAGCACAGGTGCACACAGGGTGAAACAGTTGCCACATCTCATCAATCATGTTTGTGCTGCTGGGATCAGCAGAGACAAACATCCAGACTGATACAGACGATTCATTAAATGGGATCTGACTGTAGACAATGGACAGACGTGGATGTGGTGTGTTTGACCTGGGGGTGCTGTGTCGGTGTAGGGACAGGGATTATACTGTAGATATAATGAGCCAAAGTCAAGTCAAGACCAGGTTTTGTAGCCTCGCCCCTGGAGGGATGTTTGTTTTTTTTGAAGACTGGAATCATGTTAATGCCTGCTGCCATCATGGGCAGAGAGGTGAAGCCTGTGGTTGGAGCAAACAGACCGTAACTGTGGCCCATACTTGACTAAAAGTGATACTTTTGTCTTGCTCCAGGTAAATTTACTTGTATTGAGGTGCGGTTCCACCTGGAGCGTCAGATGGGCTACTATCTGATCCAGATGTACATCCCCTCTCTGCTCATTGTCATTCTGTCCTGGGTCTCTTTCTGGATCAACATGGATGCCGCCCCGGCCAGAGTGGCTCTGGGCATCACCACTGTCCTCACAATGACAACGCAGAGCTCCGGCTCCAGGACATCACTGCCTAAGGTCTGTGTCTGTGTGTGTGTGTGTGCTTCCTTTAGGTGCACAGTGTCAACACATGCAGGCCTGCAGAATTTAGAGACTCTAAGATGCCCATAGGTGTGAATGTGAGTGTGAATGGTTGTCTGTCTGTATTTGTCAGCCCTGTGATAGCCTGGCGAGCTGGTTTACCTTTGCCTCTCAGACAGTGTGCACAGGGATACGCTTCAGCTCCCTGCACAGGGGAGGCCAGTGTAGACATTAAAAACATGCTGGAGTCATGCTTCTTTATCACAGGCTACATAACTGAGCTGAAGACACTGCACTGAACCTTAGCCTTTTTAAAATATAGCTTATGGCTTATGGCACTACATGTGTTAGCTAGGCATGTCATGTATTAATAAGTTATCAGTAGTACTACTACTGCATTGTAATGTGTTATTTGAGAGGTGAATGGTGCTACACACGTGGATAAAGCAGTTGTCAGTGTTCAGTGTGGGACACAAAAATCATGCTGTTTTTTGTCACTTACTCATTCATTCATTCATTTATGAATTTATTTATTTCACTTCATTTGAGTATTTGCCTCCAGTGTTCCCATCATGCTTTAGGTGATGTAAACAGGAAGTCTGGCGTGGAGTCATTTGGCTGTGCTATACACCTGAGCCTCATTTTTCTGTTCTCTGTGAAGACTCACGCTGCGTTAGCTGCAAGCAGATGACAGATTGTGTCTATGGTTCAAAGAGTTAAAGTCGCAGCACATACACAGTAGGAATTTATATATGTAGGTAAGTGACGTGGACAAAGAGAGTGAGTGTGTTGATTTATTCTCTCTCTGCAGACCTGAAATGTGACATGTTTTTTTTTTTATTGGTGGACATTTTGTGTGGTTAAGTACGTGTTGATTGCACACATTATGCATCTGCTGGAGCGTGTGTCAGAAAGAGCCCCTCAGTCTTGTTCTGGTATCTTGTATGCATGAGAAAAAATCCAACATCAGAGCACTTTGTTACGTAAGCCTTATTAGCACAGTCATCTCTCTCACACATACTGTACACATACACCTCAGCAACACGACTGGTTGTACGTGTGTGTGTGTGAGTGTGTGTTTAGAGGTTTCTCATGTTTCCGGTGCTGAACAGAACTTTGCACTCCAGTATGTTACACATTTCTGAATAACTCATTGTTTCATGAAGGAGGGAGGATATATCATTTTGACACCACAGATATCAGAGGCTCAGTCATGGATATGTGAAGGGCAGCAGCTGAAACTGTGCGTGCAGTGACTCCTGGGAGGATCCCAGTTAGTCAGGGCAAACATTAAATACATCAGAAAAGGTAAAGTTAGCTTTTGGTTAAGAAATTATTGACTTATAAAAGAGGGTCAGTCATAAAACTGTTGCATCGGGGTGCTCACCTGGTACAGCTTGCAGCTCTTGTATCAAAGCTAGAATCCTTACCACAGTGACCTGGGTTCTTCCAACCGGGGTCCTTTGCTGTGTGTCGTCCCCTCTCTGTCCATGCACCCAGCTGTCACTGTCAATAAAGCCTTTATTAAAAGTTCACTAAAGTTCACTAGTTTAAACAAAATCATCTATATACCGTGTGTGTGTGTGTGTGTGTGTGTGTGTGTGTGTGTGTGTGTGTGTGTGTGTCCACAGGTCTCTTATGTTAAGGCCATAGACATCTGGATGGCAGTGTGTCTTCTTTTTGTCTTCTCGGCACTGTTGGAGTACGCTGCTGTGAATTTCGTGTCAAGGCAACATAAAGAGCTGCTGAGGTTCAGACGACATCACAAGAGCAAGAGCAAGGTACAGAGAAACAGCAAACATCATCCAGTGTGATACATAGTCTGTACCCGCACACACATGCACACACACACACCGACTTATGGACTGAAGCAGAGATCTAATAACAACGTTCTCTGGTTTGAGGCTGCCACCTTGTGGTGACATATTGTCAGTACAGTTACTGCTACTCAGGAACAGCCTTAGATCAGAAAGAGGAAAGAAGGGTTAAAAATGATATTGGATAAAAAGTGTGACATGTAAAGTGTCAATGCATCTGACTGTGCATGTTTGAGATTCCTGAAGCACAACATCACATCTCACTTAGTGTATTAGTGCATGAGAAAGCATGGCTTTAACTTCATCTCTGTGGTTTGACGATGCTCTAGTTCACAGTCGAGTTATTTCTCTGACAGAAGGCCATCCAAACAGAGAATGAGCCTGTTGTCTATGCATGACTAGGATCTCTTTGGGTTGGGAAAGGATCAACTCAGCATTCAGTCAACTCCCATGTACAAACAGCGTTTACCTGCAAATCTAAATTTTCATGCATCAACTCTGGAACTGCTGGAGTCAGAATAGAAAAATACAATAAACTTTTTTTTAAATTAGGATACAATACTATGCAATAATTAGCACTGTAGTCAATATAGATTGGCTGATCTGCACATTAACTGTAGATGAACTAAACCAGTGCTGCTTGCTGCTGGATGCTAGTTAAAGTTACACAATGTTGCTAGGCAAACTAACTCCTGCAGTTTGACCACACACAGCTGTCGTTACCTTCAAGGCAAATCTTTCCAAGTGAATTTATATACAGCAGCAATGCGCACATACACACACACACACACAACACTGAGGATCACAGAGCAGAACTGGCTTTAGTTACTGGTATCCACCGTGCTTCTCTCATTATTTAGGTCATGTTCACACAGTTTCTCTTGAAGGTGCTGGTCTTTGGGAGCGGCCGCTTAGTCCTGCAAATCCTGCAGAGTGACCATCAAAGTGACACCAAAACAACACTAAAGTTAAGCTTCCTAGTTTAAAGTCAGGTCACAGACAGCCGACAACATAATTGATCCATGACTGAACCGCTAACCGCCTCTTGTCAAGAAAGCAGTGAAATATACACACATGCTGCCATCAAGAGTAATGCACTCAGCTCTGCTCTGGGGACCATTGTAGAGATTTGTGCTGGTTCTTTGACGTGACAACAGGCCATCAGATACGTGAATTCATGTTGACTCAGCAGGTTGACTGAATGAACGAGTGTCCCAACCCTGTTTTTGGATGCTCTTTCTTTTCTTTTCCTTTCGGTTTATGTCTGTTGATTACTGGTGTGCATGCTGTCGACTGGTAGAACAGTGGAGGTGCAGTTGATCCAGAGGAGCTTGCTGAGTCTCTCCGTCGCGTTAACGTTGACAACGGCCTCAAACCAGCAGACCCTCTGTATGGATCTATGACCAACATCCAGACCAGCAACCACAGGGTAATGGTACAGTACGTGTGTGTGTGTGTGTGTGTGTGTGTGTGTGTGTGTGTGTGTGTATTTCTGACTTAGGCTACCTTTTGGGGACATGTAATTTAATTAGGGACTGTGTTAACAACTAGGAAAAAGCTAATCAGGTTATGACCAGTGGCAGGATTAGGGTCTCCAGGAAATTAATGTGAGTCTATGTAATATCCCCAAAAGTAACCTCAGTGACTGCGTGTGTGTGCCTGTGTGTGTCTCTGAGCATGTTTGCATGTATTTGTGCCTGTTTCACTTGCATGATACACACGTAAGTCCTCCCCCATCACTCTGCTGGTTCAGTGAGGACGCTGGACTCTGGGCGTCGATTATCATGATCATCACTCCTTGTCATTATAATATTTATGTTTTCAGTTTTCAATGGAGAGAGGACAGAGGAAGAAGAATCAGAAACACTCTGCTACACTGTTTGATACACACACACAGAAGAAGGAGAATATATGACGCGTACCCAACCACCTGTTTCTGTTAGGAAGTCAAATTATTAAAGAATTACAAAATAATGAATTCTAAATCATCATGTATTTGTTCCACTTGCTGTTTCATCAGTTCATCATTAAGTATAGATGAGTTCATCTTCCCAGCATGCTATCCTGTAAGAGGTTATGGCAAAATGATCACTGGAAACCAATTCTACATTTTTAATTAAAGTCATCTGAGTTCAAGCAGCATGCCACACATTTGATGCCAATCTGTACAATAAATGAACATCATAACATCTTCGTTTGTATCCACAGACATATTCACAGGTCCGTACATGGAGAGTTAGAATAAAGTAGGATAGATTATCCTGCAGGTGGTGACAGAATACTGACCGAAAGGATGGAGGTCACCAGGCCGCATTGAACCTTAATGTGTGACTCCTCCTCACAGATGAAGGCGTTTCCTTCCTGGATTTTTAATTTTGTTTAACAAACGTACAGTAAACCTCTTCCTTACATACTGAGTCATCTCGTGCCGCCTCATATTTATCTCAGGACCTCCAGCACAGACAGGGCTGGAAATGACATGTTACTGGGGGAACCACACTTGGGTGGTGTCTGAGGGGGTCCGTGTACACCCTTGTTGTGTTCATGTTCATGACATGTTTCATACATGTGTAAACAACAGTGGATTAGCAAGAAAGTCAGTGAAAGGTAAAGAGTGAGGCAAACAGAAAAATGTAATCACACACAACAAAAATATTAAAACATATTCTCTGTGTATATACATATACTTAAATAAATGGAATTGATTATTCTATTTTTATATGTACACATAATCTACTTCTTTTTTCACAGATTTATAACATGACTTTAATCAGTCAGTTTATTTGCAATGAATTTAAAGACAGTCAGTAAAATGCTGTTAAATACATTTAGACACAACCCATTCAAAAACTGCATCAATGTCCTGCTCACCCAGGAACATGAACGTATCATCTCCAGTATAGGACCCATTGATCTAAAGCTTCACATGAAGACATGCAGAGGGATTCTGAGCTGAGGGCCACGTGATGTTGTGTAATACTTCAGTGTGATCAAAGACATGACTGACAACATGTAAAAATGTTCCAAATGTTAACTAACATCCAACCAGAATGTGAATCAAAGAGGACATAAAGCAGTGTGTCTGACAGAGAGACACTGAAGTACACCCAGGAACTCGGAACGTGCTGCTCTGTTCATCTCATTCTTCAAGCACAATAAATTCTATTCATTTCATGAAGACACTTTCAAAATAAAACAGCTATAAGCAGTTTCCTCCAATAAAAACACTGAATACTTTTAAAATCTGAGTGGGAACTGTTCCCTCTGTTTAATACTTCAGCTCAGGAAATGTTCCATAACGGACAGTTATGACCTGATGCAGTGCCTGTCTCATGGACGTGCTATCTGTGAAGAATATAATGAATGTGACCCCCTTCCCCCTCCTTCTCCTTGCCTCCCCAACAGGAAGGGGAAGTACATGAGAGCAGACTGACCTCCACCGCCGCCGTGACCTCCACTCCCAGCAACAGCAAGGACTCGAAGGCCAACGCCAACAATGCTGTCGCTGTGCTGAATGCCACAGCAAACACTACCCAGAATCCACCTGGGGTGGCAACAGGTGGAGGGGGTAAAAGTACAGAAGAGATGAGGAAAATCTTTATCGACAGAGCGAAAAAGATTGACACTGTGTCGAGGGCCGGCTTCCCTCTCGCCTTTCTCTTCTTCAACATATTCTACTGGGTTCTTTATAAGATACTCCGACATGAAGATGTACACAAGCAGTAGAGAGAGAGAGAAAGATTATACATGTACAGTATGTGTGCGTGCACACACACACACACGCACACACACACATCCTTGTACTGCCTTTCAGACATGAGGACACTTCACTGACTACCTTTAATCCCACGTTCTGTCACCTGACCTGAAGCGTTCAGGATTTCTCAAACCTCGTACAGAAGGGTTAGGGTTAGGGAAGGGTCACCTGACTCAGCAGGTGTTTTTAGTTTCTGTTACACAATGAAGTATAACAGATGATCTGTACAGCTTTCTACGAATCACTGACGTCACAGAGAGATAGGGAAAACAGTGTCACAGGCTTTGTACAGCCGAGATAACACATCATCACATTTAAAAGAAGCTATACTCTACATGTGTATCTGTTATTATATTTCTGTTTTCAGTTTCAGTATTATTCATTCATAACTAGAGCAGAGGTCATCAGAGCTGACCGGACTGTGCATGCAACACAAAGTTTGGTGACGCTCAAGTTAACTCGGCTCTCATCATTATTTAGCTAACTAATATATCAGTCAGTTCACAGTGATGAAACCAGTAAAGTGAGGTCCATACATGGCAGGTGGAACCACCTCAAGTCACGAGCCACAGGTGAGACACCCGAACTGAAATGTCGATCTCCCGGTAAAGAAGCAGAGCTGAGACTAATTCAAACCTCTGTATTCACTATGTGTAACACAGCAGAAGAGTTTAGTGAGCTCATACACACTCTCAAAGTGTAATCATCAATTGAAACACAAGTCAAGTGTCTTAAGAGCTATGAGAGAGCTTAAGTTTCCCCTCTGTTAAAAGACTGCATGTGTCGTGGACGCGCCTGCCATGGACAGACCTCCGAGTGCTTCAATAAAACACACAGGCCAAACAAACCATGTGCTGCACCTAGCAAGGTGGGGAGGATTACCCATGAGTGATGTCAGGATTACTGGAGTCATGAAGGCCAGTTACTATGAGAGTTACTATGTCTTCACTTCCTGGAAGACACACTGGCCGATACCATGACATTAGCAAGTGTGTAAAGTGTGATCACATCAGGGCTGTGTGCTATTAATGCTACACAACTCGTGTGTCAAAACAACACCCATGACACGCGGCACCATCATTTATGAGATGCTTATGAGTGTGTGAAACAAGTTTCACTCAGCATGAGAGATGACAGTTTGTCCTGAGCGGCAGTCATGGCACATGAATAATGAAGTTACACTTCAACCAGTGGCTCGAGCCTGAATGTGACTGATCAATCACCATCCTCACTTTTCTGATGGTAGTCAGGAAAATCAATCAATGAAGTCAACTTTTTTTTTTTTAATGATGTGTCGTATCCCTTTAAAAGCACAAAGATGTACTGAAGATGCCATTTCAATTCACAGCAGGTTGTGTGTGTAGTTCAGTTCCTCGTGCTGTGCTCTCCTTCCCTGAAACTGTTCCTGTGAGACATCCGCCCTGACCTGGGGCTTTTCAATCCTTTAAACACTGTGACACCGACAGAAAACACACAGTCCTCTCCTCCGCTCACACACCACTCACACACACTGGACAGATGAAGAGCTCCAGATGTGGGAAAACAGCAAGTACAGAAGAATTTCTTTTCAAAAAATAGACCGTGATCAAAGACTGCAATCATGCTTTGATCAATCAATGCTGCTGTAATGATGAACAGACTGAAGACGGAGAGGACAACTCACACACACACACACACACACACACAAATTACACACTGTTTCACCTACTCGTGTCTTACAGCTCAGCTGCCAATGTGTTTTTGTCCCCCACCCTCCACCCACACAGTCCACAGAGCCTCCTGTATTTTACGCTGATTCCTCGTTGACACTATGACTCGTGCTATATTTCCTGTGATACTTCACCATCACACACACTCACTCTTTCATCCTGAAATGAAGATTCAACACTTTTATATCCAAAGCACAGAGAGAAATTCAGTTCAAAACCACTTTGTGTTTTTGTCCACAAAACTGTGACGTTCATGCTCTTAACTCTACACCTTAATGTTGTTTTGTGTGGAAATCTCCTCACACAACCTGAGACGATGAGAGAGAAGTACAGCTCATTGTTTGTGTGTTTCTGAGCAGCCCGTATCCTGCAAATTACATTCATATGCAGCTATTTTGCATTAGCAATTTACATTTTGGAGTGAACCCAGAGCTGGAGAAAACAAAGAAGGCATTATGTTTCACATGCAGTGTTTTTGTGGAAAGTGAGGGATGGTGTCTGCCAAACATTTCTGAAAGCATGCTGTAGTCTTTACTGGGGGGTTTAACAGTGTAGCTGTGAAGGCACCCATTGTGCTTGTTGCTTTTCCTATTATTATTGAGAGCCTAGCAGTTTCCGCTGCAGTTGAAGTCTATGGCAGCCCCTAGAACGCCATGGTGAAAAGTTTTGAAACTTGGCACATGTCTTCAGGACAGTCCCATATAGTAAACTCTCTAGCGCCCCCAACATGTCAAAGTTTGAAGTGCATTCAGCTTCATAACATTGGACCCATTGGTCCAAATTTCACAAATGAGGTACCGTTGGAATCGTGACACATAGTATCTTCAGACCAAGCCGCACAAAAGTTATGATGTGGATTTTTAAATGTCACTTCCGTTTGCCTATAGCAGCCAATCAAACTCAACGGCAACAACGCCAAACAGGAAGTGAGGCCATGTCTCAGCTACAGTCTGATGCTTTGACTTCAAACTTCTAACACAGACTCAGGGCCACTTCTTTGAGAGGCCCAAGAATTTTGGTGACATTCGACTTTGGGGGCCACTATAATTAGCTAAAATGTATTTTTGCTCATATCTTCATGCTTGCTTTGGACTTAAACCTTGATTCCAGTGTTGACTGATGCTCTCAGACATCCCACTACCTTTGCTAAAGGACTGTGTAATACATGTATACAAATCTTTTTTAATTAGTTTAATTTAGTCAAAAACACGTTTATGATGATTTCCAGTTTACATGAAACTTGTTGGATATGGTCTTCACCATTTACTGTTTTGCCACCAAACAGGAAGTAAGCCAATATCTCTGCCATGCATTGATGTATGTCGATATGAAATTAACCTGCAGCTCCTGAGCTTCACGTCTGTCACAGTGATGGTCTCTGTTTCAGTCCTCTGCAAGTCCATTTACATTCCACTGGGAAAGTTATTGCTGTTTCCAAATTATCACACTCAAAATAATCTAAAATACTGAGCGCACACAGCGTCTGGTCTCAAATTTGCAGAAACACGGCTACTGTGTGTCCATTTCCTGCTGTGTGACAGCAGAAATGCACAGTCATTCGCAGTTTGAGTGGACCCTGACCCAGGATCTGTGTGAGCCTCATGGCTGCTTTGTGCTCTGTGTGCAGCCAGCTGCACAGGAGCCTCCGTGTCCTCATAAACCCGTATCCTCCAATACAACTGACCAGTGTTTCCAGTTAGTGATGATGGTCTAGAGTTAAAGATAAAACTTATTTAGGGTACGTTCTAAATGGACACACACAGTTCACTGGTCTTTTTGCATGTTTTACATTTCACATCCTCTTAGGGCACAGCGGATGTTTTCAGAAGTGGAGTTTCATTTACATCTTTGCAAGATAACACACATCGGTCTTTGTGGCCAATGTGTGTTATCTTGTGTGTGTGATCTTGTGTGTGTTATCTTGTGATCTTGCAGCATAGCAGACACAATGTTTACTGTGACGGCTCATCCAAAACACACAAGTACAGGAGTTACCTGTGAGAGTGAGTAGCAGGCCAGCTTATTGAAAGGCTGCAGTGTTGTCCAAGTTCAGCTTCCAGTGTTTCCTGGAAGGATGTTAACATGTTAACATGGGGCCTTGCTGTGCACTCGTCGTGTGTTATATTTACACTACTCCCCAGAAATATTAGCATGCCTCTAATGAAAACAATTCCTTGTTGTTCCCATTTCTTCAGAACATTTCTGCTGCCGAGCTGCTACCAAGGACTGCATCAAAAACTGCATGGAGATGTTTCACATTTAACAACCTGTTCATTGATTTTTACATAGTAAATATAGCAGCCATTCATTTGATTTGAATGATACAGATGTGTCCATATTTTATATTACACATTAGTATACATGTGTACTATATACAGAACAGTACTTTTTCCAGTTAGGCAGTCCATGTAATCACTGCGCTCTTTAGAATTCCAGTTAAACTTCATCATCATTCACTTTTTGTAGCTGTGTTCATATTCAGTCAATCAAGCAGATTCTGTATGTTTTTTTTCTTTTTCACTGTACTTTATTTTCAAAAGTCTGGACTTCATTACTGCCACAGCAATGCAAATATCTAATCTAAAGCAACAGGTTTAAGCTTTCTATGTGTGAAACGACTGCAGATCAGTGGCTGATGATGGTTTGTTGTTCATGTACTAAAAATGAAGTATGAGTTCAGTATGGCTCCAGTGAGGCACATTTCTTACACCCTGTGACCCTCCTGTAAAGCTCCTGTAAAGCTCCTGTGGTTCACTAAGGCAGGCTCCTGGTTTCGTTGCACCTGTTTACGATGAAAAACCCTAAACCCCCAATCAGTCTGACCAGTGCGACACGTGCAGCAGTTTATGTGCTGCAGGCAGAGTGGCTGCAACCAGGACCCTCTGTCAGTGTGTTGGGCAGAGACCAGCCGTCAGGACTGACACAGAACACCACCTCAAACATACACCTGTGTTCAAGAGGAACATGTGAGGTTATAAATGGTGCCATTTGCTATACATTCCCTAAATAAAGGTAAAGGCCTTGTGGTATTTGCTATACTAGATATACATTTCTATGGTCAACGATGAGTACTTTTATACAAAAAGAAAAGCTGTAAAAGATTTTAAAACTAGAATTATTATTGTATCAGTCATAACACTGTGTGCTGACATTGTGCTTTTTGTCCCGAGGTCCATGTGTTCTTTTTCTAGCTGTTGAAGGAAAATGGCATGAGCCAGAAGAGTCATAGTGTTACACAGAACATGCCTTCAGTGCTGCTTTGACACAGAGATTTCATTCTGGTGATGACGCCATGCGCTGATATTCACTGGATTTCCACTGCTGTTTGCCCCACAGAGTTTTAATATGCTGTATGTAGAAGATATATAAAAACATTTCACAATGTCTAATCTGAGCCATGAAATTGTTGTTTGCTTTGTATTTATATTCACATTGTGCTTCAAACGTGGTCAAAATGAGTTTATGGAGAATATTTTGTTCAGTCGTTTTCATATTAAGTCTCACTGCACTGTCATGGGAAGCCTGGCTGAAGCCAGCTGAACTATTTCTGTAACCAAAATGTCACGTCACACACACCCCTGTTGTTGGAAGTCCTGTGAGTCACATATCTGTCAAAACACAACACAACAAAGCTAATTATATACTGTATGTTGACATAATGTTCATGAGAATAGAGACGAACCCCTCGTGTGTTTGTTGAGTACAGAGTTGAGAGCACACACACTATTTTTTGTAAAATAAAATATGCATATTTTACATTGTTCAAATTAAATTCTATTGGATTACAATAAACCTGGTAGCCACTTCTTAATGTCGACTGTCTGTGCTCTCCTGTCTGTCAGTCACACAATCAGAGATACGCTGGATGCAGCAGACTGACTGGATGTGACTCAACACAATAGAACCAAAAGCCAAAGTTTATTATTACTGTCATTATTGCTACCATCTCCACTACAGTTTAGTTGGTTAATGATTTACTGCTGCTGTGCATCTGTGTCTCTCTATCTCTATCACAGATTCCACTGCTACTGTAATCATTCTACCATTTATTGTAATTCATTGTAATTGTACAATATGTTTGTGTTGATTGTTCTGTACATGTGACATCCATTACACGTCTGTCCGTCCTGGAAGAGGGATCCCTCCTCTGTGGCTCTTCCTGAGGTTTCTTCCACATTTTTTCCCTGTTAAAGGTTTTTTGTGGGCAAGTTTTTCCTCACTGGAACCGAGGGTCTAAGGACAGAGGGTGTCACTCCCTGTACAGATTGTAAAGCCCTCTGAGGCAAAATGTCTTTTGTGAATTTGGGCTATACAAATAAAATTTGATTTGATTTGAAGGTGTGAGGAATGATGAAACTTTGGGTCTATCCCATACAGAGAGCATAAATATGAATCATCAACACTGTTGTAAAGCTCAGTGTGGTGGCTCTGGCTGCCTCCTCTTAAATTCTGGTGATGGTCAAAGACATGGATCCATGGTGGCGCTCAGGTGGGCCCAAGAAGCCTGTGATGGAATCTCCCTGTCAATCAAAGTGGCCAACTTCAAGCCTTAATATAATTTCAGCAGGTGAGTTTGTGGAAATTAGCTATAGAGACCAAAACAGTTTTTTGTACCAGGCTGTAAACATGTTTATTTCTGCTGTGAAGTTGGACATTTGAACATGGGGACTTATGGAGACTGACTCACTTCTGGAGCCAGCATCAAGTGGCTGTTTGAGGAACTGCAGTTTTTAGCACTTCAGTGTTGGCTTCACTTCACAGCCATGTGGGTTGCCATTTGGTTTATGCTCATTAACTAAACTGGAAAAAGGTTAGCAAGTCCAGCTTACTTGACTTCCAAGGCCAATGTGCCCACATTTTAACTATTTTCATCTTGTTTGTGGGGTCACTGCAACCACTTACTGATCAAGCTTTTTATGTTGTGTCATGTTGTGTCCCTCTGCCTTGGTGAGAACCCTTGGGCAGTGTGGCGCGGATATGGTTGCTGGTTTTGGCGTGGATCTGTCATGGTTTGGCTGCCTGTTTTTTCTCTGTGCCTTCTCCTCCCTTCTTTTTGTTTTTTGTCACTCTGGCACTGTGGCAGAGGGCGTTGGCTGGCTGTGCCGGTATCAGAAACAATGCGCACCTGTCTTTCATCCAGCAGTCAGTTCTGCCATAAAGCCTGGTCAAGACAACACTCCAGTGTCTGATTATCCAGTTCCCTGTTGCAGCTGTTAACAACGGCTCAATCTAGTGTTAGTCTTTCAGTGTTACTCTTCTCTGATGACTGCAACCTCTGCACTACTTTTCTGGTGCTTTGTGGTGTTGTTTGTCATTCAGTTTTCCTCTGTGCACTTCTCGAGCATGTCTCTCTTTCGTTCTGCCAGCTGTCTCCAGTGAATCCTCTGAGCTGCTTGCCTGGACAGAGCTGGTCTGAGTCGGACTGATGGGATGCAAAACAGTGTCCTGTTCTGAAGAACTTTCATCATGGAGGCCCTGTCCTGTGGACTAAATATACATCTTACACTGTGTCCTATTTTTTTGGAATCAGTGTCTGTAAGCTGATTCATGAAGCTTCGGCCTCTGTCCATGTGTTCTTTCATTTACGAGCTAGCATTGGTGGAATGTGACTATACAAACTGAAGGTATCTGAAATTGTCTTGAGTATTTTCATTTCATTTCAGCTTCTACTCCATCAATCTCAGAGGCAATATTGTAGCTCCTCTAGATCAACACATTCATCTGACAGCTAAGACAGTTACTGTTCACATTACGTTTCATACACTTCCTGTTACTGAAGAAAAATTCTTCACTAGTTGAGAAAATTCTCAAAAGTAAACTATTATTACTATTATTATAGACCGTTATTGTTCCAAGTCATCACATCCCCTCGTTTATGTATCACAATGATCATTGATGCTTTCAGCATATTTTGTGTGCAGTTTTGTGCCGCATCAAGATGGCAGGCACAGGAGAATGCCGCAGATGCAGACCCACAACACAAGGGTTAAATAACCGGTCACAGCAGAGAGCGGTCCACCATGATCCAGGTTCTGCTCGGGGTTTCTGTCTCTTAAATAAAGTTTTTGCCTGCCACTGTCGTCAAGTGTATGTATGTATGTATGTACACATGTATGTAGTGTATGTAATATTATAAAGAGTACAGTCTAGTTTGTGTTTTGATTTGGCAATATATGAATCAAACTCAATTGAATTGAATAAACAGGGGCCATTGTTCACAAAGAGGAATCCTGCTTTGTCTGAAATCAATCAATCACCATGTCAAATATTAGCAGCTTCTTCCATCAATCTAGACTGTGAAACAGCTGCGAGAACACGTTGAACTTCCTCACCTGGTGCTGAAAGTCCGTCCTCTGCTGGACCTTTTTTTATCAAGAGAGCCACTTCAGGTCCTGAGAGATGGCAGAAATGTAAAGGGTGACATCCCCAGAGGTCCGTTTAAGAATGGAGGAAGGATGTAAGATAAGGAGGATGAGGGAAGGAAGGGTGTAAAGGAAACAGGAGGAGGGTAGTGTAGGGACGTTCCTGGATCTGAATCTGAAAACCTTTCAGGATGTATTCAGTCATATTTCTGAGGAGGAACACATCAGCACACAGGCGCTGAGTGAAAATCACTGAGGTCTATTATAACACAGATCAAACCGGTATGTTTACATGTTTGGTTAGCAGACAGCAGCTTCTGGTTTCCATTCATTTCAGTGCAGTGTGAACATCAACATGCAGAGACCTGAACCTCTGTGTAATGTATCACTGAACAGCATAGCATGTTGTGTAACAGCAATTACACAGACGAGACACAAAATAGGTGAACATGGCAGCAGTGAAGAGAAGTTTTACATCAAGAAATACAGATTCTTCTACAAAGATGTGTGTGTGTGTGTGTGTGTGTGTGTGTGTGTGTGTGTGTGTGTGTGTGTGTGTGTGTGTGCGTGTGAAGAGCTCAGGTGTACAGATGAAACAGGAGTAAGAGGAGAGAGAGAGAGTGTAGAAAAGGGGGGAGGAGGTGTAAAGGAAGAAGGGGGGAGGCATGAGGGCAGGTACAACAAGCTGCATTAAACCTGTAATTATTATCCTACGGAGTTTACTTAACCTCCCTCTCTCTCTCTCTCTCTCTCTCTCTCTCTCTCTCTCTCTCTCTCTCTCTCTCTCTCTCTCTCTCTCTCTCTCTCTCTCTCGCGCCCTCTCTCTCTCTCTCTCTCTCTCTCTCTCTCATGCAGTGTTTGTATAGACTGATAAGCTGAGGGGGAGGGAGGGAGGGAGGGAGGAAAGACAGCCAACCCAGCTAAGAGAGTGAAAACACACATACAAGGGTGAAAGTCTCTGGTTGTGTTGCAGGCAGAGCAGATAGGTGCATGTAGCACACAGAGAAGGACAGAAAGACACAGAGGAAAAACAGAAAGGAGAGAAGGCAGAAGAAGAAGAAGAAAAGCAGATTATCAGAGGAAACATTAAGTGTGTGACAGTAAGAAGAAGACAGAGTGTAAGAGGCTTGCTGCTGCACTGGGAT
Organism: Nibea coibor; assembly: GCA_023373845.1. Classification (NCBI taxonomy): domain Eukaryota; kingdom Metazoa; phylum Chordata; class Actinopteri; family Sciaenidae; genus Nibea; species Nibea coibor. The sequence goes on along the minus strand of CM041719.1, from coordinate 26,295,464 downwards.
CATGTCTCTGAATGGGAAGGTGGCTCTGGTGACTGGGGGGGCTCAGGGCATCGGGAGAGCTGTGGTCCAGTCACTACTGCAGAGCTCAGCCAAGGTCGGTACAGCTCAGTCTGCCTTCACTGCTTTAGCTTCATAACTTTGAGGTTTAAACTGGAGTTTGACCGTTGTCATGGAGACATTTCAAATGCAGAACTAAACTTTTTCTGTCAAACACTTGACAGAGCACAGTCACCCGTGCTTAAACTCCTGCACAGCTGACTTGACTCTATCTGCAGTGTGCAAACACAACCTGTCCTCACTGCTTTGACCTGTCAGATTACTGTGTGCATGTCTGCTGTGCTTCTATTCATTCACCTTGAATGGACCAAGTTGAACATGTCACTGCAGCATTACATATGCTTTCTTTAGTAATCGTGTGTTGTCACTTCCACTGCTGTCTTCCTGATTTTTGTGAACATGCCAGTGTTATCAGGTCGAGTAAAAGTGCAGTGTAAATGTTTTAATAATGTTTGGATGATAACTGTTTTTAAACCAGTAATTAGACACACTGTCACACTTTCAAAGGCAAGTCAGGCTTCTGAGAAAGGCTGCTTTCTTTCACACCCTGTGAAACGAGGGAAGATAATCTAGTCTTACTTTTGTTCCCTGTTTGAGTCCACCGCTGACCGAGCTGTGCAAGCCACACCAGTCAAACCGCAAATGACGCCATGGCATGATAACATGCGAGCACAGCCCTTTATACAAAGCAAGTCTTTCTGTGTGGGTGTGCATTTAAAAAGAACTAACTCACTAACAGAGTTCTGTGGTTCAGGTGGCCGTGGTTGACCTGAACAAGACCAGCGGTGAAGAGTGCAAAGCACAGCTGGACGCTGAGTTTGGAGAGGGCAACTGTACCTTCATTTCTTGTGATGTGTCCAACGGAGATGCTCTGAGAGGTAACACTGCCTGCACTGCGAGAGGACCACACCACACACACATACTGCTACATATTTACGACCTGCTCAGTGACACAATATAAGACTTTAAGCTTTTAAGCGCTCATCAGCATGTCTTAAATGGAATGTATCCAGTGCAGTCCGCATGGTTCCACTTGCTCACTCATAACTTCCTCATGATAGATGAGGAAGTGAGTTTAGAAAGAAACTAAAATAGAGGACTGACTATAATGGGCAAAGTCTTGTTCCTGGAGAGTCGCTGTTAGTGCTCTCCGAGCTGGCAGCTGGATTGGGAGAATACTGAGCTCTGGTCGCTCCGCTCTGTCTTAGCACAGGCTGCACTCGTTGTCCAAGCTAAACTAGTTTACTAAACTATTTTGCTTTGCATGGACCTTCTCCTTTTCTACAGATCAGTGTGTGTGTGTGTGTGTGTGTGTGGGCGTGTCAGGGAGAGACTGAAGAAGCAGAGAGTTAAAGTGTGTTTTAGTGAATAAGTGCATCGGTGAGTGGTGAGAGAGAGAAACAAGGTTTCATTGTCTAACGCTGAAAAAGTCAGTCCCTGCAGGCTAACAGCTGTGGAATGCTGTTTGGTGTTGCTCTTAACTGTGTGATAGTACTACTGTTGATGTGGACACACTGTGAGCCTGCTTGGACTGTGTGTGTGTCCGTGTGCATGTGGTAAGAAGAAGAGATTGTGTGTGCATGCGTCTGTGCAAGTACGCGCAGTGTGTGTAACTGTTAGCAGCGTATGTTGGCACGTGTTTTTGTGTGTGTGTGTGTGTGTGTGTGTGTGTTTTTGTGTGTATGCGTCTACGTACACACAAAAATGCGACTCGGCTGTGTATTGTGTGGACTTGCTGGTATGTAAGTGGCACAGATGAGTTTGTTAAGAACAGTGATGTTTGTTTCTAATTGCGGGGTGTCCGTGTGAGGAATGCGGCAGGTGATGACACATCCAGGTTTTACCACCTCAGGTTTCTCCCTTGAGCTGTTAATCCAATCACATCTGTCCGTTCAACAACCCTGCTGCTGGCTCATTGTTCAACAGTCCAACCAACACCTCTTCAGCCACATTGTCTGTCAGTGCGTATTCATTCTAACACGTCTGAAGTCAGTTTACAGGCAACATACACGAGGAAACAAAACATGAGGGCTTGAGTTCTGCAGTGAAGGGATTCCTCCTCGCTGTGGAAAAACATGCAAAAGCTTGAACAGAGAATTTGAAGACACATGGACACAAAGATCACATTGTAGATGTTATTCATAAACGTGCACAAATATGTTGGTATGTGTGTGATAATGTCTGATCCTGTGATGCCACTTTATCACATACATGTCTGGGTTATGCAGACATTCATCACATCTTCATAAACCTGAACCAAAACACATGATGTCAGTGTGTGTGTGTGTGTGTGTGTGTTTAAAGGATCGGGTAGATGAAGGAGTGGCTCAACAGAGTAGCCTACACTGTAATTGAGTAAATGATAGCTGTACATGTATTAACAGTGTGCTGTCATGATGGTAATGAGGCTGAGTCTCTGTCATGGCAGACACTCTTCCTCTCCCTGTGTCTCTCTTTCCACAACAATCAGCAAATTGTTTTCATCACTTTGTGACCTGAAAAGACAATGTACAGTGAAAATCAAGAGAGACCTCGGGCCATATATTCAGTGAAGTTCAATTCACATTTATCTCTTTAGCACCAAATTCATAACAAAAATTATCTCATGATGGATTTTTGTTTCTGTCCAATAGACGCATTCCAGAGCACAGTAGACAAGTTTGGTCGTCTGGACATCGTTATCAACAACGCCGGTATCAACAATGAGAAGAACTGGGAGAAGACCATCCAAGTCAACCTGGTAAGATGATGACATGAGAACTTCCAGTCAGTTTGATTTATATTTTTGTCATCATAAATTTGTCATTTGTGAGATTTCCAATCAGTACAACATCCACGGTCCTCAACTTGGCTGTTGAGTATGTGGTTGAAAAGACATGCATTCACCTTGGTTTGAGACCATCAAGACCAGGCCCCCTTCAGGAACACGTTAGCTGAATGTTTCATCTGCCTTCATAATCTCTCTATGTTGGCAGGGCCTGTGACATATTATGTGGAAATGAATTATAATCTCTATTTTGCACTTTTGTGTTAGAGGAAAATTTGTCTCCTCTGTAGACTGCTCAAAGACGCATTTTTAAGTAAGTATGTTTGTGAGGATTAACAGTTGTTAAGTAGTGGACTGGAAGTAAAGCATGTGGTACTCGTACGTATTAAATGTTCAGTCCTAGATGAAGCAGACTCAATAGTTTAACTGGCTTTGGAAGTAGGAGGACAGGGAGCACCTGCAGGAAAGTCAAAAAACTCTTAAAAAAAAATTAAAAATGGAAGCACTGAAACAGTAGAAGAATAGAGAAGGGCTGTTTTTGTGTGTCACTAGATGACAAGGAATGCAAAGAATGATTCGAATCTCAAAGCAGACAAGCAGACAAAACATTTTAGTTGGAATGTGATCCTGATAGAATCAGAGGTCATTACACACAGGTTGATGAGCAGTCAGATGTTGGGCTAGAGCCACCTTGGACAGTTAATAAAATCTGCAGGATTGCACATGGTGCCTGGATGAAAAGATGCCGTATGCAGATCAGATGCAGGACCCACTGCAGGCCGGTGCATTTATATGCATGTATATGTATTATTGAAAAGGACCTCAGACACAAACATGTCAGTGTTAGCCAGCAAGTTCATTTTCAGCTGCTTTCCCTCTAAATCATCACATTCTTTTATCAGGAACCTCCACTTGTGATGACTAAGACAGGAAGTGGAGAGAGGCAGGAGAGGTTACATTTGGTGTTGATAAGAGGTGAAAAGGTGTTGTTCACACTTACACGAGGCCCAGTCTTTCACTGTGGGTGGTATGTTCACGTGCATACACTCTTTTGTCACATGGTTACTGTTTGGACTGTTTTACTGCTGTTTGCTGTTATATCAACCATCAGAAATCCAGACTAATGTTGTGAGTGATAACATGTTTTACATGTTTTTTTCTCATCCAAAAAGTTGGGACACTGCAGAAACCATGAATGAAAATAAATGAAACTATATGCAATGATATTATATCTTCAACCTATATTCAGTTAAATGCAGTACAAAAACAAAATATTTTCAAGCTTTCCCCTTCATTTCACCATTCCAAGCCTAAGACCCTACTACTACATTCCTGCTAAGTAGAAGCCCAGCAGGCAGCTCCAACTCTAGCAGTGGAAAAACATGTCAAGCCGCCCAATGTACACTCATAAATCCATGACTCTGCAGGTGAAAAAGCAAATAGTTCACTTGAATTGACACAACTGCTGCTGGCCAGAGGCACATTAGATGACATTGCTTCCAATTTTCTCCACCAGATTGTGGAGAAACCCCAGGTTGGGGAGTTCTAGAGTCTAGAACATTGCTCCCCAACCTGGGGTTCAGATCCCTCCTCCCGCCAAAGATCACAGGGAGTGCATGAGTTATTGGATTATGGACGTTATAGGATAATTTATATAATCATTTTTTCATCCTCGCTCAAAAGGCTACTTAGTAGACACATCTCTGTGACCTCTCAACCTCTGACCAGTGTCATCATGTCAGCTTGCCTTCTTTTTTCCTGCAGTTCAGCATCACTATGCTGGTGCAAAGTGCTGGTGAGTCAGCAGTAGTTGTTTGTTCAGGTATTATTCAGCAGCTCCAGAGATGTCTCTCATAGGCTGTGAAGTTATACATTTTAACATGGGCACTTATGGAGACTGACTTCTGCAGCCCACCTCAAGTGGACGTTTGATGAACTGCAGGTTTTGGCATGTTTATTTCACACAGTGTTCACGTGAACAGGCCAAAAAATAAATAACAAAATCTAGAGAGCAGGCAAGCATGAAATTCATTCACATTCAATTCACCTTCTCAAGGACTTTATGGTGTTTGTTCTGGGATATATTTTATGCTGCTAGTTACAGTATATATAATATTACATAACAACTTGTCAGTATTTGTCACAGTCAGTAACTCCCAGCAATGAACAGGAGCATTGCTTTACTGCTTCTTGATTTCTTATGTGGCCTGAAACAATCATGTTCAAAATGAAATCATTTGCTAGAGCTGGAAAAGAAAATAGATATATATATTTTCAACTGCTGAATTTCATTATGACAGCATATGTTATGCCTGTTATGACTATTTGGCACGGAGCTGCATCATCACAAGAAATCTTTCAGATGTGCTGAGCTCTGTGAGGACTGACTGCACAGATGCACCTTAATTTATCAGCGGTTCACACATTGTTTTCTTTCAGTTTCATTTCCTGCTGCACTCGTCTATTTAAAGATTACCACTGTGACCATATTGCTTCTGCATCTTTTCTAGACTTCTGTAATTAAAGGGACCTACTTGGCACTGGAACACATGAGTAAAGAGTACGGAAAGGAAGGAGGCATCATTATCAACGTATCTTCTATGGCAGGTAACACACACACACACACATACACACATGCACACATTTATTCATTTTAAATGACCAGGAGGAAAGTCCTCTTGTTGCATGAGGTTTTGGTCTTGACGGAGCTGCAGGAGGGAAGTGTCTGAAAATGTTCAGCTACAATGTTCCCTGCTCGCCTCAGGGTCCTGGACAGGCAGCAGATTGCCCTCATCCTTGGCAGTGGCAGTAGTGTACCAGAAGGTGATGGAGTAGGGTGGAGGGACTCAGTGATGGCATTGTAGATATGCCACAGAAATGTCACTGATTTTGGCAGGTTGAGCTTCTGGCAGGAAGTACATCCACTGCTGTGCTTTCTTACTGATGGGGCTGATGGACCCACTTGGGGTCCCAGGCAATGATGGTGCACAGGAAGTAAAAGCACATGGACTGCAGGGTCACTCAGGGTTATGGCGGTGGGGAACATTGAGCATCTTTGATATCCAGGTTTGATTTTCTTCTTATATACAGGAATCAGGTGCAACATGGGGAGGTGCTGATTGTAGTGCAGTCTGGCCAGGCATAAATAAGTCTGTGTTTGGCTCATGGCTGAGATTACCTGAAGCTGCAGAGAACAAGAACTAAAGAGTGCGTGTTTTGCTTTCATTTTCCTGAGTCATGATCTGAGAGCACACATTGTAGCCAAATTGCAGAGTAAAGAATGTGAGTGAATCATTAAACTTTACTCTAATTTCATTTGTGCAGCACATTTGATGTCCCTGCAGGGACCCTCCTGTTGGAAGCACAGAGTGCTCAGAGACACTCTGCTCTCTGAACACCATCAGATTTATTTATTTCAAAATGTCACGGATGATGAATTTCTCAAAGTCTCTGGAAGCCAAGCTTGTGCAAAGTGTTCTTCTTCCTTGAGTGTGTGTTATGTAGGAAACACACAAGACAAAAAACAACAGTGATAGGTTTGGCACGTACACTCAAACTCAAACTATTGGAACTGGATCATTCTGCATCGTTGTCCCCGTCATGGAAAAGCTCACACTCCTCCAAAATGTTCTTGACATCTGTGTTTTGCTTACTACACACACACACACACACACACACACACACACACACACACACACACACACGTTTTACTTTACTTTTATTACTTTTATTCAGTCATCCTGATGGGCCTGTACTCTCCATGCCAGATCTGTTAACGCTGTAAAATCTTTTTCTAAACTCAGACTAGAACTACAGAAAGTGGCTTTGACAAGGCACCAGCCTACGTCATGAATAATACAACTTTTAACACCGCACTGGAAGCAGGTGGTTGATGGGATTACGAGGAGCTGCCCTTGAATTAAGCAATCAGTCGACCACACATCCTGGATGAGTAGCTACATCTGCTATCTCCAGAGACGCAAACCCTGCAGTGACTCTTTGTGGCTCAATTTCCCCCTCACCAAGTTACAAAAGCACTGTGACCTAGAATATGTCCAGACTTAGCTCCACCCTGAATTATTTCCCACCACTATCATTTTCCATGTTGCTGCTGAGGCCCAGGCGGGCTCTGAGCAGAGGGGGTTGAACAGGTGCAGCCCGTTCTCACTTACAAGTCACTGAATACAGCCATTTGGTCAGCAGCCCCGAGCTTCACACCGGGACTCTGTGGGTACAGGTGTGGCATCATTGCTGCTTAATGTTTCGATGTGCTGCTGAAGTCAGATGACAAGAAAATCCATACATGGAGGAGGTTGGCGTGGATGGATGGCTCAAACAAACACATTGATGTCTGTTTAACATGTTACATAGCTTAACTACTAAACCTAATCAGACTGCAACCATTAAAACTCAAAGTGAGAAATACATTTTATTTATTTTGAAAGTCTAACCAATTGTTGCATATTTATTAGTCCTAACTCGAGCGGACCTTGCTTAATTAGCCTGTGCATGTGCAAAACTGACACTACGGTGATATTTACAGCATCCTAGTTTAAGGTGAGGAGCCACTGATCTGCTGAGCTGCTGATTTTGATGAGGTTTGAAAGTTTTGGAGATTTGAGGTGAGGTTTTGCTCTCTGTGTGTCGCTTTATATATTTGTGCTATCCATGTCATTTCAGTGTGTTAGCACCTGGAAAAAATGTAATGCAATTGTGATTGGTCACACTGAAATCTGAACACTTCTTTTATGTTTGTACATGCTGATTTCAGAGTGTGTTCTTGTTGTTGAGGATGTTTCCTGTAGTCAGAGACATCTTGTTGTAGATCTAGAGTGGTTCAGCCTGCAGACAGCAGACATATGGTAGTCATTTTTCACTTATCACACTGATAACATCATTGGGTGTGGGGGGTGGGGGGGTGGTTTTGTGTGTTTGTGTGTTTGTGTGCCTGTGTGTGTGCGTGTGAGCATGTGTGTGTGTGCGTGTGTGTGTGTGTGTGTGTGTGTGTGTGTGTGTGTGTGTGTGTGTATGTGTATGTGTTCCATTCTCAGGATGTGGATGTGGAGTCGACCATGTGAGACTGATCAACTTTATGGTTCTGTTTGTTTTCGGTTGCATTCTTTCCGCCACAGAAACCTTTAAATGTCAGAATGTTTTTTTGAACTATCAAACTTGTTCAAAAGTTTCTAAATCTTGTTCAGTCAATTCACAGTTTAGGTGATTTAGTCATTCAGTCTTCTCCTAAGTTTAGAAGGGGTGTGTATTATAGTCTGTATAAGACGTGGACGTGTGGAGATGAGGCGGGCTGAACAAAGCTGAATGTTCAAACAAGCCATCTGTGACAGCACCCACCTGTCAATCAAAGCATCCACTTTAATTCTGCATAACTTTAAGCTTTAATATAATCTGAGCAGGTGAGTTGTATATAAATTCACCCTCAGTACAGTTGTCATGAACGGGGAAACATGTTTATTTCTGATGTGAATGTTGGACATTTGAACATGGGGACTTATGGAGACTGACTTACTTCTGGAGCCAGCCTCAAGTGGACGCTTGAGGAACAGCAGTTTTTTGTGCTCTGCTCTTCTTTAGTACGATTTGCTTTACACCCACAGAGGTTGCAGTTTGATGTGCATGTGTACCTGTTGCTGGATTTGGACCTGATTCTGCCATGATGATGAAAAGTGCTGAGAAGCTTTATTCATAGGCCAGAGGGAGAGGAGTGTGATCTGAGGTCAAGCAAACAGACTGTTAGTCACGTATGAAGATGGGTTTATGAAAGAAAAACATTTTACAAGACGTTTCTCTTTGTTGTGGGAAAATACTGTAAGAACTGATTTGTCTCACTAAACCTGGATCAGCTTCCCATTTCCCCATATCAGCCCTGTAGTACATTGTACCAGTTCATTCCCAACAGTGAATTTTACCAGTCATCAACAAGTGTTTTTATGTTACCATGACCTGCATCATCATCATCATCATCATCACCATCATCATCATCATCATCATCATCACCATCATCATCATCATCTCACTGCCTCTGATACTGTCTGCAACTGGGTCCTTCCCCTGTTATTCTCCCACAGCCCATGGCCCTCCAGTGGTTAACATGAGAAGGTCACTGTGTTTGGGAACAGCCCTGATGTGTCCCTGAAAAGTGCAACAAAGCCTGCATGTTTAAGTCTCACAGTAAATGAGCGACATTCACAGTGAAAGTTGCTTGAAAATTGATGAACTGATCACTCTGATTGATCTTTACTGCTGCTAACACCATGGATCTCTTCTCTTCTCTTGTTCTTTACAATTCAGCCTTCTTGCATTCTCCTCATCAGCCCGTCTACACAGCTACCAAACATGGAGTCATCGGCTTCACTAGAGCTATGGCGGTAAGACACACACACATGCACACACACACACGGTCAATAAGACAGTATAAAGATTATTTTCAACTTTTGTAAGGCGGGATGTAATCAGCAGCTCATTGGAGGTGTTCTTGCAGGATGCATCGTCTCAGGGAGACTACGGCGTTCGTATCAACACCCTGTGCCCGGCGTTCGTCGACACTCCTCTGCTGCACTCAGTGGAACACGAGGACAACATGGGAAAGTTTGTCAAGTTCAAGGAGGATTTCAAACGCAGCATGAACAAGTTTGGAGTTTTACAGTAAGTTAACTCACACACTTTGTCAGTCAGATCGGTCTCATACTGTGAATCCATCAGTGACATACATGAATCTAAACTAGCTGCCTGCAGGGTTTCTCATTTAGAGTCTTGCAGATTTTGTTTTATTGATTAAATGTGATCAAGTTTGGCACCACGCCTCCGCGTTTGATCATATCCAGTTACTGGAAGTGCAAAAAAGAAATAGCTGATGAAGAAGAGAATGCCTAATTCTAATTTTATGAATAAAATTGATTAATGTAAATATTAAATAACAAGGCTTTAGTGGCATCTAACAGTATAGTTGCTGATTGCAACCTCTTTGTTTCACCCTATCCTTAGTTTGTTTTTTGTTTAGCTGCTGTAAAAACATGGCGGACTGCAGTGTCTGTAGATATAAAGTCTCATTGTAAGGTGACAAAAACGACAATTCTTATTTTCAGGTCATGAAAACACAGTTATGCATATGATATCTATTTTGATATATTTCTATCATACATACATATGTAAACTGAGCCTCCTGAATCCCACACACTGTTATAGCTTGATTAACTTGATTGCAGGTTCACATCAATTCATGTCTCATTAGAGCTTGCAGTAACTTGGAAAAGTAAGCGGTTGTCAGAGAGCTAGAGGAGCACACACGTGTCAGCCAGAGCACATTCAAGAAATTCTGGAGCTCTGTCTACTAATGTACTAACAAATTTATGATTTTCTGTTTGTGAACTGATGTGTCATTTGTTTTAGTTTTTTTAAACATCTGCAGTTAAAACATGTGGTTGTGAAAACACTTCCAACCACTCAGATTTTTCCTCACCTTTCCTTTCCATCTTTTCCTGATTACATTCTGATTTCACTTAAGCAGCGTATTGGCAGCCAATCAATATTTTATGAATTAGATTATATATGTTTGTAATGAGCATCAGAACTGTTCATGTTCCATACCGGAGGGAGCACACTGTTATGGCTCTGGGGAAGGAACGGAGCAGTGTGGAGGATTAAATGGCATCTAGCGGTGTAATTGCAGACAAACATTCTCTCTCCATCCTACTCCTTCTAGTGGCTGCGAAGTGTGTGAACGTGACACATTTGACACACTTTGTTCTTGACTACTGCAGAAACATGCCAGTTCAACATGGCGGACTTTGTGGAAGAGGAAATGCAGTGTCTATAAATAACAAAAGTTCAATCCAGATGCATAACGCCAAATTATAACAGAATCTACAGTAACAATATCTCATCCACATAGAGCAGGTCTAGGCTGTACTCAAACTGTGCAGCTCAGAGACAAGCAGCATAAGGGAAGCATTTAGTGAGAGAGGAAGTTGAAGCCAGTTCGGATTTCACACACACACACACACGCATGCACACACACACACATACACACACAGTATGACTTGGGCTGTGTTTTGAGACACATTTCAGACTAAAGACCAGTTAACTGGGGACAGCTTGTCCAATTGAGGACAAAAGCTGTGTCTGCAATCAGGAAAAAGCTGTTTTTGGGTCAGTGGTTGGGGTTAGGATTAGGGTAAGTCTCCAGGAAATGAATGTAAGTCTGTGTGCCTCTCATCTAATGCCCCTTTTCCTCTCCAGGCCATCATTGATAGCAGAGGGCATGATGAGGCTGATCGTGGACACCAGTCTGAATGGAGCAGTGATGAAGATCACCTGTTCCAAGGGAATCCACTTTCACACCTATGAACCCATGTCTGCTTGAGGTTGGACTTACTGGACTCTGTGCTGCTGCGAGGAGAGCACTGTAGTGGTTTATCCTGTCTGACCACGACATACCAGGAACTGATTCAGAACATCTGGCTGCCACTGAAGTTAATATCATTATGTAGAAGGTCCAGTGTTTTCACTGCCAGCCAAGGTATAAACCAACGTTCTAGATATAAACCAAAGTTCTAGATATAAACCAACGTTCTAGATATAAACCAATGTTCTAGATATAAACCAATGTTCTAGATGTCTTTTTCAGTCTGGGTTCAATGTTTTACAGAAAATATTTGACAATCAGTGTCATATACCTCAGACACGACTGATTATGCAGCTTCTATAATTAATCAGTGTTATCGTAGCAAGTGTAACAGTTATTATTTAACAGCTGTTTTTCATAATGTGTGTAAAAATAAAAATATTGTAATTGGATAGTTTGCTATGGGAGATGTGAGACTTATTTATTGGTATTTCATAACCAGGATAATATGCCTACATCAAGTCATCAACAAGCGTTTTTAATGATTAGCATCCACATCAGCGTTTCCAGAGGCCTGTTCCATAGAGCTGCCTTAGCTAGTCTAACTCGTTATCACTGTCCAGCAGTCAGCAAAGCAAAGTGAGCATAGTTAAATCACAGTTACTATGGCAACATATCCTATGAAACTAACCTTGTACGGAGCAAGCGAAGTGTTGTTTCTGCAACACTGACCCAAAACAATGACTGTACCACTGACTTTCTTTTAAATGAATTGATCTGTATTAATAATGACCTCAGCCCATGAGTCCATTCTGTCCTTTGTTAGCCAGACGTGATTTAGTCTGATGTGCTCAGCTCTAAGCTAGCTTTGGGACACAGATAGCATCTTTCATCAGGCCTGCTTTTCTAAGACAATTTTATGGAAGACGTTCCTGGTTGTTTGAGTGTAAACCTATGTGATGTCCCCCATTGGCTGGTGGACATCTATTTTGAAGCTTTTGGAGTTTGGCATTACGGATGTCACCATCTTGTTTTTTGGAGCCAGAAGTGACCATGTTTGGAGGAGGTGTTGGGTAACGTATTACCAGTTGGGCTGTGCTTGGGTTTTACTTCATTTTCAAGCGTGAAAAAATGATCATGAACTGTCTCATATTACAGCCAAACAGTACAGTGAAATATGTGCATGAAAATATTTGAGGAGACAAACAGGAAATGCAGTAACAATGTTTTGATGATTGATGAGTTTTGTGAACCTCTATTTCACTCTAAATGGGACCATCATTTACAAAATGAATCATGCTGTATGGAAGAAGATTTCAAACTAGCTGGAGCACGAGACTCATGAGGAAACTGTTTACTCAGGTCATACATCCACGGGGAGAGAAATGTTTACAAATTGAACTGGCTTAATGTTGATGTACTCTAATATCCAGCCTTGCAATGGAAGGCATGCCATATAACAACATGTAACAGAACATGAGATAACATTTTTCTACTGTGGCATGTCAAAATGTCTGCCATAAAAAAGTGAGTGCACACGAACACTTTGGCCTAATGATAATGAGAATAATGTCATGGGGAAATAGAAAATACACATATAATCAAGATACTACAAGATACTACTAATACTACATATAATCAAGATTTTTTGTTTATCCATTCTTGATCCCGATAAATAAAAATATCTTGAATTTTAATCTTGGAATTTTAAAATGAAAATCAAATTTTTTGTTTTTTTTAATATCCTTTTCTGAACAGAACAGAAAATCCAATGACCAAAACATACACAGACCCAACTCTAACCTAATTATGGCTAAACTACGATAATTCTATTTAGGATTACCTAAGATTAATAATACATAAATAAGATGGCGTCTTAAATAGTTGACGATTCAAACAGCTGGCTAATACGATAAATTGGTGTATGAAGAGATGCAGTTTTACAAACAGACCATATACCCGCCCCTATGGAGCGCTCAAAAACGCAAAGGAACGCACAAAGACTGGGCCACATTCTAGCTGTCTCCCTATTGGCTGGTGAAACACACTATTTTAAGCACAGGGAGGGACATCCTTCAGTCTGAGCAGACACCTCAACCTCAGAGGACATGTTGTTCTGAGTGCGAGCACATTAGATTTGAGAGCATAGACTAGATCTGAGCATGTAGACTTTAGATCTGAGCACACACAGGACATATTTGAGTGAAAGCGAAATGTTTGTGTCCAAGAAGAAGAAATGTGAGCACAAGCATATGATTTCTGAGTCCAAGGACACATTTTGAAAGAAAGCAGCAGAAATCCGAGTGCAAGCACAAATGTGAATCTTCCATGCACAACAAAGTCAGTCACAGAGTTCCACAAGGTTCTGTGTTAGGACCACTTCTATTCAGTTTATATAAGATATATATATGATATATAGATATATATAGATATATAAATCTAGGGAACATTATTAGGAATCACTTCATTAATTTTCATTGTTATGCTGATGACACCCAATTATATTTAGTGATCAAGCCTGATTAGTGATGATGATGAAGATGAAGTTCAAGCATGCTTTAAGGAAACTTGGATGACCTGTAATTTTCTGATGTTAAACTCTGACAAAACTGAAGTTTTTGGAATTGGACCCAAACACAAAAACTGTATTTTTCTTGAAAATCCAATAAACTGAATAATCTATATCTGTACTCCTCTATCACATCAGAAGAGCCAAGAAAACAGAGCAGAGCAGTTGTATGTAGCAAGTCATTCAAGTCGAGTCAAGTTTATTTGTACTGCCCATTGACAGATGTAATGTTTCTTTACACAAACTCTAGTGAACTGTAAGTTGTGATGACGTCAGTCAACCTTAGTGCTTTAATCAGTGTTTATATAACTTGTGTCTCCACGGACCTTTCTGAAAAAATGGTCTCTCAATACAAACTCTGTTTGAGATCACTGTACTATTATTATTACTATTACTGTAGAAACATGGCAGGCTGTGTAGATGAGGACCCGCTCCTCTGTAGAAAAAGAAGGCTTATTCTAATGTAACACACAAATACACAAATGACTACTTGCATGCTCAATCATCTTGTGAATGCTGGTGATAAAGCAGGGTATGCTTTAGGCTACCTTATGATCTGTCTTATGGTCTGTCCAGCTCGACAGATCAGTCTCACAAAACTCAGATCAAACTGTCAAACTAAGCAGTTCTGATCAAATATGAATCCAGATTCAGTTGCTGTAATGACTCTTTCTCTCCTCAGATGTTTTCACAAACAGATTTTAGTGACTGTTCAGCTGGAACACAGAATACTTGTGGTGGTGATGTGGTGATGTGGTAGGTGGCCAAGTCAAAATCAAGCACAGCCCATCTCACAGTACATCACCAGCTCCAGGCACTCGCTCAAATATGGCCAAAAAACTAAGCAACGTCCATCATGCCACACACAAGGCTTCATAATGGTTGTCCACAAACTGATGGGGAATGCCACAGTAAGTTTAAACTTGGGTGTCAGCTGTGGAGGGCTCTCCTCATGAAGTGGATGGTAGAAACAAAATATCATTTGACATAACTACATCATGTCAGATGATGTACATACACATCTGACATGAGCTATGGCTGCATGGTCGAACAGCACAAGTTTAGAATGTTCAACCAAGTCCACCATGGAGGCTGGACCATGTTTACATACAAACTAAAAGCTTGCTCTGGAGTTCAGAGGGTGAAACGAGAGGACTCTGCAACTACTCCACTAGATGCCACAAGTCTTACACTCTGGTCCTTTAAGGATTTGTTTGATTTTGGTTTGACACTTGTGAAGCAATGAATACATTTTATTGTAGCATACCTGTCCATACAAACAACACTGAATATTATTAGCCCTGGCTGTTGAAGAGATATTGTTCATTCTTCCACATTTCATGCTTGGATGAATTTATCTTGTGCTGTCAGTCGCCTTCAGGCAGAAGATGCTGCTGCATTCGTACAAAGACACTCTCTCTCTCTCTTTCCAGGCCATCTGTGGACTCATCATTGTCTCTGTATGTTTAATGTGCGTCACACATTCTGCATGTTGTCTTTCACTGCTGTGGCTATTTTTTTACTGCTGCCAATGTTATGTTGTTACATCTGCATGCTATTCTTTACATCAGCATTACATAATATGCACAATAAGGTCAAGTCTCACAAATTGGTTGCTTTATTTCAGTATTTTCTTTTTTTACAACAATAGAAGAAAGTCATTCAGATTTATACTCAGTATATACATGCTCATACTTATACAGAAACTGTTGGCTGGAGAGAAGAGCGACTCTCGTTCAATAAGAATCCCTCTTCACAAAGCAAGGATGATGACTGTTTGCTGAGTTCTCATCATGTAACAGCTACGCTAACCAAACATCAAACTCTACCAGAACCATGAACTTGTTTGAAACTGAATCATCCTCACACAATCACAGATGTATTATTCGTTGATGTCACCACATTTGTTGGCTCAGTAAACTATGAAATGCAGTTGGCCGGTTAGCTGAAGCACAGAAATGTTCATTGCAGCCCAATTTTCTTTTCCATTACGACACTTCACTCTCTGGCTATTCTTCTTTTCAATACGTTAACCCTTCCCTTACACTGTCCTCTTTGTGTGTGTGTGTGTGTGTGTGTGTGTTTAGAAGGGGTTGATGCGGAGTCCTGTTCCCAGAGGGGAGAAGGGGTTGACTTTTGCCCACATTAGAGCATCGTTAAGAGAGATAGCAGATTTACCGTCCTCCAGCAAAAACACTGGACCCTGCACGTGAACAAGAAGAAAAGCGTCACAAGCTGTCAAGACATGCACACAAACTGATGCAGTATAGAAACACACACCTGTATTCTGTGTCCAGTGAAACAGGACAGTTGAACATCTGAGTGGCTCGGCAGATTGGAGCCTGTCACATAATCGGCGCCGCACAAGAATAATGCTGCTGAGAAAGAGAGAGGACAGGTTTCACTGCTTTATGTTTTTACTAATAATTCATCTTTCACCCAATAATTGTCACCAAACTAAGAGAGACGAGCAGGATGAAACTTCACTGTCCACTCTGTTGCTTCATTCATTCCTCCCGTTAAACCATCCGATCAGAAAGACACTTACACACAAGTAGCCAATCACTAATCAGGATATTCTATGAGGCTCACCACCTCTACCTCCTGCTGTAGCTGATGCCTCCACTAGACCAGGCCAGCTTCAACACTCCACCTAAGTCTGAGGTTACATTACTGATCACAGATGAAGGCTACAGAATCTACTATATGCTTCATGAGCAGGCCTGAAAAACAGTTTTTACCAGAGTCTGTGGGCTGGATTCTCCTCTCGAGACAGCTGAACTCCTCTTGTTGACACTCTGATGGAGGACTGTTAAAAACAGAGAAACGATACAGCTGTGAGACTGTACACAGTGCACATCAGCCATGTATGCTGGTGAACTGAAACATATGCACGTAGATGTAGATGTAGATCGATATTCAGCGTGTCAGTGTGGGACATATTTCCACATCCAGAGACCAACGTTGAAAAGTGGCCATGCAGCAGTGTTCTCAGTGCTGCAACATGTAAACAAGCGTACAGGTCAACTCTTCACACAAACCTAGTCAAGTCTGATGATAGTCTGTCAAGCAGCACTCTGTGGACTTGAGGTTGATTCTCCTCATCAACCAGATGTGGATTGTTATCTTCAGTCAGCCGGACGGCAATGCGATTGCTTCTGTCATCACCCGGGACGACACATCTGTCTCCCCAGAGGTCTTTCAGCTGCTCTTCATGCATCTCAAGCCTTCTTAACCCTCTCCACTCCTGTGTTACCTTGGTAACCAGCCTCATTGTGGCCTTAGCTTTTGGCTCTACTGGCCAGCTGAGCCTAGGCATGATTATAAAGCAGTAATTGTGACTGTGATGACCTCCTCAATGTTCCCCCCTCATCTTGCAGCATTTCCAGCAGATGGATAAGGAGGAAGCTCAGCTACGTCTCTTGGCCTAACTGTTGCCCATTTGTATGTTTTCTTATGATATTGTAGTTCACTTCATTAAAAACATTCAGTTGTAATAATAATAATATAATCTGTGTGTGTGTGTGTGTGTGTGTGTGTGTGTGTGTGTGTGTAACCTACTTGCTGTTACTTTGTGTGCAGGCCCGCCAGGCATCCAGCTCCACAGACAGCTGTTCAATCTTCAGAGGAACACACACCTCCCTCCGCTTTAACAACTGACTGAGGAACAGAGAAATGTCAGCAGCAGTTGGACTGACTTACAAACCGGATTCAAAGCTGATTATGTCATCTTAAAAATAACAAATGAGCCGCCTGATCAGGCATCAGATATGACTGTAAATCTGTTACTGCTGTACAGCACTACTCCTACTTAAACTAAAGTATATCCACTGCTCTGCTTAGTGACATGAGACATTTATGTTAAAGTTCAGAGTTCTTAAGTTTAAATGAAGCCACACACACACAGTTGTGTGCCTCCTACCTGGTGTATTCATAGAGGGCAGGTACGATGCTGGAGTACTGTCTTCTGATGGCTAGCAGACCTCCAATATAACCACACAGGATCAACAACTCACTGCGGGTTCTACACACACACACACACACACACACACACACACACACACACACACACACACACACACAGAAAGTCTTGGATGACGATCAAGTCTGAGTACATATGGTGAGGTAAGAGCATAATGGAAAATGAGTGAAATGATAACACTGAAGGTGCTCTCACTCTGTCAACTTGGCCATGATAAGGCGGTCAGTTCTGATGTAACTCAGCAGGTCCAGGATTGGCTGAACGCTATCCAGCGTCCAATCAGATCCAGTCAGCTGTTCTGGTGAGGAGGAAAATTGAAGAAAGTTTCTGATTAACTCATCAGTCAGTGTTTTGCTGCATTGGGCATCATGTCAAATGAATTATGTGACAGCAGCATGTGGAGAAGCATCAGGCTGCACTGATCTATGAATACAGTAGAATACTGATCTGAACACTCTACATGCACATGCTGAGCTGGGTTAGGACAGAGTGGACACCCCCACAGCAGATGCACATTAGACCACAGACACCCAGTTTGAGAGGATCTTGTGAGACTCACACACTCACACACAGTCAGTACCTTTAACGTGGTCGATCCCTATCTGAAGGGCATTCTCAGGTTCCGAGCTCAGCAGGTGGAATTTAACTGCTGAAAACAAGTCTCCTTCACACATGGCTGCTTCTGCCAAGGCCCGACACTCCTCTAATGAAGGCAGGCCGCACTGAAAGGACAACACACATCACAGTCAGCGTAAATGTTAATATCAACATCACGCACAGTGTCAGACACCCCATTCCTGTTTATCCAAAACATGTCTGGGATTTAACTTAACCATTGCTGACTCACCCTCTCGTGTAATTGGTTGATTTCAGCAGCACTTCCTGGGTAAAATGCGCACAGCTTAGCCAATAAAATGTGGTTGTCAGGAATCATTCTCAGCAAGTCAGCTGACAGCTCCCTGAATGTAAACACGGCACAGATGTGTATGTAACATCAGTCTTAATCGCACAGCTGGGACTGCTCATCTTCACACACTGAAACTGATGCAGTGGTGGATCTTGGAATGGTTTGGCACTTATCCCCACAGGATGTAAACTTCCTGCTCCACAGAGGTGGGTTACAGGATTTATTGCATAACTCTCAAAATCAGGGAAGAACAGCTTTTAAATTGATTCAAACTAATATAAAACAAAGGTACATATTAGTAAAAATTAGCACTAATAAGCCAGAACTGGAGAAGAGTTCATGAAATGACCTGAATGAACTGAACATGCATACAGACGTACCATGTAGGTGTGGTCATGTACTTCCTGGCCAGTAGTTCAAGGCAATACGCAGTGCTCTGATTGGCTGCCTCTCCTAGGACGAGACCGACACATGCAGCCAACTCCAGCTCATTACCTCGCATCAGACTAGACATGGCTAACTAAAAACATAACAGACATACGCACACATTTCAGTCTTTAAACCAGATTTCTTATCATCAGTAATGACAAAGGACAGACACATGACACTTCACATGATGTTCTTAAAGGAGCAGTGTGGGAGACGTAGTGCCATAATGAAACACGGTGCATATTATATTCTGTCCATAGAACTCACTGAATCTGACACACTGGACCTTTGATGTGCATACAACCAAGTGTAAATATACTGTATGTAGCTAATGGTGACATGCAGAGATTGGATGTACCTTTATGTTGTCCACAGCTAGGTGGCAGCATGCTGCCAGGACAGAGCATCCGTCCTGGAAGTACCACTCTGCCAGTTCCTTACACACCTTATGGAGGAGACTGGACAGGAAAAGAGCAAAGTAAAGCCGGGCACTGCCATCAAAAGACACCAGCTCACTAATATTCTGGGGTTCATTTCAGAGAGAAGTTTAATTAATCTTCATAGCAAGGACGCCAAGTTTCAACCACCTAACACCTGTCTGACTGATCCCAAAAAAAGTAAAATATATATATATAATATATATAAAAACAGAGGTACCTGTCTTTGTGAATAAATCTTCACGTTACTCAAAGTACAGTGAGGATTAGGATGAAACAGTGTACTGAGCTGAGTGTTTGCTGCATGAATGAGCAAAGGAGAGGCAGCTTATATTACAAGAGTGTTTTAAGAAGTTACTATGGGCATTTTTCCATTCTGAAACATGATCACTAACTGTATAGATTGAAAATGACTTGAATCCAAATTGACTTCAGCCTCTGTTCTTTTTGTACCATATACTGTATACTGTGGCTCTTGCCAGGTCGATCCATCACTGACATGACATTCACAAAGCCACAATCAGTCATTTTTGTCTGATCCTCATGCTGTGTTGTGTGTTTTTCTCGTGCCTGACTCTAATTTCCTGCACTTCAGGTTCACTCCTCTCTGTTCATCAAGCTGCTACCAGCCCAGCTCTGTCTGGACCCACTCACTCACCTTCAACCCAGACATTTTCTAAACTATTCTCACCTTTGTGGTCCTGGTTCTCTTTTTGGGTCACACCTTCAAATGAACATTAGACTTAGCACTGCAGAGGTTTTCCATGCTATGAACAATAACTTATTATCACTATCCCAGCACCATCATGTGTACACAATTGTCTTGACTGGAGTTAACTGCTTTTACTTTAATCTGACATAGACTTCAGTGTGTGTGTGTGTGTGTGTGTGTGTGTGTGTGTGTGTGTGCACGCTTGCTACACCTCTGGTATTGCTGTCTGTTATCCACATCATTGGTGGTGTGGTTGACTGGAGAGCTCTGAGGAGCACGGATGTTGCCTTCACATGCTCCCTAAAACCAAAAAAAAAGATAATTTATTATTGTTCTTATTTCTGAGAAATATTATCACAACCATCAAAATGAACTACTCACACCAGATCTACTGCGTACCTGTGCTATTATTAAGGCTTCTAGTAGTTGGCCTCTGCCAGTGAAGAAAGTCACAAGTTTTTTTATGTCTCCCGTGGCGATGCAGTATGGGATAGCGTCATCATTGTCCTCAGCCATCAGCTGTTCAGCTCTCCTGTGACATGACAGTATTTGAATGAGGTAAAATGATACTGCTACTTGCTTATTTATTACTATAAATATATTAACATGATTCAAATTAAAACAACAAAAGAATCTTTGTGGACTGCTGCTCTCTGACTCACATGCAGCACACACATTCCTTTACATTATTTATGACTGAAAATGATTTAGGGGACTTTTCCTGATCTGCAGCATATTCTTTCCAGGTCTTGTAGCATATTCTAGGTCTTTCTTACTGTGCTGCAGTGTCCTGACACCTTTTCAAAAGTTTTGGAAATCCCCGAAGCCATGAGCCTCAGCTGCGCATCAGCTTGAAACTCAAACAAGAGCTCGACTCAAGTCCACATGAACCATGCAGGGGACAGACACAGCACACCTTTTTCATGGCAGACATTCTGACATGTCACAGCAGGTACAAACAGAGGTAACATCATAACATTAATCAAGGCTGCATCTGTATCAAACCTGATCTTTTCCTGCTGTGACACGTAAACGTGCCAACTATACAACTGCAGTCCAGAACGACAGCAATGGAATAAATCCTGCACTTTGTGAAGAGGAGTATGTTATTTCTGCTGACACTGTGTCCGGGAGGGTTTGACTCAGCTCTTAAACATGCATGTCTTACCTCTGCATGAGTTTCTTCCAGTACTTCATGGAGACTCCTGGCGCCACAGATAATGCTTTCTCCCACTAAAAAAGAGACGATAATGCTCATCCTCCATTTGTTAATATAATAATTGTCTTTTATTTTCATTCCTGTCTGTTTCTGATGTGACCAAATATACTGCAGGCGTAGAGCTGAGTGGTTAGTTGAACCTATCTGATGATGTCCAGATGTTAAAATCCTCCACACCTGTTTTTTGTCTCTGCAGCTGCTGCATGCAGCTGCCTGTCTGCCCTGCACTAACTCTCCACTCTGTCAGAAGTCCTAAATACCAGCACATCTCTTTTCACCTCCAGTTTCCACATGCAGGCTCTTGGCCTTCCACTTTGACCAGCAAAGTATTTGCTGGCTTCACTGGCTCCATCATAGCAGAGAGGCCCAGATGTAAGAACAGTGGTGTTTTGACAACTTCTGGGAGCATTTGGTTTAGAGCCTTTGTTTTTAGTCAAACAGAAAGCATCTACAGAGCCATCAATGATTAAAGAACATGTTAAATATTAAAAGGACAAGGTCAGGATGAGGGCCAACACAACTGAGTCACACACACACTCCCACCTGCCCCAGCTCCACCATTAATTCACAGTATCGTTGAATCTGTCCCAGTCTCAGATGGATGTCTGCTGCTTCCTTCAGCCTCTCTTCTTTACTTGGAGCGCCGATACCTCCTCCGAATTTAGACATCTTAACTATGGTGAGCTCCTGAGCTTCAGACTGAAAGAATGTAGAGACAAAAGCAAAGTGAAACATAACACACCACAACACTCAAAGATCTTAAATGGACTTCAGCTGAATAGAACAGAAGAAAACTCAAATATTAGCAAAGAAACAGTGGACAGTAATGGTACTTCAGTGCTTTGGTATCTTGTGTACGTGACTGTAGAAAGAAGCCTAGATCTCCCCATCCCCTCCTGTCTGTTTATATTCTGTTCTTCTGGTTTAAATATTGATAGACGTTTTCAAATGTAGTCCTGTGTCTATTTATCATCACAAGCTTTCATTGTATTTATTCACCATATGTCCTGTATGTACTGTACTTTTCATTAGTCTGGCCAGGTTACACTGCAAGCTTTGTCACGACACGTGTGTTCTATCAGTTCATACATCTTATGGTGATTTTTGCTCATGCCTCTCTCATAGTGCCACAGCGTAGTTCTTTCTTGATGCAGCTGTGTGTGCTTGACTATATGAGTCATTAGTTGGGGAAAAACAAGCAAGCTAATCACAGGATTCACAAAGAGTGCTTATCTCCCCATTTAGGGCCAGAAATCACCATACTTATTGACTTCTCCTTGAGTAAGTGCTCTTATCTGGCTGCGTCCATTCTCTGATTAGTTTGCCTTATCATAAACTGCTCTTCACAGTGTGCTTCTACCCACGTGACCACCTATCGGTTTTCATCGCAGCTGCGTACCGTTTTAAACTTGAGCAGGTGTTTCATGTGCATCACTCCCTTGCTGTAGCTGGCTGGTAGCAGAGAGTCGTCCTGGCCGTTGATGACCGACACCAAGTCCCACAGGTTACTGCTGCCTCCTGGAGGCTGACACGGGGTAGAGTACATTACACAACATATACGGAGGAGCACACGCGCAGCATGCACACTCACTCAAAGTCAACAAATAAAAATGAATCATCATTCATTATTATGAATAATTATATATGTGACAGTTTACCAAATCATGTCTCTGCTGCTGGCTGTTCTACAGGAGCTAGACCTATCAGATTAATTCTTCAATGTGCTGTAGCTTGTTCAGTCTATGTATCATTCATATATGTTTATAACAACACTACAAACTGTACTATTATTTTGCTTTTTTTTCAGAAATAGACTTTTTAAAGTTTTTAAAGTATTTGCTGTTCAAATTGAGGCTAGTGTTACACCACAGAGCTCTCCTGTGAATACACAGTGACTTTCACCAGCTGTGCCAAGGCCTTTTCTCTCCTAATCTCTCTGTTTGATTTGTATTCTCTTTAAGTAAACATAAAATAAAGGGTGTGTTGGAGAGAGCCTTTTGTTGACTCACATTCCACTTAAAATCTGAACTGGAACAGTTAAAATGAGACTTGTGGTTGAACCATAGGCTCTGGTAAGTTGACTGTGGTGATGCCAGGTAGCATAAAGATAGTTCTTAGCTATGAAAACAGCTGCTCATTACTATTAAATGAAATGCATCTAGGTTTTTTGTAAATGTAGTTTAAGTCATTGTTTATATGCAAAGTGGTTTTTAAAGAAATGTCTGAAGTTGCACTTAAAGACCAGAAGAGGGAGACAAAACCCACAGAAACACTATACAGGCTACGTGGGCTACACTTTGGGAACCCCCTTACTTCCTCACTGTCCTGCAGCTTCCATTAACTAACCCAAGCTATACAACCCGCATTTGTAGACAGATTTCTAGATTTTCAGTTCTAAGCCGTGTAAACAGAATATGGCAGGAACAAATGAGTTAATAAATCAGAAACATAGTGCATGTGTATACACCTAATGTAAGGTAAAATCATCTCTTAGCTGTGCTGCGTACTGTGAAATGACTGAAGGTAGCACACTGATTTAGGTTCCACATCATTGCTTAAAGATCCAGAGTGTAGGATTTGGTGGCATCTTGTGGTGAAGTTTCAAACTGCAACAAAATGAATGACACCTAACTCTCCCCTTCCAAGCTTGTAGGAGAACCGACGGTGGCCATGAAACACTGTCTGTATCTGAATCACTGATCTAAAAGGCTTATTCTAAGGCACAGGTGTCAAACTGTTCCTCAAAGGGCCGGTGTGGCTGCAGGTTTTTGTTCCAACCAACCAAGAGCACACAGTTTGACCAATCAACTCTCTGAAGACTGAGGTCAGTTGATTAAATGAGTCAAGTCTGGTGTGCTGCTGCTGCTTGGTTGAAAAGAAAACCTGCAGCCACACCGGCCCTTTGTGGAACAGTTTGACACGCCTGTTCTAAGGTATCTTATTTGCGTACACTAATGAAAACAGCAGACCTTTACCAGACCTCTGAAAAATGAGCGTTCAGAATGTACTTTACCGAAAAGCATTCTGAAAACCAGCGCAGCTTCTTGGCCCTGATGTCTAAGTTCAGTTTATCCAACTCCTGCTTGACGTCTCGAGACACTTTACCGCACAGCAGCGGGGGCGCACCGGGAACCATCGCCGTGTCTGTGGGGGCACACAGGCGGCATTCTTAAAGGAGGTTTCAGAGCAGAACGACATCAAACAGAACCGATCAGAACAGATGTTCTCTGTTCACCTGTGTTTCCTATGATCTTTTCCCAGGGCTGGTCGGTGAGGATGTTCAGCAGCAGTGGAGAAATGAGGGGCGTGAGAGACCACAGCCTCACTGTGCTGTCTCTGCTACAGCTGGCCATGGTGAACGGACGATTCTGGTGACATGTTAAGCCTGCAGATCCATGCACAGTTTGGTAAACAACGGGGCAGCGTGGTGCTGTACAGGGTTCAGTACAAACCTGTACATTATTAAATTTACATTCAGCAAAATAACTGACTGCAATGTACCAGAACTTTGTAACACCAATAAAAAAACTATTATTTACTGAATATTACACACAGATTTACATATTTATTTCAGTTCACTTAATTAATAATTAATTATTTCATGTAACTGACAGCTTTTATTGAAGGTTTTATTGGTTTGATAGTATACCCATTATGCATCTGCAGTATTAATAGTTGGGCAGCGTGTTCTGTCTTACCATAGACATCAGCTCCGTGGTCATAGACTGTATCTAGACAGGTGCCATCTCTTGTGTCCCACACTCTGATTGTATAATCCCAAGAACCTACAAAATAATAAAACATTTTATGATTATACCATGCTCTCTGATATTATATAATCACGTTCCACCACTTTACTTCTTGGTCTAGTATAACTTCCTCTGTGTGGTGCATCAGCAACAGAAAAACATCCTGCATCTTCACTATGAGACAGTTTTAAACTTGTGTGAAGACACAATGTGTAATGTCTTTCCATCCAACACTGTTAAACAATGAAGTTGAAGGTGCTCATAGAAGCACCACAAATGACTGATGGAACCCCGGAAATTTGTTCAGTTCAACACTAAAAAACACAGAGGAGATGTGCATATGCTGATGTTGTTGTAGTTTCCTACAATTACCACTAAATGTTGATAAAGAAACACATTTTAGAAACCCACCAAGAACCTGATAAACACAGAGGTCTCTCTCTGTGGAACTCAAAACTGATGACAGCTGTAATGTCACTGAAACACTGAAACAAAATATGGAAATATATACCGACACAAACGTATGCTGAAGGTTAGGGGGTTAATATGTTGAAACCCACAATGTTACTGTGGTACATAGAGTGCACCAGATAGACAATCACATATTGATCACAAAGCAATCAAGCAAACTCAACTGAAAAATGATCAGTACATTTAGTGGGATTACCTGAAATGAGGAGGTAGGGCACCTCTGTGTTCCACATCAAACCTCTGACTGGAGCTTTATGGCCGCTCAGCACATTGATACATGCATCCTGTGTGTAGTCCCATATACGAACAGTACTGCAAAGACAGACACAGAAATTTATCTTTGTTTTACTCTCGTGTTATTGACCATGCTTGATGTTTGACTGTGTCCACACTTTTGCCCACATCTCTTACACTACATTCATTATGATTACTATCTTTATTTGACCTGTTTTTTTTTTGTACTGTATGATTTGTAGCTGCAGTGAAACAGAGTCATTGTTAAATGTCCATCTCATCCAGGAAAAACATTTTGCACATGCACTCACCCATCATCTGATCCCGAGCATAGTATCCCCTCTCTGAGTGGAGACCAGCGGACATGGAATACTTTTGCTAAGTGTCCAGTGAAGACCTTCAGAGGCTGATCGGAGCTGGTGGCCAAGTAATACACACGGACATTTTTATCCTCGCAGCCTGTTGCTATCATATCCCTGCAGAGAGTGAGAACATGAGGACAGTGAGGACATTACCAGATGACACCAGTGTTCATTTGGATAACAGCATTTTTTGACTGAGACTGAGTTTTTGACTTTTGTCATAGACCAGAACTAAACAATTAAATAAACACTGGTTCATGATGACAAAAATGTGACCAAGGGACAAGCTGGCAACAGACCCAATCAGAGCTGCTCTCTTTGTGTGGTAGAGATGTTAGATACAAGCTAATGTTATTTTATCAGCCTGTCTGAGCTGCTGTTAAGCTCTCCTGAACAGAGAAGTGAATAACCCAGAGCTGCTAATCTTAGATCGCAAATTAGTCTGCAGGAGTATGAGTTTGGAAATTCTAGATGACTAAGACTAAAAGTAGCTCATCTTTACTGGATGACGCGACACATTTATTTTAGACAGTATTAATGTGTTTGTGTTGGTGCACTCACACCAGCTGTTGACTCCTGTGTTTAGCCTTCTCTTTGTCTTTTTTATAATCCTCTAAACTGTTCAAGTCAGTGAAATAAAGACAGTAAAACAATAAGTATATGTAGCCAGTTGCAGTATGAGGAAAGATGACAGATAGATCAGGGTCTTACTTGTTGTTCTGGCTCCAGTCACATCCAAAGACAGCAGCAGGATGTTTGTACTTATGGAGGATTTTACCATCGATGGTCCGGATGATACTGTTGTCCAAACAATATAAAACATGTTAATATCCTATGCAAAGCAAATATTATGGATTCTTCATAACAGAGTGAATCCTTTTCAGAATGGAGGTCTAGCTGGGAAGATGAAGACTTACCAGAATCCATCTCCACTACAGGTAGCAATCCTCTTAGAATCCTTATGGCTCCAGGATATACAGAATATACCATTCTTACCATGCTGCAGGGAGACACAGATGTGTTACTGTAGGCACAATTCATTGTTTTAAATAAGTCAGATGTTTCACTGAGGGGTATTAGTCAAAGATAGAATAATGAGAGATCATCTGTGTGAAAAGTTTAGTGGTGGTCAGTCTGTCACTGGTCAGCCATACCTCCCACATCACTCACTCTGTAGCCACAAGGCCACGTCCCTTTCAGTGACTGTCCTCTCCTGTATTTTTATTTGCTTGGCGATAGGGTGAAATTCTGTGGGTGGGTGTGGTTACACTTTAAAGTCATTTTGTACCAAGAGTCAAAGTAACCTCATTAAAGCGAGTGATGATCTTTCCTTTCCTGACGTCCCAGATGAATGCTCCATTACGAGATGTCGCCCCTGCTATGCAGTTCAGGTCTCCTTCAAGACACACAGACAGAACAGTCACCAACTCGCACATGAAAAATACATGATGCTGAGGATCATCTTCCTTTTTTGGTTTCAGAAATGACCCTCAATATCTGGATGAGCGGCTGAAGCTGGAGAGTGGCATACAGCAAGTTGGATTTGACTGAAAAGCATGGCATAAAATTTTCACAAAAATGTGCCATGTGCCTAGACTTTTGTGAGCTGGTAAGTTGCTATGGACGCACTCACATGCCAAAGCATAGTCTGCTTTATCAACTATTTTACTCTAAATGGGATCATCATTTATTAAATGAACATCATGCTGTGTGGAAGAAGACTTGAAACTAGAGATTGAGACTATGAACTCATGCGGAAACCGTCTACTATGCAAATAAATCAAATGGAGCTGCCCCCTGCTGGTCATTAGAAAGAATGCAGGTTTAAGACACAGTGTTAGCTTCACTTCACAGAGCAGAAGCTCTGTCCACTAACTGCCAAAGGTGTGATCTCAAACAGAGTTCATACAGCTTTCTAGAGAAACTCTCACAAAGGACTGACACTCTGACACTGTCATCACAACTCACAGTTCACTAGAGTTTGTGTAAAGAAGCATTACATCTGACAATGGCGGTACAAATAAACTTGTTTCAAGGTATTTTGTGGTGACTTTCACACGGGGGGCTGATGGCATCCTCATAAAGAAAATGTTGTAAAGTTAAATGCATCAGTTGGTGTGTTTTGAGAGCATAATAAACTTTGAAAAAATGCACTTTTAGGAGCAGAACCAAACTGTAGAACTTCACTGGTGGTGTCAGGACATTGTTTATTGACTTGAAAAGTACAGTTTCTACATTGATAATGAGATAATGGGTTTGGACCAATGAAAGTAAACATAATGGACAAACATGCGGTGCTGGCTACCACCATGTTGGCTGCACTGCCTCTACTGGCTCCTGGCTAATCTAAATATTGGCAAAGATGTGGATCATTAGTGTGTAAGGCAGGTCGAATGATGCCTGCGTGCTCAAACAACCGTTAAACTGTAACAGTTACCTGTCAAAGCAGCTCTGCTGTAAAGTATGCATAGCTTTAAGCTTCAATAATATTTGAACAGGTGAGTTCAGGTGAGGGGAAATTAGCTATAGAGACCAAGGAATGTCTCAAGGAATTACAGTTTTTGACACTTCTGCACTGGCTCCATTTCCCAGCCATGGAGACTGCCGCTTTATTTGGACTAGTATACTAGTATACTGTAGCATTAGTTACTGTTACCTCAAACGAACAAGCTTTGGTGTGTGTGTGCGTGTATGTGTGCTGTATGAGAGTGTGTGGATGTGTGGAGGTGGAGCTTGTTTACCTGGAGCCCAAGACAAGGAGTAGACCACTCCTTCGTTGCCAGGGGAGGTGTAAACAGCTGTTAGTGTGTTTGTGTCCCAGATTTTGATGGTTCCATCAAAACTAGCCGTGGCTAGCAGGTTGGGATCATCTGGCTTAAACTTACAGTCAAAGATGGTCTCTACATGACCCTACATGAAAACAGAGAGAACAAGCACAAAGTCACAAGTCAGGAACACGGCACATGGCATGTGCAGGCTGTTGATTTTACAAAGTATATTAAAGAATACCAAGTCTCGTAGGAAGTCCCACTTCTTGGCCCCCATGTCATAGAGTCCCACCCCTCCATCCATGAAACAGCACACAGCATGGCCAGGAGGCAGAGAGAAGGACCGGTTCTGTGACAGGGTTGGGGGAGGTACTGCCTCACTGGTAGAACTGGTGTGTTGACTTTTAGTGGGAGAGCAGGAATTCTGAGCTGTAGAAAGAGTGGAGGGAGTCAAAGAAAGACCTACACTGGGGGCGCCAGGGAGGAGCACTTTGGGACAGCCTGAAGTCAGCGGACCTGATCCCTGCTAAGCTGCTCCCCAAATAGAAAGAGCCAGTGGAAAAGTCCCTGCTGCAGGGGCGAGAGCTGTTCATCTGGGTCTAACAGTAACAATACATAAAATTCTCTTCTGACCCAGCTGTCAGTCTGATCAGCCTTTGTTCTTAAGTCCAACCAATGATAGTATCAAGAATGGACAGCACATGAGTGATGTCACCCATAGTCAAAATATGTGGCGCTGGCCACTGCCTCTGCCTCTACCGGCTCTCGGCTAGAACAGTGTTCTATACCAGGCTATAAACATGTTCATTTCTGCTGGTGGACATTTTAATGTTGGAACAGTTGTGATGCATGCATAACTGAGTACGAAGCACATTTCAAAAGGTATTAATATCAAATTTACCTTTCTTGGCAAGAGGTGAGCTGAGGACATGCAAAGCGTGAAATCCGGTCTTTTTCAGTTTAAAGCTGTCCAGAGGTGTGGAGCGAGACACATTCCATATCCTCAACACTCCAACCTGGGAGTCTGACAGACACACAAACACAGACCAGTTAAACATGTGAGAGATCTTTTACACAACGCAAATGACATTTTTCACTAAAGTGAAATGTCCTTTTTATATATGAATTAGTAAGCATTGTTGTGCTGTTAAAGGTGTACAATCACCTGAAAACAGTTGTGTTGGAGCACCATGTCCCTGACTCTAGATAGGCACTTTGACCTTTTTACACGTTTTGCACCCACCATAGTTTGTCCTTCATGCTAGGAAAGCGAGGCTGAGGCGAGGGGATTGCAATCAGAAACTACAACCAGATGCCACTAAATCCTTCACACTGATCCTATGAGAAGCCAGTAAGAATGCATCTATACATAGGCAGATGACACTGTGACACCAGCAGGTCCCACATACCAGATGGCCAGTATCTCGGACATTGAAAGGCAAGTCTAACATGCACATAAACACAGTGAGGCAGAAGGGAGCCAAGATCATACACACATCCCACACAGAAACACAGTCTTTACCTCCGGTGATGAACATGCCTGGTGCAGAGGGGGCCCAGGCCAGACACTGAACTGATGCAGCAGCTGAGGGGAAGCAGAAGGATGTGATACAAGCCAAGGCCTCGCTGTCCACCAGCCTGATGCCGTTATGGAGATTGGACACTGTGAGAGAGAGTGTGCTCATCATTCTGTGGTTAAGTATAGTCTCAGAGGTCCACATTCATAGACAGACCAGATGAATTGTTTTTATTACTAGTATGTTATTTAATGGTACTTGCAATTACTCCGCACACAATGACAACAACAACTGTACTATGAAGTAAAGTTCCTGTAGTAGTTCCTGAAGCACTTCAGCTAGCAAAGCCAGGTGACGTTGCTCATGTTTTCTCTCACCTAGTAAATAGTCAGTTGACAAAAGGTCCCATTCCAGAGCGCTGACCGGGTCCTCTTCATCCGTCCCCTCTAATGACTCTGGACGCAACACGTGCTTTTGGCTTTTACTGCCTAAACGAGACAGGCAGACGGATTAATAAAGATGTGTGTCTTTACGGGCTCATGTCTCTGCCTAAGAGAAGAGTGAGGTTAGACATTATAAAGCTCAGAATATATGCAGACAATGCCCATAACAAAAAAACACACAAATGTGTGGGTAAGAATGTGTTTTAAGGAAAACTTCTGTACCCGGCTGAAATATAGACAAACTTCCGTCTGTGTGTCCAAACACCAGTTTGCCTTTTTTTGTGGGGTGCCATCTGAAGAGACAGATATCAGACAGGAAGGAGTGGGCTTCTTTATGCACTGTGACCCCGGGATCAGAACCTCCATAGACCCAGATATACAGCGGGCCACGCTGGGGGACAAACGCCACTCCGTCAGCTGAGTTCCAACACCAACTGACTGACGTAGGGACGCCTGTAAAAGAAGAAGAGACGCTGTGATGCTTCATTGGACAAGAGAACGTTCTAATAATCTAGCATTAAACACTCCAGTGTGCCAATGAAACCTTTAGTATTGTCCAGTCTTGCTACAGCCTTTTGTTCTGCTACGTTCCACACGATGAGCAGGTTATCAGCAGAAGCTGATGCAAACAGATCAGGGTTGTCAGGACACCAGCTGATGGCCGTAATGGTCTTCTTGTGTTCTGACATAATGGACCTCAACTTAAATTCATTATACTGCTGGTCCAGCTACAACAAGAAGAAGAGAACACGACGAGAAATCAAGGACAGCTCGGATGGGTTCAACATCAATTCTGTAGTTCAGTTTTAAATTCATGATTGTAGACAGTTCAATCAAAGATGGTTCATTTCAGTGATTCAGTTCCTTCACTTCAAACAAAAGATTAGATTGGATGGTCCAAATAGTTTGCAGGGTAGTGTGTTTGAATGTGTATAATCAGACATGTGACCCAAGTCACAGGTTTTCTTGGGCAAGTCAATTTACAGGTTATGTAATGTCAAGATGAATTAAATCCATAATTAAGGAAGTCAAGTCATTTTTTCAATCATCAGGCTAATGTTAGCTAACATCCGTCCTCACAGACACTTACTGATCCCAGTGAAACTTCTAATCGCAAATCCTCAGTTCAAAAGTGATGACTCCTGACTCAGACATGATGGTCTAATCCATCAGGGAACATCGCATGGAGCTGGAGTGACAGGGTTGTCATCCAGTCGTGACAGTGGCTAGTCAACTAAAGTCTAGGTCATAGTGACTCCAGTCCACACATCTGTGTATAATATTATATGTTCGTACATGTGTTTTGCTCTGTTGAATATGGTTATTATGTGTATCAGTAAACTGTGTGTAGTTCACCTGGTAGATGTATATAGCCAGCGTAGCACAGTAGGCAAAGCGGTCTCCGCTAGCAGCACACACATCTTTGTTCCAGGGCTGACAGCCTGCTGCCAGCAAGCCCACCTGCTTCACCTTGGCCATGCTCATCTGAAGACACACAAACACACACCGAGAGAGAAACACCATTATAATTAAGTGACAGATCCAAAGATGAACAGAAATTAGCTATGGCTGCATTGGCTGCCAGTGAGGTTCAGAGTTGACTTTAAAATTCTTTGAATCACTACATGGTAGGGTTGCACATCTCTCTGTGATAAATGATTCGACATGCATCTGGATGCACAGGTTACGATTCGATTCAAAAACGATATCCTTTTATTACAGACCGATTCGATATGAATCAATACAGTGTAAGAACCATGTGATTTGATTCTACAGTTAATATTTGTTGTAGATATTTTATAAAATAAGGAAGCCAATTCTATGAAAGTGACATCTTACAGTATTTTACAGTACTGTATCTGAAGCCGCCAACCGATTCTAAGTCTCACGATACCTGATCCATGACTCTACAACCGATTCATCTAGGAATTAATGGATAATTTGTATTGATGGAGGAGGCTGCTACCATATATCTGAACACATAGTGGCTATGTTTTTATCTTAAACAGTGTCTGAAGATCATTTGCCAGCTGACAGACTGTGTATAGATTGCATTACATTGTTGAAGTTATGCGTTGTAGCCTACAGTCTAGTGCATCACTGACCACATATTAATAATAATAATGATAATAAAAATGAAATCAACACTCCTCTAAACAATATGTATTATGGATTGTGGGTTGATTTACAGTGTAAATCTCTGTAACTACCATAGTAATGCCCACAGCATGCTAATATACTACATCCACAGGTTGAGGAGGATAAGATGATTAAAGAGAAGAGGATTGAATTAATCTCTGCTGTGATTGGCTAAGGCCGCTGCTTATCTACTGATTGAATACTGCTACTGTGAGGAACTGACTAGTGACAGATTCATGAGAAGCTCCTACCCACACACATATGAGCATCTTACATGTCTCCATCCAGACATCATGACCCGGTCCCTCAGGATAATCCACAGACCTTGTTGTGAGTGCTTTCACGTAGGAACTATTTCACCTCTACACCAAACAGCCAACTCACATCAACGTACAGAAGCATGCACCCACTCATAGACGAGAAGTTGGTACTGAGCAAGCTATCGCTAACACCTAAGCCCAAGAAGGATGCCATGAATGTTTTTATCCTGCGCTGTCACAAGCACAAACCTCTCGACAACACCTGATTCTAGTTTCATTATATTAGAGAGAAGGCAGGCATCTCTACGGGTGACATCTCCAAAACTCAACAACTGACGGATAAATCAAGTTTGTTCCGAGCCATTATGAGTGGTTTCCTCCTCTGTGCTGAATCACATAGGAGATAAAGAACTGAAAGAAGGGAAACGTGGGCGCATTCATGGGATTTTCTATCAAAGCTAATCTTCAAAAACCTGTTGACCAGTTAGCTGTGACCTCTTCCTGTCAGGTGCAAATTGGTTGATTTACATATAAATTTCTCTGTTTGATTAGATAATAGTGCGACCATCTCAACAGTAATGATGTGCAGTTGGCACAGTAATGGCTACGCAGCACTTGGAGGATGGAATGGATGGAGGAACGTGTTGTGCTACAAGTGGACTTTTTTGGGCATCCCATAATTATACTGTACTTGTATTTGTCAGCAAGCTAATGCCTCTGAAAGAAGACCAGGGTTTTACCTCCACTGCTTCACAAAATGATACTCTCCTGATTTCTGTGTTTTGCTTTCTGTTTTTTCTTCTTGGGCTGAGAGACATCTTAGTGTTAATTTGACAACAAAGTAATAGCATGCGCATTATTGCTAATACTTGTCCCATTTAGGAAGCTTTAAGTACAGTTAACACTTGATCTGAGGCTGAGGCAACTGCTCTAAACCCTTTTTTGTACATAAATAACAGTTAAACCTCTAACTGCTGTTCTAGGAGAGGTAAAAGTTCATAGAATCACACTTGTAAAAGACTCTCCGCCTCTAACGATTCACACGCATGACGACTGCTGGGTCTTAATGGTGATCACATATAGATGCTCTTTGGACACGTGAGGTATACTGTGTTTGTTCCGTCTGATGAAGGGTATTCACTGCATAGGAAAAATATACAGTCTTCTTTTTATCCCTCCGACCTGCTCACAGAACCACGGAACCTCAGCTGAGGCCTTTCTGTGTGGACTTTGCATGTTCTCCCTGAGTCTGCATGGCTAAAGACATGAACTATAACACTGTTCATTGGTGGATGAGAGTGTGAATGTTTTTTTGTCTCTCTGTGATGTGCTGGCAACTTGTCCAGGGTGTACTCCGCCTCTCACCCAAAGTCAGTTAGGATAGGCTCAAATCCCACCATGACCCTGATGAGGATAAGAGGTTACAGATAATGGACGGATGGACCTCTTTTCTGTCAAACATCACTTTAGGAATAATATAAAATCTGTGTTAAAATCTGTTGTCATTATGTGTTTGTAGCTATGAGGAATTCACAGAGTCCAATACAGTCAGCATCATCAAACAGGCCCAGCAGAGGTTGTACTTCCTGCACCAGCTCAGGAAGCTCAATCTGCCTATGGAGCTGCTGACATAATCCTACTCTGCCATCATTCACTCTGTTCTTCAACAAGACCTCTGGACAAGAACCTCACAAGAAGGTCTGCAGAGAAGATTATCAGTGTCAGCCTGCCCTCCATCCAGGACCTGTACCTGTCCAGAGTCAGGAAAGGGGCAGGTAACATCTCTGCAGACCCATCACACCCTGGACACAAACGCTACAGAACACTGTACGCCAAAACAAGCTGACATGAGAACAGTTTTTTTTTCCTTCAGGCTGTCTCTGTGATGAACAGCTAAAACCTGACACAAATGTCAGTAACATCACCTGTATAAGATCTGTAAATTACAAATTATCTATGTAAAGAGATAATTAAATTATATTATGTATAATAATAAATATTCTGATTCTGATCATATATAAACAGATTAGATTCGATTCATTCTGTCTTTCTCCCTCTTATTGATGATGATGTATCACTTCCTTGTTTTTGACCAATAGGCTCACACATTGACAGAGTCCCATCCTCCCACTCAGCTAATTAGTGTCTAATACAGTGTAATACATCACAGTTACTGCTGACTGCAGCCATCTGATGAAGATGTGTAGGTCATGTTAAACACGTTTTACCTTTACACACCTCTGCAGTGTGACCTGAGATAGTGAACATGGTAAATGTTGCTCTCTCCCTCTCTCGCTATCACACACACACAGTCTTGGACATCAGTGTGTAACTGGTTGGTGTCAGGAAAAGGCTATTTTCTCTACAAGCTACAAAGACTTCTATTCAAAATGTGGCAGGCTCATTGGTGTTCTTCTTCACAGCAGACATTTTGACTTGTGGCACAGGAGCAGAGTGTCTTAGGAAGCATGTCCCAGTGACCCAGTGTGTGCACCACCAGGACCAGGACCTGGACCTGGACCTGGACCTGGCTGCACATACATGGAATACAGCTTCATCCGTGTTATTAATCATATCTGTGCTTTTCCTGCTCTGACGTGTCGACATGAAGAAAAAGTGTGAAACTAAACCATCAATCAAGACCTCGTCTTTAATAGGGGTCATACAGTGGATTATCTCAGCCAGTAAAACACAATGAAAAGCTATAGGAAATCATCTTAAATATTCATATTCAGAAAACACTGCGCTGTCCGGCTCCTTAAGTGCTGTAGGCTAGTCGTTGTTAGCCCGACACAGGTGCTCTCCTGCTCGGGTGTTTTCCGTCGAGCACGGTTTGGCTCATTTTCAGGTGAAATGAAGGAAAACACACGGAGCTAAATGGCACTGGAAGCTGGAGGCTGTGTGACGTGTATCTGCTGTTTAAACCGCGTTTCGTGTATTTACACGATGGTAAAGGAGCCGGGTTTAACCCACACGACAGACGTATTTTTCACAAATGCAAATCAGCAGACCCCGCGCTCATTCGGTGTCGGTAACGTTACAGACTGGTCAACAGAAGAGGCATTCAGTCAGCAGCACGAGCCTGTTAACACAGAAACCCGGTTTCAGACATGACACACAGCCTAAAAACAAACGCTCGGCTGAGCCGTCGTTAAATCAATAGGCTAACCCCGTTTGTGAGCTACTAACTAGCTGCTGTCATCACAAATTGCCGCCGCTTGCGGTCATTCTTCGGCTCCGGCATCCGTCTGTCGCTGTCATATTCCGGCCGTCTGTACACGGTATCAACAGGTTTCAGCGGCGCTAACTAATTCGTGTGGAAACTGTCTGTTACTGAGACACACGGTGTCGCAGATGTGGTCCGTCTGGAGAGCACCGGAGCACAGATAGGCTGGTGATAACGTGCCTTTCACTCAGCGGGACCGGACATTTCTGTTCCGTGTGCCGTCACTGCTCACTTACAGTTCAATCACGGTGTTAACGGGCGGCTCGCGCCTGTGTCTGTGTTTTTCTTCTTACCGTCTCTCGTCAGTTGGCTGGTGCACAACGGACAGCTCCCAGGTGCTGAAATGCTCCCCAGCTCACCGTCGTCCGCGTGAGCTGGGACGTAACGACGGCAGCGATTGGTCCCCGGGAATAATCATTATGATCAGCTATTGGTTGTCCGGAGTGTCAGTAAGAGCGTTTCTGTGTGAATCCAGCAGTGTCACCGCGCGAGCCTTCTCCTCTGTGTCCAGCATGATGTATGATTACATTAGTGTGATCCTGAGCTGGTCAGCACTTTGTCACAGTTATCCGGATTTTTGCAACGGCAGTTCAAATTCATTCAGGTTATTCAGGTCAGTCACAGGCAGGGGTGGACAGAGTAATACATGACTGTGAATGCAACCAAGTAAAAGCACAAATACATTACCAGGACCGTACACTATGCGCCGTGGAGTCAGTTTCACTGTTTACTTGCATGTTCCCTCCTCTGTCTTGTTGTATTCTGCCCTGCCTTTGGCCTTTGCGGTGCTTTGACATTACCGCCAGCTGTTCGTCAGTGGAATAGTGTGACGCCATTGGCAGGGCCGTGAGTGGCGTCATTGCGCGCGTGTACGAGATAAACAAAACGGGAGGCCCCGCTCTTTAAAACATGTCAAACTATATACTACAGTATATACTGTGCTACACTTTATCACTACACTTCACTATAATGATAATAATACCATACTGTATTATGCTTAGAATACATTTTATATCAAGCGCCTTTAAGGACACCACCTCACAAATTAAACAGATAAGATATGAAAAGTATTATGATAGCATATAATGATAGCAGTCGCATATCTAAATAATGAAATAAATAATAATAATAATAAAATAGTTACATGTTACAGCCCATATGCTAGCCTGAAGTGAGTTTTCAGTTTCTTTCTCCAGCAATAGGTTCACACTGGCTGGTGTCATCTGGACACACTGTCGGGCATTATGTTTTATATTTAGGTTATAATATACTTTATCTATTAAACTTTTACTACATCTCTATTTTAATACAGACGTAATCATATAATTATATCGTGTGTTTTGCTGTTTATGTAGACTTGATGATTGTGCTGCTCACATCTGTCACTTTATTTATTTTTTAACTTTATTTACATAATCTTAATCTAACTAACATAATCCTATTTTAACTTAAACATGATGTTATTTTATCCTAGCTTACATGATCTTATCTTATCCTCAGTCAAAAAAAAAACACTAATGAATGAATGTTTGCTCTTGGATGTACTGCACATAAACAAGGCAGCACTGTATTAACATGGTGGTGGTCTAACAGCACTATACATGAATTAATTAAAGTTTATTTAATTATGATGACAGTTCTGGCAGCTAGAATGTTACCATGGCAGTGAGCAGGCAACATTTTGATATTTATCTTATCTTCTATTGTCTTATCTGTCTCATTTCAGTGTGTTATGCTGTCTGTAAGTAAGTAACAATAATAAGTAACAAAAGTGAACAATGAAATGAGACAGATTATGATCAAAATGCATTGTTGCACTAAATTGTGCAAAAGTAGTTAAAACAAGTCAATGTGTGTTGAAATATTCACACTACACATTTAAGACTCCAGACTAAATGAGTAGGTAAGAGGAAGAATAATAATTACAATAATTAACTATGGCTATATATATATATATATATATATATATATATATATATATATATATATATATATATATATATATATATATATATATATATATATATATATATATATATATATATATATATATTCTACACACTGACAAACATTGCATTACTGTATTATGAGTTATTATCAATACTACTGGGCTGCTATAACATAGAACATGACACTCACAATATTTCTGGCCAGATGATTGAATTCTTTGCATGATTCTAATGTCAGATAGTAAACACACCACAAGTATCACACATTGGAATATCAGACTTGTGTTTTGTGTGACTGGGTGTATGAAATACAAGTCATGCTTTTCCTTAATTTAAATTTACCTGTTGATAAAAGAAATCATAACTACCATCACATAATTTGACTGATGATTTCTACATAGTGTTGTGAAAATGTTAACACAAAGGATGTGACTTAGGCAGGTCCTGACCTCTGGGTGGAAGGCCTTTTCACTAAATCATCCGTACTTGATGACCCCCATACCAACGTTCTTTGCACATTACAATCACTTGCCATATGAACACCAACAATAACTAAATACTTATCACCTTTTCCTACTAGTGTCAGTGATTCCTCTGAGGGTTTGGGGAACAATTGCTGTCAAGGTCTTTGCATCTCAGCAATTTCTATCTGAACAGTGACATGCAGACAGACTGAAAGAGCACAAAGGAACGTTGCCTCCTAATCATATTTTAATTATAGATTCTATAAGTAGAATTGAGTACAAGCCTGTCAGCCCTACATTATGGGCCTGTCAATGTAAATGTGATTTCTAGGATCAGTCAAATAACTGCATTAGTAGTGTCATGTCACCCACAATATGACGCTCAATGTTTCAGAACAGGAGCAGTTTCACCTGTATACCATTAAGATTACCTCAAAACACCTTTAGACATGCGTCCAATTATGAGCCAAGAGTCCACTTATAATCAATATACAAAATTTTATTACAAAAGAAAATCCATTCTACATGAAAGTTTTCAAAGTTCCACATTAAAAATGGCTGCAGACCTCTTCGATCAAACTACAGATAACCCCTGGTAGTAAAACGACAGTGAAGAAACAGCACCACTGAAAAGAAAACATAAGCAGTGCTTCCAGAAACAATACATTTTAAAACTTTACTGATCTGCTGCTGTCCACCGCCTGCAAGAGTTTCAGTCCTTTATCACAGGAAATTTGCATCTGGCTGCCCGTTCGGATAGCAACACAATCAAAAGATGTAACAAACAGTTCAGCAGAAACTTAAAAAAAAAAAAATAAAAATAAAGGGGACTAAGTGACAATAAAAACTAAATCCCTGAATTTGAAGAGGAACACGTTTGTATCCTACAGAGGCAGACCAACAGGGACAGCAGGCTATACTGTTGGAATCATCCACACAAAAACAAAGATAAGCTGAACGATGCATTGCAAAATTCACATCATTTAACATATAAACCGCTTAGTCATCATCCTCATCATCGTCCTCATCTTCATCTTCCTCATCATCTTCCTCATCGTCATCATCATCGTCGTCGTCGTCATCGACTGGTTCTGCTTTCTTTGCAGCAGGCCTGCCAGGGCCACTCTTCTTACCATCGCCCTTTGCTGAACCTCCTTTGGCTTTGTAGGCAGCAACATCCTATTGTTGAGAAAGACAGATTTAATCTCCCCATGTCACTAAGACTGTTTTAGGCTGCTGTTGCTTAATCACTATATCACTATAGCATAGCTAATATGCATATGCATTTTGGAAAGTTGATTAGGTCTGCGTGGATTTGTTTACCAAGTCAGACTAATCCTTAAAAACTACACTATTGCTGGTGCAGTGCAAAAGAAATAGGAAACTGCTGAATACCTTCTCGTATTTTTCCTTCAGTTTGGCAGCCCTGGCCGTATAGGGAGCCTTATCTTTGAGAGACTGTGCAGCCCACAACTCTCCAAGCTTCTTGGCAATTTCTCCAATAGAGATACCAGGGTTCTCCTCCTTGATCCTGGGGCGGTGATCAGAGCAGAAGACGAAGAAAGCAGAACTGGAAGAGGAAAGGAGGGCGGGTTAATCAAGTAGTAAAAGCCATAATAGCCAACTTAAAAAAAAATAATTAAAAAGCCTGAACATGGGTGGTGTTGATAAGTTTTCAGACTTACGGTGGCCTCTTGGGTGCATTGGGGTCCTTCTTCTTCTTGCCTGCTTTGGCACCTTTAGGTGGGACGTATGATTTCATCTCTTGGTCATAGCGGATCTTGTCGTTCTTTGCCATGTCCTCAAACTTCACCTTCTCCTTGGCAGTCATGGTCTACAAGAACAGAAATCTTAATGCTGAAACTTTACATCAAAATATTTGAGATTACAAACATCCTAGAACAATATTCCCTTTTCCACCCAACTACGCAGAGTGGAAAGGTCATGTGAGGTCAGGTAAAACAGGGACGTCAAAGCAGCAACAAAAAATGTCATGATTGAAATTAAATTTGCTAGGCAAAGCTCTCAGATACATGCCAATAGTTTTGTTTAATGTGGGTTGCTTAACTCAAATAGCAAAAAAAACAAACAAAAAAAAACCTTACAACATACCTTCCATCTCTCTGAGCATTTCTTGGAAAACTCTGAAAATCCTACAGTGGTTCCTGGGTGTTTCTTCTTGTGCTCTTCGCGGCACGTCGAAACAAAATAAGCATAAGAGGTCATCTTTCCCCTCGGTTTATTTGGGTCTTTCCTCATGGCTGCACAATCTAAAAATGAGAGCAAGAAAAAAAAAAAAAACTCGCGTGAAAAACAAGTACCAGAAACACGCTCGTGCGCGCACGACGTAACATGTAATTTATCGTGGCTGGTAGCTGCGTAAGTTCACATACAAAAACAATTCAGAAAACTTTGTTAAGTGACTATGGAGTCGGGCAAATATTTGTCGCCGTAGTGTTACAAGTAACATTTTTCTGGCACAACCCGGACAAGCAGACGCCCAAGGGTGTTTTAAGGCTCTAATCGGATTTCTGCTTCCCTGGGACAAAAAGACTCGCCACCATTTTGTATCTTCCCGCCTAAACTAAACTGCGCCAAAAGCTTCCCCAACAAAGTACATAGCGACTACCTAAACAACACACGACACCCATTCTGCCTGAAATTAAGCTGAAACTAAGCACAGGAGGGAGTCTAAACGAAAAGGCGGATTAATTCAAACTTTAAACTGGAAGCTAACCGTGTAGCAGGCTAAGCTACCAAACCAAATGGCGTTTGAACTGCATGTTGCGCACACAGCAATAGATTACCCTGCTTCAAACGCAGCATACCGCTCGTAATGGGAACAAAATGAGAAACCGACAACTTTGCTCGGAAACATTATACTCAACATTAAAAAATACAGTTACGAGTATACAAACGACTTAATTCACTAATATGTTTTAATTGTTAAATATGCAAAAGTA
Source organism: Nibea coibor (assembly GCA_023373845.1). Classification (NCBI taxonomy): domain Eukaryota; kingdom Metazoa; phylum Chordata; class Actinopteri; family Sciaenidae; genus Nibea; species Nibea coibor. The sequence continues at coordinate 26,253,478 of CM041719.1, read as the reverse complement.
CGAAAGTACATCGCCCGAACACCGCACACTAGCAAATAAAACATAGGTGAGTCTTATAAACATAATGCGCTAAATAGAGCAGCAGAAAAAGCAGAGGCTTACCTGTTCCCAGCAAGACAAGTTGTAAACGACTGAATGAGGAAGAAAGCACAACTGTTTTGTCACTGCCTGCGAAGCCGAACTAACTTAGCTCGAAGTCTTTCAAACTCCTCCCTGCCATCAGCGGATTGGTCGGAGTGACGCATTTAAATTTGAATCCAGGGCAGAAGACAGACACGGCGCTGCAATTGGTTGGGTTACGTGCGATTGAGACATCATGTTTGTGCGCGCTACCGAGGCGCTGATTGGATGAGCTGGGCTTTTAAACGCACGGCGCGAAAACTCTTTTGTCTGCTCGTAGTCAGAATATGTTGATCTGTTGGTCTGTGGTCGGGCGTACGTGCGTGTTTTAACCGCGTGTTTTCTTCGTAAGACCAGCAGCAACCAAAACAACGACACGAGCGCTTCTGTTTGGTTTAATTCAACGATCTGCGTGACGAACAGAAAAGTCAAAGCGCGCCAAACCTGAAACTTCTTAGGTTGAGTCAAACGGAACTCCTCATTTGTTTTTAACGGGCACAGATGACTGCTCAACTGGCGAGAAAAACAAGAGAACACTTCCGGATTTAGCTCCTCCATTTAAAATACAACCTTGATGCCTAACTGTACACACATTATGAAAACTACTATAGCATATGACTGAATATACGTACCACAATATACTGACTACACTACAAGCTAATCACACATAAGATTGTGTGATGTACGAACAGTTAAATGTGCTGCTTTTCATAGAATATCTTTATTGTCATTATGCAATGAATAACGAAATGTAAGTGCCATCTTCAGCGATGGATTACACAAAAAACAGTATGAAACATAAATCACAGATAAAAGGGATACAACATGGAAAAATTAAAAAGAAAACAAGATAGCACATCCACATACATGCAGTATATACAGAACAGTACTCCATGAATTATTTCATGTGCTTATTATTAAACTAAGAGACAGCATCTTCTAGATTTCTGAACCATAGGAAAATATTAAAGCAGTACCGTTTTCCTTATAGAATGAAACCAGATATTGTTGTTGCCTCAAGGGCAGGAACATGCACAATGTGAACCAGACAGAAAATGCTTTTTATCTACACAAAGAGTGGACTGTTTTGTTTTAAGTAATTATAAAGTAATTATATAACCATATATAGGGGTAGGCGGGATAATGTACATACAAAAACTCAAACATGCCTAAGTTTTATTCATCTTATTGGTAGGCCTGTTATTTCTTTTCATTTCCAGACTTTGAAGATCTTCAGGTTTTCTGATTTCATGATTTTTTTTTCTTTAGCTCCCCTTAATATTACAACAACAACTGAAGGCTGCATGCTGGATCAGTGAAATGAATTCAGCCTCATATTAATGCCTTTGCACCGGTTGCATGGAGGGTTAGATCATTTTGTATAGAATAAAATTGTTTTGATTATAGGGTCGTGCATTCTTATTTTCTACAATAACCGGTGAATGAATAACTGTAGTGATGTACGGTTCTGCTATAAAGGCCACACACAACCAACACAATAGCCTGTGTATGAATGCAAACATCTACTGGTAGTAAAACAAGATTTCAAACACATTTTAAGGAAAAGGAAAGGAAAACGCAGAACGATGTGAACTTCAATTAACATCTCTTTAAAAAAGAGGGAGGATGCAACACATTTGTTGTCTGACAGCTGGGAAATGTGCACAGTCCACTCGGGGATGCAGGCTGAAGGCTGGGCAGCTGTGATGACATGCTGAGCTGAGGTTATAGGTGAACTGTTGCATTATGTGACTCAGACTTTAGTACAGATACAAGGCCACAGCTCTGTAAAAACAACAAACTGTTCATTATTTAAACATTTAAAGTGTAACTCATTTTGTAGCATAGCACAGAGCACACTACAGCACAGTGTTTAATGAGGATACAGTGATACTGCTACAGCCTCATAATTCACTGTATCTTCATTAAACGCTGTTTCCTGTTGAGCTGTGAGGAAGAGGCTGTAGTTTCACGTTGGCTCCAAACACTCCGGGGCAGCAGGTGGCGGCATGCACCTGACTTTACTCCATCTGTCAGTAAACACTGCAGACGAAGAAGCTCGGCTCCGTCTCTGGAATTAGTCAGTAGTTGTCGTTCCCAGCGGTTGGCAGCTGGGCATTGGTGTGGAGGCAACGACAGAGCAGAACAGCGTGGACGCGCGCGCGCACACACACACACACACACACATACACACACCGTGAGAACATCAGGAGCTGTGTGAGGAGCAGCGTTAAACCGGGAGCACGCGGACAAGATGAGTGACGCCGCTGTGGACAAGAGCACGTTATGTCTGTTCGACGTTGATGGCACGCTCACGGCCGCGAGACAGGTATGGTGTTAACAAAACTGACTCCATTCATACACACAGCTGACCGCACGTCATGTTAGGACGTCATCCGGCTCCACGTCGCTATTGTAGTTCTTCCGAGCTACACTGTGTTCCGCAGAAACGTTGACTCAGAAGTGGTTCCGCCCTGAAACGTACATGCGACAGTCTGAACCAACGACAATTTAAATAAGTCTGCTATATTAATTATATTGGTATATTAATGAATAAAAGTGAATTGACATGTTAGCAAACTGAGTGAATTACTCTGGTCACCCTCCACACGAATGTTACACCGGAAGTCCGGCTATCACAGCCGCTAACTACTTTTTCTATTATATTTTTGAACTTTGACACTTTGACGTGTTGTAAATATTCAACATACAATTCAATATGAATCACGTTGACAGCACCACTGTCACCTCAAACATTTAAAAAACAAACCTGAAATGACACCGATACTAAGCGTTTTAGCATCTAGCTAACCAGTAGAACAAGTAGAACGAGTTTAGCTAATCTGAGCCTATGTATGTATCCATCTACCCACCCTATTGTTAAATATAGCAAAATTACACTGATAAGCGTAAAATAACACATTCGTTTATTTTCACAAAACAAATTGAAGTTTTATTTATTCTACAGTCTGGAACTATGACTTTAAATTAGCTCAAGTATGAATGTATTCTATATAATATGTGCACCATTGCATATATCTAGTTGTATGTCTTGTAGTCACTGTATGGCAGGCCTGTCCAAACTTCTCTGAAAGAGGGCCAGATTTGACCATGTGAAGCTGTCCAGGGGCCAATACTAACATTTAAAAAATGAAAAATTAATAAGTTACATACAAATGCAGTGTAACAACTTTATTTTCATTGTCACAATTCTATATTTTTCAATGGCAATGTCTCCAAATCTAAACAACCAATCAGGCGTGAACAAATCTAAAAACCAGTTCTTCCTTTCTTTCACATCTGGAGTCAGATAACAGAATAAATTGTAGGAATACGTTAAACTTGCATGAAGTTGATACAAATCTGAAGCTCATGTTCATTTTAAACATGACTTATTATGAGTGATGCAAAGTCTGTTAACATTTAAAACGTATCACTCTTTCTTTGTCTTTAACAAAATCATTCAGAAAGTCATATTTTGTGTCACATCTACAGATATATAACAGCAGCAGTTATGTCCTTAGAGGTTCAAATGCTAATATATTATAATAATGAAGCTTCAGGCTGCATGGAATCTGACCGCGGGCTGTGATTTGGACATCCCTGCTGTAGACCCTGTGATCCGTCTGCTTTCAATGACGTGTTTCATGTGGGTGCGTGCTTCGCTATGTGTGGATGAGTCATTCAAAAAAGAGAGAGAGGGACACTGCATCTAAAGAGGAAACACAAAGTGTACCTGTGCAACAGATAAAAACATGTCACCCAAAATATAATCCATGTAGAACAAAATGTTATAAACTATATGTAACAACAGGTGACTAAAATTAAATAATATTAAATAATTAGCACATAGTTGATATGAATAAAATAAATATAGTCTGATAGTAAATTGCCTGCTGGCTGATCGTCCCATCATGTCAGTGAATTTTGTGTGTGTGTTTTTTCCAGCGTGTGACTCCAGACATGACGGAGTTCCTTGAGAAGCTGAGGACTCGGGTTCGAGTCGGGGTGGTAGGAGGGTCAGACCTCAGCAAGATCAAAGAGCAGCTGGGAGATGATGGTGAGACACACATACACACAGCCGGTTTTATCTCGAACACTTCAGTATGTCATCAGTTTTTCTTCTGTTTGCATGCACACAGTGATCCAGAAAGTGGACTACGTGTTTGCTGAGAACGGTCTGGAAGCCTATAAAGACGGACAGTTTCTCTCTGTCCAGGTAAGATTTCCTTTAGCGTGCATGCTCTGAACATGACGAAGTTAAGTCATGTGACCCGACGCAGGATGTTTACTCTGTATGCTTGCTGTTTTCAGTCCATCCAGGCCCACATGGGGGAAGAGCTACTGCAGGATTTCATCAACTTCTGTCTCAACTACATGGCCACGATCAAACTGCCCAAGAAGAGGTGCACACACACCACAGTCATGATCTCTATCAATATGTCCCTGTAGTGGGCTGATGAGGTGCTGGGTGAAGGTGTATAATAATAACAGATCGTGACAGTCATCTGTCTTAGCCTCATGCAGACTAAACTCTGATGTTTTCCAGGGGAACATTCATTGAGTTCCGTAATGGCATGTTGAACGTCTCTCCTATTGGACGGAGCTGCACACAGGAAGAGAGGAAAGAGTTCTACGAGCTCGATCAGGTATAAAACACACACACACACACACACACACACTCACTCCCACTCCAGTTGTGTCTTTCAATGCATCATTTAAAGCTGCAGTAATCAAAGCTTCCGTGTGTGCAACTGACTGTTGTGAGTCACATGTGGTGATCACCGGACTCAGCACCTCCCCCGCAGCTTTTTGGTCTTTCGTTGTTTTGGTTTTATGTAGCACAGGTCTTATGTCACAGTAAATGTACTATATAAATGAGATATATTAACACTATATGAATGTAGGAAAAGTGAGGATTGAGAGTAAAGTGAATACAAAAGTAACTAACAAACAGCAGCTACAACAACAACTTAAAACTAGTATAACATCAACAGCTACTACTACTACTAGCAGCTTTAACTTTGCCTATCATTGCGTGTGCACATGTCAGGTGGTGTTTTCTGTGTTTATCCTTCCGTCTTACACTGAGTGAAGGACAGGACCGCAGGGCTGTGTTTTCATCTTTCTGTGTGCTCCTTACAGAAAGAGAAAATCAGAGAGAAGTTTGTGTCCGTGTTAAGGGAAGAGTTCAAAGGAAAAGGACTGACGTTTTCAATCGGTGAGTCGACTGCCCTCAACAGTGAATCTGTATTTGAAAGGTCCATTTAAATCTGTATTGAACACAGCAGCACCATCAACAGCTCCAGACTTGTGTACTTTAAGTAGCAGGCTGTGAAACAAAAGAATCATTCCACCACACACTATGAGATGAGCTGAGTGTCAGTGTCATGTAAATGCTCTTCTCTCTGGGTCTTTGTGTCTCTGCAGGAGGTCAGATCAGCTTTGATGTGTTTCCTGATGGCTGGGACAAGAGGTTCTGTCTGGGGATTGTTGAGAAGGACAACTACTCCACCATCCACTTCTTTGGAGACAAGACCAAACCAGTGAGTACTGCAGGACGGGACGCCGAGTGCACGTCAGCTCGTTCAAAGGCAGAAAGGCCTCCACGGATTCTTACACATATTTAATCACCATTAAATATTGGGTCCCAGCATCTGACCGTCCAAATCCGGTCAGATGTTGGGACCTGATGATCTCCACACAAATGATAATTACACTGATGCGGGACAACAAAAAAAAGAGTAAGAAATGAGGCAGCTGACTGGAAGTCTTTTTACTCTGCAGCGTAAATACAGAATACAGAGATGGCTCAGTGATGACATGCAGACAAAAATGCAGCTCCATAGAGCTCCAAAAAAATCTCCATGGAAGTTACCGTACAGTCATGACCCAAAATATTGGCGTCCCTGCATTTGTGTCGCATGACTGAAAAAATGTTGCAGTCACATCACCGTGTTTTAGTCTTCTCATGTTTGTTTCCTTTGTTTGGGAACACAAAAAGTCACATCTGGGATGTTCTCCACAAATGGAGCAGACAAACTGTCAGTGAGTTTCACACACCTCTGGAGTTTGTGTCAACACATCCAGTGCCTGAAGCAGCAAAGCAACCCAAAACATCAGTGAACCTCCGCCATGGTTAACTGTAAGGAGCTGCTCTTTTTGCTGCTCATTATGTTTTCTGAAAGCAGAAGGATGATGTCACGATGAGTTAAAGTCATGGAACTGTGAATTGTTTTTGGTATTAGTTTAACAAATAGTGCATTCATTTCAGGTCACACTTTCCAAATGAAAAGAAAGAATATAGAATGTAATGAACTAATCAATTAAACAAGATGAAGAGGACTAACATGTCACAGACAGATAAATCAACTTTAGGACTGAACATCACTATTCCCATTTCAGCCCAGTTAAGGTCAGAGTCACACTGAAGAGCTTCAAATTAGACCAATAATCTCCCATCTTTCGAATAAAACGACACACCTCTAAATCATCCCAACTCCAAGGAAGGTCGAGGAACAGATCGGGGGTCAGTGGTAGGGTCCAGTAAATGATCACATAAGAGAGTTGTGTTGGAGGTTTGTTGAGTAAAAGTAGTTATATATTTAGGAAGCAAAGACAGACGGAGATTACACACTCGAGTGTCGGTGTTGGCCGCCCGCCTCGCCGAGCTGGCATCAACAGATTGATCCACTCCAGAAAGTTCTGAAAGTTCTGCTGAGGCTGTGAGTCACTGAGCAGAGGATCAGGACATAGAGGCGCGTTCCATCAAGATGTCTCCGCAGCTCGTCACTCACATGTCGGTTTGTGTGTTAACAGTCGGGTCGATAGACTGCACAGAGCTCCAGGCTGCAGTGATTGTCTCCATCCTGTGCTGCGTGAAAGCAATCACACCGGGTGGTGTGGACCTAACGAGGGATCATCACACTCTCTGACTGCCCTCCATTCAAAAACATTTCTCTTTTCACTCAGTTCAGACTCACAGTGGATTTCTGTGAGGCCGCCCTCACACACACCGAATATGCACGACTGGAGGCTTAAGAAATCTCCATGCATTCACACTCTTTTCATGACTCTGCGGTGAGGCACAGACAGAAGACACAAAGTAAGAAGTGTCCACAACATGTTAATATCAGCTGCACTGTCACATAATGCCACCAGCTCCACTACACTGTAGTCTGAGGATCTGCTCTGGTCTACATATCCTCATCAAGTACTGTCAACCAGCAGCTGCGGGAGAAACACACAGTCCACTTGCAGAAAGATCTGCAGATATGTGACAGGTTTTTACAGTGACCGATAGTTCGAGTGCCACTTTAAACACGCGTGCTTTGTTCTAGGGAGGAAACGACTACGAGATCTACTCCGACCCTCGGACCGTCGGCCATGAAGTCTCCTGTCCAGAGGAAACACGGCAGCTGTGTCAGCAGCTTTTCTTCTCGTGACGGAGACGACACGGACCTGCTGTCACTGCGTGATCCTGTCTGTCTTACAGGACAGACAGGAGAGACGTCTTTTATGTGTGGACATCTGGGATTAGGTTTAATTACAAAAATGATGCATTTAATGCAGAGAGGTGTTGTGACAACATCGAGGAGGGAGAGGGAAAACCTGTGGGTGTGTGTTCAATGCTGGGTGTGTGTGGGTTTTGAATGAGAGCTGTCATGGTGATGGTTTTTCTCTCATGGTAAACGTCGAGTCAAACTCACTTACCAACAGCATCTCTGTTTTTTTTATTCCTTCAACTTCTCATTTTTCATGGCGAAAACAAAACGCTTGGCTCTATCATCCCACGTCCTGCGTGTCAGCACCATCCTCAATCTGATTCTCAATCTGCTTTTTAACTCAACTCAACTCAACTCCCAGGTGACCCAGGGTGCCTCTGACACAAAGGATGTCAGTTTGTAGTGAAGTTAAGGGAAGCTGGTCGCACATCTGTTCGTTCACAAACACCTGAATGCTGCCGTTTTTTCCCCCACAGCTCATTTGTCAGTCAAATGTTGTGGCCTGAGCTTCTTTGGGTGTTTGTGTTGAACGTTTAACTCTTTGTTCAGCTGCGTTCACCGTCAGTGAATGTGTGCGTGTGTGAACGTTTGATGAACAGTGTTGACAGTAGCAATACAGAGCGATGTCTCCGACAGGACCAGAACATTCTGTGAGACGCTGAGTCATGACTGGTACCTTCTTATTAAATATGTGAGACTGTATCTGAACAGTAACTCATTCTACAGTTGTGTGACACGAGACAGATCAACTTATGTGAAGACATGAAGAGTGAACATGGAAGGAGGGAACAACTGTTTTTAAGCTCAAGTATAAATGCAAGAGAGCGTGTTCCTAAAGCTTTAGTCTTTTTGTTAGGTTTAGATAAATCTCAATGTTTTTTTTTTAATCGTGCACTCATTAATCAAACATTTATTTAATGATTTTCTCTTTTGGTCTTTATCTGTTTGTGCACGTGAACTCCTCACACTGGACTGGAGGCTGAGGATGATTTTAGTCTTTTAGCTGAGCTGCGCAGCAGAAACAAAGCACAGCACCTTCAGGACACGCCTCTGATGTCCACAAATAACCTCACACATCTCTTCTGTACTGACGTGTCTTTTTATCAGCTGATTCTATAATTGTGTTGATGTATGATGAATGGAAGGATGTGAGTGTAATAAACAGACCATGAGAGCTCTCTGATGGGGTCACATTTAATGCTGGAAGCTGTTTTTTAAAGAATATGTCAGAGCCAGTGTGCTCAATATTTCCCTTTAACAGTGTATTTATTGATACATCATTCACATCAATGGATACACAACACACACACTCATACACACACACCAAAGGCTACGGTGAAATGTACAAGTTGAGATGGAGAGGAGGTTCTGAGAACTCATCAGATCCAGTCAGTCCCACGCCTGGTGGTGAGTGGGTGGAGGAGCCAAACTGCTCTACAGCTTTAAAACTGGAAACTTCAAACATGGCGACAACGGGAGGAGGGCGACATCTGTCCACGCTGTCTTTTTTTCTTGACTTGGTCGTCTGAAAGTTAAAAATCAAGCTACACGAGAGTGTGTGTGCTAAAATATTTGGTCACCTTCTTTCTTCATTCCTGCAGGTGGTGCACACCAACTGGTCAGAGCCACAGCAGCCATGTCTACATCTAAATGTAACAAGTTTAAACAGAATTTTGATGAATCCAACAAAAGAAAATATTAATGAACGCTTGTTTCCATCCGCTGCTGAACAGATAACGTCTCTAAAGGGGTGCCAGTGTGAGCCCAAAGCAGGAAACAGGATGTAAATCTGAAGGCTGCCTCATCAGACAGCTCAGCTCAGTCATGTGACTTCAGTGTTTTCTGCATCACAACCTAATGCAATGCTTTTAAATGAAAACCACTGATACGACCACAGTCAGCTTTAAGTGCACTAACTAACAGTGTTCTCTGGCAGGCTGACTCTTCGATGCCACAGAGTCAAACACTGTTTGGAATGCAGCTGCACACAGAGATCCCTCAAACCAACTGTGGGGAACCCTGTGTTCAGATGACCTGTTCAGTTCAGACAAACATGGCGACATGTAGAGCTTCAGTTATCTGACAGACGTCACTGGACCTCACGACTTCATCGTCTGAAGGGTTCAGTTGGTGTGCACATCAGTGCAGTGTTTACAGAGCGTCCACTGAGACGTAACAACATAACAAATGTCTTTAAAATCATACATTGCACACAAAGACAAAAATAAAACACTATCTTCAGCATTTGTTGTAAACGTTCATATTTCTGTTCACATTTTGTTCTTGTTGAGTCATATCTACTGGCTCCAGTCAATCTGTGACGTCTCTTCCACAGTCTGTCTGAAGTTCATACGACTTATCTAAACTCTCTAAAATATAAATACTGACCCCTAGTGGCGGTTTGTGTTGGTGTGACGTGTTTTCTGAGTCACGAGGGGAGAAATCATTTAAGAGTAGAGCTGAAGTGAAGACGAGGCTTGGTGTGGGTTCAGATCAGGGAAGAGACTGAGCTGGATTAGTTTGTGGGCTCATCGCTCCCTCCAGTGTTCAGACTACAGAACAGAACATTCTACCCGAGCAGCTACTCTAACTCCACATCTGCTCCTCAATCCACCGTCAGGCTGAACTCACAGCTTTCCTCTACGTTGTCATGTGACTGAATCAGCTTCTAATTATGTACGTATCATATCATTAAGTTCTCCTCCAGACTGTCATGTTACATGTCAAGGGGATGTGATGGTACTGACAGCAGATCGTCTGCTGCTCCTACAAAGAAAAACTCTACCACTAGCATCATAATTCAAATTATTTTACACTGAAGAAGGAAGACTGGATGTCAGTGTAGCATCAGTTCACCTTCCACCATGTTGAGGTTATCTAACATGATAAACATGAAGCCACGTTCAGGTGTGTTTAGGGTGTGTGTTTGTTCATCGCCGAGCTGAGCCGGGCCACTGTGGTATGTCAGCCGGCTGGTTTCACATTGGTCCACCTTGCAGCAGCAACAGAGCGTTCTTTAAACACAGTACATGTGACAGGAAGTGAGTCCACCTAAAAACAACGCCCACGTATAAAAAAACAGACAAACAAAACATGAGATTTAAAAAAACATCTTTCAGTGCCTTCGTGTTAAACAGCCACAGAGGTGCTAACACTGCCATCGTTACCTCCCTCCACGTGCTTCAATAAATATTCGGGGATCTGGGGGGTTTGTTACTGGGATCCTCTTTGGCCTCCCTGCCTAGCGCCAGGATTCCCTTTTAAGAGTCAGGCAGTGATAAAGGCAGCCTCGTCTGAGTCCGGGTCCTTCCTGTCATCCCCGCCGCTGGACGAGCGGCTGCTGAGGTCGGCCACGCCTGACTCCAGGTCGCTGCAGGTGGAGAGGTCGTCGGGGTCATGGCTCTTGAGGTGGGCGTGCGGCCCTAGAGGCAGGGTGAGGGCGGGATCCTTGGTCTGAGCCTTCTGATTGGCTGTCTCAGAGGCGAGCGTGTAACCGTTGTCCTGTATGGGGCTGGTGATTGGGTCTGTGTAAGTGGTGGGCGGGTCCGGCCCGCAGTGTCTCTGCCGCAGGCGGCTAGTCCTCCTCCTCGGAACCTCGATCTTCTCCCACGTGATTGGCCTCCTGGTCAGAGCTGCGATCCTCTGCAGAAAGAACAGGAAACACACACACTCTTCAATCAGCTGACACACTCGTTCATCTTCTCTCACTGTGGATGGAGTGTGAGTGATTGTCTGTAAACAGTGATTACAGACAGAACTCATTCTCTGACATTTAGTTGTTGTAAAATCATCTGAGGACGTTCAGCTCTGCTTTCAAACATCCAAACTAAAGATGTCCTGTCGTCCCAGGGACAACGAACAAAACACCTGGGACACAAAGACAAACATGATCCTCAATTTCTTCTTCACTCTGAGTGAAGTGATCCAGTCACTGAAACATTACTGAACTTCAGTTTGGGATGGGCACAGTCTGTGAAAGTAGAATTTGGAACACTGAGGAAAAAAGTTGATTTGGAGTCTGGCAGCAAATCTTTACACATATGTACACGATGAGTCCTCAGCTCCGGTAAACCCTGCCACACCAGCAGAGTTAGAGGCTATATTAGGAAGAATGTCAGACATAAAAAGTCTGCTTTGAATAATAATCAGTGTCTGATATGCTGCACATTCTCAGTGTTCAGCTCAGGCTTCAGCCGCCACATCAGGCCAAGCTGCAGGTCGCTGATGTCAGCTGTACTCGTGTTAAACTTCAATTCAAAGTAACAGAGAGGAGCACATGTTTGAGCAGAGGAGGGCTGTGACACTCGGGCTAAAAGAGTAAGTGTATAAATATTTCCAGTCAATCTGTGGATCAATCCTCCAGTTTCTGCTTGTCATAGTAAATCAATTCCTGTGTTCTGGTGCTCTGCTCTGGACGTGCCAGCGCACAGTGGAGAGGTTGATCTAGATCCAACTTTTGGGAAAACGGAGCCCACGTCACGCTGCTCAAGCCAATCAGACACTCAGATCGGCCAAACCTCCACAGAGTCTGTGAAGCAGAGACTGTCCAGGTGGATTCATAGACTAAACTCTGATCATCTACCTGTGACCTGTGTGTGTTCTCACTTTGTTTATTTCATGTACCAGCTTCTAAATCTGAGTCTGACTTGTAATTTACACTGAAAAACAGAGACACAAAGAAGTTGAATTAGATGTGAAGGTTTGAGAGAGCCTGATCCTGTCTGAATGCAGCCTTAGTGTTGTATGTCCCCTCCAGACACTGGCTCATGGTGTACAGAGCATTGCACTCCTTTATATTCTGCTCTGTGTCTGAGTTTCAGCTGGATTTGAACTTCAGTACCTCCAGGACAGTAAAGTGCCAAATGGCCGTCAGCTTCTCTGTTTTAACTCACTGCTATTTTTTCACACACTGCGTGTTTCTTTGATTTCACATCAAGAGTTTAATTTGGGCAGAAAGGAGACTCTCCGTGTTTCAGAGGGGCGTCTGTCTTTACGGTTCAGGGCTGTCAGACTCATTGTGCAGAGGTGGAGGCTGAATCGGGGGTTATGGTGGTGTCATAAAAGGGGGTGTCTTTGTGTGTTGTATGCCTTGTCTGGAGCCCAGGTGGTGGTGGGCGGTTCCTCCTGGCGGTACCTCCTGGTGATTGGTCAGCTCCTCCTCCAGCTGTTGGGTCTCCTCTCTCACGGCAGACAGGAAGTCAGCAGGTGACTGGCGAGGAGGTGTCGATTTCTCCACATGGTTATAGAGACCCTTCCACATTCTGGAGACGAGAAGAGAGAGGACATTTGAATGATCTTTAATTATCTTTTTATTATAACGTTGTTGGAGAAAGAGCAGGAACACTTCTCATTTGTCCAATATGTCTTTCGGCTCTCTGTGATTTCAATCATGTGGCATCAGTGGGTGAGTTTGCTGCAGTGACTCACTTGAAGCAGTAGGGGGTGGTGTTGGGTCTCAGGACGCCCTGAGTCTGGCTCAGCTCGGCCTTGTACAGAGGGTTGGCGTACTCGGCTCTGTCCTTCCACAGCTGAGGCCACACAGAATGACTCCGCTCGTGAAGCCTGGAGGAACACACGCACACACACTCATTTCCACACATTTTCCAGTGGGACATTGAAGTTCACACATGAACATTCAGGAACATTATTTATTGCTACAGTGATGCTGATTTTTCTTCACAGTGGGCGAGATGCAACACTGTCAGAGTGGCAAGGTGAGAGAGCTTCTCCTGATTGGATCACGAACAATCACCTGATGTTTAATATCAGCAAAACCAATGAGCCTGTGTTGGACTACCTGCTGTTTGTCTCTTAGTGTGCAAGTTCACTGAGTTGTAGCCATGATATGGATGATGCTACAAAGAAGCTACACATTTGAAATCTTAAACCAGCAGCACAGAAGATCTGTACAATCACCAAAGTTTCAACCAAGCAGCCAAGATTAGTCACCAGATCACTGTGACACTTCTTCCAGAACATGACAATGATATTTTGGATATAAAAATGTCATCACTTCATTTTAAATAATTAGCCTTTAGTTCGATCACAGTGACCTTTGACCATCAAATTGGAAGAATTCCCTGAAGACGTTGTTGAGGGATCATGTTGCCAAGGATGGGAAGGACGGACAGACAAACTGAAACACGATGTACAAAGAGACAGACGAGGCGGCAGCAGGTCTGCATCTGGTTTGTATACAGTTTCCTCTTTGAACGGTCGAGTTTCAGTTTGCTTTTGTGGTTTTTGGAAGTCTTCCTGCTGTCTGTTTTTGATGCAGTGCTGTCTGCAGGGCCTGAACATCACCAACATCAATATTATATTTTGGTATTACAGAAATTTCTCGTGATTCTCTCAATCATTGAAGGAAATGATGAACTGGAGACGATGACATCCACTGCCAGCAGTGTTTAACAGAGTGGTGAAGACCATCTTTACTTCACAAAGACTCAAAGACTTGCTACTAACCTGACAGTTCACCTCATCACTGTGAGACGCTCCACCAGCTGTTTGCTTTCAGAAACCTTTCAGTCTTTTGTTGCAGCTGCCCAACTTGTTTCAAACGTGTTGCTTCCATCAAATCTCTCTAATCTTTGTGTCGTTCTATTTTTAATATGTGCTTTAATGTTTTACATATTTTGTTCACATTTTACAGAGTGAGATGGCCTTTAAAAATCTGGTTGTATTGTAAGTGATTTCTCTAACAGGGGAGATGATGATGACTTCAAGGAACTGAATGCCTACTTAAATCTAGCTCTCGCTCTGTTCATGAGCTGAGGCAGCAAACAGAGTCTGGATCTTTATTATTTTCATGTGAATGCACACTCAGCATAAAGCAGAACAGGGCAGCACCCTCCTCTTCATCCTGATGCCAACCATGTGGCAGAAGTTCATTCAGGACAACTCTGAGGCCAAATCAATTGATTATATGGATGTTAGAGTGCTGTGTCATAAATGAGGTCACACACTGCTGTGGTCTGTCTGCAGAGAGTGACGGCTGTAGATGTGTCTATTCATGTTTTTATGGATATGAACTGACAGTTACCAAAACAGAAAAGAGTAACACAAAAGTTTGCTTCTGAAATGAACAACAAAATACCAGACAGAGTTTTATGCTGTGTGTGTGTGTGTGTGTGTGTGTGTGTGTGTGTGTGTGTGTCAGTCCTACCTCATATCCCTGCGTTCCTTCTGACAGTTGCCCAGGAAGGTTCCAAAATGACAGGAGTAAACGTGTGTGTGTACGGCGATGAGGAAGCGCTCGTTGAACTCAAAGGCACACGGGAACTGCTCGGACAGCTGCCACACACACTCCAGGAACTGATCGATGACGGGAGACACCTCCTTAGGATCTCCATCCAGGTGAGCGTACCTGCAGGGACACAGCTTCGTCTTTACTGTCCATCACGTTACGACCTTTACAACTTTGAATGATGTAAGAGACAACATTCTGAAATGCTCTAACTCGTGTTAGTACTTATGTAGGAAAAAAAGAAATGCCTCCGTCAGCCACTGTTCTTCAGTCTTTCTCTGTCTGTCACTTCATCTATACAGAGATCCAACGTCTGTTCATCCTCTGCCTGAAGCTTCTTTACCGTAGTTTAAATGTGATTTGAACTTTAGTAGTAAGTAGAAGAATAACTCTAACTTGTGTTTTCTTTTTTATATTACATATTTATTTCTATTGGAACTGCAACGTTCAGCTGAGGGACAGTAACAGTTGGGCCTGTCTTACAAAATAAAATGGTTGTCATGACATTACTCTGCAGACACAGTTGCTGACCTGTGGGAGAACTTGTGTCCAAAGGAAACCCAGTCTCTCTCTATCAGCACCTGGAAGAGAGAGGAGGAAGAGGAGGAGAAGGAGGAGGAAATGGAAAGGAAGGGAGGACAAAGAGGGAAGGGAAGGGAGGAGAAGGGAGAGAGGAAGAGGGAGGTGAGATCTGAGATAAGAACAATAAGAGTCTCAGCAGAAGAAGAGGTGGTCAGTATTTTGTGCGTTACCATGAGTCCTTTGGTGGTTCTGTAGAACGGGTCCAACAGTATACTGGCTACAGAGCAGGCCTGCGCCGTCCTGTCCCAGCCGTCTGAACAGTGAACCAACACACTGACCCCTTCATCAGCAACTGCCTGAGAGAAAGAGACCCACAGACAGAGTCTGTGTAACACTCTTCACACTCCTTCTGTCCTTCTGTCATCATGACAGCCAAGGCCAAAGTATGTTATCAGGTTCATTTGACAGAGGCTCTGTGTGTGTGTGTGTGTGTGTGTGTGTGTGTGTGTGTCCATGAGTACAGCTGCCTGCCTACCCTCGATATGAAGACTCCAGCATCCAGTATGGCTTTAATGTGTTTGAGCCAACCAGAGTTCTCCAGACCCCACAGGAAGTCAGTCATGGACGGAGCTCTCATCTCACCCACTGCATGAAGAGAGGGAGAGAAAGAGGGAGAGAGAGAGAGAGAGAGAGAGAGAGAGAGAGAGAGAGGGAGAGAAAGAGGGAGAGAGATAGAGAGAGGGAGGGAGAGAGAGAGGGAGAGAGATAGAGAGAGGGAGGGAGAGAGAGAGAGAGGGAGAGAGAAAGGGAGAGAGAGAGAAAGAGGGAGAGAGATAGAGAGAGGGAGGGAGAGAGAGAGGGAAAGAGATAGAGAGAGGGAGGGAGAGAGAGAGAGAGAGAGAGAGAGAGAGGGGGAGAGAGAGAGAGAGAGAGAGAGAGAGAGAGAGAGAGAGAGAGAGAGCAGTTTACAAACACACGTCACAGGAAAAGACACTATCAGAGGACGTTTGTGTGGTTACTGATAGCTGCTCTGTGTAATAATTTTAATATTTCCTCCTCTTCAGTCAGCTGTTTCCCACTGTCCATCTCATGCTGCGTACACACACACACACACACTTTTCTCACCGTCAATGATTTTCTGCTGGCTGCTCCTCATTACATGAATGTTTTCGATGCCGATGAACTGCAGCTTGATGTTGGTGTAGTGGTCCTCGTTCTCGTAGCCTTTACCCGCTGCTCGGTTTGCCATGGCATTCAGCTGGACACACACACACACACACACACACACACACACAGTACTTTATATGAGAATATTATAGCTCATTGTGTATTTGTATTGTAGACATTGTAGACATATTGTATCACTGTGCTCAGGAGTTGAAGTGGGATTTGGCAGATGGGGAACCATATGGGCCACAGCCTGTTTCCTGCTGATCATATAAATCTAATGATCAGTTCAGTGTTTCTGGGTTTCAGACCATTATCACAGAAAACAAGAAGCACAGGAAGTGACATCATGTAAGACAAAACAAACAAACATCAAAATAAACACATTCATTCTGGCCCACTTTAACTCCTTGCAGATGTGTGACTGAGAAAGTTTGTGTGTGTGTGTGTGTGTGTGTGAGAGTGTGATTGTGTGTGTGTTACCTTGGGCCTGGTGTCCACCACATAGATGTAGTCACTGCCAGGGTTGGACTTCATCACAGCCTGCAGCATCATCTCATCTTCCTGACAGCGTCCGCTGAAGCCTGACAGAGGCTGACTGCACCGGCACACAGCTGCCTGGATCAAACATCGCCATCATGTTTTATGTGTGAGCACACAGTCAGTCACAACATGATTTTGAGCATTTTGCTTTGGGGGTGTATGTGTGTGTGCTTGTGTGTCACACTTACCAGCGTGTCCTGGTGGAAATAGGACAGAGCAGGAAATCGTCCTCGACTCCTGAACCTTGAGCTGCCCACGATGATGGCAGGCGTGGCTGATTTTGGAACAAACAGCTCTGACGGGTACGTATCACACACCTGAGAGAGGACACACACACACACACACACACACATTGGTGACACCAAGTTGGATATACATCGTAGTTCACAGTTGAAGAGGAACTGAAACTGGAACTTCTGTGAATGGTGGAAAATGATGATTTTGGTGATCCATTCAATTACCCTGGGAAATTTGTGTTTTTTGTAAGTAATGTCATTGTGTGTTTGTTGTATTGTGATGACAGATATTTGGGAGAGTTCCACCTCTAGTGCAGCGTACAGAGAGGTAGGATAGGTAGACAGTTGTCTTGGGGGTTGGTGCTGTTCATTTGATTTTAGTTCAGTCAATTTTTGCTGAGTTATTCTGTAAATGTCTTTTTACATTTTCCAGAGGCACTATCGATAAATGTCCATCCATACACAACCCTATTCAGCAGATGTGAAGATGTGAAAAACTACTACAATTCAATTCTTCATTCTTCATTAAATACATGCTTTACTCCAGAGCTGATGATGGAAGTAGCTAACGAGTGAGTGATCTCGCTTCCTTCTCACCTCTGTTGGGAGTTGCACATATGCAGTACAGATTGGATTGGCAGTGAGTTTTATCCAGTCTATGGCAGGGACAGTTCCTTGGGACAAGTCAAAGACCGGGCTTTGCTAAACTAAGCTAGCCACTGGCTGGCTGTAGCTTCGTACTTGTAGGCATGAGAGTGGTATGATCTTATCAACTAACTCTGCAAGGAAGTGTTTTCCCAAGAAATGTCAAACTATTCCGTCACAGAAATACTGAAGTAAGATGTTTAATATGTACTGTTTGTATTATGTCTTATTATGTTTAATAAGAGAAACATGCAGACAGTTACACAGCAGAGAGTATATTAGAGTAATGGCTTTAACAGAGATAGAACTCCAACCTTATGCCAGAAGCTTCATCTCCAATACTATGATCCAGCACAGAGTTATCTTTTTTAAACTTTCCCTGACTGACTGCTTCTCCTGTTCCCGTTAAAAAACACAGCCACTTGAAACAGAGTGAGACTGACCCTGTATTCACTGTTGGCTGCTGTAGTGACCCACAGATTATTAGGAACCCCCATCCTCTTGTAGTCGGCCATGAGATCTATGAAGCTCCACGACTCTTCTCTCTCCTCTTTGTTCACATTCGGATTGAAGGACAGGCAGTACAGCTCACTGTATTTCTCTGAGGAGAGAGGAGAGGAGAGGAGAGGAGAGGAGAGGAGAGGAGAATTTTTAATTAGCATAACATACATATTGAAAAAGCATGACACAAACACACCTGTTCAGGACATCCTTCCAGAGTGTTAACACACATACAAGCGGACACATAGAAATACACACACATAAACACACACCTGGTCGTGACAACCTGACCAATGAGGAGTGGACGTCCAAACAGTCCCTCTCTTGCGGGATGAGGATCTGGAAGACCCGAAAGTCCTTACAGCGCAGGATCAGCTGACTTCCAGCAGGAATGGTTGGTGGCCTCTCCACACTGCTCACCATGCTGTGCAGCACCTGAAACACACACACACACATGTCCTATTATCCACTGTGGACATTCTTCATCTAACTTAAACATAGAGAGAGAACACACACAATGCACCTTTTGGTCTTTAAAGTTTTGTGAATAACTAAATAACTAAAGGAGGTTTTCATCTGCTCCTCTCTCTCAACACGTGTCACGTTATTTTGTAATGTGATCTACAATATTCAGGAAGGACTGTCAGCTTCAGTTTATGGGGAAGCTCCTGGGCTTTTCTCACAGCGCATGGCGTACAGTGAAGAAGAAGAGGAACAAGCAGGCGGTTGCTTTAGCAACCCTTTTGTTTTTACACAAGCTAATTGGAATCGGTCCTCTTTGTTC
The DNA here is from genome assembly GCA_023373845.1 of Nibea coibor. Taxonomy (NCBI): domain Eukaryota; kingdom Metazoa; phylum Chordata; class Actinopteri; family Sciaenidae; genus Nibea; species Nibea coibor. The sequence continues at coordinate 26,234,209 of CM041719.1, read as the reverse complement.
CTGCTAATCTGTTGGACAGAGTCGGTGCCTGTCGGGTGAAACCGGATACCCCCGGACGCCTGTTTATCTAGTCAGGTTCCAGTGGGACGGGGCAGTGTCCTCCACCACCTCCTGCAGGAGATCTGAAAGGAGGGGGAAGGGGTGCCATCCTTCCGTCCTGTATCGAGCACTCACACACTCAGTGATGATGTAATGCCAGCTCTTTCATTCAGATGATTTCACACTGAACTTCAAAAACAGCTAACTTCCAGGGTGTCCATTAGAGCATCGATCATGTCATTCAGCTGTTATTCACAAAACTGATGTAGGTTTGTGTGGAGAAACTATTTTGACGTTTCTGTAACTAATATGACATATGATGAATACTACCAATCTGTCTGTAGCATGCACATTCTGGACAACAGAAGTGTGTGTACTACACAGTTTGCCCCTTCACTGCAGCCTGGTGCACATTAATGGGTAAAAATGTCTGTTTTTCAGTGCTGTATAAATAAATTAGCTGCTTAGGTTTCTTGGTAGATGTATGGATGGAGAAATATTTGAAGTCAGGTTATTCGGTTGCATAGGAACAACCAATCAAGAGCCAGACTGCAGATATGAGTCAGCAAATTAAGGAAGAAAGCCAGGATTCACTTCAGAGGAAGCGATTACAGATCACAAGCACCGTGACATGGATCGAGTGTTGAAGGTATTACTCACAGGGGCGCTCCCCTTCCACACCCCTCGCTCTCCAGCTTACCCATGTCTCCTTGCGTGTCTCGGGGTTGTTCTCTACGAAGATGGTGTGTGTGGCAGAGAGGTAGAGGGTCCCGGTGCTGGCCTTTCTCTGGCCCGATGACCGGTCCAGGAGGCGCACATTTTCTACCTGGCAGGGATCACACACACACACATACACACACACACACACACACAGACACAGGTCATTTGACTGTAATAACAGCTCACAGCTAGCCCTGGCATGACTCAACAGAGCTCACTGAGCTCAAATTGAAAGCGTGTCTGGAAATCAAGGTCATTCAGTCAGTGAAGATTTATATGGAACAACAAACATGTGTCTCTGTCAAAGGTTGGCATCTAAGTGCTAATAAGTTACTTATAAGGATCTGTTACTGCTTGTTGTCTGTGTGTGTGTGTGTGTGCCGTTATGGATTCTCTGGGTATCATTCGTATGGTCGATTCACACACAGGACCATGAGGATGTGGCGTGAGGAGGAGGATGGGGTCCGTGAGAGGCTGTCTCTGACACAAAGGAGGAAAATGGTGGTTACCAGCACAATGCTACGTCATGGCCGGACAGATGTGTGAGTGGCAGAACATCTCGGCTATGTATCATCACTTCACGAGCCACAAAATATATATCCTGAACGTTTATGGCAGTAGGAGGAGCACGTGAGCACTATAAACGCTCGTGCGCCAGGTGTTTCTAGATACGGTTCCTGTGTCCATTATCGGACACATGACGCTATAGCTTCACAGAGATTACGTGTTCCCTGTGAACACGGAGGGTTCGTATCTATGGAGCACAAGATAAACTGGCCCACACTGCTTGGACACGGGCTGTTTTATATCCACGACGTCACGAAACGCACTGCTAGCGCGATGTCCGATTTCAGGGTCTTTCCTCCAGGCAGTTTTGGGATGCCTCGCATGAACACCGCGTCGTGTAACGGAGGCAGCGGGAGATGAGATGGAGAGATGGACAGACAGGAGGCGGGAGGAGGACCTGTCGTGTCGCTGAAGACAAAGCTAGACGAATAGACACAGGGGGAAACACACAGAGAAAGAGCCGTGTCACTGTTTATATGCGTAGTGTTGTTACCTTGGGCGTCCGGATGTGCTCCATCACTGACAACCAAAATGGAGGAGATGGAGAGAGAGCAGCCCGACTGTTCTGTGCCCTTTTTTCTTATTTTAAACGTCAGTGGTTATATTCCCTGTTCCGCGTCGACAAACGAGGTGTTTTCTCCGTGGCTGCTGTTCCAGATATGCCCTGGACTATTTCCCATGATTCCCGCCCCTCGGTATCCCGGGTTTGTTCGGTTAAAGTGGACGACTCCCGCTGCCAGCCGCTCAGGGTACCGGAGCTCTCCCTGCCTCTCCCTCTGCCTCCGATAGATGGTGTGACGCCGATAAGAGCTGCGTACTACACCGCCGTCACGTCAGCGACAATACGGCGCAACAGACTCCGGTTGGACCTTTCAAAATAATACACAGGATATTAGGAGTGGTGTCATTCCGACCTTATAAGACTATACTGTACGTAGCATTTGTGTATCTCCATCTTGTGTGGCTTACTCGGGGCATTTGTTTTGGAAAAAGTAAGACTTCGTGTTTTAATATTCTTTATGGCCTATCCATTTTAAACCCGTGCTTGATTTTGAAAATTACGACCTGAGCGTCAAATCTTTGGCTTTGTGAGCTTGACATCTTCACAGCGCGTGCAGTGAGCGTGCTCGTGCGCTCCAACGATCACCGTCAAAAAAATGGGAAAAACTGCGCAGGCGCAGTATTTTTAACGTTATATTAAATTTTTGTGGGTTTTTTTTTCCCTCACTTTCAGAATTATGAATTTGTAGTATTGACTAGCCTTTGTCCTCCCAGTGATCCACGAAAGAAGAGTTTTATGGAAACTTTCATTTCATTTTCTACTCTAGTTTACATCATAATTTAAAATACGCTTTTTGATAAACTAGCTTTTTGCAGTGGTGTGTATCATTGCTTTCGTTCTGTACTTCAGCGTCATGTCCTCCGGTGGAGTGTGTTCTATAAATGTGTAATGACTTTATTGGCAGTGAGGCTCTTTTTTATGCGCCTCTAAATCAAGTTTACTAACACTGTTAAGGTGTCTGCTTGGACGGCCTCAGCCTCAGTGTGTGTGTGTGTGTGTGTGTGTGTTGCACAGCAATAAGAGTCACATTGCAGGGTGACACACACTCACACAGTGTACAAACAGTCATGGTGATTATGAAACTTTTTGTCATGACATATCTCAGCACATGGCTGAAAAAACAGGAAGTTCAAAGTCACCGTGAAAATGTGATTTGATTGTTCTTGCTGTACTTCATCAGACTCTGATGTAATGTCATTTTAACTGTTACTGTGAGGCACAGAGCAACTTATTCTTCAGCTTTTAACTGCTCTGCACATTATTATAGTTTTATCTTGTTGTGTATTTTGTTTTCTTGTTGTTGTGTGTAAAAGGAGACGGGAAAATGAGAATTACATTGCTGTATAAACTGTGTGTTTTTACTAACAATGAATCTCTTGTGCTTTATTTCACTCCACCTTTACTGCTCCTGTAAGCACTTCACTCTGAGTGACAGAGCTACTGTTGCATGTTTAGTCTAACATGAACTTCAAGGGCAGCTTCTGTCCAACAAAGGGCTGCATCAGATATAGCCAACAAATACTGTCTCACAACATGTTCTAAAGTAAGACTAAATGAATAGTAGAAGGTGTTATTCACTTATCTTGCAGTTCCTATTTCTCGTTGTTTAGATTTGTGTATTTCTAATTTGAAAATTGTTTACTTCCTGAACTGTAACGTGACTGTTCCACTGAACTCAACACCCGGACTCTGTGTTACACTGTAGGTTTGTTACATTATTAAGTAGTGAGACTGACACTGTTCCATAATATCATTGTTTCATTGTTGGGTGATATTTTTACACCACTATTTCAGTACTATGACAGACAATAAACTAATAAATAAATAAAAGCAGAGAAAAATTACTAAATGAAATCTTTTAATAGGTCAGTGTGAAAATGCTTTAATGAATGAACGTGTTCTTTTCTCATAAAGTACCTCTACTTCCTGAATCAAGGAAACTCCCGGTGCTGTGGAATGTGTGAAACATGTGGTAGGCCCTGTGTAGCGTTTAGTTTGTCTGCTCTGGGCTGCTGTAGAAACATGACTCCATGGAAGAGGGCCACCTGTGGATCTGCAGATATAGACGTCTCATTAACAAACACATACTGATTCTTATTTCCCGGTGATTATACACTAATGATGAACGCATATTTCTGAATATTATATTCCATTTATGCCATATTCTCTACATAGAGCCCTCTCTGCATAGAAGCTCTCCTTAAATCGTACACACTTGGACTTGAATTATTCATACACACGTCCTTTTTGTCGTCTCTTTTCATTCCACTGTTTCCACTCGTCAGTCTTCATTTGGCCGCTGGATGGCAGCGTTAGGACTGAAAACACTCACTGTCCGCGCAGGTCAGGTGAGGCGACATGCGGGAAGATGTGGAAGTCTGACATCCATTCAAATACAAAATAAATAAAAATAACGAATTATTAAAATACATAATATGATTGTACATTAATATAAACCATAAGACAGGAAAAAGCCGATTTGATTTCAACTAGAAAAATCAGCATCAAGCATGGGGCTGGATGACTCATTGCTTTATTAAAATAGTACCAGATTTTTTTTTAAAGGAGAAAAAAAGGAAAAATCATAAATGGAGGGAAACGTTATTCCTCCACCTCCCAGTCTAGTCCCTGAACACGTGAGTAGGTTGGAGATATGGTGATTAATTGATTTTATCCACAGGTGTGTGTGTGTGTGTGTGTGTGTGTGTGTGTGTGTGTGTGTGTGTGTGTGTGTGTAGGCTCCTTCGTGACTCAGCTGATCAGACTGAGGTCTGCAGCAGTCACTGATCACCTGTACCGGGGATCAGCCGGTTGTTGGACCGTTGCTCTTCGCTCTGATATTCTGGGATGAATGTGCGTTAGGACGTGATGGAGACGGACGGGGGTGTCTCCACCAGGTGAAAGCAGCAGACACGCAGGTTGTTCGTCCCACACACACGACGGTAAGAGACACTTCAGCCCTCCCGTTGTTCCTCACAGGTGTACGCTGTTTGATACCGTAACTATCCTGCTATGTGAACTACGAGTTAGTAATAAAGGTGGGTGACGACAAACGTTTGCTCGTTTACCGGGAAACGTGCGTCCATCATATTTACAACTAATTTGGTACTTTTTCGTGCAGCAGACAGACTCGTGTTGAATTCGGCACATGTATGATAGAAACACGATCACAAGTTCAAGTTTCATGTGGACTGGTGTTGCTTGATGTTTCCCTGCGCGGCGCTGCAGCAGCAGAGGATGATATAATGATAAGTGCGTACAGCAGCTTTAAGGTGCGCTGATATGTGCTGCTTTAAGCACAAACGTCCAGTCAGTGCGGGTCCATTGTGAGTCCGCGCAGTGAAGTGTGCCGGTGTGTAATGGACATTTGTGCTGCAGCAGCACTCCTGTGTCTTACATAATAGGTTGTGCTCTGCATCATCCTCCTCCTCCTGCAGGGCTGCCCGGGATTAAACGAAGGCTCAGTGCTTCTCCTTGGCATGGTACACAGCTTTTGTGTGTCTGATATGAGGATCCACCTGCACTGCTTTATCACAGCCAGCTCTAATGAATGGTGCTCATCAACAAAATAATGATGTCATGGGCTCTCTTGCTGAACAATAACACTAAGTCAGCCCATTATTAAGTTCTAATTTCTGTCTTTCAGAGTCACTCTGTGCCTCTTAGTTTATCTAAAGAAATGTCTCTTGTTGAACTAAGACACGGTGTAAGTGCTTCTTTCCAGCATTTAGTGTGGTCAGTCTGCAGGTGGTCTGTTTCTGTCCGTTACAGACTGTAAACACTGCCAATGGAGGTCATTGTTCACCTGTAGAAGCTGCTGCAGATACCACTGTGTGTTTTCACGTTAGACTGTTTGTTTAGTGCTGATGGACTGAAATTTTCATCTGGCGTTTGGAGATCAAACTTGGAGACGTTCTTAATGAGGAGAAAGATGAGCAAACCTGAGTTGTGACCAAAAGCTACTGTTGTGTAGCAATATATAATCCAAAATGACAGTGTTAAGCTGCTTACACAGGTGTGTGCAGTATGTGCATCAGACTCTTGGCTAGAGCAGCTTTCAAACTGGTGTAAAAGTTGCAAAGATCAGTCTATCCTCCTCCTGCTCTGTTAATGTTTAGTTTTGCGGCTAACTCATTAAAATACTGGCTTTGAGTGTTAATACATTTAATAATTGACCTTTCTCGTTTATGCATATTGTTCCAGCCTTTTCTTCAGAGCCAAATGCATCAGGTGCCAAGTTTCTGCAAGTCTAGTACAGCCACTCCTTGTTCAGGACTGTGATCGTGCATTCAGATGAGGCTGTGCATGTGAGCATGTCATGATTGGCATTTTTGTGTGTGAACGTGCGTGAGGCAGTGAAAAGCAGCCCTCTGCCCAGACTTGTTGTTGGGATTAACATTGTAACTTGTTTTGATTGATGGAGCTATTATCCACAAGAACAGACTAACAGAACAACACTTGCTGCTCTTTGATGCCATTTTCCTTTCAAACCCAGCCCTATACCTCCTGAGCCACAGCGACCACAGAAATGACTGTTTACTGTCACTCAAGCTGGATTAGGATGGTTGAAAGCGGTCCAGTCTGCAGTGTCTCATAGGGAACGCCTGTCCTGTAATCATTTAAAGCTAGCTCTGTGTCTAACTAATAAACTTTGACTGTACACAACTGCAGAGCTGTAAGGACCCTTTTCAGTCACGTTCAGTTCATTGTTCTGCTTCTATGACCTCTTATTGGCAGACTGCTGTTTTCATAAAACAAGCCTTGCTAAACTCGGTCTGTCATGCGTGGCATACAGAGGTAGGGACTGGCTGGTGAACATAGTGGAGCATTTAGCAGCTAAAGAGCCGAACACAATCTATCTTTAAAGTGTTGTTGAACACAGAAACTGATCTGAAAGGAGAGAGTTGGGACTTGGACCCGCCTGGCCTCCTGCAACATGACTCCAAATGTTGCCCTGTTTCTCCTGGATGTGTGAATTTGTTTGCAAGCTGTGACAAAGCTACCATAACCAGGGTTAAGTTCATAGTGTTTAGCGCTGTGTGGGCTTAGGTATGGTTGGGGTTTAATGTAATGATTGTAAAATCATTGCTATCAGTTTTACTCAAAGTGTTTGGGTGATTGCATTTGAATGGATTACACATTTAAATGATTCCTTTATGGTGTTCCCACTGCAGCAGCCGAGAGTCCAAAACAAAAGGACAGTTTAATTCTGTGTGATTCAAAACAGATGAGAGCTTGAATTTCTGGAATGAATCCTGTATGTAAACACAGCACAGAGAGTCCAAGCTCTCCATGTGTTACAGTCAAATAGGTGAGTCTGAAGATCGCACAGTACACAGACAAAATGGTTTCCTTTAGTGCCATGTAGACACAGATTTAAACTCATAACTGCTTTTCTAATGTAGCATTTGATTGATAGCAACTCCACCACCTCACCCTCTGCTTCTTACAATGATGGTGCTGCTGCGAAATGTGGAAAACCTGTGAAAAAGTCCCATCAGACAGTGTTTAGTTTGTCTGTTCTGGGCTACTGTAGAAACTCCACAAAAGAGGATCTATGGTGTCATTTTAAGGTAACACTTCATATTTCTGAATATTATACCCCATTTATGCCTTATCTGAAAGTAGAGTTAACTAAATATGACACACTGACACATTAAGTCACACAAGGAAGTAGTTATTTGTGGGGCCCTTACTCTATAATATAACATCAGATTTATCCTGGTATTATTATTATTATTAGTTAAATCAAAGTAAGTTGAGTAGTTAGCCTTTAAAATGTAGTGAATTTAAAAAGTACAATATTAAACATATATTAAACATATATAAAACTGAGTAGAAGTGCTTAGTCACCTCTCACCACTAATTCAGTCTCACTGCTCACATAAAACCGTGACACTATTTTCCACTCACGAAACTCCTTTTACTCTCCTCTGTGCTAACAGCTTAGCACAAGGCAGCACAGAAAGTCAGTTTGTGAGGAAAGTCAAACGGACATGGTGATGGTCCCCTCCTGGTGACCAGTACTGGATAAATTATGCTGTTTTACAATGATAGTATTATAAGATAAGAATATTCATTTAATTTTTATAGTATAAAATAATGATGGATAACAAGAGTGAGGCTGCTAAGCTCTCAGGGCTGCAGTTAACATCTCTGGTTCCACGTACGGTAAAGATACAGCAGCTATGGCTCATTAACTGACAGACAACGAGTCATTTAATTTGAAACCTATGCTGGCTGTTCCATTTAGTGTATCGCAGCCTTTCCAGTGAGCAAACATGCACTAAAGCAGTGCCCTGACTCTGTGTGACCTGAATGGGCTGGAAGCTTAATTAGCATCATTGCTAACACCTGTGTTTACCCACTATTTGATGTCAAAATGGCTGCTGTGAGAAAGGTCTGTAGCCGACTGTCATTTTATTTTTTTAATAGGCTGTCTTCCCTTCCACATTTTTCAGCCTTATTATTATTATTATTATTATTATTATTATTATTATTATTCCAATTATTCTAACTATGTTAATAGAAGCGGCACATATCTCACCTTCCAAGCAGGCAGTGCCACAAAACAAACAGCATCAAACATTCAATAAAAACATTTCAGGTTTCTCTTCAGAATTGATCAGCAGACAAATTTCAAGTCCATCCATCCTTAGAATGATTTCTCTGGGTGGGTTGTGGTGATTTTAGTATTACGTGTACTGGTCAGTGTTTTATTACTATCTAGGGAGTGTGTATGCAAGTTATTTTTCTTTTGCTCTGCAGCAATAATTACAGCTGTAATCACCTACAGTTTTTCAGCAGAGTGGTCCTCCTCTCTCATACTTTTTGGGGGGTCAATGTCCATATTTTACTAATCTGATCAACAGAAACACGCTAACACTGACATACGGTGGTCTTGTATTAAAAAATAAAACAACTACAGAAAAGAGGCTCATCCAATGCGCTATTGGATGTCAGCTGTAAGTAGGTATTGTGTTTTCTTTTGAGTCCTGTTTTGAGCCTGTATTTGCTCACGTTTTGACAAACCTGCACCATTCACAGGAGCCAAATTAGTCTTATCAGCTCTTATTGCTGTTGTTCGCAGTGTACATGGACGTACAGCTCATTGTCTGAGACCGAGTGTGTTAACAACAAAGAGAAAATGTTGAGGTGACTTTAATCCCAGCACTCATTATACAGCACATGCCACAGCTTAGTGCAGAGAACACTGAAAACCTTCAACTCTGCTGTGCATGTGAGCAGACAGCAGTATGTGTAGGCTTAGCTACATGCATGCATTGCAACTATACGAAACAAACCTTTTTTAACTGTCCTGCTTCCAACTGAAGTGTCTCGACCCAAAATCAACCATGTGACTCTACGTTAGCAGTCAGCAATGCAGATGGGAATGAAGTGATCAACGCAATAATCTGATAGACGTTTGATCGTCACAAAAAGGTCTACACCAGTGAAGGGAAGAGGTTAGCATGTGCTGAGTTTTTAAGCTTTCAAAGCATGCAAAGGCTCAGGGGAATATTCATGTGTGTGCAAACATACAACACACAGGCACACAAAAATAGTTAGCAGATAAGGTGTATGTGGGCGTGGGTGTGTGTGGTCGTGAAACTCTTCTGAAGCAGTGATAGCAGAAGACGGCATCATTCATCCATCCTCTCAGCCGTTGGTCTTTCTGGAAACTCAGACTCAAATAGATATTCTAATCAACTCCTGCCAGTCTGCCACAGGAAGTGTGAAGGAAAAGTGTGTGTGTGTGTAGCTGTCATGATAGTCTCTCTAAGAGCACTGTCTCCTCTGGCTGTCTCAGACACACCACAGCATCATCCATTTATCTGTGCTGGATCACTGCCTCTGGTTCATGCTAACACACAGATACACATAACAGTAAATTAAAGCGCCATCATGGAACTTCTCAAATGTAAAACAACAGCTTCACTTTTTCACGCCTCTTCTCACACCATGTATGTTTGTGTTCCACCCTCCTCTTCTGTACAAACTAATGCTGTCTAATGAAACATTCCTGTTGATGAAACTATTTTAGAGAGATTCAATTTTATAGTGATGTTGTTGTATAAGAAATGTATTATCACGGAAGTGTATTCATGCTACCATGAAAAAAAAATTGTGAAACTTATCACTTTCACAAGTTTTCAGCCCCAACCCCCCACCCCACCACAGTGCCTGATCCAGTCTGAATCAATGGTTTGAATACACATACACACTGAATACACCACCACCTCCACCTGAGACAACCTATCATGTTATAACGTGAAACTGATATTTGTTTATTGTCTTGGGGCGTGTTTAGCTCAGTTGGTAGAGCAGCTGCCCTGTGTGCGAAGGCTCAGTCCGTGCTGTGGCAGCCCAGGGTTCGAATCTGACCTGTGGCTCTTTCCTGCACGTCATTCCCCATCTCTCTCTATCCACATTCCTGTCACTCTCCAGCTGTCTCTATCCGAATAAAGCTTGAAAAGGCCAAAAAAATCTTTTAAATAAATAAATAAAATATGCTTCCATACATTATACTGTGAATTTTTTTTAAAATTTCATCCATCAAATTCAATCAATCAATAAGATTAGACTGACCTCATTGATCCAACACCAGGAAATTATTTTGTTACAGCGGCTCATGATATATGAAGAAAATAAGAAAAAAATAATAGAAGAATCAACGATGGTATAAAATTAAATTCCATTTCAAGTACATGGATACGCACGATGCATCATTTTACAAATAACTACTGAATACACACTTGGTGTGCAGTATTATACTGTATGATTTACACTGGAAAAAATGTAGCATGATTTAGGTGAGAGTATGAAGTATAACGGTGAAACAGTGCTACATGATGTCATGCTGTTGTCTTCTTGCACTGTGGGTGTAGCGGTCTGTTGCTGATGAAGCTGTTTAAGGCTCCATGGTGAGTCTTTCTCTGTCCCTCTCTGTGCGTCCTCCTCCCCAGCAGACTGCTGATGCCACCACAGTGTCATAAAATCTTTTGAACACATGCAAAAGCACCCCAGTCTCCTCAGCACCTGAAGATGATTTTGGCCATTTTATAGAGTAGTACAGATAAAACGCCAATATACATTTCTACAGCACTGACCTGCAGCCTCCACACAACACCTCTTTGAAACAGTTCCAACAACAGCTGAATTTTGAAACCTTCACAAGGAGGATTTATTGCAGGATTTAAAATGTAAGCCATGAACATCAGTATTGACTGATACAGTAGCTCCAGATATAACTTGTATATAACAGCTCGTGTTGCAGTAGTTGAATGTGGTCGTCCTGGTAGCACAGACCTGAGATACCTTCACATTGAGGCCTGGAGAGGAGAGCTGCACGAAAGCAAAACAACCAAAAATAGACTGGAGCCACAGACTGAGGAAAGTGTGTGTGTGTTGGTTGTTCAGTCATGGTCCTCCATCTGCTACACGTTGTGCGACTTAAAGATCCAGTGTGTAAGATTTATAAGGCTCTACTTACAGTATATTAAAAAATGGAATATATTACTTAATATAGCATAACTAATGCAACTATAGTTTGATTATTGTATAATCACCTTAAAATAAGAATCATGATGTTACCTTAGAATGAGACATTTATATCCACACACGCTGCAGGTCCTGGTGTATATGAACCGTACCTGGCACCAGACCAATATCAAACTATCCTTTTCTCTCTAAGACACTTGAGGAGGCAGTAGCTAATCAGCTGTGTGACTTTCTCCATAAGAACAGTTTACTTGTTGACTCAAAGTTACAAATGACCTCCCAATGGCATCAAAGGACTCATCTCTCTGCATACCAAAGTTTATCATGGAGTCCCACAAGGTTCTGTACTAGGACCACTTCTACTCAGTTTATATATGCTTCCTTTAGGGAACATTATTAGGAATCTCTCCATTAATTTCCATTGTTATGCAGACACCCAATTATATTTATTGATCAAGCCTGATGAAACCAATCAGTTAACTAAACTCCAAGCATGCCTTGGGGATATAAAAAGTTGGATGACCTACAATTTTCTGATGTTAAATTCAGAAAAAAGTTCTTGTAATTGGACCCAAACACCTCAGAAACTCTCTTTCTAGAGACTTAGTTACTTTAGACGGGATCACCCTGGCCTCCAGCTCTACCATAAAGAATCTTGGAGTTATTTTTGATCAGGATTTGTCCTTTAATGTCCACATAAAACAAATTTCGAGGACTGCATTCTTCCACTTATGTTACATTGCCAAAATCAGACGCATCGTGTCCTCAGCAGATACAGAAAAACTAGTCCATGCATTCGTTACTTCTAGGCTGGACTACTGTAACTCTTTGTTATCAGGCTGCCCCAATAAGTCTCTTAGGACTTTGCAGCTAATTCAGAATGCTGCTGCACGTGTTCTGACAGGAACCAAGATCAGAGATCACATCTCACCCATTTTGGCTTCCTTGCACTGGCTACCTGTTCAATCTAGAATAGAATTTAAAATTCTTCTCTTTACATACAAAGCTCTTCATGGTCAGGCACCATCATATCTAAAAGAACTCATAGTTCCCTACTACCCCTCTAGACCACTGTGCTCTCAGAATGATGGGTTCCTTGTGGTTCCTATAGTTTCCAAAAGTAGACTGGGAGCCAGAGCTTTCAGCTATCAAGCTCCTCTTCTGTGGAACAAACTACCTTTCTGGGTTCTGGAGGCATACACTGTCATTACTGTTACCATATCTACATTACAGTTTATAGTTAGTTAATGATTTGCTGCTGCTGTGCATCTGTGTCTCTCTATCTCTATCACAGGTTCCACTGCTACTGTAATCATTCTACCATTTATTATAATTCATTGTAATTGTACAATATGTTTGTGTTGATTGTTCTGTACATGTGACATCCATTGCACGTCTGTCTGTCCTGGGAGAGGGATCCCTCCTCTGTGGCTCTTCCTGAGGTTTCTTCCACATTTTTTTCCCTGTTAAAGGTTTTTTGTGGGCAAGTTTTTCCTCACTGGAACTGAGGGTCTAAGGACAGAGGGTGTCACTCCCTGTACAGATTGTAAAGCCTCTGAGGCAAAATGTGTTTGTGACTTTGGGCTATACAAATAAAATTTGATTTGATTAGTGGACAACCTGCTCTACCTCCGAACTACAGCCCCCCTCCATTACTATGCCAAATGTCCATAAATCCATGACAGACATGTTACAAATCATTTGTACAGACAGTGTTAGTCTTCAGTCTCTGTCTCTCTCTCTCTCGCTCTCGATCACTCACTCTCTGGGTGAATAACATGATGTCATCTTATTAGCTTCACTGGGTCAGTTTGTGCTGCAGGGTCTCAGTGACACAACTGCCCACTTGAATTATGCAATCCATGTGTTGAATCACAGTTTGGCTTACAGCAGAACCACATAGGTTTGTGATCTGCTTCCACATTAGTCATTTTTTATACAGATGCAGTGTAATGCTTGGATTTTATAATACCATTATCTTTCTCTATAAAGAAAATAAGTTTAGTTTTACTGTCTTGCTCATATTACTGTCTGAGGCTTTATTTAGTATTTTATCTATTGCTCCTATTGGATTTGATTTGATTGTAGATCATTATTAGCAGTGACTCAATCATAACTTGTCCGGATAATTCAGACTTTTATTGCTCACTTTCCAGCCTGCACTCTGGGTCAGAACAAAAACTGACTTTTGACTTTCCTCCTCCACCCACATTGACTACTCTGTGATGGAGGCTAGTGCTACAAACAACCATCAATCACTTTTTTTTATAGCTACAAAGACTACAGAGCTACAGACTGCCATCTGTCCACTTAATAATACAGTCTTTTCCTTTTCTGGATTTGGAATCCATAACTGTCTTAGCTCAAGACTCATGGCTGTTAGTTACCGCTATTGAACTTCATGCAGACTGTAGTTGTGTTATAAAATGTGAAAGCCTTTTTTTCATTCATGGGTAATGGTGCCCCATTTTTACACATGTAGGATGAAAGTAGTTAACAGTTTAGAACAATTTCACCACTGGAAGCTGCTGGAGAGGGCATGAAGAGCTGCAGGTTGACGGTAGAGATTAGCCTAACCGATGCATCCTGTCAGCTGGGCAACAAAATGGCTCCAGGACTGCATGGACCAGTCCACAGTCAAAAAGGTTCATTTATGACCGGACCTCCTTTCTGCAGAGCGGGTTCTCATTCTCCTGACAGCTCCTTACAGTATTAGAGTGACAGAATTAGTACAGGAATCTGGGCCTGTGTGTGTATGTGTGTATGAGTCTATGCATGCATCTGACTGTGTCTCCGCTCTCAATCTGATTAGACCATAAATGAAAACACACATTAGCTGCAGAATGTTTGTAAGAATACAGTAACAGTCACACATTTATACAGACTTTCTTATTCGTATACTACATCTCCTTCACTCTGCAGTCCAACTCATTCCAAACCATTTCAGCAACTAGCTTTAGTTATTGTGTGGGCCAGGTCATCTGATGCAGCACTCGATCACTCTCCTTCTTGGTCAGATAGTCCTAACAGAGACTAGAGGTGTGTGTCGAATCATTCAGTACGTTTATATGCAGCAAGAAATTCGAATTTCTGATCGTATCAGATTTAGTTCGGACTTTTTAAAGTGGTTGTAAACACCTTAGTCCGATCTACTATGGACCTATTTCGGACCACATCGGACATCTCAAAATCGGATAAGAACACCTAGATAATTTGTTCATAGTCGGATACTTACACTACGTACCTAGTGTAATGGAGTCGGCCATGCTCTGAACCCGATACCATCCATTCATCTTCCCTACGCCTCACAAAAACACACCAGTTACAACAGATGGTTTCAAACATGCCTTCTTAATGTTGATTGAAAATCATTCCAGGTGACTCCCACATGAAATGCTTGGATCATTGCCTTTGCTAATCCCGTTCTTTTCATATTATTAAGTGTATTTGCAGGACACACATGACCACTCTGTAATCTGACTTGGATTATTCCTCCACCAGTGCCTGCTCTACTTCTCCCTCTCCTTTTCCTCCCCCGATCCTCTCCATCAGATTACATGGGGTTACTTTTCCATTACTCTCATTGCCTCTTTTCTTCTTCTTCAGTCCAAAACCTCCCTCTCTGTTTCCCCTTCAGACTCCTGCAGCCAATAACAGGGAGGGGGCCCAGTGCCGCTTAGCAACAGCCAACCCTTTTGGATTGACCAATACTGGACCCTCCTACTTTTTTGGGGGTGGGGGCACCTGACCAGGGTAAGGTTACCTGGCAGACACACACACATACACACACACACACGACCACCACCTCTGTAAACAGACATGACTGGCTGTCCCCTCCCACACTAGACCTTGAGGGAGGCGTGTGTGTCTATGTTAGCTGAGGAATGTCATTTCCCTTTTGCCATATTCATGTGCCAGAAACAGCAGTTTGTATTGGCAAATCTGACACACACACACACACACACACAGGCACACTGTTTCTTGTTACTGCAGCACTGAGCAGCATGCTCGTGTTTCAGAACCAAAAAGGGGAAGGTGTATCTCTCCCTCCTTTCTTTCTCTCTCTTCCCTCCCTTTCTCTCCCGTCTCCTTTCTCCCTCCCTCGACCACCGTCACAGCCTGCGTAGTCTTCCCTCACTCGTGCTCACACACACAGACACACACATACTTGCACACAGCAGTGATGGGATAAGACGGGACGCACAAACGTGCAGCACATCGAAGCGGCGTGTGTTTGTGTGTGAGGAGGGTCGAGTGCGAGAGCCAAGTGCAGTGTCAGTCTACAGCGAAGAGTGTGAACGAGCTGGAGGAGCTTCCATGATTTGTTTTTTTGCTGGATTTTTTTTTTCAGCAGCAGTGTAGCCTGAAGGAGAAAGTAGAGTAAGTTATGAGACTTTATTTGTATGTGTGTGTGTGTGTCTGTGTGTGTGTGCATTCTGGGGCATAGGTCCTCTAGCCTGGTGCTAAACTAGTCACTTAACACTAACTTGTTTCATGGATGATCATATGTTGTCTTAAATGGTTGTGCACACCTTATCTCCTGATAATTATAGTATAATTAATATTATTTTATGAATTTTGCTGTAAATGTGTATACATTTAGAAGTTATGTTGTCTTTTCAAGTATTCAGACTTTTGACTGTCGCATAGACTTACCATGTTTCAGTATGTGCTGAGGAATCCTGCAAGTTCACGTGAAGTCCAGGACAAACTCCCGCACATTTGATCATAATCAGAAAATGACTAATTGAGATTTTAATGAAACAAATAATGAGGTGATGCCCAGGGGGGGCACAATGCTGTCACCAAACTGAAGACATAAAGTAGTCGTGTGGTCTTTCCTCTTTGTCTTTGAAGACGGTGGGTTTGATGGTTTCCAGATGCTTTGTCGAGATGATTGCACATGTAACTAAATCCCTTCACAATGTACATACAGTCAGAGCATTGTTTCACTGGACTGTACGTGGAGAGTTTGTAGCTTTCTTCGTTGAAATGTGCTTTAATGGATATCTAAAATTCAAACATCTGTTGTCAAGACAAACATCAACTGTCATGTTTCGTTGAAAAAGCATTTTAATGTAGAAGAAGAACTAGTATGTTTTAGAAACTTAAAGGTTCATCCTGTGATTGATCTAAATGTAGCATGGCTGGATGACATAACCTGCTAGTGATGAAGTTTGTTGCTGTTCCCAGAGGAGGTTCAGTCTGTGGAACATTATCATTCAGCCGTTTAGAAAGCAGCAACACAGAGGCCTCAGGAGCAGCTCAGAATGATGCTTGGAAGATTCATTCTATAAACCACGACAACTTTAAACCAATGTTTCTGAAACAATCTGCCAATGTGGGTTTAGCCTTAGGGTTGAGAGAGTTCTCCAGGACATTATCGCTTGTTCCAGGAATTTTGGTTCGCAAAGTGAAACCACTGTATATCTCAGACTGTGTGACCATTTCTGACCATGTATGGACGGATCACGTGTTCTGGTCCTGTATTTCAGTGATAGGAAACACTTCTTCTCCACCCTCACAAGCACAGCTGCATTGCTCTTAAGAGGGCAGTTGGACTAGTTTGAACCACGTAATCAAAACCAAAACATGCCACTACCGTAATGAATTAGAATGTGGCCTCACACTCATGGACATTAAGACTGTCTAACCCACCACACTCTGTATTCTGGGTTCTTGTGAACACTAGATTATATCTCTGCTAAAGTCCAAATGAACCCTCGTCACTGTCATGTACCCAGATATTGATCCATTAAAGTGTCAGTGTCAGAGTTGGAGAGAGGACAGCAAGCTGGTTACATAAGAGCTCCAACCACACTACACCATATAACCTCGGGACCAGTCCTGATTGGACTGGCAATCAGCCAATCAGCTCTGTTTCTACATAGTCCTTTTTCTCCACGTCTCTCTCATTACTGTAATGTTGCATCTCTCTGTTTCCGCAGTGACTCACCATATTTTACAGTTTCTCCTAACCCTTTCAACATCACTCCCCTCCTTCTATGTGTCGCTCACGAGCATCAGAACTGTTTGAGCGCTGTCTGCTGTTTTTCAGCTGCTTTTATAGAAATGTCAGTGTTCATATCAGAGAATCAAAAGACGTTAATATGACTGCCTCTTGACGCCTGCCACCATCTCTGCTCCTCTTCCATCCTCTCTGTGGATAGGGAGACACATTGTGTTGTCATTTGTGTTACGTCATTTAAACACACACACACAGACACACACACTATCAGCAGTGTCACATTCCCTTCTGTGACTTAACACAGTGTTTATATTACTGTAGATGCAAGCCCACCACACACACACACTAATAGCAGAATGACACAAGCTGTTGAAGTCACAGTCTCTCAGAATGACTCAGCAGTCCATTTATTTCTATGGCAACCACTTTTGCTGCATTGGGGGTGTCCTTGTGTGATGCAGTGAAGGCTGATTGTGACTTCGACTGCTGTCCTTCATACATCACTGTGTTAGCAACCCTCTTATAATGTGTGTGTGGCATGTCAGTTGTCAGTTGACTGCAGAGGTGTGTGTGTGTGTGTGTGTGTGTGTGTGTGTGTGTGTGTGCGTGCAGTGATGCAGGCTCTGTGTTTCAGTAATGTGATGCAGTGGTTTCTGTGAAGGAAAGGTGAGCTTACCGCTGCCTCCTGATTGGCCGCGTGCCCTCCTGCCTGAAACCAAACACCATCAGCACAGAGCTGGCATACTTTTCCATCATAAATTAATCAACTGGATTCACATGAAAATCAAATCAGCAGATCACTTGAGTGTATTTTCATCAAAGTGTGAATTGCTGGATGTGTTGCATTGGGAGATGGTGTCATTGAACTGACTAGTGACATTCACTAATTAATCCACTCTGTTTCCTTGTTTAATGAGCTCAGAAACAGTGAGATGTTTACATTGTGTGTGAGAGGTGCTGTCAGGTGGACGGTCCTCTGTCGAGGTTCAGACTGCTCTGCTGTTGCTCCCAAGCTAAAACCTGAATGACAGCTCATCAGGATGACAGCTTCACCTGCCTGCTGCAGGATGGCTTTTGGACTGGAGCGTATAATATAACATAACTTATATATTAAAGCAGTTATTGTTGAATTTAACCTGAAGAGTGACCTGTTAAAATGGAAGACAGCGATACCTTCTGAATGAGTTAGTTTGGCTGCACTGAACTGTCTTGCATTGAAACGCAGTGGCATAGGCTGAAAATAAGAATGTTGGCAGAGGACATGATATGTGTTCAAGTGGGCTCCCAGTGTGCTCAGCCAGTAACCCATTAAATCTCACTGACGCTGTCACTAAGACCACGAAGTGCATCTGAACCGCTCTAATTTCAGGGCACATTGAAACATTGTAACATTACAGAACACTTCATTAGTCCAGCACTGCACATGTCTGCACGAGCTGCAGTGTTTTTGAGGAGTGATTTAAAAGAAGGTTCTGAGGGCAGAGTTGTAATACTTGAGATCAGTCTTGCTCTCAGAATTGATTGCATTCTTACTCGGTTTGTGTTGGTCTGGGACAAAAATTGACTTTGGATTTTATTTCAAGACCACAACTGCAGGAATATGGAGGGTGTCATTATTCACTTACTGTTTGTCCCAACACACTTTCATGTTGAACTGAACATATTTCAAACTAATGACAGAGGAAGCAGTTGAGAAACTGTTCAACAAGCTATCATAGTGTTTAATATTTTAAAATGTATGAAAGCAGGACTTTTTGCCGTGTCATACACATTCATACCATAACAACCAGTGTGTTAGATTATGCCTTCAACTTTTAAAGCCCCGGGACCCCCCAAGAAGCTGTGAGGTCCACCCACCAGTCACAAAGTCCTGTGGGAAACACTGAATCACTAAATGTGTCTGTGCATTGTCTGATTTATTTCTTAACATCACTGCCGTCCTTCACACAAACACCTAGCGCGTGATTGTGTCTGTCTGTGAGGAGACCTCAGACCTTTATGTTAAAATTGGGCTTCCTAAACCACAAAGAATTGATCTGTTGATCAAAGAGAAGAGCTTACTGAGCAGGCTGCGAGGAGTGGCACACACCCACTGTTGTGTTGAGTCCTCTATCCTTCTTGTTACAGTTCGTCTGGAGTGCTCCTCTTAAAAAGTCTACATTCTGTGTGAACTTTACTTTTTTTAGCGTGACATGCCATTTAGCAACCAGGCTAACTGTGCAGCCAGGAGCGCACGAATGTATGTACGTAAATTGCCTTCAAAATAAAAGCATTGATTGTACTGTATTTGAGTTCTAATTTCTGGATAACCTCGCACGGGCTGTAGGTACAGCCAGCGATGTGGCCTGTGGGTCGCCTAATGCCCAGGTCTGGTCTGACCCCCTCAAAATCTTAGACAGAGACCAAGTCAAGACCAAGACCAGAGTGTATTGAGACCAAAACCAGACTGTGTCTTGTTGGTCCGAGATTTTCACCAACATCACAAACATTTAATGTCATAGATATTAATGGAATATTCCATGTATGTGTGACAGAGTTGGTAATTAAATGGATCATTTAACATGTGACAGCTTGCATGTTGAAGGACTGTTCAGAAGCAGTACTGACTGATGAGAATCAGCTCATCACTTCTGATCAGCAAGCTATGTACAAGTGGTTATCATGCAAATAATAGACATTATTGCACCACACATGCTAAAACATGATTGAATGAATGAGACATTGAAATCTGTTGTGAACATCAAACTAATTGCTCAGAGATTTGAACTGTCATTCAACGAAGTGAGCCAAAGATAAGCCAGGGAGAAACAGTGATTTTAAAGGCACTGCATGCTGCACTACATTTAAAGATTAACAGACTGGAGTCAGTATCTGTGCGGAGTAACTCCTCTGCAGCAGTCTGCATGTGAAACTTATAGTTTATGAATAATGAGAGAATCACTGGCCTTCAGCCAAAACTAATCTGCCAAGTTACACTGTTCAGGATGAGGTTTCCATTCACTCCCTACGTCCAGTCACCGTGCTGCATGACAATCTTGAACATAACCTTTAGCCAGGCTCCATAATGCTCAGCAGAAAACAAATAAGCTGACTGTTAGCCATCATGAATAGCTTCTAGTGCAGTCAGCTGTGTCTGGCACGGGCCAGCTCTGAGGTTGATAATCGCTTCATTGCATGTACACGTCATGCGGAGCAGAAATCCTCTCTTATCACAAAGGCTTCCGTCAGTGAATCAATACTGATAAGCATCAGGGACGAAAGCCACGATGAAATGAGAGAGGTGGTGGCAAGAAAAAGGAAAAAAAAGAGCAATCGCTCAAAGAAATGCAGACAGGGAGGGAGATTCAGGCTTCATGTTGACTTCGCAGTGACAACAAAACAGATTTTTTTGCCATCCTGAACCAGAAGTTTAAAGAACAATCTCAGGACAGCAGGACAAATAACCATTGCTCACTATGCTCCGGTGAGATGTGACCACTAAAAGAAAATGTGTATCACAGCTATCTGATGAGTTAAATGTTTTTCCCCGATAAACGGGAACCTAACTAACAGGGAGTGATGGAGGAAGCAGCTCAAACATGCTGGAAAAACAAAATGCTGTGGTCTTTTAAGGTCAGCAAGGGAAATAAAAGTGGCTCTGATTACACGGTGGAAAGTTGGTGGTAAGAACAGAGATAATGAAGAAGACGGAGAGGGTGAGAGGCTGAGGAAAATGTTAAAATATTATTTGTTAGTCTTTTCAGCTGATCTCCATTCCATCACTCCGTGTGTGTGTGTGTGTTGAATGAATGAATTACCCAAAACCACCTCACCCTGCTGCAGCATGGCTTGTCTTTCAGGTCTGGTTGAGAGCGTTCCGCCTCTTCCAAGGTACTTTCATTTTGTTTATTTGATGCTCTTGTTTGAATTAACCTCTGATTAGATCCAAGCAGGGAAAGAGTTACACAATGATCTGCTGTCCCCCTGAACAAAACAAACACCCCTTCTGAGCTTCAGAGCCTTACGAAGTCATGTGGCATCTGCAGGGGGTGATTACATATCAGGCAGATGGAAGAAGATGTTTTTTGGGAAGTGTGTCACTTTTAAGCTCTTAAAGAGACTTACAAAGTGGAAGTAATGCTGCTTTTTTGTGGATACTTAATGAAACACTCGCCATACTCAACATTACAATTTCAAGACAAATTTGAAACATAAAATGGTATTTTTGCTATGCCTAGCTTTTTCTTCGCGCCTCTGTCATTATAGAGGCTGCAGACCCCGGTTATATTGCCCGCTCACCCAGCTCCCGTTCTGGTATGACACCAGCCTCCAGCTCCACATTTCATCAGCATTCCTCTGCGCCCTAGGCCTGAAAACTTCCTCACAGTCCAGCCAGCCTGGCTAACAAAATGAGCAAACATTAGCTAACATCAGCTACAGTTGTCAGCAGTTTACTGCACTGTCCATCAGGAAATTCTGTAAATCACAGGGAGTTGAGACGGAGCAGTAGGACAACATCAGAGGAAAAACCAGAAAACATTTTCTCCATAAAATTTGATCCAGTTTCACCAAAATCAGTCAAACAGTTGGTGCTGTAAAGTGTTATGTACGTCTCGCAGTGTTTGTCCAACTGAATTAAAATACCCAGCAACTGTTAGATGAGTTCAGAGTTTGTTTAGTTCATGTAGTGAACCATTCGAGCTGCCTCCTGGTTTCAGGCCTCCTGTTGTAATAGCTGAGTAGCACCTCTTTAATCTTGTGTTCACTCGTGTCACTCTCCTCCTTTTCGTGTTATTCCACTTCCACTTCATCCAGCTCTGGGGATAACCTGCTTGACAGGCATGTCTTAATGCATAGCAGGGTCCAGCCTCTCAACAATAGTCATTAAACTTGTGGATTAGCCCTGTTATCCACTTCAAACTCATGCACACAGGCTCAGTCATAGTGAGGCCCCCCGAGGCCAACGGTGAAATTGATTCTAACAGGAACTGATGAAATGTTTGGTGAAGGGCAGTTCAGGAGTTTAAGCCAAAGAAAGTCAGTTGTCAGCTCAGTTGGAGAGGCTTCATGTCAGACAGCGGGCTGCCCACTCCTGCCTGACTGGAATGTAGGACAGAATTTCCGTGTGCGTTCCGTGTGTGCGTTTCTCTCTTCTGGGCTCTCTGCATGATAAGAGATCGTGTTGGAGTGTGGTTATTGAGCTGGATAATTCAGCTTCATTTGTTTAGAATTTCATGAGAGAGGCAGAAACATGTGCATGTCATGGACTGTGAGTTGTTTGGATAGTGAAGCTCCTGGGCAGCCTGGAATGTCCCAGTGAGTGCCAGAGGCACACCGTGGTCAGGATGGGACAGACCAAGTCACCTGAAAGGCATTCTTCACTTTCATTCTGAAGCTGTACTCCTCATAAGCTCCTCAGATGCACTAGTTGCATTTGTCTCACACGTGGCTGCCAGACTTGTTTAGGTTTTGTGGAATAGTTGAGCAGTGGTGGTTTATATTGTCCTTCCCTGAGATGACCTGAAGTCAGTAAACACATAAGATGTACCTGTATTCTGATTTTTCTATCGGTGGGACTTTCTTTATTGCCAAGTAGTGCTGGTCACTGTTCCGTCCTAACTAGCCTTATAAAAGCAGCAAATGTTGCATAAATGTCAGTTAATCATGTGTAATGGATCTGAAATAATTCAGTTACTCGGTTTATTATTTTGCACATATAATCAGAAAAGTCTGCTGTGATCAGGAACAAGTTTCTGGATACACCAGACCACAGAGGGAAAAGGCTGTTGTCCGGCCGTTCTTTTCTTTTTTTGCAGCACCTGTTATTAGAAGTCTTTCAGGCAGGTAGAGCACCACCTGTGTTCAGCTGAATGAAGCACTCTTTGTAGGACCTTGACGTTGTGTTTGATACCATTTCTGTAGCAGACAGTGATGTTAGCAGTCATGATGCTCTCAGTGGTGCAGGAGTAGAGTTTCCTCAAGACCAGTTGTTGTCTTGTCTTGACACCAGGTCAGGTTCCCTACTTCCTTCAGACAGATCGATTGTTTGCAGTGATCAGACCCACCACTGCTGTGTGACCATGACCATGGTGTTGGAGTAGTCAAAAGTGGTCACACAGTCGTGTGTGCATAGAGAGTACATCCCATGTGAAGGATGAGTTTGGATGAGGGGTCATCACCTGTCTGCCCGTCAGGAAGGATCCACATGCACAGAAAGGTGTTAAGTCACTCTTGATTTACAATGTAATATATATTTACTGAACTGTGTACTATATATGGCATTTTGAAGACTGAAGTATAATTAATGTTGATGTTGAGATGAGTTAATTACAGGTCATTCTGCTCCTTTAAAAACACATTAGGATAAGAGAAAGATTCAGATCTGATTTCCCGAGCATGAAGCTTCTAACTGCGTGTTGTCTGTCTGTCTATCTGTCTGTCTATCTGTCTGTCTATCTGTCTTTCTGTCTGTCTGGAAGTGAGTCAACTCTGTGTGGCCCAGGGGCCCTGCTGTCATTACAAGGTAATGAAGATGGAACACCGTCCTGGATCTGATTGCCTTTATATAGCTGTTCCTTTCTTTTCTCTTTGTCCCTGACCCACATACACACACACACACACACACACACACACAAAACAGGTGTCAGTCTCACTCCTTTGCATGCCACAGTGTGGATAACATGCACACGTGACAGACATTTTAGTTGTATCTCACTGTTTTCAGAGAGTGAGACGTCCGTCTGTCAAAAATGACAATCAGAGCATCAAGACTTGAAATGATGATGTTATCGACTGACACCAAATCACTCACACACTGAAGTATGTGTGTGTGATCCACACAGAGATCTGTGGTTGCAGCCTGCAACCATTCACCAATTTCTGCAAGTTCTTGGTTTTAGCCTGCAGAGGGCAGCATTTCTCAACTCTTTACCACCAGTGGATCATTTCAGCAGCAAACAGAATGTGTCAGTGTCAGCAGGGAGAGAATAACATGTCCAGAAAGGTATACAGTCCAGAAGACATGCAGGTTAACTGCTGACTCAAGCATGGATGTCCAGGGTGTGCATCCAATATCAGCTGACATCAGCTCTGCCGCCCTGCGACACTGATAAGAATGATCACTCATGGAAAATAGATGGATATTAATATGAACAGAAGGGTGGAGTCATTGTGAAATGTTATGGTGTTTTTTTAGGTTTCTAGTTGCAGATATTTGAGCCAAACTAACCATCTGTTTCTTTCAGAATTTTGGTTGTTTACAGTGATAAACTGAGATGAATTTCATTGATTTGATTGATATGAAAATGATTGTTTGATTTTTTTTCTGTATTCTTGTTTTTCAGATGTTTTCGACAGCAGTCCTGTAAACGTGGAATCTTGTCTTCACATAAGGTGCCAGAATCAGAGCACTGAATTGATATTTTTCTAAATTACAGTTCTGCACTTGACAAGGACATGACTTTTGGAGATACAGAGTTTTTGTGCAGTATTTAAAATGTGGATGGACATACTACAGATATTATTATAACAGATGTAGAATTCCAAAGAATGGATCTGACATTCTGTCGAATTGTCTGTCAAAGCCAAACAGCCATTGTTCAGAGTTCTTCCCAGACAGAAAGAACAACAACAAAATGCTGATGGCCAAGTAGATCACAGGTCAGAGGACAGTTCCGACATCGTACAGAGTGACACTCTGCCTTCCTCATCCAGAGATGAGTGTGTCTCAGCCCAGTGAGGGTTTACCTGTCAAGGGGAAAAGTGGATCCACCATGAGGCTCCCTCTTCACAGAGCAGGAGACCACAATGGGAATGCTTTCCCGGTTTCCTCTTCATCCTCCTCCTCCTCCTGTCTGGGGGAGTCATCCCCTGAGTCTCTGCGGAGTCTGAGCAGCCTCAGCGGGGGCCGGACTGACAGTCCAATGGACTATGACATGCTTGAGGTCACGCTGATGACGACAGTGATGACCAAAAAGGACGAAATGACAGAAATCGTCATTTCAAAATGGGTGCCAGAGGAGGCGAGTAAACCAGATGACAACATTGACGCTGAGGTGGGAAAGGTCCAAACAGGAGCGGAGCTAACCGAATCCAACGACAACTCTGTGTCTGTTTACCTGGACGCCAACAGCGACGAATGCCACCAAGACACCTGGAACGACAATGACAACCTGACACTGGCCCTGTCTCTGACGACAAATAGCGGGAGCCAGGGTGATAACGGTGACCTTAGCAGTGGAAGCAGTAACAGGAGAAGGCATGGCTCCGCAACTCCAGACTCAGACGCAACAGAAATCCCTGCAGACGATGATGATGACGAAGAGGAGGCTTTGTTTCTGTCTGTGAGCTCTGACATGGGTGTGCGGAGAAGCAGCACAAGCCTCACAAGTTCAACCAAACAATCATGTGACAGCCTCATGAACCCAGGTACCTCTGGGACAACTGAACTCCAGACGGAGGGGACATTAGCTCTGAGCATAGCTGATGAGAGGTCGGAGCTGGTGTTTGCTTCTGAGGACCTTACGGAAATCATACAGATATCTTCTCCCTCTTGTGCCAGTCCAACTCCAGACATTAAGGAAGTCACATCTCCTCCACTAGAGGAAGTTGAAAGAGGTGCAGTGGGCCTCAAACCAAACAGCAGTCAGCCTGCCAGAGGAGCAAAAACCAAACCAACCACTGCTACTTCAAGTGCTCCCAGGACAGCACTGTCCACACCGATCAAACCATCCAGTCTCGAGGCAAAGAAAGTTTCCAAAGTGGACCTAAAGAACGTCAAGGCTAAAGTTGGATCACGGTCCACCCCATCTCCACCTAAAACACCCAGCCAGGTACTGTTACTGAAAAACATATGTAACCCCTATTCCATGTATTAAGGCTAGATGATTGTGAATGAACAAAACTAAATGAACACCTGCCGTACTGTTTACCTTTCAATAGAAGCAGCCTGAGTTCATGTTACTTCCAGTAAGTAGTATTTCTATTTAATATCTGCGTTCATTACCACAACACACAAGAATTTAGATAAATCAAGGACACAAAACCACTGTACTTTAAATCCAATTATCCTGTCTCAGGTATTTATTTATCAAACACATGAGTTAACATTGTGAAAATAAATAAAATGATATTTTCTTTGTAACAGTTTGTAAATTCTGTAGTTGTTACACGAGTATACAGATTTCCTTTAAGTACCTTCAGTTCAGTCTTTAAACCTCATACATCAGTTACCAAAATTAATTTGTAACAAAATCATCAAATCAAATTTTGTTTGTAGCCCAAAGTCACAAAACACCTCAGAGGGCTTTACAATCTGTACAGGGAGTGACACCCTCTGTCCTTAGACCCTCGGTTCGAGTGAGGAAAAACTTGCCCACAAAAAAACTTTAACAGGGAAAAAATGTGAAATAAACCTCAGGAAGAGCCACAGAGGAGGGATCCCTCTCCCAGGACAGACAGACGTACAATGGATGTCACATGTACAGAACAATCAACACAAACATATTGTACAATTACAATGAATTACAATAAATGGTAGAATGATTACAGTAGCAGTGGAACCTGTGATAGAGATAGAGAGACACAGATGCACAGCAGCAGTAAATCATTAACTAACTATAAACTGTAGTGGAGATATGGCAGCAATAATGACAGTAATAATATAATAGAATAATATAATAATAATAATATAACACAAATTGAAATACCTTTTAACAAAAGAAAAAAATGTCAGTATCCTTTGATATGAATATAAATGAATTAGCTGTGGTACCACAAACAAAATAAATGTATAACCCATACAGAGCCGTCTAACGCGACAAGCGTCGCAGGCCTGGTACCTGCAGTTTACCGCTGTTTCTTCACGTAGTTAAAACAATATGGCGTCCAGCGTGAGGCAGGGATGAGTCAGCATCATAAACAGCAGCAGAGGAACAAACCAGCCGCAGAAGAAGAGAACAACAAAGGCCTCTGGTGCGCCATCATCACCTCCTGTTCGCTGTCGTCTCCTTCAGCAGAGTAAAGTCTACTAAATGTCCACGCCATCACATCGAAAGTTAGCATTAGCAGAACAAATAAAAAGATAAGCTAACATGACGATAGCCTTCACCAATTGAATAAACGGCGTTAGCCACAAGCGGGAAACTAGCGACTCACAATTTATTACAAGCTTCACTGTGACTACATCTTCCACGGTAAATATCAGCTGTGATGTGAAGTCAAAGTACTTTGCTTTTTATTTGGAGGTGACGGTCAGTTTTCTTCAGTAAAGTTTAAATTTACGACAAACTAAAAAAAAGTTAGACGTCCTCAAACGCTATTCAACCTAACACGGAAAATGGGATGCCTTCAAGGACCTCAGTAAATGGTCAACTTAAGTTTATTTTTTTAAAAGTAGACATGTCAAGTGACAAGTTATGTTCTTGCAATATATTAAACTAAATATTTGATCCCATTACCTTTTGTACAGATTAAACATAATGAAATGCACATTAGCACGATGGCTGATAAATAGTTTTAAAATCATATTTCATCCACTGGACTACACCTACCTGTAATACATGTTGTCCTGCTGTCTTCTGTCTAAAATTTGTAATTGTTTTCTATTCAGCAGAACAAATCTGCTCCAGCCAATGGAAAGAGAGTGGTTCCTAGGAAGGAGGATGCACAGACTGGTGACGGAGGTAAAAAGCAAAGGTCACCTGGAGGTCCAGTCAGAGTGGCTGTGGTGCTAAAACCTATCAGAGGAAAGAACAATAACCTGAAAACTAACCACAAGACAGCAGCCAACGACTCAGCTCAGCTCGAGAAGAAGGAGAGCGTGTCCGTGAGTCGAACGCTCTCTGCTTCCACCAGTTCTCTGGGCTCTGACCTCGTTGAGGAAGCAACCCCGGACTCTCCCAGGAAGGCTGAGCAGGAAGAAACAAATGACTGTGTGGAGTCTTCATATCCGAGTGAAGATGCTCATGAAGAGTCTGTGGAGGACCAAAGGGAGAGTACTGGAAAGTCTTTAATGACAGAGGCCGCTGTGGAGAAACCAAGGAATCATAGCAAGGTGAGTATGATGAACGTGTTGAAGCGTGTTTAAACTGAGCATCTCTGCCGCAGACTGCGCGTGTTCAGTCACACCTGACCTGACTTTAAAATGAGTCATTTTTTTGTACAAAAAGTGTTCAGGTCTGAGATACAGGTCAAACAACAACAACAGGAGCCATTATGAAGAGAATGTTGTGCTCTGTGCACACAGACTAACACAAAAGTGTTTCCAGCATGGTCACTTCTCTGAGTTTTATTTTTAAAATGCAGCTTTGCAGCTAAATGGAAAATAGCAGTGGAGGTATGTGCTCAAACAGGGCACGCTGGAGGTTTACGTTGTCATTAACATTGGCAGGTCAGCGCTATGTAGGTTGCAATTATGTAACGCATAATTCAAGGCAGGATAATTAAATAAATATTATACTAACGCAAATCTGGCCTTTGTCAGTGAGGCAGTTAGGTGCTGTGTTGTTGTTGTTGACGACAAAGTACACAGTAAAGTGTGCACTGTATCACTGTGTTTTCTGTGAAGGAGTGGTATGCGTACAGTATGTGTGTGCTGGCTCTGGTATGTGTTTTTAAAGATCCAGTGAGCCAGCAACAGGTTTGGAACCTGCCCCAGCGTATTCTCTTATAGGCAGCCTCTGGGGCTGTATCAGCGCAGGGTGTGTTCAGCCACCTATACATGTGTGTTAGACACAGGTATGTGTCAGGAACTGTAGATAACCATCAAACAAAGTCACACTTTCAAGAATACGATATTCCCATCCACAGCTGCGTGACATCAGATGTCTAGACGACAGATGACAACCTCTGTTTAATCAGTATTCAGAGGAATGTGTGCGTTAACATTTAGTGGCCATACATCCATCCATCCAACTATTACTAAGAGCATTGGTACGGTCCGGTCCAGCTGCCAGCTAGCGTGTCAACACATGATTTAGTGTGTATTGGTATGCTGCAGTAATCCATGGGCTCAGCCTCGAGAAGTCGAAGAGGCTATAAGCTACAAGAACACTGAAGTGTTTCATCTTTTCTGAACAAGCCCTGCGTGTGGTTCAGGGGCTGCTCTTGAGGTGAAGGTGATAGGGCACGAGGCTTTTTGAATGGCAGGATTTTATCTGAGAATGTTTTGACCTGAGGTGACATGATGGATTGAATGGATTCATGAATGTTCTCGGGCATTTTCTTCATTTTTCTCAAGTCTGCTCCATTAGCACCGAGAGCTGAGCTCTCTATAAGTTACGTCTTTGCTCTGAAGAGACTGAGACAGACGCCAGGCCCTCATCCACAAACTCACTCCATGTGTGCTGGTGTTATAGAGGCGGAGGGGTGGGTGTGGGGTACAACCGAGAGAGAAGAGAAAATTGGCCTGGACAGAACCGGGATTCTCGAGGGGAATGTACAACACAATAGCAACTTTTTTCTACCCTTCTCGTAGCTGCAGCACACTCCCAATTGTCCCTCCTCCCTCTCTTTCCTTCTCTCTCTTTTCCTCCTCCCCCTCTGTCTTGACACACTCTCTCCCTCACTCCTCCCCTCTGCTCCTTCACTGCCTCCCTCGCTTCCCCCAATCCACATTTCTGACTCTGACCGGGGAATGGCTAACACCATGGTCTCGGTGCGCAGCTCCGAGCTGGGGCCCCTCGGCTGGGACGCTGTCACTAAACGTCAACTCTTCCTACAGAAAGTCTCCTCTAAGCTGGGGCCCAGTGCCAGGCAGCAGGGGAGAGGCATCAGAGTGGATAAGGGGCCCTCGGGGCCGGTTCCACCTCCGGGGTCAGGGATTGGACTTCCAGGGCAGGGGAGTCCCGGGCCCAGGCTAACCCAGAAGGATGGCTCCACGTTGAGGGAGGATGGACAGAGCGTTGGGGGTGGATCTCCAACGAGAGCGAGGCAGAGCCAAAGTCAGTGCCAGGGTGAGTCTTTATGATTTCTGTATATGTGTAGAGACGTAAACATGGTGAGCTATTTCAGCACATACACACACACACACACATACATTTACTTCATGGAAGCTGAAATGTAAACACACAGCAGCTCGCTGAACGTGGAGTGTATGTCTGCTCTGCACAGCAGCACGCTTCTCAGCTACTCTGTCTGTCTGTCTGTCTGTCTGTCTGTCTGTCTGTCTGTCTGTCTGTCTGTCAGTCAGGCATATAGACTCATGTGTTTCTGTGTGTGTGTGTGTGTGTTATGGAAGGAAAAACTCTGCTTCGTCTCTGCAGCAGACTCAGGAAATGAGCAGGCTGACACTGCAGAGCTGCAAGTTAAAATGCCTTCCACATACCACTACACCACACACACACACACACACACATGCACTCACTCTCTCGCTCTCTCTCACTCGGACACACTCACATGGCTCAGCACACACTGTTGTGTGATTTCCACACTTTGTCACATACAGTGAGCAAGTTGCTGACGGACAGGCATGTACTGTTACTCTGTGTGTGTGTGGCATGTCAGTTGTCAGTTGACTGCAGAGGTGTGTGTGTGTGTGTGTGTGTGTGTGTGTGTGTGTGTGTGTGTGTGTGTACGTGTGGTCGTGTGTTAGTGCCTCTGGCCTGCAGTGTTGCATAAGAGCAAAACTGTTTCTTTCAATGTTTGTTTTAAATCTTTCTGCATTTACAGTTCATAGACTACTGCTGTGTATTCACACTCTGTGTGTGTGTGTGTGTGTGTGTGTGTGTGCAAAGTAATTCCACCCTGCACTTCCCTGTTTTGTCTTTAGAGGAAGTTGAAGAACACATGGGTAAGATTTTTCTCTTTAAGAAAAGTCTCTTTCATGGTTTTCCCTCCTTTCTCTGCCATCCTCTTTTTGTTATTCTTTTTTTCCTCGAGGGAATTCCAGCTCTTTGTTTTCCTGTCTGTCATCTGTGTACCATACACACACACACACACACACACACACACACACGTGTTGAATGGTGAAATGGAGAGGACTGTTGGCGTCATGTCAGTCACATCCTGACATTATAGTCTGTATGTGTGTGTGTGTGTGTGTGTGTGTGTTAGTAAATATAATGTATGCTGGTGATGATGACACACTGTTGAGACACTCAACTTAAACATGGTGTCCCCTGTCTGGTGTCCAGTAGCATGTAATTGTGTGTGTGTGTGTGTGTGTGTGTGTGTGTGTGTGTGTGTAACTTGAGCCTTGTTTTCCATCATTACTGAACTGCACTGTGTCATTTACATAGCGGAAAAAGCTTCTGTGCACATTGTGTGTTTGTCTGTGGCTCAAATGTATTTCTGTGCGTGTGTGTAAAAGCAGATCTTTCTCCTCACAAAGGTCACATTCTGACGGACAAAACGTCCACTGTCCTCTGCGCTGATACGCTGGAACAAACGGATGCCTCTTGACCTAAGACTGAGATCGCCATCAATGGATTCCTTTGAGTGTGTGTGTGTGTGTGTGTGTATGTGGGCATTAGGCCATTCTGAATTTGACTTGATTACTTCGTTACAAATCTTTCCCATTCCAGGTTTAGCTGCTGTGTTCATGCGCTCAGTGTTTTTATCAGGGCTCGGCTGTGACAGGCTTCTGCAAACAGTTCAATGTGCTGGTAAGATAAAAGGCGTTCATTGGAATTGGCACAATCTGACCAGTCCACACTTGTTTTTGCGTGACTGTCCACTCGGTTTTTGTAGTTAACTGATAACATCGCTCAGCATTTGTACTCCGTGGCCATGTGGACGTTGTGTCATATTGTTGTCACGGTGGCTGTGCTGATTCATGTTTCTTACTCTTGAGTTTAAGTGTGGCTATGTGGCGTACCTGAGGCACAACAACCCATGCTGTAAATTGGAGATATCAGAGGGCTGATATGTTCAGTGCAGACTGACACATTTGTAGCCACCGGTCTGATTTGCTTTCAACTGATGCCAAAACATATTTTGCTTTTGGTTAGCAGCCAAAAGGCTCCAAGGTTTGCATGTTTAACTCATAATCTTGTATATCAAACTTCCAGACAGCCATTGACCTCAGTTCATGTCAAACTAAATAGATCATCATTTTTTGTAAATGTACTTTAAATGTCTCTAAGCCCAGTTATTCAAAAGTAATCTAATTAGATTTCAGCTGTCAATTTGTTTATCCAATGTGAAAATTTGTTGATGTGGAGAAAAAAAGGACCAGATCACGTCATTGAGTCTGGTTTTAATCCTGACCAAACCAAACTTTGCAGATGGACAAAATCTGCTTAACAAACTGTTATCCACTGATATCCAGCCGTCCATTATCTGTAAGCTCTTATCCTCATCAGGGTCACGGTGGGGTTGGAGCCTATCCCAGCTGGCTTAGGGCAAGAGGTGGGGTTCACCCTGGACAAGTCACCTCATCACAGGGGTCATAGAGACAAACAACCATTCACACACATTCACACCACACTTTAAAGTCATCAATGGAGCTGGTAAGTGCATGTCTTTGGACTGTGGGACGAAACCAGAGAACCCAGAGAGAACATGCACACTACACACAGAAAGGCCCCAGCTGAAGTTTGAACCAGGAACCTTCTGGCTGTGAGGCAACAGTTTTATATTACACCACATTTAACACTAAATTTACTGTTGCAGTGATAAATTAGACCAGGCTACATTTAAGCTTTTTATACAGTAAAATGAAAAACTTCTTCGAAATATCTATCAAATCAAACAACAATATTTAATTTCAACTTAAATTTATGACATGTCAATCATCAATAACTACTGTCCCTACAAATAAAAACACTTTTGTTTGTGATATTCGTGGACGGGTACTCAAACTGCATTTGTGAGGAGCAGGGTGTTCAGTTCGTGATTCTCAGAATTACGTCTCTGCTTTTTGCAGATGGTGTGTTTCTGTTGCTATCATGGGACCATAACCTTCACCATGCACTGGGTTGATTTGCAGCCAAGTGTGAAGCAGCAGGGCTGATATCCAGCACCGCTAAGTCTAAGGCCATCTGCCACAAAACGGTGGAATGCTCCCTCCTGGTTGGGAGCAAGTTGCTGCCCCAATCGAAGGAGTATATCAGGATCTTGTTCATGAGTGATGGGGAAAATGGAGATGCAGGCAGATGGACCAGAGGTTTGGTGCGACTTCTGCAGTACTGTGGACCATTGATATAACTGGCCAAAATGAGCTTGGACATCCAAAGCGAGCTCAGAGTAGCAGCGCTGCTCCTTCATGTCCAAAGGACCTGGATCATTAGGTGGTTCGGGCATCTGGATGACCCATGGGTGCCTGGTGAGATGACCCAGAACCTTGCATTCACATGCTTTAGGATCAGACAACTGCCATGTGAGTCTGCAGATGAAAAGCATATACTGCTTTTGGAAAATAAAAGCCAGAAGAAAAACAATTGGCAAACCGTGCTGTGAAAGAAGATGTGGATTTGTTAGTTTCTGGCTTTAAACTAACATCTGAGTCTAACCACAACAACATTTTTAGAGTTTGGTCCCTGGTTTATTGTTAGAATTAGGTTAAAGTCGAGGATTACCAAAGGAATGCAGTCACTAAAACAGTCCGGACTGCTGAAGCCAGATGATTGTGTGTACATGTGTATTTTTGTGTACCAACAGTAGGCACGAGGCAGATCTATAGTTCGCCAGCTCTTACCTAACATTGATTTCCTAGGTAAGCGAATCCAGCTGCTTTCCTCTGGCTGGCTTTTTCATCAGAACTGAAACCAAATGAAGCCAGATGTTTCCTGCTGGCTTCAGTCGCAGTACAAGTTTTACTGCTGCTCTAACTTTGCCAACAGAGACTCTGTGTGTGTGTGTGTGTGTGTGTGTGTGTGTGTGTGTGTGTGTGTGTGTGTGTGTGTGCGTGTGTGTGCGTGTGTTAATGTGAGGTAATGTAATTGCGGTGAACACATGTAAACTTTTTTCCCTCTCTTTTATAACAAGCCTTTTTTTTTTTTTACAGTTCTTTGTGCTCTCTGTCTCTCTCTCCTCTGCCAGGCAGAACTCATGTTTGTAGTAATTCAGTGAGTTTGAAACTTTAATGATCTCTGTGGATAAGTGAGGTTGCTTGCAGTGTATAATAAGATACAGCACAACAACAAAAATAAGAGCAAATTGTTGGTCATAAAAGACCAACAGGGTTAAATATGAAAAAGAAAGAATTGACAGCACATGCATGATGCACAAATTAACAACAGAAAGTGTATGTAAATGAAGTCATTTAGGAGGTAGGAAGTAGAATAATTATTTAGTCATCAGTATGTTAGGTCTGTGCATTTAAAGGTTCTGTATGTAACCTTTAGCAGAAATGGAACATAACATGAAGACCACTGTAGCTCCTCCTAAGCACTTGGAATGGAGTTAAGTTGATTGCAATTTGCAATCTCACCACTAGATGCCACTAAATCTGACACACTGCAGCTTTAAATGGGTGCAGGCTCCAGTACAAGCTCACAGTACCTGTTTATCTTCGTGAGGTGATTGATCATTTAATATTGAAGTGAGGTTAGGGGAAGCTTATCTTTTCTTCCTGAATGAAATCTGAAAACAGCAGAAACTCACCTGGTCAGGTCTTTGTTTGTTGACCACACATCAGACACAGCAGTGAAGTGCGTCTCTGTTGAGAGGAGTCGTCAGTACTGCATTAAGTTACTGAGGTACAACAGACTGCTGCATTTGTGACGCTCATGTGATGGTCTTGGAGTTAGTTCACCTGCTCCTGAGCTGGAGCTTGTATTTGGGATTGCCACATGTGCTGCAGTGGAGACACTGGTTCAGGTCCTAAAAAAAAATAAGCCGTGTTCCCTGTCACAACTTCCACATGTCCAACACGTGGTTCTCTGCTGTTCTGACTGCAACGTTATCAACACAAACGAGTTTGTTCAACTCTTTTAATTATTCACAAGCGGATGTTGGTGTAGTGCTGAAATAATTCTGAAAAACCAAAAACAGCTGCTCTTGGATCTGATCTGTGCATGTGGATGAGGCGCTGTACTGAAAGAGTCCACGAGCGAGGACAGGAGGTGAGGCGTGTGGACAGGAGGCAGGAAACAACGATGATAAAATGTTAGAAAATGTGTAAGAAAGGAGGAACAATCCGGGAACACTGCAGAGTTGTGAGGGATTGAAGACTGAGGCTGATCACGTGATCACTGTGAAGGGGGCATTCCAGTGTCCACCCACAGTATAATGCTAGCATCTGACCATGGCTGCAGTCATCATGTACTCGGGAGGAGCAGGCCTGCTGGGTGCTCCCTGCTGAGCTGGAGATCAGGCTGCAGGTCATTAAGAACACAGGCAGGTTGATTGGACAGTACTGGGCTCTCTGCTTTGAATGACAAGTTTAGAAGTTGAATGAAAATGGCACGAATGTATGAAATAATTATTAGCGTTGACAGCTGCAGATGGTAATGAGGTGGTGGAGTGCATGAAGGGACCGTTCAGTTATTTCCTGCGTAGCGTGTCATCAGCGCACGATGTTGAGGATGGTGGTGTGGATATTTCTCTGACTGTGTTCTCATTGAAAGTGAAGCAGAGATCTCGTATTGTTTGCCACTTGACATTTCGCTCCTCTCTTCCTGGTATTTCTTTGTGCTGCAGTCTGTGCGTCCTGGTTTGCTGTGAAGAGGAGGGCGTCATTGCTCTCAGGGGAATTCATTCTCCTTTTTGGTTTTCGGAAAGAATGTGTGATTCAGTCCACAAAAATGAAGAGACGTTGTGCTTCACATTTCCATAACTATAGAAGCACAGCAGCAGCATGTGGAGCAAAGCCTGACACAAAAGAGGCATTCTGTCATTTTTGAAGACTTTGAGTTACAGATTTGTTTCTTAAACACGTATGGTAGCTGATGGAAAACAAACCTTTAACAGAAAAGTCATTAGCTTGTTGTTTTGTGTCAGTCTGGACCTATTGATCAGTTCATGTCAAGTTCTGGTGGAGATTTTTGATTTGTGATGCCAGAATTTCTTTCTTAATTTTCTGACACCACACTCCAAAAGATCTGTTATGTGTTGTTATTATTTGGAGAACCAATTGTAGAATACATTTGTCAGAATACTATGTTGTGAGTTTTTTAAAATATGATATTCTGCATGTTAGCCATGTTTAGATGTATATATGAGGTTGGCATCATTGTATTTATGTTGTATTGCTGGCAGCTACAGTGCTTACACGATGTAACCCCCTGGGCTCCGTTATAACCTTGGCATCCTAACAGCATGTTGCATCACTTTGTAACGCTGGCCCACACTTCTGTCAGGTCTCCTGCAGCAGTCTGTCAAATGGGTGAAGTATTTTTATTTCAAAGAGATAAACACCATGAGTAATGGTGGGTTAAAGCTGTCACACACTCACAATGCTCCAAATAAAAACCTGCTGGCTATAAATCATTCGCTAAAACAGCAGAGGAAGCAGAATTTTCATGATGTCACAATGACCCTGCAACTATCCAGCTGCTGCTGCTGCTGCAGCTGCAGAACAATGTGCTGTATTCCTGACAGTCAGCAGGGAAGCATCAAACGCATGCACAGCTGCTGTGTGTGGAGGCTGTTGCGGCTGGTTGTGTTGCAGTGTAAATATTGAAGTGACCTCAGTGATGCTGGTGTTCTCTTCTCTTTGTACCATGACACTCTTTCACCATGGTCATTGTTTTTGAAGTTCAGATGTCATGAGGCCATCCTCCCGTGAGTAAGTGTGATACTCAACTATCAGTACCTCTGTTGCATCTATGGCGTGTTTTAGTTTAGTAGTTTAGTATAATTACTTATGAATATTCAGGTCAAATCTGAAACAAACATTTTTGATAATTCATAATAATTAAGAGCATAGCCGCTTTGACACTGAGCTTCACTACAGCTCTTCAGAAACCTATAGATGACGTCACAGAAAGTATGTCCATGTTTTATAAATCCTGTGAGCAGAATGTAGCATCTCTCCTCTGCCCTGGTCATGTCCGCTCGTGCTGTCACGTTAGATGGAATCACGTGTGACTGAAAACACTGAACGTTATCTGTGACTGCACAGATCTGTCATTTTTATAGAAGCATGTGATTACTCTCTATGTTTAAGCAGCAATTCCAAATGGAGTACTCATCCCTGACGAACACGTGCTTCTTTTATGTGACTGGTCAGCTCAGCAGTGAAGCTTTCAGAATGTTCAGTTGATCTCTCTTCACTTCTTCTTTTCTTTCTTATTTTAAACAAAACAATCACAGAGCAGCATACACATACATGTAACACAAGACAACAGTCCGATGTAACAGAAGTTATGTTCCCAGGTAGAGTCAGAGTCATTCAGGCTACGTGCAGACCACGCAGTCCAGTCCTGTGCTTTGTCTGTAATGCTGAATAAAGCTGATTAATTTCCTCTCTCTCTCTCTCAGGTATCCCCAAACCTCGCACCACCTCAGAGCGAGCATTTGCATTGGCTGCACCGGGTCCCACCACATCCAACTCCAAACCAACAGCCAATCAGCAGCCAGCCTCAGGGTCAGCTGGACGACCCGCAGCACCCGCTGCATCAAAACTTCCTGTTAAGGGATTAACCACAAGCCTCAGTTCCTCGTCGTTGGGAAGCAATGAGAACAATGGAGCACCGAGCAAAGGTGAGGCAGCAGGGTGTGTGTGTGTGTGTGTGTGTGTGCGTGTGTGCGTGTGCGTGCGCGCGTGACACACCTCAGAGGAGGTTTTCTTTGGTGTGGTTTCCTTCTCACTGCTGATTTAACTTCCTTCTGTTTCCACTGTTGTGGACACTGGTGTGTTAGAGAGTCTGCCTCCATCGTACTGCACATACACACACACACAGATCTGTATGACATACACAATAAGTTGGTAAGAGTGTGCTGTCGTTCATGAAGTTTCTTGTACAAACAGACTCAGTCAGTTCCCCTTGCTCAGTTACACACCTTCATCAGCAGGTCGCTCACCCTGGGGAGTGTGTGTGTGTGTGTGTGTGTGTGTGTGTGTGTGTGTGTGTGTGTGTGTGTGTGTGTGTGTGTGTGTGAGAGAGAGAGAGAGAGATTCTCAGAGCAGCAGAAAATGCTCTCTTTGTTTTAAATGTATCTATTATGTCGTTATTGTATTTTTTGGAGAAAGATCATAAATCCATCACTTGAACTTTTCCTCTGGGTGAACATGAAATTCCATTCAGCAAAACACAGCAGCTCACATTACAGACGGTTCCTGAAGTGACAGCTCTACATAAAACCTGGAGTACATTCAGCTATCTAACCTACTGACCGTCATCATGACCAACTGTACAAGCATGACTCATCATGAGCTGACTCATGCATGTCCCCCCACAGTGGAAAAACCCTCTCTGTACAGAGGATGGACAGAAGTTACTCTTTGCCTAGAAATGTTTGGCTGGTGAGATTAACTTTTTAGACTCAAGATTAGCTAGCCTTTAGTTTTGTGCCACTGTCTAACTTGCATTAAACTTGTCTAAGTAAAAGTTAGTTAGTAGTTAGAAATTAAAAATAAGTAAATAAACAGCAAAGTGTCTCTGTGGGAAGATGCTACTGAGCAACTTCAGTAAGAGAAGACTGAGCCAAGCAAAATTCTGAATGAATGAGCTGAACATGGAGCAGCGGCGGCTCAGAGGTACAGCGGGTCATTCACTAATTAGATGATCAGCAGTTTGATGGTGGATGAGATATGGAGTGTAAAAGTGCTTTGAGTGGTCGGAAGGTGTTAAATAAGTACAGTCCATTTACCATTCATCATTTGTAGTACAGTCACATCTCTCAGATGAGGGTTTTCACTTTCACTTACAATTTATTCTTCCTCAAAGGAAGAACATTTGGACTATTGCACCATGGACTAAACATCTTTACAAAAACATCAACAATGAGAAGTGGAGTGGAGGTTGCAGCTCGTCCTGTACTTACATGCATTTCATTTATCTTGTCTTTTCCCACTCACAATAACAAATCACAGTGATGGTTACAGATCACTAGGTTGTTATGGTAACCAGATTACCTTTGAGATTCCTTGTTCCCATGGTAATGTTTAGGTTTTGTATTTAGACACCATCATCATCAGAGAGGAGCTCAGTGTAGTACGCCTCCACACAGGTTTTCATTTTCTAACCGCATATTAATGGTGACTCTCGTTTATTTACTCCTAAATACAGTAACACTTTATATGCTAATATTCAACAGGTGTAATATTTGCATGCTCACCATCTTAGTATGGTGTGTCAGCATGCTGACATTTGATTTAGTTTTTGATTTGATTTGGGGAGAAGGAAGCAGTGATATGGGGTTGTTACTCAACTCAACAGGTATCAGGAGAGAAAGGTTTGATTGGTGCATCCCTGCTCAGAATGTTGTTCATGTTCAGGGTTTTGTAGGATGGACAGTTAGCATGGCTAACAAACAAAGAAAAAAACTATTCTTTTAATCTGGGACTTGGATATGTTGCAGTTTGACTATACTGATATACTGACTGAGTTGATTAGGAAGACTGACAAAAGATGTTAAGATATTTTATCAAATTCCACACAGCATTTATAATTATTAGCACGGGTTCCAGTATGATGACGTACAGGTCAGTTGTGCCATGAAAATGGTCACATAATGCTTGAAGTGTCTGTGCTCCACAGACTTCATCTTTCTCTGCAATTCTGGATGACTTTAAATAGCAGAGGAAAAATATGAAGACGATCTCTCAGAAAGCACTCAGTGCATTCGATTCACACTCACGCCTCCTTCTATCTGCTGAATATCACCTGATGAAACACATCAGGTACAAGGAGTGAGCTGAAGGTGTGAATGGGGTGATAGAAACACAGAGAATTAACATAAGACAGAAAGTTTCTTTCTTTTGTTCCTCTACAGTGAGATCTTCTAACAAATGAGATGCTGTGAACACAGACGTCTGATAAAGCCTGCATGCTTTCATTTACATTATCCCCCATTACTTCAGACAGATAGCAGTGTTTATGTTCCACAGCCTTTAGATAACCTCATAATCAGCATGCTAATCTAATCTCTGAATGATTGAGAGTTTCCCCGCAGGGGAGTCATGTTGCTGAGTGTATGTTGGGCATGCGTGTCCTTATTCAAACATGGGTTAACTTGTATGAAGAGAGGAATTACAGCAGCACAATGACATGTAGTTTTTGTGATTACTGCTCTCTGTTCTGTTGAACCTTCCTCCCACACACCACTTCTATGTAAATTTCAGTTCTGTGCAGAGAAGTTATTTTGGGCTAGGTGAAAATATTTGTTCATGATTAGAGTCTGTCTCCTTTCTTTTTATTCATCTGCCTCATTTATAATTATATTACAGATTGTGTTACTGATAGAATCCACAGCACTATGTTGAACATTCACTCCAAAGTTCATCTGCTGCATGGCAAAGCCTTCTCAGTATTTGCACTTCTCCAGCATCTCCAGGAGCTCCAGCACCAACCGGGACCAAACCAGACGAGCGGCCCAGCAGAAGCACACTCCCTGTGGGCAGCCAGAGCACAGCAAAGCCCCTCATCTCCAGTACTGCAGCTACAACCAGCACTAACGCTCCCAGTGACGCAGTAGGCAGCGCTAACAGTGGTGTCAGTGCCGCTCTGAAGCCTCCTGCAATGAGGAGCAGAGCTCTGTCCCTGCAGGCCAGGACCACTGCCACAGGTGAGTCAGACATCATTCAAAGTGGACCACATCAAATGTGTGTCGCCGATGCACAATTTCACTCTGCACGAGAATTATTACATGATACTGGTCGTTTGTCCTGATCGTTAGCTGAGTTTCAGTGTAATTAGCAGTTCATTCATCAGCATCGACGGCTCTTTTATATTCACTGAGAATCACATGGCTTTTGAGTGGGTCACAGTGCTTCTCTAAGGGTCTGGGTCATGAACTCTGTGTAGAGGGACGGCAGATCAAAATGCTGCTGTTAGTAGAATTTAGTTTCTGGGCAGGTTTGTTGAAGATTGTTGTTAATTTGAAAAGGCAGTGTAATTCAAAACCCACAACAGCAGCAGAAAATGTAGAAAATCACAAGCTCCCTTCTAACAGCTGCAGCTTCCAAGAATAAACTAACATGAAATCCTCTTTCAACCTGTTTGTTTTTTACGGTTACAGTGAAACTTTACAGAGAATTACTGTAAACTGTTTATTAGCTACAAAACTAAAATCAGACATTCACACAGTTAGTTTGATGCTCTGTCTTATTTTTGTAAAAAGGAAGTGTATGAAGGCTGGCAGAGTTCTTTTCTCAGTGTGTGGGTGTACATCAGACAGAGTGAGACCTGGTGCGAACGACTCTGCAGCTTCCCATCCACCTATAACAGGGACCAGTCAGCAGGCTGGCTTCTAGAACACACACGACCTGGATACCACTCGTGTGCATCGAGGGAGAGACACAGGCAGCTGTTTGTGTGTAGTTCAGGGACTTGTAGCTCTTTTAACTGTGACAGGACAGTTTGAGCATCAACATCTGGCCAGCGAGTAAAGTTCTAGAGACGTTCAGCGATGGGCTTTGACTTCTTCTGCGTCCTGTCCACAGGTCTGAAGACCCCGACAGTCACAAACCACAACACAGCGAAGACAGCAGCCGTCAATCAGACCGCAGCAAAGATGGCTCCTACGTCCAATCAGGCGCTGACGAAGCAGGCGTCTCAGTATCCCTTACAAAGAAGCGGTTCAGCAAGACTCAGCCGACTGCACAGCACAGGTAAGGGTGTGTATATGTACTATATCTATTATAACTATTACCTGCTTAAGGGTGTGCCTGCTCGTCAACTTGCTTTGTGTGTCGCCAAGCAGGAATATTTGCGTTGAATGCTGGAGGTGTGTCAGCGTCTCAAAACCGCATTAATCTCAGAATTTTTGGCAAGCTTCAGTGGCAAACAGCCGAGCGTCGTTCCAGCTTCTGTTTGTGATGATTCCGGAGCTAGTGAAATGTGTTGACCTGACTGACCTTTGAAAGTTGCTGTTAACTTTCTACTTTCCATTCACGTGGCATTAACAGAAGCTCTGCTTTTCATCTTGTAGGATTTAGATGGATTTTTGAGATCCAGCATTTTGTGTTTCTGAAGGGTTAGAGTGTCAACGCTTTTAGACACTTGTGTTGAATCCTGTTAGGGATAATAATTCTAGATCTTTAGTTGACGGCTCACGCCCAGGTTTCTTCAGGGTTCAACACTGGTGGCCAAAGGGCTGATACAGGGTTTCACTTCTTAGCCTTACAAGGATCAGTAAGAAGAACCACGGCTTTGTCTTTAGCTCAAGAAAATGAAGTGACATCCATTATTCATCCATTAATGCTTTTAGTCAGCCGACTGTGTGAAGGTGTGCAGTACGCTCTCATTATGCCTGGACGTTGATTTTGAAATGGTTCCTCTAATTCTGAAGCACAGTTCTGGATGTGAACTGTTCAGTCGCACGCACGCTAACACATATCTGAGCTGGCTGACTACAGTTCATGCCCTGGAAGCTTAAGTAGTCATAATTATCATCCCTGCAGTCTGTAATTATTCTGCTGCTCATGACACATACTTCCGCACACGCAAACTATGTTGAATGCAGAGTGGAAACACATTGAATCTCAGCAAAACTCGAGTTGGGTTTAAGTTTTTAGTGTTGTTTAGTATGCTACAACGCTCAGTTCTCAGCCAGTTAACACTCATGTTGGTTGGATTACCTGAGCAGTTAGTAAGGTGCAGGAAGTGACTGCACAATGACACCTTTAGAATCTTTAGAAATGATTTCTGCTATCAAGACGATACTTCAGCTAGTACTGCATGCAGCAGATCCACGTACAGTCATAGATGGTGTCTGAAAATTGGAGCATGAAAAACACTGGCTGCAATTTCTGTTGTCCATCTTCTGTGAAGTGCTGCTCCATGTGGGCCCCTGTGAAGCCAGGGCCTGTGATTGTAGCCTTTCCCCCCTCGTGTGGTGACTCTGGTCTGGGACCGGGCGCCTGGCTGCCTCCCCCTCTGTGGCCGGCCCTTGAAGTCTCTTGAGGGCCTGTGGGGAGCCGCCACTCACTCACAGACATGCTGTCACCCTCGTGATGGCAGCCAGCCGACACTTCATAAACCCCACACATTTGATTCATACACCTCTCTGCCTCTCACTCTCTCTCATTCACACACCACAGCAGCCCTCAGGCGACAGTGGTTTGCAGTGTGGGCTTTTAAAGCTCTCAGTGGCTTTCTTTAGCTCTCTTTGTTTCTATTATTTTATTGATTCTGACACACGCACACACACACGCTCACACACACACACACACACATCTGGTTTTATTGTCCATGCTCTCTGGGGACTATTTATGTGTCATGGCTGTGTTTCAGTTTTTGAAGGCTAAATTTAAAAGTCGCACAGTTTATCAGTCAGATTTTCTCTGTTGTTGTATTGCACACACTGCGAGGTGCAAAGTAAAGTTAACCAGGCAGTAAAGAGAAGTGTGTCAAAGTATACACACGATTCTCGGCTTCAGTTCAGTTACCTCCTGCTGCCATTTGTGCAAAGATGTCCGGCGCAGCGATCAATGACCAACCTTCTCTTTCTTCTAGTCTGAGTTAGTTATGAATCTGAAAATCAGTTTACATTTGAATGTAGTCAAGCTCTTTGGATGGCCAAGTGACAATGACTTGGTGAGTTGTATTTGAATATTTGAAAGCATGTAGTCATCGTTTTTTATGAGTCTGTGAGGAGCAGCTGCTGTCAAAGGTTCCTCCAGTGCTGTTCATACTGTAACAAGTGTACATAATCAGTTCAGGCTCTCCGTATAAACCCATTAGAAAGTTCATTTAGTCGACAGAACTAATGGATTCATATACAGCACCAGCTTTGCAATAAGTCATAACCCTTTGAATGTTGTATGTTTTTGAACAGACTAATAATAATATAGAACAGGTTAGTTATGGGGACAGACGTCCTCATGCATGTCCTGTGGAATAATAGGATTATAATCTTAATGCATTTCTACTGTGTTGTCCTATCATATTATTAAGATACTGAATCAAATCAAATCAAATCAAATTTTATTTGTATAGCCCAAAGTCACAAACACATTTTTCCTCAGAGGGCTTTACAATCTGTACAGGGAGTGACACCCTCTGTCCTTAGACCCTCGGTTCGAGTGAGGAAAAACTTGCCCACAAAAAAACCTTTAACAGGGAAAAAATGTGGAAGAAACCTCAGGAAGAGCCACAGAGGAGGGATCCCTCTCCCAGGACGGACAGACACTGGATGTGTATTATTAATATTTTCGCCATCTCAA
Source organism: Nibea coibor (assembly GCA_023373845.1). Lineage (NCBI taxonomy): Eukaryota > Metazoa > Chordata > Actinopteri > Sciaenidae > Nibea > Nibea coibor. The sequence continues at coordinate 26,189,659 of CM041719.1, read as the reverse complement.
CATAGAATACCCATGATGCTTCCTGGCTGGCAGAGCAAAGATTATGACTAGAATATAATCTATGAACTGCTTTTGTATTTTAAAAAATGCCTTTTTGTGAAATATATTTTTATATATATAATTCTCTTTAATAATTTAATTCAATGACTCCAGACTGCACTTTGAAAATCACTGCTTAAAGGTCCAATATGTTGCAGCTAGCGGCATCTAGTGGTGAACTTGCAGCCAACTGAGCAGCCCTCACCTCACCTCTCACCCCTTCCAAACTAGAGGGAGACCCTAAAGTGGGTATGAAATTCAGAACTTTGGCTTGGTTTGTCCATTCTGGGCTACTGTAGAAACATGGCAGACTGTGTAAACAATAATAAATGAATCATATCACATACGTATCACTAGTATAATCTATATTTAGCCATATATTAGCCCCTAAATCTTACACACTGGACCTTTTAAGAGAGGTGTTAAGGAGATTGATTAGAGATGTTTCTAACATTTCATTGACCTTTATTGCTATATGTATATATAGTAGACATTATTCATTAGTTATGAAAATCTAATGTTGATTTTCAGCAAATTTGGGGAGCAAAAGATAACCAGAGATCCTCTGATACAAGATAAAATCTCACAGCAAATACACAAGGACTAGAAATGAAATCTGCACATGCTCAGTATGTAACAACGAGAGTAAACAAACAACAATGCTCCTGTCCAACTGTCTCCCTGCAGCAGGCGGCAATAAACTTCAATCCCAACCCTCAGCTTCGACCTTCTCAAGCCACACACCGCAGTGGTGTGTGTGTGTGAGTGTATGTGAGTTAAATAAAACAAAGACGCCTCTTTTCACAAGCCGTCTGTTTGGCCAAATCGCTTTAATACGGCACCTGCCACTGAGAGACTGTGTGTGTGTGTGTGTGTGTGTGTGTGTGTGTCAGCATGAGGCTCCTCCTCCCTTCTCTGTCTCCACACATTTCTTTTTTGTCTTGGTCCTTTCATCACATCTAACCTTAACATGATTCATCTCTGACACTCAAATGGAGAGACTCGAGAAAATAATGATGGAGGGAGAGAGCGAGCGAGTGAGTGAGTGAGCAAGAAGAGAGATATTATTCAAATCCCACCCACTCCCCCTCCCCTCACCTACCCTCCTCTCTCCTCCTCTCCCCTCCTCCCCTGCAGCTCTCTCTCCCTGTGTGTGTGTGTGTGTGTGTGTGTGTATACTGGCTTCACAGAGCTTTGGACACGGCAGTAAAACAGAGAGCGGGTATAGATGCTGGTCTTTGTCCAAACACACACTGTGTGTGTTAGTGTGTGCATTTCTGTGACACACCTCTGGGGTGTGCGTCAGGGGGACGGGTTACTGTGTGTGTTTTGCGTGTAACAGCACAGACGGACTACTAATCATCAGCAGTGTTGAGGATTTTCTCTCCTCCCTCCCTCTCTCTCTCATTTGCCTCCTCGGTCTCTCCATCTCCATCGTTGGATGATTCACTACCACCTGGACGACGGTGGAGCACGCAGCTATTTTTGGCGCCATTTTCTCTTCTTCTTTTATTTGCTGGGCTACACAGAGCCTTGTTTAATTTTTTTTTTTTTGCTTTGCAGTGGCCACTCTGTGGCTTCGAACGGATGAAAGGTAGCCCAGCAGTGGCTTGTTTTTTTTAAACTGTTGGAAAGGTTCGCCTTTTCAATTCTTTTTTAATGATCTTCATGAGCTTTCAGGGACATGAAGGAGACGATTCCAGCTGTAACAATCTTTAAGTCGTTTCTTTCTTTCTCTGCTGGAGTCATGTTCACTTCTTTCTGGGATTAAAGAAGAGAAGAGGAACACTTTTACTGAGCAGACAGTTTGAAGCATTTCATTCTTGTACAAAAATACTTTGGTACTTACTTTCCTTTCCTGAATGATTTGAAACGGTAAACCGGTCAGACAGATAACTCTGGGAATTTGGACAACAAGGCAAAGTGGGTTGGTGTTTCCTGCAGCCCGGGGGTCTTTGAGGCTACTACATTAGAGAAAGTGCTGAAAGTTCCAGGTCGTGAAGATTGGATTACAAACAGAGACGATGTTATGGTCTCCCAGACTGTCGCTGTCCAACTTCCACGTGAAGCTGACAGCTAAAGGACTTTTCCGAAACCTTCAGCTGCTGTCGGGATGCAGGAAGAACACTGTGGTTTTCCACGCAGGTCTGAACATGCCACCATCCTCTGTGCCCTCCCCCCAATCATCCAACCACCAGCTCCTCCATCCTTTCACCACTCCACTCATTGATCAACACAAGTTTTCAGGCCCAAACCGGCTGATCACTGCAGCATGTCCCCTCCAAAACATCTACGACCCCCATCGCAGTGATCGGTCTTACACCAACCTGCTCATCCATCCATCATCTCCCTCTTTGCCATGTACTGTTGGAAAATCCTCCATGCAGGCCTGAAGCTGGTCCACTGTAGATACACATGGCCGGGTGGGCTTTAAGTGGGATGCTAGCACACCCCATCACAACTACTCATACATTCCTGAGAACATGAAGTATTTTTTTTTGGGATAAAAAGCTCAAATGAAGATGATGTAGCATGAAAAGTAGGTGTACCCCAAAACCCCACCCGCCTTGTGTATCCATTATTATTTATCTGTGTTAGATGTATAATATCACCCTTTTCCACATTCCATCCCTCCTGTAAGTCCGTCTTCCTCCTCTCTGACGTCATCTGATGGGTGTGGTTGCCTTTGAATCAAATGTAAGGATCAGCTTTCACTGGCTTTAATTTCTTCATTTTTTTTTTTAAATCTGTAGTCATGGGATGGCTGGCCTGACTCTAGATCAGCCTCAAAGGCTACTTTGCCCCCTTACACCACCTCCTGCTCCTCCACCTCCTGTTTCCCTGCATGGCGCTGGCAGCCATTGTTGCCTCCGTCTCTCCTACACTGTGGGGGCTTTCAGTATTATGCATGCTGGCAAGCACAGCCCGCCATGGATGAATGTATAACGGTTTACAATAGGGCCGTGAGCGTGCGTACACTGGTTGTGCGTGTGTGTGTGTGCGCGTGGAAGCTTTCTGCACGAGTGCTTGAGCAGTGGCATGATGAATAGCCGTGGCTGCCGCAGGCTCCTTTTTAGCCGTGATATCCACGCCTAGAGGGGCTCCAACCACGTGACTCACACACACATACAAACCAGAAATAGCCAAGGACACATCTGGTCTTTACTTATTCAACCATTAAAAAGGGTGCTCTCTATTTGTGGAAGGCTTCTGTCTTCTCAGTGTCTCCTCACTCTTCTTTCCTTTCTGCACGACGTCCAGCATGAAGCGCTGTACTGCTGCGCTCCTCTGAACAACTGCTGTTTTATAGAGTTACAGAGAGGATGTCAATGTGAAGAGCTCTATTTGGGCACTGTGTTAGCATCCACTGCCAGGCCCTTTATCGGATAATCAGAATTCTGCTTAATGAGAATACAATATTCAATCGGGAGGCGTGTGTGACATTGATTAAATATAGCAGCGTTAAAGCTCTGAGATAATCCAATGCTCTTCAAACATTTGACTTCACAGTGAGCACAGACAGATTAGCCCGGTGTCGTGTGTCTTGGTTAAACTGCTGAAGAATTCCTTCAGCATCTTTGACAAATCATTTTGATCCATACAAACTCAGGGCAGCATTTCCCTCGTCTGCTCTCTCTGCTCCTGAGAACACATCCCTCCCTGATCTTCAGTAAATATTCAGCTCAGCCGCACTGCCGTCATGACGCTCCTCTCTCTCCGTTGCACTGTTTGTATTCTTGTCGGCCCATCTGAGCCCAGCAGCACGTGTTTGGCTGCAGCGTCTGAGCTCCACAGACCCACTTCCCCCCGCTGCCGCCTGCCATCATCCCCCGAAATGTAGGTTAGGGCTGGCTTTAGTCACCACATGTGCGTGTCAGACTCTGTGCAGAGATACACTGTGCAGCGGTTCAGATGAGGCCGGCCAGTCGTGCAAGCTTTAATCTGATGTGGAGGTTACTGTTTTTTTCCTAATGCGGTGGCAGATGAGGGCATTAGAGTTTGTATCTGCCGGGCTGTAATATTCTCTGCAGGCTCGGCACAGATGTACAGTAGACTTGGGCTGCAGTATTCTCACATTCGTAAATCTAGATGGAGATGTTCTCTGTGGAGATCAAGGATGTGCAGTTTATCTTTCGTCCACATCTGGAGCTGCAGCCGATCTAGAAACCTGATGTCAAACACTTGTTTTACAGTGTCTGCACAGCCTCTGAGGCCAAACACTGCTCTGTTTGACTCTGAACCAACCGCTGGGGTGAAGTGGTTCAAACGGGCCTTTTCAAACTCTTAAATGACGAGCATGGGCATTTTAGTACAGACTATTTCTCTTTTTTGACTCAACATGCGGCTTTTGACTCTTCGCTCTCTGTCAGTGTGATGTCCTGTCCCTGAAGTGGTTTGGCTCACCTTCATGATGATGAGAATCATCCAGAGTCCTCTCCTGTGGTTTGGTAGTACAGCCCCTCACTGACTGACTGACTGTTCATCAGGTCACACAGAGCGGCTGGCTCTGAGTCTCTAGATGCAGCTGCTTGAAGCAAACCTTTAAAGTGTGGCCAAAATGAAAATGAGTGTGTTTCCTTCAGGGACGCGTGAATCGTGAACGTGTATATCAGGGCCGATAAATTATCCGTTGATCATAGTGATGATTCATTTTGATTGACTCCATGTTCTGTGAGTATGTTTGAAGAGTCCGAGTTGCTCTGTGATGTTAGACTTGGTCAGATCAGAGCGGTGGAATATGAAATCTGTTATGTCTCTGTGCTGATGCTGGCCATAAATCAGAATATACACAATGTTTGGCTTTGTAACATCCAACACATGGCAACCACAGCTGCTTTAACATTGCTAGCAACCATGGAAGACATGGAGAGAGGGTTTAACATTTAAGACCTGAGAACATCCCCATCCTCAGTACTTAGGAGTCCATATTTGCTCTTCATGACATGATTGCAAACCAGTTATAGTTTCAGTCAGTCCGCTGTCAGCTCTTCTGTGGTGAGGTTTCCTCCCTCAGTAAAAATCTGCTGGATGACGTGAGTGTGGACAAATGTGGTTGTTGCTAGGTGACCAGATGGTCTAGTTAGCATGTAAACGGGTCATATAGCAGACATGTACACTTTTTCCAACAGCCACATGCTCTGCATACTTGTTTCCATGGCAACATTCATGCAGAGGCTGAATCTCCAGTGAACAGATGATGTGCTTGGACCTAATGGTGGATCCTCAGCGAAGCCCAGCTGTTTCCAGCTGTGCAGACCAGATGATGTGTTACCTCTGCACATTTTATCTCTGTTCCTCCAGCAGTTCTTCTAATGTTTTTATTACGTTGTGAGGGGTAATTTAATGTTGATTGCTAAATGGATTGGATCACAGTCCTTGTGTTGGAATGAACATGTGATCTTTGTCTTCATAAAGAGGGATTACATGATATTGTATCTGTTTGAATCATCTGAGTACAGCAGATTAAGGACAGATTAAGGTGTGTGTGTGGTGAACTGTCCTTGTTTTTCCTGCTCTGCTGGCACACTTTTTCTTCCTGCAAACACACATGCAGAGTAATCCAGCACTGATCTGACTCTGAGTGGATGGCATGATGAAGCCATGCAGTAAGCTCAGTTTTCTCTGTTTGTGAAGGATACGTCTGAGTCAGTTAATAAGGGGGCTCATTAAAGATGTAATTAAAGCCAGCTCTTCCCCTTAAAGCTGTTTTTACTCTGTGATCTCTTAATGCTAATAAGTGAAATCATTTACACACGTGGTTGAAGACAGTACTAGCAAGTATTTTGCAGCACCTGGACACAAAGCCTCCACTCCTCCTACACCTGACCTTTGTCATTCTTCCACCCCCTAACTCCAGCCCTCACTGGTTTTCCCTCACTGGTGACTGATGTTCTCATCAAATACACAGCAGACAGACTCACTGAGCGGTCATGACACCAGTACAAATAAGATGTCTGACATGTGTGACATTGACGCTCCTGTACACTGCATACCAAACATTTCAATATTCTGATGTTTTAATTATGACTCAGTATCATGAAGAATTGAAACTTTGGACTGAGTGAGCTGTGCAGCCTTCCTGTAATTCATATGGTGAGTCTCCTGGAGGTCATCTTACGTGTACTGATGGCAATGCTCATGACGCAGCAGGAGCTCTGTCTGCTTCACCTCTGTAATGCACCTGCATGCTAACAGTGTCGTTTCTCTCTCAGTCTGGGCTCAGCAGCTCTGCATGACTGCCTGGCAGCCTCCAGGTACACAGCACCATCATCAGCAACAGCAGCACACACACACACCATCACACATTTCAACAACAGACACTGAGACGGCGAACACACACGCTTCCTGAATGTCAGAACTTCTCAAGCAGAGAGCAGAAAGGGCAGAAAAAGATGTCCCATTTAAATGTGCAGAGAGTCAGTTTCAAGCACTGCATTTCCAGAATCTGGCAGAAATGGACTATAATATAATAGAAGTATGTTTTTCACTTCCATGGATTCTCTCCAGCCTTTTACATTGTTGGCATTCTGTAGCTACCATATCTGCTGCTTCACAGGAAGGAGAGGCCAAAATATTCATTAATCATGAGTCACACGCATCGACAAGAGCATTTATTGTAATGACAGCACATAGCAGTAACTCATGCAGTCTGTTTACAGTCTATGAGGCTGGGTGTGTTTCTGTCCTGCTGTCAGATGGACACATTTATACATCTGATTCCACACGCATTTTTCATCTATTTCATTTTTTACTGTGTGTATCCAATATGTGCATTTCCATCTGAGGCATATATTTATGTAACTTGTCCCCACCTCTCAGCCTCCATCATATTTCTGCAGCCACCCACATTTTCCACACACTGAATTAAAGATGAGAGCGTTCTGTTCTGCTAACATCGCAGTCAAGGTCGTAAACATGCATCACATCTGAGTATTCATCAAGCCGAACATTATCGCTGTGTTTTAGTGATGAAGCCATAGCTTTGGTGTCCACAGTGTGATCCAGCAGACTGCGGGTTGGTGTTCGCTTCAGTCCTCAGACCTTTGCTCTGGTTGCTCCTGTGTGTTCTGCTTGCCAGCAGGTGGCAGTATATTAAAAGAAGTCCCAGACCTGAGCTCACAGAGCACAGATTATTTGAGTTCAGTATGTTTTTGCATTTTAAATGTAAGTTGGCTGCAGAATTTAAAATGAATGGAAACAAACGCGCAGTGTGCACGCAGCCAAGACAGTCTGCACTTGCAGATAATTAGAAGATTCATTTGAAGTGAGACTTCTTTAGAAATGCACAAAGTAACGCAGTGAAGATGAAACACGACAAAGTGATTCTGAAACCTGAGCAGAAATCTACTGAAGGCGACAGTTTGAGGAGAGACTGACCAATTGGAGAGCGGGAATTTCAACTCATTTGTCCCGTGATCGTCTTGAAAACATCAGATTCCAGATAACAGCATGACACTCGTTCCTCAGTCCTGCAGGTCATACTGCATTACTGATCCAGAGCCAGCACAGAAAACAGAGAGGGGGAGGCTCTAATTGCTTTGTCTCTGGTAATACACTCCTTAATGCACACTCAGGGCCCATCATGCATAGACAGACTGGCCATCATTACCACACAATCCCATGATGCATCTGTCTCAGCCTCTACACAGTCAGTAGGGCGTATTCTCGTTTACCAGATGAGAGTGGATGGATGAGCCGTGCGTGCCGAGCCTTTTTATGTTTTCTGTCTTTGTGGTGGTCGAATCCAGACCTCAGCCTGACCGATCCCTGTGTGTGTGTGACTCTTTGACATGTGTTTGGTTGTTATTTTCTTCAGAGGACGTGTGTCAAGTTTGTAGTTAATGGCCGTGTGGACACCATGTTAAATGTTGCACCTGCCAGCCGTACACTAAGAGGTCGCCGTTTTCTTGCAGTGGACAAAAACAAGCCCCGGGAGGCGCCGACAAGACCCGCGAACAGCAACTCGCAGGGAGCAGCAGCCGCAGGAGGAAACAACCAGAACCAGCAGCAACCTCCACCTGACCCGGTAAGTCGTCTTCTTTTTGTGAGTTTTGAGCTTTAAGATGCAAACTCAGCTCAGTGGCTGAGACGCCACATTAGAGAGCGTCACTGAGCTGTTGTGGTGTTCAGAAAGGAGTATTTCATGTAGTGATCCACAAGTTTCTCATTCTGTTCATTCTTTCCCTTTTCTGTCTTCCTCTGTGGTGTTCTTCTGTCTCTGCTTTCTCTGTTCTCATGCTCAAAGTTGCAAAGTCTTTATCTCCAAAGTTTGCCTTAATGTTTGACATCATGAAGATTGTATTTGGGTTCAAGGTTTCTAAGACCGAGTCATTGCAATCGTCCTCACGCTACCGTCTAATCGATCATCTTTCGATCAGTGTCTTTATTGAAGATGTTATGTGGTGTTATTTTTATCCTTAGGCACCAGACGTAGTGAATGCTAATGCATCAGTGACGCCAGTTCTCCCAGCGCCCGCCACTGATGCCACCAGCACTACGTCAGGCACCACTGGAGTCTCCGGTCCAGGGTTCAAAGCAAGAACAGGGTCGAGGTCCAGCCCCAAAACAGGATCCCGCCTGCAGAATGCACTCAAACCCGGCGCTGCTGGGGCCGTCGCAGCAGCAGACGGGACGGTCACGGCCAAACAGAACCAGAGCAGAGAGCAGTCAGAGAAGAAGAACCAGGCCATCAACCAGCTGAGGAAGCTGCTCATCCAGGGGAACAAGAGGGTGGAGGCTCTGGCTACAGTCATCCAGCATCTCTTCACTGAGGTACTTGAGATGTTTCTATGTTTACTAAAGAGTGACACCAACTGCTTCCATCCTTTATGTACAGTGTTCATCCGGTGCTGCTGTTGGTCATGTTATGTATTTTTTAAGTGATAGTTTGGGTTTGTATGAGATACTTGGTCATTGTAATACTTCCAGTTGATGGTGGTCAGCGTGTTCCCAGTTTGGAGAAGCAGACGAGAAGTCCTGGCACAGAAGCTGCGTGATGCACTGCTGTGGACAGGGTCAGCAACAAAATATATTTTAGCCACATTAAAACAGCCGGCATAAAGAAATCAATATCCATTTAAAGTGTCCGCTATATTAAGAATAATTTCCCCACTTTACCTCGCCATCAGACAGGGTTATACTTTCCTGTGTTCCTGTGTCCAACAAAGAAAAAGACAAATGTGAAGCTTGATTTCACAACTTTCTGGCTCAAACAGCTGATCTGCAGTGTTGACTTTTTTTTTATACACACTGTAGTAGTAGTGCAGTGTGTGTGTCAGATTTAGTGGCGTCTGGTGGTGAGATTTCAGATTGCAATCAACTCAACTTTCCCTTGCTTAACCCTGCCATAACAAATGTGCAGGAGAATCTACGCATGAGTTGAGGCTGTTGATGTCCCTTTACATACATATTTAGTTATATTGTGTCAAACTATAGGTCATAGCTAATCATTGTTAGTGTTTCTGCATTGTGTTGCTGTACTTGTTGACTCCACATGTAGATATAAGAGGCTCATGAAAACACAGCTATGCATGTTATATTCCATCTGTATTAAAAGTTGCTCAGTGAACCTTTAATATATCCAATGAGGCCGACATTAGTTGCTGTGCTTTAGCCTGGTGGTTAGTTAACACACTAATAGTTTGAGATTCTTCTAAAGCTTGTTGTGACACACGGAGTAAAGTACGAAGTAAACCGGCTTCTCCTCTCTATGCTATGCTGTTTATCTGTTATGTCAGTACTCACTGGATCTCCACAGCACCGGCAAGGTTGGTTGCAGCAAGGTTGTGTTCATAAGCAGTCCTGCAGGTGATGTAACAGTGGTGTCTTTCTCTGTCATGTACAGCCACACTGTCAGTTTTTATCATTGCTCAGTTGTTAATGAATATTTTGGATATGTTGTACCTGCTCTTAGTCAGTAGTAATACTGTTTCTGGTAAATGAATGTTTACCATCCCCACGACATGTTTGATGTCGTGGGGATGGGGATGGGTCTCTTTCTTCTGCTGTAGTGCCACACCACTTTAAAGGCAGACACAGTGGATGTGTTGGTACACGTACATACAGTATGGTGTAATGAAGCTTGAAGGGGCTAAATGAGGGGAAACGATCACTTATCCACACACGATCCTTCCCCCCTTTGGCAAATCAGAGCAAAGCACCCACAGCCTATAATTAAAGCATCAGTCAGCAGTTGTTGGTGACACGGCAGTGTTGCTATTTAAGGTGCTTGTAGAGGAGGAGTGAAGTAATGGCTGTTTTTAGTAGGAAACATCTAGGCAGCAGGGAGAGGCACACCCCGCTGCCATTAAGAACAACAACTACACACAATGCCACGGAAACACGCTGCTGCTGTGTGACACTGATGTGCTGATGGATATGTGGATGCGTGTGAGTGAGAGGTTGCTCAGATTGTGTTGTATGTGTGTGTCTGTTGTGTATAATAGCTGTGTGATAGCGGTTAGCTGTACCCACCACAAGTGCCTGCTGTCAGCTATGATGGGGTTGTTTACAACAGCTGATGTTACCCTATTAAGGTGTGTGTGTGTGTGTGTGTGTGTGTGTGTGTGTGTGTGTGTGTGTGTGTGTGTGTGTATCATCTGGAGAGGTGTCCTTTAGTTGAACAATCTCCACTGAGTGTCAAAGTGATCCTCCAGTACAGCCAAGAAAAGAACACTAATGTGAGTTTCAATAAGACCAGCTGATGCTGAGCCTGGTTAAATGTATTCAGTTTGTACAGTAGCCAGCTGCTTCATCACAGGATGGAGGATGATGATTGGTCCGTTCAGGCTCCAGGATGTGCCAATCACGAGAGTCCCGGACATGGATAGACTGCTCTGTAAATATTTGCTATTATTGTATTGAAGCGAGTGATTTTATGTTTGCAGTGCATGTGGAATAAAAATGACACACACACACACACACACACACACACACACTCTACTCATTTTGGTTCAGCCACAATAACTATCATTCAGTTGGACACACCTTATCCACTGTGTATACCCCTTCATTAGACCTGTTTCCTCTGTCTGTGTGTGTGTGTGTGTGTATGAACTCAGCACTGTTCATGTTTAGTGTTGGTGAAGAGGCTGGGGGCAGCATATGTAGAATAACACTCATGCCTTTAGTTTGTGACACCTCAGGGGATTTTACAAGCACACACACACACACACACACACACGTGTTTGGGGTCATTGTACAGGCTTGTTTTTCTGCAGCTTCTACTCAGTCTAGAGTTGCTGTACTTTATGTAGATTCCGCAGTTGATGAACTAATCTGTACGACAAGTGTATTCACATGCAGCTTTCCTCTGGAGGAGTGGAACTCTGCTGAAGGTTACATTCACTTTCTTAACTTCACGTTGGAAACTTTTTATTTTTTGAAGTCTAAAAACATCCAACACCTTTTTAAACCATCATCTTTTTATGTATTTGACTACATCAGAGCAGAGCACATTTAGTATATAACTACAGTTTTAAATGAATGGACTTCATTATCTTCACCTGTGGTGGCAAACTTGTGTTATATTCTTGTTTTCAGGATAATAAAAATGAACTCAGTTCACTGAAGTGAGCTCATGTACATTTTTATTACCTTGAAAAGTGTGCACACACACACACACACAGAGCTGTCCACTGTGGGACAGCTGTGCCTGTCTCCCTGAGGGAAAGTCGTTCATTATCTGTAGATTAACCTGTTATCAGCAGGAACTACGCCAACTGTTAACTGTTGCACAACTCTGAACGTCGGCTTTTTGAATCGTGGTGAATGTTTGTGTGTGTTCGGATCGTTTCTACAGCGGCTTACTGTAAAAATGTGACAGAGGCTGACTGACAGGGTTATTGATTAGATGGATGGCCAGCTGGAAAGTGGAGGTGAAGGGGGAATGATGGATAGAAGAGAGAGGAGGGTGGAGGAATGCAGCAGCTGCAGTCGAAGCTCTGAGGCGCTGTGATTGGTGTGTCTGAGATAATGTGTGTGTTTTTATCTGAAGCATGAATACCAGTGCTATCTTATCTGTACTGAAACACTTGAAAGGTGCCTGGTGAATATAAACACTTTCCCCTCAGGGTGGTCTGTGGGGAGGGGTGGGGCTGTTTGGTTCAGTGAAAGGGGGGTTGGGGTTTTGGTTTTGGTGGGTGGGGTTATCTATATATTCATACACTGTTATATCCTGCACTGGTATGATCTTTTCGTGCTCTTTAAAGGAGCAGAAACTGGAAACTTCTCGCTGTCACATTTGTCCCATACTGCTGAATGAAGTTGAATGACTGAGTGTCGGCAGGGTTTTGTGGTGTACTTTAAAAGCAAGAACAAAGAGAAAGGGAGACTGACAAACAGCCCACAAACTGAATTTATCTGACTGATTCACATTCACAGTTGTTTAATTGTAGTTTTGTTATTTAAGTTAGATAAAGTTTAGTTAGATTAAAGTGAAGACCTGAGAGGAGTGAGATAAATGCAGACACACCAGTTCTGTGTGTAAACGACTGATGAAGAACAAAAGAACGCAGATAAAGATGTGAAGGAGGAGGTGGTGCAGAAATAACTCACATTCCTCCATCATACAGTATCCAGGCAGGAGGAGGTGAGAAGGAGGGAGGAAGGAGGGAGGGCAGGGAGCTCTGCGGTGAACAGGTAGAGAGTGGGAGGAGTGGAAGTGGCCGAGTGAGCAGTCAGCAAGCTAGAGAGAGAGCAAGGGAGAGTGTGTCCCATTCAGTAGGAGGGCAGAGAAAGAGAGTGAGAGAGAGTGTGTGTCGTCCTCTGGTGATAGTAGGTGGGAATCAGAGAGAGAGAGAGAGGAGGGAAGGACTGAAGGAACGAGGGAGCATTTTTTTCAAGGGTGTGTGGTGTGTGTGAGTGAGAGTGCGTGTGTGTGTGTTTGTTTTCGTTCCGTGACACATGGGCTCCACGGCCAGTAAAAGCCATGCAAAGCCCAGCAAGGTCCCCCCTCATCGGCGCAAGAAGAAACGCAAGGTGAGTGTGTGTGTGTGTTTGTGTGTGTGTGCGTGTGTGTGTGTTTTTCCGGCTGGCGTGTGTTTCTGCTCTTTTCTTTCTCTCGTCGTTCTTTCAGTCACAGTGTGATGGTCTGTGTGGAGCAGTCGGGGATTTTACAGTCAGGTCACCTCACAGGAATCTCGCTCAATGTCTTTTCCACCCCGTCTCACACACACACACACACACACACACACTGATCACATTAGCTGCTGGTTTGTTTAGAGAAATGTGACACTGCCTCATTTGAATCATGATTATGACAGCGGGGCCTGAACTCTCTGTTTTCATGGCTCTGTCTTGTCACCGTGGTCTGACACAGACGTTACAGGCCGTCTCTTCCCACTCTTCCTTCTGTTTATCTGCTCTTTCACTATACTGACCCCTCACACAACAGATGGCCTTTATAGCTCTGTGTGTGCGTGTGTGTGTGTGTCCTTACTCTCCATTGTAAATTCCTCTGCTCCTGTTGTAAAGCTGCAGTGTGTGAGCTTACAAAGAGTAGATGTTGTGCTCGGTTCTTCAAATATGGATCCATAGGAGGATAAGTGCACTTTGGCATGCCTGTTCAGTTAAAGTGTGTGCTAGTCCACATGTTTACAAGTGTGTGTGTGGGCCCTGGTGTAGGCAGCCGCACAGTGTGTGTGGTAGAGTGAAGTGTAGAGAAGGCTCCTTGAAGCTAGGCAGACTTTCTGCTGCTGCTCTCAGTCCAGATGAAGTCTGCTGAGAGACGCTCCTCTGCCCTCAGGTCAGTCACAGCTGCTGCTGTGACACCAACAAGATCGTTTACAACTGCACTCTGTTTCCTGCTTGTCTTAAAACCAGTTTAGACTCCGTTCAGGAGCTCGTTCAGATATTTTGGGAAGCATTGACTCATTTATCTGTTAGTGAATTTGCTGCTCATAACCACAGCTCACCTTCACAGAGTTCCTCTGTAGATAACACTGCATGATCGCAATCAGTCATTGTGACCAGTGAATGTCTCTGCCATCAGTCACTGTTCACGACTTGCTCTGTCCGCCATTTTGTAGCATTGTCTTTGTGTGTGTGTCAAACATGATAGTTTAATAACTTAAAGACACACACACACACACACACACACAGTGGTGACTTCATAGAGTTCTCTTCATCGTGTGGCGTGTACTGAATGATTCTTCAGTGTCTGCACATGTCTGGGTTTAACTTCACCTTCTCCTTCTTCTGCTCTTCCTGCAGCGCGAGGAGGCCTTGAAGCAGAAGAAGGAGCTGTCGCTGGAGCTGTCAAACCTTCGAGACGAGCTGGGTAGGATTCTACACATTCACACACCTTCATGCTAAGGCTCTCCCTCCCTCCCTCCCTCTTTCTCATTTGCATATGGCACTCTCATCTGACCGGTCAACTGCCATTCAAAACCTGCTGTTCTTTACAACATAGGCGAGAGACAAGCCTCCACACAGGTCACACCTTTTTCAGTTGAATGTTGTTAGTTAATTCATAATTAATTAGTGTAATTATTATAAACAAATTGAGCTGACAGCCTCTCATGGTCTGCACATTTCATCTGATGTCTGTGCCGCCGGGTCTGATCTGGGATCTGCCAGCACAAACACTCTTCTTACTTTAACACCTTTTTAAGAGCCGCCAAGTCTGCTCGTGTGAGCGCGGAGAGCGGAACACAAAGACCTCTTTGAGTTGAGCCGCAGACTGCGGACTTCACCGTACGTCAGTGGAACATTCAGGATTGCAGCAGATGAGTAAGACTTGAATAACAAGAGATGATCGGCCCACACACTGCAGACTGGCACTGCAGGGGAGTTTTTCCAAAATGATTAAGAAACGTGGTGTTTACACGTCTGCTGTGTATACGTGTGCGTGTGTGTTTTCAGGTGTGTTTGGCAGTCTGCCATTTAACTGTCACTGAGGTGACACACGTGTTACAGATGGTGTGGAAGAGAGGCAAGAGCAGGGCGGAGTGTGAAAACACACACTGCAGACAGAGAACATAGATTTTTATTATGTTTTATGTTATTAAGTGCTTCTTAAAGTGGTGAACAATACACACACACACACACGTGTGTTTGTGGGATTAAAGATTATCTGAGACATCTGCTGCAAATAACACGCAGCGCTTTGTGTCCTAAATACTCACTGATACTGGTAGCTGTGAGTGTGTATCATGTCAATAGCAGCTGCCTGTTTGGCTGATGCAGCAGGGTTATAAAAGATTGCACACAGATACACACACACACACACACACACACAACTGTAATTTAAGTATATTTGAGTACACACACTTGCTCTGAATAGCATCTTAAATTTGGCTGCAGTGGTATATACACTCTTAAACTGAATGCCCGCTGCACATACCAGGTGAAAGCCGTTCACTGTTCACTTTCTTTCTCACACACACACACACACTTTCCTCTTTGGTCTGTCCATCATTCTGAGTGTACTCACTATAATCTTTTCTTTTACTGCGTTTGACCTTTGGCTCATCTCTTTACACACAGAGCTGAGGAATGTCAGCAATGTATAGACCTCTGCTGTTACCACACACACACACACACACAGAGCTGTCTCCATACTCTTCAAGTCAAACTGAACAGGAAGGACCTGTTTGTGTCTCGTTAGATAATGTGAGCTGGTTTAATAGTTTTCCAGTGTAGAGTTACTTCAGCAGAAGGATCAGTGCTGCCACACGTTACCGTGTCCTGAAATGACAAATGCTTTATGCAGTGATGTGTGAGAGGCTTGCACTCATATGATCGATGTTTGCACATGTCTGTGTGTTCAAACTTAAACCTGTTCACTGGCCGTGTGCACGGTCATGTTTGGCTGACAGTGTGTCACATTTCTCATGGATAGGAGGAAAACCGGCTCTGTCCTGAAGCCCCCCCCCCCAACTTTGCAGAGCATCTGCCATCACACACACACACGGGCACACACGCAGTTTGTGTTGTCCGGTCTGTGATCGAGAACAAACTTTGTGTCTAAGCTGTTCTCAGCTGTCGTTGGCTTTGTGTCTCCATCGCCATGGTGACAGGCGCTCACACTGGCACTATAGAGCTCCATTCAGAGGGAGACAGCAACTGTCTGAGCTGCAGCCAGTTGTTACGGCACAGTTATATAAGTCAGAATATTTTTTTATGACAGGCACAGTCATGCGTGGGGGAGGACGGCATCCAGAATCTGTCCCTGCTGGATGACGGGCCCTGTGATGATCTGTGTGTGCAGAGAAACAACAAAAGTCCTGAAAGCAGCAAGAGACAGAGGGCTTTGTTAGTCCAGGTGCTCTAATTCTTTACCTGGAGGTTTCCCAAATATTTCCCATTAGGAGCAGACTTAGATCAGAATGGCGTGTGTTGATGGGCAGAGACGGAGGGGAAGCGTGCATGTGCTTGTGAGAGTTTGAATTAGTCATGAGAGGAATGAGAGCTGCTGCATACTTCTGAGCTGACTTGCAGATGTTTCGTGGGCTGGATCTCACGTCTGCCGTAAGAGCAGCCCAACGGAATGCGGTTGTCAGGGAATGCTGAGGAACACACACACACACACACACACACACAGAAAATCTGTTATTCATTATTTATTGAGACCCTGACTGTTTCAGGCACGTCCAGTCTCCGCACAGTCACTGACATGATGCGATGTGATGATTGTATTAGTGTGTGTTATGGATGTGACACTGTGATGAATGGTAAAATACTGAAGAGTCAAAATAGTAGCTCACCGATGGCGAACTGACTCCACCTCTGGCTTCTTCTCTCCTCACATCTGGCCTCACAAGGATTTCTAACTGACATGTTGTGTAATAAACAGCTGACTCCCGACCTGCTCATTCTTCTCACTCAACCAACAGGTCCAATTCTGTGTCTGTCAGGTTTCTTCATCATCGAAACTGTTTTTAAATGAATGAGATGATGTTGGTATTGTTTTGTTCTGGATCTTGCCATAAAGAATTTCAAAAATGTTCAATTTCTATAAAGAAATGAACATTTTTTTAAACTTCTGTCTTCAGTACAGACGGACAAACTAACACGTCCTCTTTTCTTCTCCTTCCAGTCACGTCGACACAATGCTGCAAGCATCTGCAGAAGGAGAAGGAAGAGGTGCGTGCCAGTTTGGAGGAAGCCTTGAAGAGGCTGGAGAAGCAACACAAGGAGGAGCTGGTGCAGCTGGAGGACAGGTGAGGCATTCACCTCCGCTGATGTGCTCATCATATATGTGATATTTAGAACTCCTCAGGGTTACCACGCTGCCTCTCCTGGATCTAACACCTGTGTCACTCTGTGTGTCTGTGTGTTACTCTGTGTGTCTGTGTGTCACTCTGTGTGTCTGTGTGTCTGTGTGTCACTCTGTGTGTCTGTGTGTCACTCTGTGTGTCTGCGTGTCTGTGTGTCACTCTGTGTGTCTGTGTGTCACTCTGTGTGTCTGTGTGTCACTCTGTGTGTCTGCGTGTCTGTGTGTCACTCTGTGTGTCTGTGTGTCACTCTGTGTGTCTGTGTGTCACTCTTTGTGTCTGTGTGTCACTCTGTGTGTGTGCCTGTGTCAGGTTGAGGAGCTTTTACCAAACAGAGTGGGATAAAGTCCACCAGACGTACCAGGAGGAGGCCGACAAATGCCGCATGTTGATGGAACAGCAGGTCAGAGCGCACACACCTACACACACATACACACACGCTGATACATTTTGAGTCAGATGTTGTTAGTCACACGTGTTGTACGCACACAGAAACAAGTCGCTGCCTGTTAGTCTCGTAAAATGTTCTTCAGCCTGCGTCTCTCCCATAAACTAAGTTTTATTATGAAATAATTACAGACTAATTCAACATGAGCAGTGTCAAACACAGCTCTCACAGTAAGTGACGTGTATTATGTGGATGTGATGGATTGGTCTCCCGCTGTACAGCCAACATGGCTGCAGGACAACATTGCTGTCTTTCATCCACGTAAGAAATCTGTTCTACAGTTGGATGCAGATCTGTACGTTAGCTGGGAGGCAGAAGAAGCAGTACAGCCAACATGGCGGCCGTCAGCGCATCAGATTTTCAGCTTCAGGAACCTGTGACATCACTCATGCTCTGTCCATTCAGTGCACTCACTGGATCTGGACCTCTGTCTTTAGTGGAGTCATTTGCAAACCACCCTAACTTGCATGTGCATCCTTCAGGTGGAGGAGCTGAGGAGTCGACAGGAAGCAGAGAGGAAGAACCAGGAAGCCAGTCACAACCAGAAGATGGAGTCTCTAAAGCTGCAATACGAGTCCTCCATACAAGGTGTGTGCAGCATGAATACACACTCAGCACAGCAAAGACCTTCCATTTTATATATACTATATTATATATACTGAATAAATATTTGGAATAAGTTATTAGTTTGTGTCATCTTGCTCGATCACTGGACATTAATGTGTGTTTGTGTGTGTTTGTGATGTCAGAGCTGAAGACAGTCCAGCACACAGACCTGGAGAACCTGGAGAAAACACGAAAGGAGACTGAAACCTCTCTGTCTGTAAGTCTCTGTTCATCTAGATTTACAGACAAACTCCTCACACACCTGTGTGCTGAAGTCGATTCATCTGAAAAATACAGTGTGCATGAAGAGTGTGTCTAATGCATATGCACTGAATAGAAGTAGCAGATAAGCGTGCATCGTTTTATCCCGAGTGCCTTACAGAGCAGCAGTCACCACTGACTTCACATCCAAAAAATGTCCATATTTTTCAGGAGTGCTGATGATTTATCATGGAAAATTCTGCCTCGTAATTCAGTGTGTGCTGCCGGCCAGATTCACTGCAACATCAGTCAAATACAATCTGCACTTTAGTTTGAACATCCACACAAAAACAAAAAGCTCTGATCACTATGAGTGCGACCGCTTTGGAGTATTTCCTGCAAAAATATTTTCCTGCTTCTGTTTGGCTCGTCTGTCAAACTTTGTAAGCTGTTCACTCATCATGATTTGTGGCTCTGCTTCTGTCCACGTCTTCCCCTCTCCACAGGAGAAAATATCTGAGCTGTCTGCAGAGAAGGAGGCTCTGAATGAGAAGCTGAAAGTGGAGGAGGAGAGGAGAAAGCGCATACTCAGCGACAAGAGCCTGGTAAAGACTGTTAGATCTATGGATGACATGCTGTGAATGTAGGTGAGATTAATGAAAGAATATTAATGAGTGGGAGCGACACATCGTTGCTGAAAGTCCTCCCTTCAGGAAGGCCAAGCACTGAAGCCTCTCACTCACTAAGTTCTTATCATTGGCTCATCAGACCTGCTCTCAGGACATGCATCATTCCTCCAACACGTGCTGATATCCAGTAAGGTCCAACCTGACAGCAGCATGTGAGCTAAAAGTTCAGTGCTGGTCTGAGCACGGCCTCCCTCTGCTGCTGTCACAGACATCTCTGTAACTCGCAGTGTTCATCAGCTCACACACCCTTCATGATGAGCGTCAGCGGTGTGTGATTGTATTGTGACCTGAGCATCCAGGTTTGCGGTCGCCTCTTCTAACTTGTACGATTGTTTGTGGGTTGGTGCAGAAGGACTCCCACACGGTGTACCTGGAGCAGGAGCTGGAGAGTCTTAAGGTGGTGCTGGAGATCAAGAACAACCAGCTGCACCAGAAGGAGAAGAAGCTCATGGAGATGGACAAGCTGGTGAGCGTTAACCTGCGTCTACATCACATTCTGTCATCTCACTGTTTGTATGTTGTTTTGGGGAAAGTATTGAATCTGAAGTCCAAACTGACACACACACTAAACTCTGTGTGTGTGTGTGTGTGTCACAGGTGGAGACGAATGTGAAACTGGAGGAGTGTCTGAACAAGGTCCAACAGGAGAATGAAGATTACAAGGCCCGGATGGACAAACACGCTGCTCTCTCCAAGTATGTACTCCTCCTGCTGTGTGTGTGTGTGTGTGTGTGTGTGTGTGTGTGTGTGTGCGTGCGTGCAATGGTTAAGATTTGTGTGCCTCATATCTGTGTGTGGATATTGAACTCACGGTTGCAGGGTGAGTCAGTCATGTAATTTGATCTCACGCCTGACCTTACCTTTATGATTGAAATCACATGACAGTCACATGACGCAGTAATGTTTGCTTTCCGTCTGTTGATCTTGTTGTGCATCCTTCCTCTGGGTTTCTGACTAGAGAATTGGCGCCACCTACTGCTCACCTCCTGAACCAACTCCTAATATTAGCACAGTGGATGGAAACAAGTGTGCATTCTTTTGGCGAATTACTTGAAATTCAGTTAAATTTGGATGCAAACACGGCTATGGCGCTGTGGACGAGACAACAAGAACGTCCCACCATGAGGCGCTGTATTCAAATTACAGATCTAAAAATCAGAGTTTGTTTCTGTGCTTTCCAATCTTGTTTGTGTTCATGAAGCTGGACTGACCCCCGCAGTGCTCCTCCCTGCAGCCCACTCACAGCTCTCTGTCTCCCCCCGCAGGCAGCTGTCCAACGAGCAGGCCATCCTCCAGCAGACGCTGCAGAAAGAGTCCAAGGTCAACAAGCGTCTGTCCATGGAGAACGAGGAGCTGCTGTGGAAGCTGCACAACGGCGACTTGCTGGCGAGTCCCCGCCGCCTCTCGCCCACCTCGCCCTACAGCTCGCCACGGAACTCTGCCTCCTTCCCCACAAGTGCACCCCTATCACCCAGATAACCCGAACAAGCAACACCCCCCCTCCTCTCCTCTGACCTCCTGATTCTCCTCATCACATTTTTTAAGCCTGACAAAGATGGAAGCTGTTCCAAATCCAGAGGAAGTCTTCAGTCACAGCTGCGTTGTTGGATATTAATGATGAACTTGTACATTTGGAATAGTAAAGACTCTTATTGTGAGAGCCAGAAGACAATGCAGTGGCACCGATGCACTTAAATCTGAGCGTGGGACTGGCCTTGCTCTCTATCAAACGACCAGTAAACTTTTCTTCTTTTTCTGAAGAAAACCTAAATAACAGGCACACCTCAGGGTCTGTACATAGCGCCTCACGTTGGTTATGACTATCCTTACAGGTTTTTTTTCCTTTGTTATGTTGTACAGTTTAAGTTCAGCTCATCCTGTTCTTTTATACCTCTCTTTTTTAAAGAGGTGGATGAGAAAAAACCTTGGATTTGTGGCGTATGCAGGTTTGTGGAAACAGACTCAAAGTTGTTTGGGTTTAGTAAATCATAAAAATGACGGGTACTCGTGGATTAGCATGGATTCTTCTGCCTTTTCCTTCCTTTCTTTTTAAAGAGGATGATTTCTCTTTTCCCCCCAAAGAGCGACGCTCAATCACTGATCTGCTTTGGACCTGTGGAAGAAGTGCATGAACTCGATGTCCTTCTGTGGGAACAAATATTCAGTTTGAGGAAGTGACATGATCCAGTGGACGTGTTCCTCTGTGTGAGCTCCTCACAAACCTCTACCTTAATCTACTATGTGGAATGTAATCACCCTTGGATGTTAAATCTGAGCAGGCCAGTTCAGACACACACACACACACACACACACACACACACACACACACACACACACCATCTCAGAGCCAAATATGCAGTTTATTTAATAAAGATGGTGCTGGCTGGAACAGTGTTTACCCCCTCCTCCCTCCACCATTACTTCTTCCCCTAAGTGTCTCAGTAACAAAGGGATACGTCTCCCCCACATCCTCTGAAGTCACCTTGTGCCCACACAGAATCGAGGCGAAGCTGAACCAGTGACTGAAAAGTTCACATCTGTCTTTGCTTTGGGTCACATATAAAATCATCATCCGTGATCATTTCCACAGAGAGTCTCCTGAAAGCAGCTTCACTCTGTGTCTGTTTGTCCTGAAAAACCTCAGTTGTACCTAAATTGCCTAAGTCCTACCATGTTCTGCTTTATTTTGGACACAGAATAAATACAATATGACAGAAGACTGAGGTGACATTGTTTTATTTCAAATATTAAAATAAATGCACATTTTTGTCACAGTGTGAACAGGCTCATGTTCTGTGATGGGAATGCTCGCTCTCAGCCTATTGGCCCTGAGGACGAATGACACCGCCCGCCACTTTGCTGGGGTCGAGTTGTCCCGGTAACGGGGCGAGGACTGGTGGTGGATGCTCGAGGTCAGCAGCTCGCACCATCATGACCACGGATTTGATGGAGTACCACCAACCGTGCCATGTGTACCACACCACCCCGTCATCAGTCATGGCTTGGTATGGTCCTTTGTAGTAGTGACCGTTCAGGTTTCCTGCATCACACCTGCGAGGAGGACAAAGAAAAGCATCACACACACAATTGACCACTTATGTCTTTATTAATGTGCACATGATACATGTATAATAAGCTCTGTATTACTTGCTGAACCACCAGCCTGCCTTGGTGTGTCTGATACACTTGGCATCATCATCGTTTTCATCGTTCAGCTGGTCGTACGTGCTGAATTTGACCCTGGTTGACCCCGAGCCTGGACCGGCCCAGTTCTGGCCGGCTGGATGAGGGCCTTGGACGTCAGCTAGGGCGTTCCCTGCATTCCCATTGTACTCTCCCAAATGTAACTGAAACTGGTCCTGTGAGTGGACAGAGTAAAGTTTAGAATAAAATGTTCCAAAAGATTCTTGCAGCCAGAGTGACATTCATCAAGGAAAAGAGAGAAAAGAGGAGAAGTCTAAAAGTGAGAAAGAGGTGAGAGGAGAATGAAGCCAATGTCCTTGTTCATCATTGTTTCTATAGCAAAGGGCATCAAACACAGACAATAGTCTAAATATGACCCTCTGTGTTATGGGGATGGAGCGGGTGAGGATAAAGACATCAGAGGGAGGACAGACGGAGCTGCGGTTTTTTTTACAGGATAGAAAAGGCTCACAGTGGATTAGGGATGATTACGTGAGATTTAGTGAGTTAATCCAGTCTTTAGAATTTAAATCATTTTAAAAAGACGTGTGAAAACTAAACAAGAGAGGATGAGATGATGCAAATTCCTGAACAATTCACAGTAACTCTCCCCCATGACACTGTTTTACAGGTTTACCTTCTCATTGTCCACCTTGAAGTTCTTGTACTCTGCATAGCGCTGATTACCCTCAAAGTCCTCCATGTCGATGCGCAGGTCATAGTTTCCTAAAAGACAGCGAGTTACACGAGTGACCATCCTATGTCTACCAAATCATATCAAACAACACACACACACACACACACACACACACACACACAACACACCTTGTGAGGTGAGATAGTGTAGAGGTTCATTGCCCAGCCAGAATTCTCCTTCAGGGGAGAAGAGGTCTCCAAATCCATGCTTGTACTCCACCCATGCTCTGCACACACGGCGTACACACTGATGATACATCTGCTGTCTATGTCAAATCTAAAGAGGGTAAATTCTTATTTTTCTGTGTGTAAAGCTGACACACACACACACACACACACACCTGTCAAAGCTTTCTTTGCCGTCTCTCCTCCTCTGGAAGACGGTCCATCCTCCTCCATTGTTCATGTCACAGTAGACGCTGAGTGCAGTGGGAGAGCCGTCTGGACGGATCACATACAGCCCGCTGGCCACGTTACCATCTGCAAACACCTCGGAGCAGTCTGCGCGCACACACACAAAGACATACAAATATTCAGACCAGATTAATTTTCTAGATTTGTTATTGCTATTTTCTCTGTACCTCTGTAGAGGTTCTCTGGGCCCAGGTGGGAGTTGGGTATGAACTCCAGCTGTTGGGCCTGGCTGTTGTGGAGGTCCAGGATGTAACGATGCTGGTTGTCGATCACCATCTTTAGGCCCTGGATCTCAGCTTCCAGGCGGACAATCTTCTCCTCACATGGCACAGGGGCCTGGACAGAGAAAGAAAGTTGCTGCTGGACTTTGAAGAGCAGAAACCAGTCAACAAGCTCAGTTCAGAAACAAGTGTAGCGAGCGAAAGACGGCCAGCAAACATGTTACAACTAAACAAAACTGCAACCAAATATAAAAATATTATGCTACATGCTGAGTACTTTATTGTTATGTAATTTAACCTGTTAAGGTTCCTTGACAGGACATGCTGATGTCATACAAATTCAGTGACCTTCAGATTTAATTTGTGTATATAAAAATATAACCTGCTTTTGTTAATGTGGTTAAAAGGTTATGTTATAACATCTATTCTGAACTATCACTGGCAGCACAAGACAATCTGTGTGGTCGTTTTAGTTTGTTCAGATCCTCTCAAGTACTGGAACGACTGATGTCGTAAATATCCACAGTCTGTTTTTCATGTCTGGATTATCTGTTGAAGTTTGCCTTCTGCATCAAACTGTGACTCTTCCATCACTTTACCATTTTCCATCTTTTCCATCTACACCAATGTGGAGCAGCATAAGCAGCACATGGTGTCAGTTATTCCTGGTTTGAAGCTCGGCTGTGGCCTCTGTGTGAGGTCTACATGTTCACTGGTGACTCTAAATTGCCTGTAGGTGTGTTTTTATATCCCCAGTGATGTGTCTCCATTACATCAGCATTGTCATAAGATTATATTGAATACATTGAAAGTCCTTTTTCAGTGGAGTCCATATAGAGTGTACGTAGTGTTGCACCAGATTAGAGCCTCTAAACGTGTTTCTGGGTCTGGAAAGGAGACAGTCAGCCTAACTGGCAGACGCACTGAACACAGAGTGATCAGCCAGAGTCCATCACAGGTACTGAATCTCACAGAAACAAAGATGAAACTCTTCGACTACGCCTGGTTGGTCTACAGCCAACGTTTTACCACTGAGAAGTTACAATTAAAAAACAGACCTCACCATGATCATTCCAACTACTACTTCAGCAAACAAACAGTCCCTGTTAAAAACCTGTCCACGGTGAGGTCTGTGGAGCATCCAGTGAAGCAGGCACAGTGTAAAGAGCTGGTGCTGCTGATGTAGGCCTATTGTAAATGTGATTTTTAAACAGGGGAAATACCTATCAGCCCTTTTTGTGTAGGGGTGAAGGCAAAAAGCTCAAACTCTGTGCACATTATCCTAAACTGTGTGTGGATTATGGAATGATCTCGTGGCACAGTGTTTTTTATGATATGCTGAGAGTCATGTGGAGTGTCTTACCGCCAGAGAGGTAGCCAGGTGAAGAAGAAAGGCCAGTGATGTCCTCAGCATTCCCATGATCAGTGATCTGATGATGATGATGCTTCACTCTCCTGTCTCACTGTGTCTGTACAGTCTCACTGACTGCCTCACTCCTCTCTGCCTGCCCTGTCTGTCTGTTTGATGTTATATTTGACTTCATTGCTTTTTCTCACTGTGGACGTTACAGAAGACTCCATCTAGTGGTTGGATTACTGTCTCCTGCTCATGCCCACACTGAAGCTACAAAACACTGTTAGAACGATCTGTAGTTCCCAGCAACACCAACGAAGCTAGCAACAGACTAATCATGTATATACTTATCATCTTTGACTGTTGTGGAGGGTTAAAACTTCACTCACTCATCAATAAGGAAATACATTCATGAATGTAGAACTAACTACACAAAACAGTGAAACTAAACTACTAATAAATACTTCAGAGCCTAAATAAATGATGAACCAGCTAAATGTTGAGAAGTGCAAAAACACATTTTTAAAAGTGCGACTCCGGTGGGACTCGAACCCACAACCTTTGAATCACTCCTCAAGTGCTTGACTAGAAGTCCAATGCGCTATCCATTGCGCCACGGAGCCACCTGTTGATCGGGTGTGTGTAAGATCTTATAACATTTCACATGATGATTCAGGGTTCAGATGATCACAACGTGGATCGGTCACCATAAGCCTTGTCGTTATATAAGCGTTATACCAACGTTGCTGCATTGCTTTTGCCACATTTAACGTTTGGGACCGCTAACGGTGGGGAGGGGACGGAAACTGGAGCCGCCTCCTCGGGTCTCCCTCTGGGACTGGAAATGTTACGTTTACGTGCGTGGAGACACTCGAACATGTTTACTATTGTACGGAAGTTTTCGGTAAACGTAACGTTTCAAGGAGCCAAAATATCCTCTACCGTACCGTACAGACTATATTAAAGAAAGCCAGCAGCTACATGTTGGGCTGTTATGGTCAGTTTATCCCGGTGATTTTAGAGCACTACTTCCGGCCTTCAAAATAAAAGGACGAACGTGTGTAAACGGTTTGGCTGCCACACTCATCCACAATGACTGAATTATTGAATTCATTATATAACGTGAATCACATCTATTGGCGCCACATTTTCACTGTAGAACTTTATCTGGCATAAACAGCATGCAGCGTTCAAACAGGAAACATGCTTGTATTGTACAAAAGGAGCTCCACAATGAGCTCTGTGCATCAGCTGGTCTAACAATGTTGAGTTTGAGTTCTTATTAAATGTGGAGCTATATTGCTGAATACAGTGTTTATTCAGCAACTATCTATCCTAAAAACTACGTCAAAATAATATGTCAACAACAACTTTTCATTCTTCACCAGACATGAATCTTAAAAATGTTACCAGGAGGTGACTCTGGTGACTTGACAGTGATTTGATGGGGCAGTTCTCTGTGCCATGGTAGTTCTGCTTATGATTATAGTCAGATCTTAGTAGCATTCTTGGTAGTAATAGACAACATCCTGCAGCTGCTGTCACTACCATGAATTCTGAAAACCCATCACTTCTCTCTGCAACTACCACAGTCTGACCAAACATACCCTGTAATAACAAGGATGGCACAGTTGCCAATGTTGACTCACTGACACAAACTAAAGCCTCACCTGTGCAGTGACTTTTGTCAATGATCCATCATCATGCATATCTGTGTATTTGAAAGTTGTATAGAGTGTATATGACTCTGAACTGATTTTTAGATTTCTAATGTTTCTCTTTTATTTTTTTATCCACCTCGTGTATTATGAGCTGCTGTAACGAGCAAATTTCTCCAGTGTCTTATTTTATCTGATCTTATACAGACCAACGAGGAGGAGTAAGAATATATGACTGTGTCTTCTTCCTATTCCCCTTTAAACATCTACACTTTCATTTGTACTGGTTTGACATGTTTACCTTTTCTTTTCTTTACTTTTTTTGTAACACAAAGTGCTTCATGTAACAACACACACAACAATGAAGAGTGTCCAACAAAATAGATCAAATAAATAAAACAATCAACAAGGCCATATGCTATAATAAATGAAAGCCACTAAGAAAACCCAACAACTTAAAGGAAGTTTAAGAGCAGTACAACAATAAAACCAATAAAATGTTTCAAAGTAAATTAAAATCTACAAGGTGAATAAACACATGCGTTAAAAAGTAAAAGACTTTAAAGAGGCGCAGTCAGATCCACACTTTAGTCTGGTACAGAGGACTGAGTGACGAGCTTTATGTTTCTCTAGTTTGTTTGTGACTTTTAAAAATGCGTTTGGTTGGTGCTGCCCTCTAGAACTAATTGAACTATGTGGTCAAGTCACAAGTAACAGCTGAACATCAGTCAAGATCAACAACACACATACAGATAGCGCCCAGGTAATATTACTGACTAGTCCAACAGCAGTCAGCCCAGCTTGGCGTCTGTCTTTCAGACTTTTATTTCACCAAGCTCTCACCAACCACTAAAAGTCAGTTCGAGGTTTACTCTTGTCCTGCAGCATCAACTTTCTGCATTAAGTGTACTGTGGATATTTTCCTCTGTCGGTATGTCACTAGAAGTTGTTGAGCCCAGTTACATTGCCTACTTGCCTAGCTCATATTCTGACACGACATCTGCTCTGCTTCCTGTCAGCATTCTCCCCTGCATGAACACACACTAGCAAACTGAGCTAATACAGTTTGCAGCAATTAACTTCACTGTCCACCAGGAAGCTGCGTAAAGCCCAGAGAGCTGATGTGGAGCAGCAGGAGGACAACAGAGCAGGACAGGATTTTCACAGACTTCCACAAAGGGAAGGAGAATAATTGTATTTTTCAAATGACTGAGTGCTCCATGAATGCTTATTTTAGTCTGTCATTCTGTACAAAGACCATAATAAGAGTAATAAGAGGATGACCACTAGATTTCTGTGTATGTGTGAGAAGCATTGAAATCATGTTCATTATGCTGCGCTACTCTTGTCCTGCAACACTGTTGCACCATTAGATCTCGTCACACAGTTCTTGTGAGGTGAAGTTTTTTTCTACCTCTCCCCTTTTGGTTCTGGTGTGAATTGGTGGCACAGTCTAAAGTGTACTATACAGTGCTTGGACTGCATCTCCAAACACAGGCCCAGCTTGTTTTTTTTTTTGTTGTTGTTGTTTTTAAAAAACAAACTTAACTTAAACCCCCAAGTCCCCTTCAGCACCATCTCAAGTTGCAGCATCCTTCCTGATATGACAGTAACAGACAGAGAAGTCAGTGTTGGTAGTAAAAATCAGCTCTTTTATTTGCTCAGTCACCCACTGTTCAGCCCATATTAAATCTCTGCTATAAGTTAGATATTTACAACATATTCAAGGCCCTTCACAAAATGCATCGTGATCGTCTTTACAAAGAAATCTATTTACATTGTACAAAACATTGCATACATGATCATCCATACCCTAAACCCTCAGCCCCTTGCAAAAAACAAAAAACAAAAAACAAAAAAAGCTGTCACATTTTCTTCATTTGTCTTTTCCCCACCATAAAGTTTGATATTTCCCACTCCAACAACGCAGTGATTTTTTTCCTTTTCTTTTTTATCCCCCATGTTCAGACAGGCAGTTACTAAATCACAGTCAACTGGTCAGCTACTGAATTACTCATCAAGACTGTCAGTAAGGCAGGCAGTTCAGAAGTCCTTGCTCAGTCAGATCACTGCTCTTAAAGATGTGCTCTACATGACATGTTGAAGTTCCTCTAGAGGATCTCAGTGTCTGCACACGTTGATGGATGAATTGAAGCCAATGGAAGACGGTGAGAGAGCCAATCAATTTTAAGAAAATAGAGTTCTACTCATGTTGGCCGTTTGAAAGTATTTTCTTGGAGTGCTGGTTTCAGACGCTGGGAATGAGAAACTGTGTGGAGCTTCATGTAGGAGGACACGAGGAGTGCTTGATTTCTTTTTTGTGTCCTGGTCAGACTTTCTGCTGATTCATTAACCAGAGTCAGCCTCAGATTATTACGTTAGCTTAAAGCTAGAAGAGGCTGTTTAGGAGTGCAAATGTTGAGGAAAACAACAAATATAATACAATGTCACAGCCTCTGGATCTGCTGTCTGGTCTGATGCATTTTGACTGACTTGCTCTTTAAGAAACGGCTGTCTGACAGGATGTTGATTGTTACAGTTACACGTCGAGTGTTCTTTAATATTCATAAATGCAGTTTCTGACATCCTAGTCTATCTCACTATTCCTGCCTGAATCTGAACCTGACTCGCAGACAGAAGCAAGCATTATGCCAGCCAGTGTATGTACCAACACTTCAGCTGGTTAGACACACTGATGATACCATAGAATCCTCCACCAATAATAATAATAAAAAAAGGACTCTTTGGTGAGTGAGACTGGAAATGTAGTAAGTGTTCAATAGTTGGAGTTGATGTGATTCAGCAGAAATCAATGTAGTGGTTTAGAAAAGACCTGAGAGCCCAAAAGAAGAGAGAGACGGCGGGTAAACACGACAGACAGACAGTCAGAGCCCAACATGTTTCCAGTTCAGCCTCCACACCAAACACTTGTCATCTGGAGTGTCGCATGTCAGTGTGATGCATGACCGCATGGACCAAAGTTTAAAGGCATATTTTGGCTGATAATCAACAATTTTGGGCTGAAGCTGTTAATGGTCGATACGCAGTATCTTTCAATTGGACTGTTTTGACTCCGTCATGCTGGAGGTGCACCGACACCGACTGGCTCATATCAAAAAACTTTTCTTTAGAAGGACAGTATCAGCTCGATATATCTGTAAACTTATAGTCATGGATGTGTTTTCTTGGCATGTTCATCAGTGTGTATGTCCTCATACAGTTGCCATGGTTTCAGCTTCCTGTCTTCCTCATACAGCCACTATGTTGTTCATCTCCCATTTCTGAGTGGTTTTACTGGTGTCACAGTCTGATATGAACACTTTGTGCAGCAGGTCAGAGCGGTCCAGACATTTCCCTGTCAGAACACAGATGAACATTAGCAGTGTTTGTTAGCACCCCTGTTCTGTGGTGGAAAATCATTAACATAAACCCAGACATGGCTGCTGATACAACAGCAACCATGTTCAGAGTTGTTGTCATTAATCAGCACACACATATCAGCTCTAGATTCAAGTGTCAGTGCTATTCTCCTGTACCAACAAAGTGTCAGAGCCCACAGTAGCAGATGATTGAATAAATGTTTAGAATAAAGCAGATGTTTACCTGTTGGCACATGAGTGAAGCGATGGAGATCCTGCATAGATGACAAAGAGAAACAAGGAGAGTGGGTGAAGTTTGTTCCTGACTGATCAGTGAGCACACACATACACTGATGAGCTGTTCAACAAGAACTGAAGACACACTCAGTAAGGTGTGTGTGTGTGTGTGTGTGTGTGTGTCTCACCTTGAAGTACTTCCACTCAGTGTGCTGGTTCTGCTCACAGTGTGTGATGATGACAGCTGAGTTATCGCCTCCTCTGGTCAAACACTGATCGTACTGCATCAACTGGTTGGCTTCATTGATACGGAACAGCTGTACACAAAAACACACACAGACACTCACTAATGTGAGTAGGTATATACCAGTGTTTGTTTTTTTATTTGCAGACATATCTATGAATTTTGTCTCTATGAATCTGAATTTTTATGTTTCATTTGGTTCTGTGATACACTTTGTGCTGCATGTTTGCATGAACAATGCTATAGAAATAAAGTTTGTTCAAATTTGGAGTTTAAACTTAGAACTTTAGAACTATGGGGTGGCGTTTAGCTCATTTGGTAGAGCAGCCGCCCCATGTGTGATCCACTCAGTCCTCGCCCACCCTTCTCATAAAATCATAGTGCAAAGTGTTTTTCTGTTCATTACCTGGTTGCCCCCCATCCTGTGGCAGGGTCCTATTTCCACGTTGCCTCCATTGGTGCGTCCCATACTGTCGATACAGTAACTGGTCTCAAAGCCTCGGATCTGCACACGTGGACAGGATGGACAATCTTATGGCACAGGAAGTTACACAAAATGGTTAAAATATAATGTCAAACAAGTGTGTGCGTTTGCCTACCTCCCCCCATTCTACGTTTTTAGGAGGCAGAGGGTAGTGCAGTGGAATGTCGTATGCGATTTCCTCCATGAACCACTTGAAGCTCTTGCATCGATGTTCCTCCCTGACAAAAAGTACAGCAACAATTCATTTAGGATTCCCTGTGAGCTCATGATGCATTCAGGGCAGAAACAATGACAAAAATAAAAAGGAGGGAACTGCATGAAATTACAGATTATTTCAAGAATCTTTAATGTTGAAGTGAAGACATCTTTTTAAAATGCAGAATAAAATACACACAATGACCATCTTCAACTGTTGTCTGAGTTTGTGGTGTGCAGGGGCCTTTGGAGACTAACTGATAGTAAAATGACACTGAAGATGTGGAAAAGGTGAGACAAAAGACCAAACATCCAAAACAGGTGTGTTTATTGTACCTGAAGCGTTTCAGCTCAGAGATGTCTCCGTAGGCAAGAGTGAGAGTTTCAGGACGACTGGCGTAGAAGTAGTCCTTGTATTCATCCCACCATACCTCCACCACCCGAACATAGTTCTACACACACGCACACACAGTGTTTTGCTCCATTTGACATGACATAGCTGTACTAACCAGTTACACCTCACAATATAAACATAGAAAATGTTGCAGTGCAACTGATGAATGCCACACTGGATCCAACACTGCACACCTGGCTACATCATGTCCCATATAACCTGGTCTTTATGAAAGAAGAGTGACACATTTTTCTTCTAGGGGTGAGATGATGAACATGGAGAAGACAGCAGAAGTGAACATGTTGAGTGACTGTAAATCTCAAAAAATCTGTTTCCATAAGAAGCTGTAAAATAAATCACTCATCACTTTTCAGATGATTAACGATGAGGGGAGAAATATCACCCACTGACAGACAAGTGGAGATATTTGTTCTGTAGAACCTCTTCCACTCCACGCACCAAAGTCATTTAGACACTTTTGTGTAGTGTAGTGGGGTCACTTTTAAGTCCAGTGTAAACTTGGAGGCATAAACTAGTACCAACCACATCACGCTAGCTTGACAGGAAGGGGTGTTAGATGTCGCTCCAGATGGTCTCTTGACCTCGACCTCAATCTAACTGAGTGACAATGGTTTCTGTGAGTGCCCTCGATTAATACTAATCCCATACAGTCTTGGGGAGTTTTCTGTATACAGGATCAATGTTTTATTCTTGCCTAGCATATTTAATATTTCTTCATATTGGGATCCCTAAACAGCATAGAAAGGTCATAAGTTGGGGAAAGCTGAGACTCAACAAGTCCATCCATATCCATGTGTGAAGTTAGCACCACATAGTGGACATCTGATTGTCTGAATTCACTCTATAAAATGCCACATTATGGCAAACAGGAGAGGTCCTCTCTAAAGATCCCCCTAAAATATGCTTATAATAAAGAGGGCTGTTGGACCACCTGTTGGAATTAAAGACCTCTGTACTGAACACATACACACACACCTGAGCTTTATTTAACAGAAGCATTACAGTGCTTTAGGAATCAGATAAAGAGAACATGTTTCTTTGAGTTTCCAGGTGTTTCAGAGGGTGAATTACCTTCAGAGTGGGTGATGATCCAACGTGTGCAGGTGGAGGGTTGCCTTGCCATCCTTGAAGTCTGTAGATATGGCCGACACGAGAACACGGTACAAAGAGCAGCTGTCCACCACACTGCCAGATCTACGTGAACATGCAGACACACAAGGTGAATCTTATTCTGAAGCCTCGTTTCATGTGTGTGATGATGTGTGTGAGGCCATTCAGCATCACTGTGTACAAACTGGACTATTCCACGCATACCTTGTATGATATTTCAAAATTCTCTCCTCCCCATATCTGCAGTCCAGGGTCATATAGACCCAGCTCAAAGAAGTACTCTCTCTCTATAGCAAAGAGACCCCCGGCCATGGCTGGAGACCTATGGGTATAAAGAAACACAAACATCCACAGACACACACAGGTCCTCAAAACAGGAGCATCACCGAAGCTCAACATTCTAAGTCAATCTGTTATAAGGAAATAGTCACATGAGGTGTTCTTTTCAGGCTGGTTTGAATGTCACACATTAAAATCAGTTACTGGATGAATGACAATGAGAACACAGAGCAGGAGTTCACACTGACAGAGAAGCAAAGTCTAAGCAAAGTAAGAAATTAGTGAAAGCAGAGCTGAGAATAGAACGGCTGACAGGAAGACATGACGAATGAGAAAGTGATGGGGAAAGGTGGGGGTGATGGGTGCCCCATCCCGAACCCAATTCACACCAGAAACTCCCTGTAGACCTGACAAAATGTCCCAACACAAACTAATCACTCCCACGGCTCGTAGGTCAGGACTCAGTCATTTGTCACTGAAGGCGTTGCTATTATGCTGTCAGAGCCTCAGTCTCTGTCATTCAGCTGGACAGAGAAAAAAAGGTTCACAGAAAAACAGGAAGTGATGCTCTAAATTACTGTAGTTACCACATAAATGTCAGAAAGTCAAACTAAGAGTAGAAGTCATAAAATCCCAGTGAAGGAAACAAATGGAGCGCGCAGCACATAGAAGTGAGACACCAACGACCTCCCGACAGTAGAAACATGAAGGCACAGACGCAGTCAGTGGACAGGAGACTGTAGTGAGCTACTCCCCATCACATGTAGACAGTTAGTTATGATATGCAGCAAAGGTTAGACTCATATTTGAAGTTTTCCAAATGTTATTATCTGAAGAGTTGGTGTTAACGATCAGCTGTCGGTACCCTCACACCCTGCCTCGGTTATCATCATCATTAAACTAGGACTTTCTGCTGAGATCTGTTGGTTTTTAACCACTTCAAATGAGCATTTTTTCAAATGAGTTGAGGTATTCATGTCAGACATATCATTAGCATCTATCCTGGTTAGTTGGAATGTGTTTCATTTGTCCAGATTAGTCACAAGGCATTGGTTTTCTGTACCTATATGGCTCAGTCTGATATTTTCTCAGTTTTTTTTCTTTGTCTCCCAGAGGAACTCTCTTCCAGAGCATGCTCCAGTCCCAGGCTCCTCTAGCGAAGCCGTCGTTGTCTCCTCCCCCCTGGGGCTCGATGGTGAACTTCTGGCCGTGGATGGAGTCGATCAGAGGCACCGTGCACACCGTTCTGACAGAGTAGGGGGTGGGGTGGGGCCATGCATGTAAGATACATGGGGGAAAGATGTGTAGGGGTGGTGTGCATGCAGGGGGGAAAAAACAAAAGAAAAACAAAAAACAAACAAACAAACAAACAAACAAAAAAAAAAAACACGCAAATACAGACAGCAATGCCCACACAGACATGGGATGGGGTGTGCCGGAGACCAAGACAGAGCGAGACACGGTGGAGGACAGGACAGGTGGGATGAAGGGATGGGAGATGGAGACAAACAGAACAGGGATGAGTGTTAGCATGCTGGTTGCTGTGTGTGTACCGGTAGGGCTCGGTGGTATGTTTTCTCTTGGACTTCTCTCTCTGGCTAAGCGGTACTCTCTTCCAGAGCAGGCTCCAATCCCATGCTCCTCTAGCCAGTCCGTCCTCATCTCCACCCTGCTGGGGCTCCATACTGTACTCATTACCATCTATATAGTCTATCAGTGGCACTGTACATACCGTCCTACACACACACACACACACACACAAAACACACATACATACCTTTGTCTGTATTGGGCTGTGGTGATGAGTTGAACATTACACACAAGCAAATCCCTTGTCTACATGTCACGTCACATACAGTCTGTATACAGTGATATTATAGATATTGTTATGTTAAAATGATGGTTTCCCTTTTGGACCTTAAAATTAACACCTACATACAATGATGCTACACTGACTTGTAACAGGTGAATGGTGGCTCCGTGTCCTATCACACACCAATTATTTGACTGATTTTGGTGAAACTGGATCATATTTAAAATGGAGGAAATGTTTTCCGCTTTCCCTTCTGGCTGCTCTACCTCACCATTCTGTGGACTACTGAATAATATTAGCTGGCTGCTCTGATAAGAGCCAAACATCAAGCAAGGTCAACAACACAAGACAAAGTTGTCAACTCTGGTTTTTGAATGACGTAATGTTTCAGTAACGTAATCAGAAGAAATACACATAGACAGCTGTCCATATTTACCCCAGTGAGCTTACCTCTGAAACTGGACAGTGGAGGCTTAAATTGCAACAAACACCAAATCTTACCAAATGTTGCTTTAAAAGTTAAGAAGCTAATCTCTATCTTCTTCATGCTTCCTCTTCTTTCATACAAAGATGGCTGCTCCCTTGGCGTTCCTATGTTAAGTGTGATCCTCCATTTGTCGACATTTAACTTCCTTAAAGTTCACAAACAAAACAAACACTTCTTCTATGTCTTCTTCTACGTGCTCTGTAGAGCCTTTTGACCGCTCTGGGCTACTGTAACAAACATGGCGGTGCAAGATGGAGAACTCTGTAAGAGGACCTGCTCCAGATGTAGACAGAAAAGGCTCATTCGAAGCTCATAAAAACATAACAATTATGTTTTCAGTGATATATTCACCATGTTCCATCTCTGCTAACTGTAATCACACTGAACCTTTAACAGCGGAGCCATCTCTGTCTTCTCAGGTGATGCTTCATTGCACCTGTAAGCAGCCTTGCATGTTCTAGAGTCTTGCAGGTAGTAAAACACTAGTGCCAACATGTTTTGGGTTTCTGCAACCCACAGCTCTTTATCACTGCATCAGGACAAAAAAGAAAACCTATCAAACACATAATTATCACTGCGCTGCGTCGCAGGGATAATTATGTGTTTGGATGTGCTGCAGTTTTAAATAAAGACAAGGTCGGATATGGAAATACAACACTAACGCGTAAAAACTGCCGTCTGCATACATCATGACACAAGATACTTCTTTTGTCCTTTTATCACTCTTTCTACCTCTAATGACATTTCTACCTCTAATGAGTATATTCCCCTGGTGTGAGATCAATAAAGTTTATCTTCTCTTATCATCATGTGTGTGATGATTAACAGATGTGTGTGTGTTACCTGTCTTTTGAAATTGGGGCAACCAGAGGAGCATACCAGTTGACTCCAACCTCACAATGAGCATCCAGGTAGATCAGCACCTGGAAAACAAGCGCTCCTTTGTGTTCAATGGGAATGTGACCGTGTCAGTCTGACCCACACTGCTAACTGCTGATCATCTGGTTTAGGTTGAGAGCTCAGAGAAAACTGTGTCGTATATGTAATGTTACATGTTATATGTAGGGAGAGCCACAGATGAATATTCACACATTAGACGATCATGTGATACCTGTCCTTTGGTGGCCTTGTGGGCTCCTATACTCCTGGCCTGGATCAGTCCTTCTCGCTTCTCATTTCTGAAGAGTTTGACCAGACCATTCCACTGCTTGATGTAGTCTTCCAAACGCTCCTTCAGATGGGCTACACACACACACAGACACACACACACAGACACACACACACACAATGTCACTTTGACAGCAAAGCCTGCCAATATATATATTTTATAACTAGAGCCCAGCTGTCGTCTTTAAACAGGGATGACTTATCCTTCCTCATCCTGCACTGTCACAGCTCTGCAGTGTTACACTACATCTGAGAGTCCAGACTCTATTCTGGAAAACAGAGTGCTCAGTCTTTATAATGGATATTATGGTAATGGTTATGAATGGAAAAACCTCAGACTCATTAAATCTCCAGTTTCTCACACTGATGTAGGATTTATTTTTTGAGACAATAAATGTTTCACTGCACATGTGAGGGCAGCTCGTAGACTGCTCTGACTATGAAATGACAATGCAGTTAACAGTAGTACATGCTGTTGTTTTGCACTGTGCAAACAGGTGGAACGACTTTGCTGATTAACCTCACGTCAGAAAATGACCTTGCTGCAAACTGCGACTCCAACATGACCTCAGAGCTGAGTAGTCAGATATGCAAACAAACACAGGTGCTTAGAGAGCTGTCTGCAATCTGCGCTGTACTGAACTGTTGAAGCTTCATTCATAACATCTGAATCACATTTTTTGCATGCCTGTAAGTCAACTCAAATTCTATTGAAAAGGATGAATGTAATCACTTAGAAAAGTCACACAATGCTTTCATCTAATGAAACATTCTGATTTAATCCAGATTATTTGGCATTCAGCAACTCTCTTGCTGCACACAGCTGTATTAGCAGTGTAGTCCAGCAGCAGTCCAATAGCACAATCAGTGACATTAATACAACCACAACAACACTAAATGTATTCAATCTCTAAATCTTACTTCAGTACTTATCGTTCTAAGATCTTCATCATATTTCATATTTGCCTGCCTACGTGCATTTATGTTGACAATCTAAAGAAAGCTGTTTTTTCTGCACTGTTCATCACATAATCAGTCCATCCATGATTCCACTCCTTCATCCAGCCTCTACACTTTGTGAGCACAGTGAACCCACCTTTGTTGCTGAAGTCGTCGATCATGACGATCTCAGCCAGGTATTTTCTGGGGGTCCTCTTGATCACACTGTGGACGGTTCGCATCAGCGTCGACCAGCCTTCATTATGGAAGACTATGATCACACTGGAGGTCAGCAGTCTGTCGTCGTAATGCCAGAACTTACACCTGCAGAAGTGGAACACAACAACGAGGACAGGTCAGGCAGAGTCAAATGCAGCTTCATGTGAGGCCTTCACCTGCTTCATGACCGGTACAGACTGTTTATAATTATGAAGAACTAAAGAAATTGTTATGATTACAGAAACATTACTTGCTATAAAACAGTGTTTGTTTTATAAGGCTTCAAAAAGAGTGTCACCAATACTGCACATTAAAGTTAGTCATCACTGGTCAAAGTACTGCTCAGCCTGTGGAGCCTCTGGAGCCTTGACATGTCAGCGCTGATGACATCAGGGATGTTTTGTTTTTGAACAAAATGAATGGATGTGTGGGCGAGTCCAAACTGCAGAAATGGAGTCATCTAATTCAGTGTGACATGCGTTTGCAAATGTAGGTGTCAAAGAAGTCCCTTTGGTGGGGCAGTGGCAGTGACTGCTGGTGACATAGTAGTCATTGTAAAAATGGAAAAAACAACCAAAAACGGGTTTTGGGCGACTTCAAAAAAACATGATGAGAAGGAAAGTCAACAGAGCAAAGCAGGAAATATAACAAGGTGTGGTGGGGTGTGCTGGTGTGTGTGTACTTCTTAGAATGGGAAAAAAAATCTCCAGCCTGAGCAGAGTGTAAATAAATGCTGTGAACTTGTCCAGGTAGAAACAGAACAGGATTAGTGTTAAAACACGAGTCCCAATGCTACTGGGCCACACAACAAACTAAGGTGGTGTTTAGAATGGGAGGAGGTTAAGATGAAGTAAATTGGCCATAGACATGATGAAACCTGACAAATCTGTTGACCAATAACCAGGCAGAGCAGCTCAAGTCCTAATGCATGGTGTCTGTCTGTTTAAGGAGGGCTTTTTAAAAAATGATCAGGAAAAAAAGAGACAGCTGTTGACAAGCACTGAGAAACTTTGGCTCTTTTGATACAGTCTCTAATTTCAACTCTAGTGTTTACTTCTTCAGAGCAGTCAACATCACATCGTGAGACAAAAATAGCACATACAACACAATGACAGCAAAGAATGGACAGAACATGAGTGACATCACTCACAGATTTCTGAAAGGCTGATTTAAAGCTGAAAATAAGCAGCACTGCTCGCCGCCATGTTGGCTGACTAATCTAAATGAACTGATTTCAAAATGGATTCACAGTAAACATGAAGAGTTACGACTGTGGTGAGATGTCTGTGGTCTAATGTGTCTGGGGAGCACAGCAGGGTGGTGGTGGTGGGAAAATATTGCAAAAGCCAAAGAGGATTTTATGCATTTGTTCAGAGTGCATAATGAATGAATTATAGAAATACCAACTGGATTTGATTTCTGTTACACTCATAGAATACACTCTTGGATCCTGTTTGGTCAGTCAGCTGCATTGAGGTGCTCAATCCTCCAACATGTTTAGGAGTTGGTTTAATCTGCACAAAGCAGCTCCAGCTATCAGGATTTTCAAAAGTGTTGCGGCTGTAACGTGACAGGGACGTGCCGCTGGACTTTTGGGGAAACAGAGTGCAATGAGCCAGAGATATCAGAAAGTTGATGGTTATCAGCAGTGAATGACACATCCTTCCCAATTACATCATTTTAGGTCCAAACAAAGCCATGGCAGTGTCGAGAGGAGCAGTTTGTCTTGACTTTTAAATTCTATACTACTTTTAGAGTTTTTGTTTGTGTTAGTTGACCTCCAGTAACCTGTACAGAACTAACTGTGCGTTATTACAAACTCACAGCCCTGGTTCCACTTCTACCAGAAGACATGACGTCACAGGGGAAACCCTTCAGTTGGCAAGCACACTGGTAAATACCTCAGCAGCATGTATGTCACATTTCTGCTGCTGGCCTTACAACCATCCTGA
The DNA here is from genome assembly GCA_023373845.1 of Nibea coibor. Classification (NCBI taxonomy): domain Eukaryota; kingdom Metazoa; phylum Chordata; class Actinopteri; family Sciaenidae; genus Nibea; species Nibea coibor. The sequence goes on along the minus strand of CM041719.1, from coordinate 26,150,034 downwards.
CAAAAGATGAAATAATGCTGCTGGCACCTTTCCAGAGAGAATCCTCCTGAACCTGCACCAACACAAAGTGAGGCTATGACAGACACAGCAGATTATTCACTGTTTGCCCTCATTAAACTCAGCTGGCAGTGCTCATTTCAACACACTTTGTGATGTGATGCAAATATGGAGCCACCCTTGAACACACACCTCCCCTCTGTGTCTGCTTCTTACTGTGTAAGACTGTGTACTGTGTTGTTTCATTCACTCATGGACTCATTTTAAAGTCTAACCTACAACATGTGTGTGGAGAGTATGTTTCTCCACAACAATTAAGTAACAATATAAAGAAACACATGGAGGATGGGAGGGCGTATGAAACAAAACATGCCACTGGAAGAAAACTGGAAAGATTTTAAGAGTTGTCAACTTGTGTTAGAGTTTACAGAACTCTGGGGGGGGGACTCAGATGTGACATGATGCCCATCATGGGGTTGCACCCATGTTGTAATGTAGAGGACTGGTTTTGTAACCTGCATCTGTTTAAAGATCTGTGGAGCATTCAGTGGATGAGTCACACCCTACTGACTTCTGCATGTGTTTTACTTAAAAGACAAGCTAATTGTTGGGTGTTCTGGCTGGTTTGGTGCTAGATATAGGTGAGGTCAGGCAGGTGTGTCTGTGTGTGTGTGTGTGTGTGTGTGTGTGTGTGTGTGTGTGTGTGTGCGCATTACTTTAATGTGGGAAAGCCTGAATGAGCTCCTCCTTTTAAAGAGCAAACAGGATTTATCCTAGCATTAGGTTTGCATTTATTTAAAGCCTGAGCGATGTGGGATTTGGGATGAAGTTGTATACAGGTGATGGTGATCTCTTGATTTCAGGTCAAAAGGAGTAAAGTAAAGAGTATGAACTCACTCTTCATGGCGTATATCGCTGATGGTTCGGTCCAATGAGATCATGTCACTAGCCACCATGTTGAAGCCAAACTCTTTGATGGAAGCCTGGACAGAGTCTTTGTACTCTGGACCCAGGACAAAAGGTTTGGCTCCCTCACCAGGTCCGCCAGGGACGCCCTGAGGCTCAGGTTCCTTGGGCTCAAAGTTGCCCAGGATGCCTTTCTTCAAGATGGGGCTGGCATAGGCATGGGTGTGCGGTTTGAACGTTACATACTGCTGCTGGATCACCTGATTCTGGTTGGGCTGCTGGTCAGGGTTCTTGAGATTGTCAGCTGCTCCTGTAGACAGTAATCAGAAATCAAATGATGACCCAAAAAATGGTCAATATGAACAACAGATCAACAGCCGGTTCTGTTTGTAAATGTCACACAAACATTAAACCTCCAACAACAAACACTTCAACTGTTGTCTTTCCTCGTGGAATGTTTCAAAATGGAACCAAACTCACCATGTTTGAGTCTGATGGAGTTGAGGTCGACCTCCACCCCCTCTACATGAGGCCACGGCACCACGGGCTTAAACTGATCTGCTGGATCTCCTTTGGGCAGTGAGCTGTCATCCTGTACAGAGGGTGTAAACATGGCACAGATGCACATTAACATTCAACATGTTTTAGATCGTCACCCTCTCCTCTTTGAAAGAGTTTACAATCTGAACAATGTGTCAGCCTGACCACACCATCATGTCACCATGTTGGTGTCTGTGTGTCATCATGTGGTGTCTGTGTGTCTGTCCTGGGAGACAGACTACCACTCTTCATGAGGTTTCCTCCATGATTCCCCATTAAAAATGTATTTTCGTTAGTTTTCCCTGATCCCAGGGTCTAAGGACAGAGGGTGTCTTGTGCTGCACGGTTTGTGAAGCTCAAATTTGTGAGTTTGGATGCAGTTGCAGGTGATTCCACTGATCTACAGGTGGGCAACATGTGCAAAGCAAAGATACCTGTGTCATATTTCATCTCTTGACTGCCGATGAGACAGAATCAGAAAAAATGCTGCACCTGTTGATTGAATTTAAGTGAGTCCAGCCGTAGATGGTTGGAAACCTTATAGCTTATTTGAAGGAAGAACTGTGAGCTCCTGTTTTTGTCATTCAATGGACGGCTGCTGGTGTTGTGATGGTGTGCTCCACCTTGTTAATATGGAGCACATCTACAGTGTTCTTCCTTTCCAGTGGCCACTTTGCGGCATACAGTCACAGTTTCACACTGAAATGCCTTCATCATCTTGAACTGATTCATAAAGCTGCACTGAGGGACAGAGACAGGACTGCTGCTGCTGCAGGTCGGGTTGGCAGGACAGAAAACAAGCTTGAACTAATAAATAGAAGTGTCTGCTGTGTTGAATTCAAATCAGGGGGCACTGTGATCAAACATTAACCAGCCTCATCAGTAACTCACTGCTCTGCTGGGCTGATGACAGGATGCATATTGTTGTGGCTAATACACATCAAGTCATTCACATGTATCCTGGAGGGACTGTTAAGCTTAAGCTGTCACTTTACTCTTAATAACCTATTCGATTTGTGTTGACGAGATTCATCTGCAATTATACCAAGAGAGCAAAGAGCACACAGGAAGAGAGCTCACAAATACCCAGAGTTCCTCCTGACGACGCGAGGCTTGTATCCAGACATCAATTGTCAGAAGACCAATTAGTTAAATTAATGCTGGTGGTGAGAGAAAATCAAACGCGAGGTTGGCTCAAATGTCATTAACACATCATGTAAAGAGACTTTCACAGCCATGAATGCAGCTGACTGAGATCAGACAACAGGCTCCTCTTGTAAAGTGCTTCACTTCACCCTGAATGTGGTCATCACAAGTTATGTGTCTGAAGATGTTTGATAGTTAGAAAAGAAAGTTACAGACAAACTATGTTACTGATTTCTACTGTGTTCTAGGCCAGAGGTCTTCAACCAGGGGTCCGTGACCACTACGAGGTCCGCACAGGTACTGTAGGTGGTCCATCAATTTGTGACATAATAATTGACAATTTTCACCAAAATAATTTGTGAGGATTAAAAAATACGACAAAAATGATAGAAAATACTAAAATATCATGAGCAGCAGCTGTGGGAAAAGAAAAAAGGTGCAAAATGAACATAAATCAATAACTTCACGATCGTTATAGGCTGCTGAAGTGAAGCAGAATGGATAACTTTAATAAGGTGTCACAATTAATAAGGTGAAATAAAAAGTGAACATCGTAAATGTAAAAGTCATAGACTAGGCTTAAAATGTGACACATCATAAATAAATGTCCGTGGGGTCTCTGCTGTTTGTCTCTCATTCAAGGGGTCCTCAGTCTGACTCGTTGTACTCGCTGTACGACAAATGAGACGTGCAAACACAAAAATGTGGCGTCCACTTCCTGCTGAGACAACGAGGCTTTAATGAAAAGCATGACTGAACTCATGCCCACTTGTTATATGACCACAGTTCCGCCTTCAGCTACGCCTGACACCACCTCAGTGACATATGCGGATATGTATCCTGGATGTGTGCGCTGTGAACAGAGCCACTGAACAATGTACGTGTCCATTCCTGATGACAACTACACAGGTAGCAAGACAACTAGATGGTAGCTAGCTAGGAACCCAATCTCCATGACAACCATTGTAATAAAGCTAGCCGAACAGCTGCCTGTTACAATCAGAGTGATGCTTTTATTACTGGAGACACACTAATCTGTCACCGTCGTCCTCCTGCAGTCAGCAGTCACTATTCACACACACCTAACTCGTTTGTTTCTACGAAGGTTATGTAATGTAGGTTTTCTTGTGTTGGGTTGGACTCATGCTAGCGCTAATAACTGTCCCCTCTGTTAGACACTTCACTGGTTTGCTGTTGTCAACTCACCCGTTTTCCAAAAGGGTTTCCGTCGTTGGCTTTCGGTGACAGAGAAGACCACAGAACCACCAAACCGAGAAACGTCCCGACGACAAGCAAACTCCGTAGAATAAACCCTACTTTGAGTCTCATCTTGGAGGCTCTTCCGCGGTGGTAGCCGGCTCTGCCAACAGCTAACTTAGCTAAGCTACGTTAGCTGCTACTGCGCCTGTGAAGGGCTAACCGGCTGGCGGGGGAGCTAACGACTAGTTAGGTGCTGATGTTGCAAGTTTGGACAAGAAGGCTCCTAACGTCGCTAGCTCGACGGCAGGCACCGGTACGACCGCGAAGCTTCCGCTAAACCGACGCCTGGTGTCACAGCAGGCTGCTGGAAGCGGCTGTCCTCCGTGTCTGGACAGTTCGTCTCTCTGACCTGCTCCCGCTGACAGGCTGCCGCTCCGGCGTTAGCAGCCCCCTGCAATGTTAGCCGAGCCCAGCTGTGGCAAGCGCCTGTAGCGCAATTAAATAGAGGGAAAACGGCGCGTGGTTAATTATGCAGTAATATTCTCAGAATGTGTCTTAACGTGCACGCTGTGGACCTCTGGATTCCTGGCATGGCTCTGTGCACGCGTTGATAAGAGAGCAGGTTTTTGTAGATCAGGAGGTCTGTCTGGTTTCCCAGCGGGTGATGACGTGCAGGTTATTATTATTAAAGGCTGTGGCTTATTGTTGGAACGCCCACATCACGCAGGAATGTACACATAAAAACTCTTCCGTGTATGTTATAGTTCGTATTATATTCACGCACAGAGTGATATTAATAGAGACTGTGTTAGAATGATCAGAAATCTTTGTAAATCCATTTCAACAGCACAGTGTAGGCTGCATGAGGAGGGTGTGTACAGGTACCTCACACACCTCACATATCAACATTCCTGCCATAAAGGAAATACATGTCAAGCACTACAGCACTGTGCGACTATGAGACAAAGGACCTCTGACGTGGACGCAGAATCCTGCATATGTGTTAAGTCTGCAGGCAACCACACATTATTGACACAGTGGCACTGTTAATAACCTTTTGACAATGTTGACACTGTAATCAACTCAACGCTCTACTGGCCCCTTTAACTGTTTGAGCAAACTAACAGGCTCTCTGCTGTGAGCTCATGTCATAGATCGTTTATTAGTATTTACATATAAATACAGATATGTAAAGGCCAAAATAATAAATTCCAGTATTCACAAAATGACACACTGTTTCAGTCAGACAGTCATCTGACAGGGAAGAATAAAGGGGAGACACTACAGGTGAAAACACTTTAAAAAAAAAAGAAAAAAACTTAAATCATCACAAAACTTTAACCAGTTTTTGAAACTTTATGATTAAATACACAAATGAGTCATCGTGTGATGTTAACTTTTGGTGAAACCTCCAGACACAAGTAAACAAAATGTAGTCAAATGTGTATTTTGGACTTTTTGTCTCCACTAGTCTGAAGAAAGATGTCTAAAATCTCAGACTTGACGAGTGCAGGAAAAACTTTCTGCTTCTAGTGTCTCACTTGATGCTACTGAATAAACAGCTATGCTTATGCCAACAGCAGAGTCCAGTGTGCAGCAGAGTAAATCTCCAGTGTTTACCACAGTGTAAACCACAGTGATGTGTTAGCAGGAAATGTGGTTAATAACGGGATTGGCACATCCAAATGTAAAATGTTAAAGAAATGGCATCTGAATCGGTAGTTCTTTTCACTGCCATGCTGCATGTGTGCCCGTCAGCCTACGTGTACTCCAGATAGTGAGTAAGCAGGGAAGGCAGAGGAAGGACGGGGAGCAGCTTCAGCCTGGACGGGCCGAGCAGGTTCCTGATCTGGAGACGACACAACTGGCAGAGGCTCCTCGGAGAAACTAGAGAGAGACAGAGTGATTTCTTCATATTGTTGTAACACAGCTCAGCTTGGATTTCTGAGGAATTCCATGCATAAATATTAAGAATGGTGAAATTGCAGTACCTTCAAAAGTCAGCAGCAGCTGCTGTGTTTTTCCACCAGGAGGCGCTAGCTCCACAGGTCGCTGATTGTTACTGTCCCTGCTGTTGACATCAGCCCCATAGTCAAGTAACACTGACACCTGATCGGCATTGTCCTGTCTGACAGCTGCATGCAGAGGACTGTCCGCTCCTCTGCCTAAATTAACACTGGCTCCTAGAGATGTCAAGGACAGGAGGAGAGACGAGAACAGGGCAGAAGGAGAGGAAAGAAATGTAAAAACATGGATTCAGTATAAATGCAGTCATATTTTAGATAGAGTATAAGAACACTGCACAGAAAATCTCACTTCTGTGTACAAGAACAGAGTAGAGTTGCCCTGTTTGTGCCACAGCAGAGTTCAGTAGACTGTAATGAAACATGACTTCTTCACAGAGGTGAGTGCCAGTTCTTTATCTGAGGACCAGACAAAGCAGTTCCAAGATAAATCATCAAGGTCGCAAGATAATGACAGCGATAAATATTCTGTGTATAAACCTTTCTTTTATAATAGCACATACTATCAGGCTCCAACATTCCTTCCAATGAAACAACCCCCCAAAATTTGCTCCGTGCTTGAACTGCTCAGAATTCATGGCCACACTAAGGCCACAAGCTGTGATGATGATAAACATAAGAAGTCAAATCCTAAAGAGTTCAAAGCCACTGGCCGAGAGCACTGGACTGTGTAGATGACAGGGAGGCAGAGCAGTGAAAATACTCCATACACATCAACTGTTTCAGTGGATAACAAAGGTTTTGTTGTTGCCCCCATCCACAGAAGTACATTAGCTTCTTGGCTTCTTCACACTAGGTGAAAAACAACATCTATGTACTTAGAGGGATGAGTGGCATCCATGGACTACAGAGAATCAGAAGTTCAAAGAACTTACGTGAAATCAAAAATAGCTATTTGCTATGTATGCACTGAAAAACCAAATTGTAAGGGTTTCTTTCTTTTTTTCCTTCTGCTAAAATAGTCAGAAGTTATAACAACATTAAATGATTATTCTACATAGATGAAACAAATTATAGATAAACTATGAAAAAGTTGAATTAATCATTTCTTATTTATTTGGTATTTCTGTCTTGCTTCTATGTTCATGTTGATGTATGGTGATGTCTCTCTGAGCGTGTGATGACACTGCAGGTGTGCTGCAAGTTGTGAAACACTTGTTGCAATGCAGATGAAACACACACCTTGGTGAAGCAGAATCTTTGAGCACACTGTGTGTTGGTGTAGACAGCTCATGTAGAGAGGAGAGCCCAAGTGGGAGACTTCATAGTCTGGATCCACTCCATGAGACAGCAGCGACTCAACGCACTGGCTATGACCTGCACACACACATACAAGTTGACTTAGGTCACCTCTGGGTACATTACATAGACTTACATTTATTTTCTGGAGGTTTGCCATGACCTAACAGCCCACCCCAGCTATAATTTTCAGTCTGGTCTTCAGTTTGACATGTGTCCCCAAAAGTAGTCTGCTAGAAATACATACACACATGCACGTTACACACAGGGTACACAGTTTAGTATACAACCCCAGCCACCACAGATACAGGTCCAAGGACTGTAAGCAAGCACGTTATGACAGGAGGTTTGTCCCTTCTGCCATCTCTCTGTTGCACACACACACACACACACAAAAAACACTGACTAACTTTCACTACGTAAGACATATGTTTGAACTGAAGGGTATTGCTGAGAACAGTTTCCACTCCCCCTGCTGCTTTCACTGCCTGTCATGAATAGCACCTTTGTGCTCTGTTATCAGGCTCTCACCAGGACACGACCTTTCTACTGTAGTTAAACATTACAAGCTGACCTACACATGCTGCTTTTAGCTGAGCTCGGTTTCATTTGGAAAATGCCACCATGCAGAAGTTAAGTTGAGTCATTTAGCTAAAATCTGTTGATGTGAGACACACAGAGACAACTATAATTACATCTGATCCCTGGATGCTGAGCTGTCAGTCTCCTCCTGCTCAGTTTACAGTATTTACCTCTCTTGCAGGCTTCGTGCAGGGCTGAGGGGAAGTGTGTGTATGCCGTGTGTGTGTGCGCTCCATTCTGCAGCAGCAGTTCCAAACAGCCGACACTCCCAGAGGCGCAACAGTTGTACAGAGGAGTGACACCATCGATGGTAGCAGCATTCACCTACACACACACACACACACACATACATTATTGATGTGTAGCTACAAGTGACACTGTCAGCAGTTTTTAATGACCGTGCTAACATGATGAACACAAGGTGAACATTTAATAATGGTGGTTATAAGAAGAATACCTACATTAGCTCCAGCATTTATTAATGCTCTGACACAGGCTACATGTCCTGACAGGCAGGCTTCATGGAGAGGGCTCACATGATCAATGGTGACAATATTGGCGTGATAGCCCTAAAAATGAAAAGTACAGCGTTATGACCCCTTCACCCAGCACATATCTCCATAGTTAAATTAGTCATACATAATAATGATTTGATTTTCACAGCCGTTTTCACAAGGCCGTTACCTGAGCCAGCAGAGTGCGCAGGGCAAGCAGGCGACCCTGGGAGGCTGCTTCATGGAGAGGGGAGCGGTCTGCCCAGGACCCTGGAGACACACACACACACCAGACATAGACACAGACAGTTTAGCAAAATATTTCAATTAACTCACTGCTAGAATGTTGTGTTATTGTTGTATCAATAACATCCATGTTACATTGTTGGAGTTCAGTTGGTTTATGTATATATTTTATCTATCTATCTATCTATCTATCTATCTATCTATCTATCTATCTATCTATCTATCTATCTATCTATCTATCTATCTATCTATCTTACCAAAATAAAGCACAAGGTGTTAAGGAAGTGAGTATACTCTCATCAGAAAGTCTAATAAAACAAATCTAACTTCACTCATTTAGCAAATATACCTTTAGTGCCACCTTTTTGCTGCACCAGAGTGGCAACGTCAACCACCAGTGAGAGAAAACATAACATCAAAGCCCTTTCACAACGTTTCAACCTGGAAACTGCAGCAAAACATTTCACGCCGTTGTCAGACTGATGATGTTCCAGCATTTTCTTATTTTTTTTATGAGCCAACACAAGTTACAAAACAGAGAGATGGTCAAATCTAATATAATTCTATATTATACTATCTTTAATTCAGTTGTAGTTCCAGGCATCTTGAATGAAAGGAAATATCTGCTCAAAGTAGGATCTGCATGCGGCCTGCAGCATTGCTGCTCGCAGTTATATTTAGTGTTAGTGAGCTCTTTGTCAACAGCTGTTGCAGCAGTAACTAACCACATAAACACACAGTCTTATCCACAACATACCCATATCTCCGTCTCCCCATGGCACATCCAGCCACTGGTAGATATAAGACATTCTGAATGGAGTAGAAGTGAGAGGACCTGCACACCTTCTGCTTGTCCTCACGTAGAGTCTGGCAGCCTGAACACCAGCTCAACAACAACAGACTGCAAATACAAAAAATAACAAGCAGCTAACTCACTAGCTAACTGAACTGAAGGTATCTATATAGCTCTGACTGGCTGCTGCTGGCAGCAGCCATTTTGGAAAGGTCACATGCAACAACACAAATGGCCACAAAAAGTTTCCAGTCCTCCTTCTTTACCTCACACCCATATCGTCTTCACTGCAACACCCCTCCCTTCCCTTATTCGTCTCTCTTTCATCACTGTCACTGTCCCTTATTTCCCCTTTATGATGTCCTTTGATTTCACATCAGTTCATATTGTTCTCATTTTACTAGATATGCTGCAATATGTGTACTAGTCTCTAAATCTTTCAGTGTATGTATCCCAGTGTGGCACGTGTGTGTGTTTGTGTGTGTGTGTGTGTGTATATATATATATATATATATATATATATATATATATATATATATATATATATATATATATATATATATATATATATATATATATATATATATATATATCTTGTCCTCATGGAACGCGGCTGTTTCTGTGGTCCTGCACTATTATTACCATATATATTAAACCTCAGTCAGTGATTTACTGCTGCTGTGCATCTGTGTCTCTCTATCTCTATCACAGGTTCCACAGCTACTGTAATCATTCTACCATTTATTGTAATTCATTGTAATTGTACAATATGTTTGTGTTGATTGTTCTGTACATGTGTCATCCATTGCACGTCTGTCCGTCCTGGGAGAGGGATCCCTCCTCTGTGGCTCTTCCTGAGGTTTCTTCCACATTTTTCCCTGTTAAAGGGTTTTTGGGGGCAAGTTTTGTGTAATACACGAATAGAACAGAGCAGACCTTCTCTCCTATTGCTGGTTCACACACAAATCTTGAGATGTCAAGGGAAGCTCTAGAAAATCTACATTTACATCTTCCTGTGATTGGCAGATCACATTCCTGCTTCCTGCTGTGCACCAGAAAATGTGTTTCTTTCTATCTCCAACAGATGAAAATTGCAGAGAAGCAGTGTTTGGGACTTGGTAAGTAGTAGGGACTTATTGTGGAAATTGATTGGCATTTACAGTAGCCAACAAGTACTGAGTGTTAGGATATAGTGTTAGTTTTGTCCTTCTAGTGAACACATCTGGACCCGTGACAGAATGTGTTCTGATAAAACATTATCTAGTTTCACCAAAACACTTACAAATACTACAAATAAATACTTACAGAGATTTTAAGTTGTGTTTTTGAACAGGTTTGTAAGCAAAAATCTTGCGAGAAAGCATTTTAATTGGCTGTCAGATTAATATATGTCCCTAATTGCAGGATGAGTCATCAACAACTTTTTATGGTTTATCAGGAAATGAAAAGCTCCAAATATACCATTAATACACGAAAATACTGAAATGAACATGATCTAAATACCAACAAAGACGTGGATCATCTACAGACCTGAGGCGGGCTGAATGACGCCTGGGTGCTTTAATAAGTCATCTGTAACCGCACCTACCTGTCAATCAAAGCAGCCATGCTGTTAATTAACTTTAACTTGAAATTTAACTGAACAGGTGAGTTGTATAAAAATTGACCTAAACAATTTTTTGTGCCAGGCTGTAAACATGTTTATTTCTGCTTTGAAGTTGGACATTTTAACATGGAGACTGAAATGTGTGCAGCCAGCTCAAACAATTGCAGTTCTTAGACTTCCACATTGGCTCTTTAATTTCAACAAACCTCTGAACACCAATAATGTTTCATAGAGGATTTTAATTTGAACTTTTCACCAAATGTATTGTTTCCTGAGTCTACTGGACATTATGGAAGGGAAAATATTCTATTGTTGCCCAATTCAGGTATATATGACTACATGTAATGAAGGTCTTAAGATATCTAAGGGGTTCATCGTGTGTTTGTAAATGGATTTGTAATTATAAATGTTTTCAAAGTGTCCTTACACTAAAAGAAAGGGAGCATTTTGGAGGTGTTATTTATAGGTGATTATGCAATGGTACTGGTCCAGCCCACTGGAGATCAAATTAGGCTGCATGTGACCCACGAACTGAGATGAGTTTGACACCATACTTTACATCAACAGAGAGTGAAGCTCATGGAGATACAGACAGACAGTGATATGATGATTAATGGGTGCTTACACATACAGTCATACTCAGCTTTTGATTAGTGACCACCCGGAGAGATCATTAAAGAGTGATTTATTTGAGGGCTCATTTAATTATTTAATGACTCCGCTTTGTCACCCAATTCATTTATACATTACAATTCAAAATATGATATTATTATTAGATTATAATACCAGGCACAATATATAAGAGTGCTTTGTAAAAGCTTTGTTGGTATTTATTTGATTTTTTAATAATGAATAAATGTCAGACTGACCGTAGGCCCATTCAATGCAGCCAAACGTTGTTTAAACGTTTGTTTTCTAAGAGTATAAAATATTTACAACGTTTGACCACAATCTGGAGCAGATCTCTACAGCAGCAGCAGCAGCAGCATAAACAACCTGTGCTTTTAACCACAGCACAGCAGTGTGTACCGACCTTGGCTGGTCAGAATGCCCCAGCAAGCCTTCTTCCTCTCCCCGACGTGCTCGGGTTGTGCTCCCGGCTCAGCGCCTCTTTTTCGGGACATCTGCGGAGCTCCGCGCGGCACCTCTGGCATGTTCCCCCCAACGGATGGATCTCACGCGTTCACCGCTCCGGTAACACCGACTGCAGCAGCGGAGCTGAGCTGAAGCTGGGCTGACAGCGAGCGGAGAGATCCGATTGGCCCAACGGCTTTGTTGTTGTTGTGTTCGACGCACATGACCATCTCACATGCGCTCCCACGTGTGGACGAGAGAGGCTATTTCTGTCCTTCAAGTGGACAGAACCTGACCCACACACACACACACACACACACACAGCCCATAGCCCTGTGTGTGCTGCATGTGTGTTAGTGACTTAAACGTTATGCAGGCTGGAAATAAGCAGAGCTATGGTCAGAGTCTAACATAAGATCATCTAATGAATGTCATCAAAGCTGGCTTCTGATCAGATTCCAATCCACCACACACACATTTAGTATACTTAGTTTAATGTTTTCAGTTATATTTCGTTTAGCAGTGGTCAGTATCAAAGCTAGATAGATAGATAAAGTGGTTCTTCATGGGGATGCCATGAAGGGAACTTTTTCCTGCTGGTTATTAAGGAGTATTATCAAGATTTTAGAGAAACTAGTGTTTGATCTATGTTCAATCTATGATCATTTGAATTTAAATGTTTTGTATTAAATTCAACATTTGATAAATTACTGCAAAAAATAACTGAGTAAAGTCTTTTATGACTTTATATAAATTATTATCACATTACTGATTTCTGTCTCTACAAACTTGTTGTAGAATATTACCCTTCACAATTAGAAACAGCACCACAACTCTAATATCTACACATAGCCACATGTTAGTCAATAGGGTTGGCATATAGCAGCCATGACTTAACACTATATGTACTTCAGGTTCCTTTAAAGGTACAGTGTGTAGGACTAAGTGACATTTATCTTTAAGGTTGCAGATTGAATACCAATTGAATACTGCCTGCGTCACATTTCCCTTTCCTTCTCCAAGTGTGAAGAAGAAACTATGCAGCCATGTGAAACACAAAAAACATGAAGCTGGCCAGTTCAGAGCCAGCGTTTGGTTTTTTAACCGTAGAAACATGTCGATTCAACATGGCAGGCTCTATGGAAGAGGACCCACGACATCACTATAGATATGAAAGGCTCATTCTATGGTAACAAGAACACAGTGATTCTCATTTTCATGTGATTGTAATGGAAACTGCACTTTTTCTGAGAGTGTAGCAGACTGCAGTATATTCATGGTCACACTGAAGGACCCTTCCTCAAGAAATATAGTCTGCTCTCCCCCTCACCGTGGACTGCCTCCCTCCCTCAGTGTTACACTTATAGTCCAGTCTATATGCGCGTTGGACTTGGAGATATATATAGTATATACCTCCAACATTGGAAATGGGGTTTGTTACAGTGAAGGTTTTTCCATGTTTTTCCTTGGTCAAGTAATTGTTTTCACACCATCACTCAAAACATTGGCCTCTAAAGCCTCTTAAACCATGTAATTTATTTTATCTGACATCTGATATATTGATAAAAAATAAAGGTGGATTGTTGTGGGAAGAGCTTCCATTACAATCCTGAGGTGCACTGACTGGGCCAGATATCCCAAATAACCAGTACCAGTCAATGTGCCTAACTAACTACTGTGTAACTTTGAACAAACTTACAGCAACCCTTGGAATGTAGTAGACATAGCAGTGCAACTCAAGCAGCAGCTGCTGTATAGAAAGTAGGTCAAACTCTGGCAGCTTCAGTCTGAATTTCATGTACACACACCGAAAAAAAGCAGCTTCATTCACAATAAGCTGTCCTTTTAGCTCCTGTGTGTTTAAGGGATCACTTTCTAGTTGAACAGATTATTTGTTATTTATTTGTACTTTTGGAGAAACAAAAGTGTTTGTTGGCTGTGAAAAATCTTGACACTGACTTGCCCTGATATGATAGCATAATGTTCCTCATCTTCATCGGGGCCAGCAGACACTCTTCAGAAACCTGTGGGGACATCATAGAGATTACATCCAGGATTGCACAGTCTATTTAAAATGTATCCATCAAACAGAACTTTTTTTCAGTAGTGGTCAGTGATATCTTCTGTGTCCTATGGTGTTCCCCAAAGCTCCATCCTTGTCCCTCTGTTGGTCTGTACATACATGCAGTTCAAAGAAATCAAATGAAATCATCATTGAATGTTAGTGAGAAATATTGTTCTGTTTATTTATTTATTTTTACAGTGCACAGTAAAACATGGTCAAATGTAATGCCCTTTATTTATACAGCATTTTGAGGGCGTTCATACAGAATAAAGCAGTACATTAAATGTCATACTTAATGACAGTGTTTCAGGTGTATCCCATTATGTAACTGTATACTTCTACTGTAATATTAAAGAGAGCAGCCATGTTTGTTTTTGGTCCTCGAAAGTCTATCCCACTTTTACAAAAACATCTTGTCCTGTCAACAAGTGTCAAGCAGGCACAAACATTTTCCTATTTAGCTTTATTTGAATATTGACAGTCAAGACAGGAAGGCCTGGGAACCTGAGCACAACATTTGATATATTATACATCCTCTACTCATGTTCTTCTCAACTGAGGAGCATCCCAATAAATCCAGTCTTTACTCATTTGATCTGACGAATCTCATGAATGTTTTTATTTCTTCTCCAGTACATGACTGTATTTTTTTAATGATCTCATTCCTTTAGATAACACACAAGACTGCTCTCTCTTCACTTCATGTTTCAGCTCCTCAATGAACCAGAACGCAGGCAGAGCTTTGCTTTGCTGCTGGCTGTTTCCGGCTCAACACTAGAGGTGACTTTCTAAAATCAATCTGGATTGACAGAGGGGATTTGAGCCTGCAGTGTGTCACCTGAACAGGTGAGCAGGTGCACGGAGGACGACGCTCATAAGCGCCGATCGGGGAACTCCCTCTATCGGCTATAGCGCGCAGGCGCAGCGAGCGGTGTGCCGTTTGCACCGCCTTTTATTACCGCCAACAAACATGATGACCTCATCTATTTACATCCCACATTAGACTAGCCTTACCTTTCCGTTCATGTATTTATGCATTTGAAATGATTCTGTGCTGCATTCTATTCCGTTCATTTCAGGTTGTACTGAGTGTGCATGCCACACTCTGTTCTCGAGTGTGTTATGATTAAAGTTATTGAAAAAAAGAGCTTACTTCCGCCTACTCATCGCTCGTATTTAAATTGATTTCGGTTTGCGGCTGTGTCAAGTAACCTGTGATGCACGCGGAAACGGGAGCGTCCATTCAGCCTTTCCTTTCATTCAGCCTAGAGGAGAGTGCTGCAATTAGCTACGATTTTTCGAGTTGCTCGTCCAGAGTTAGAAAACTGACATAACAAACATTAGTTTCACAGGCAGCAGCCACATCTTGGTCAGATTTCCTAAAGTGTACGCTCACATTCAAACACATAAATATTTTCCCCCGTTTTATTTTGAAACGTATGAATCGGAAGTATGTGTTAACCCCGCGAAACTTGCCGCTTCCTGTTTTCTACCCAGTAGCTAGCTGCCGCGTACAGTCCGTTTGTTCCATCTGTTACGGACTTACTGTAGTTCTTCTGTTTCTGTAGCATTAGCTGTGAATTCAACATGAACACGGTCCTGTCCAGAGCCAACTCTCTATTCGCCTTCTCCCTGAGCGTTATGGCGGCCTTAACGTTCGGCTGCTTCATCACGACGGCGTTCAAAGACAGAAGAGTTCCGGTCAACATCCACGTCGCTAAAGTCATGCTGTAAGGTTCAACAGCTGTTAGCGCCGCGAGCGTCAACGCTCTGCTCTGCTCTCGTGCATGTAGTGTATTATTGCTGCGTAGCTAACGTGTGTTAGCGATGCGTTACCGCCGCTCACGATAAGTCGCACATTGAAAATGAGCTAATGATGCTACGTGTTTCTAGATGCTAACTGTCCATACAGACAGCCTGCAGGGCTGTGTGTGTGTGTGTGTGTCCGTGTGTGTCCATACGTTCACTGTGGTGTTATTAACTGTGCTTCACACTCTGCTGCTTGTCGACAAACAAAAACTCTCCTTCACTTCCTGTCTCCTCCATCATTCCTCTTCCTCCTGTCTCCAGGAAGAACGTGGACGACTTCACGGGACCCAGAGAACGCAGTGATCTGGGTTTCATCACCTTCGACCTCTCAGCTGATATCCTTCAGAATACTGGTGATGATGTGTCATGACAGTGTAGTGCACAGCATGTGGAATGAAGATGAAGACACAGAGCAGTGTGTTGGGTAAATCCTGTGCTCTCTTGTTCTTCCTGAACTTTTCCTACATTTGCAGCCAATTTTTGACTGGAACGTCAAACAGCTGTTCCTCTACCTGTCTGCTGAGTACGCCACAAAGAGCAATGTAAGTCCTAAACACACACACACACACACACATATTCCCACATTCCCCTCTCTCCACATCCCTGTCAGTCTTCAGCTGTCAAATAAAAGCTTGAAAAGGCCAAAAATATATATTTTTTTAAAAGTGCCATTCTAAAATATAGTATAGTAAATATAGTGAATAGTCCTGTTATAGTAACACACTCCCTGGCCTGTATACAGTGTAAAGAAGCTCTGTCATACACTCTGTCTCTGTGAATCTTCTAAAGTTTCCGTTCAAACTTTTCCAGGGGTATTAATTCATCTGTGTGTTGATTGTGCTCTGTGTGAGTGTGCTTCTGATCTCATGTTTGTAAATGATGCTGACACTAATCAGAAACATGCTGACAGTGTCATTCAAACATCATCTTTCATCATCTCTGTCTGAGCTGTTATTACAAGATATTTTCACATTATCAACATTCAAACCAATCACAGTGTGCTAGTTTATTTTTTATGGTTTATGTTCAGTAACCTTTATCGTTATAAGAATGTTACATCAACGTCATGATGCTGATCCCTTTACATTTTTCTGCTGCCTTAGTATTAGATCTGACAGCTAAAGTGTGTGTGTGTGTGTGTGTGTGTGTGTGTGTCAGTCTCTGAACCAGGTAGTGCTCTGGGATAAGATCGTCCTTCGAGGTGAAAACACCAAACTGAACCTCAGAGACATGAAGTCCAAATATTTCTTCTTCGATGACGGGAACGGACTCAGGTCAGACACACCACACACTCTTCAGCACACACGTCACAGCAATGAGCCTGCTGTATTCAGAACTCTGAGCTCACAGCCATGCTGAGTGAAATTTCAGTCACCAAAGTCAACTCACTTATAATATGATAAAAAACGTTTAGTGGTACTTTCACTTCAGCTCCATTGACAACGATATACAAAAAAGAAACAGCTTGTAGCATAAATGTTCAAATCAAAATGAAACCAAGGTGTGTGTTTCTGTCTGTGAAAATCATTCAGGTCATTTTAAATGAAGCTTTAAGACGGAACGTCTGAACATCAGAGCAGAGTTCAAGTGTTGCTGATCGGGCCATCTGAACAGAACAGAACCAGATAATGTTAAAAGCAGTGTGTAGTAATTGTGAGCTCTTTGCACATTATTTGTTTGTATTTGTATTTGTTAGAAGAAAATATCAAGACTATGTCTGACAGCACTCTGCCTGTATGCTCTGGATGCATGGCTCTAACGTTAATGTGGATATGAACAGAGCTCAGCCCAGCACTGTGAAGAGGAACACTGTGGCTAACTTCTGTCTTTGTCGTCTTCAGGGCCAATAAGAACATCACTCTGACACTGTCGTGGAACGTCGTCCCCAACGCTGGAATCCTACCTCTAGTGGCTGGAAGTGGACACGTCAGCCTCCCTTTCCCAGATACATACGAGTCCACCAAGAGCTACTAGATGGACAGAAAAACACACACACGCACACACACAACCGGCTGTGCTGTACTGATGAACACACACACACACTGTACACCTCTGTTTCTTCATAGATGTAAAAAAATCTGGTTTGTAATAAAAGTTTGGATCGAAACATCGGTGTGAGGATTTGTACCTAAGAGCCAAACTGCCACCCACATCAAACATGTCTGTTTGATTTCAGCCACAACGTGCTGATGATGCTCCTGTGTGCTGTATGTGGACATTAATTCAACACAACACAGCTCTGACACATGCTGTGAGTTTGGGTGTCCACATGAACATTGAAGTCTGTGTAAAGGCAATTCCAATTCTGAGTTTGTCAGACCAAAGTACAAAGTGTTATTAGCCACTCTGCCAAATCGGAATGATTAAAAATAAACAAGTTTATGAGATTAGATTTAAAAATCAGGTAAAACTGAATTCAGCTCCAGGACTGTGGGGGGGTGTCCTCTGAATGTGCTGAAGCCACGCCCACTTGGGAGCAGTTAAGCATCCATTTTGAAGCGACTGAAATGTTTCAGATGAGTTCAGAAAATGACATGACTAACTTTGAAACACTCAGAACAGAATCAGAAGCTGTGTCTCAGGGGCTGCATGCACGCTGGCCTTTGAAGGCCTCATCAACTGTTGAATGAGATGGTCTCGCCTTCGAAGCTTTTCCTGGTTGCGTCACCAGCTGTGCACCTGCTGTCAGTTGGTACTTTTAACGTAGTCGCTTGGTGTTGACATTGTTGTATGTTTTCCAGCACTTGAACAGGATCCTGAAAAGGATCTTGGGATACGTGAAGCCGTGAAGGATAGTTGTGGTTTAAAAGCATATTTATAACCTTAGAATGAGCCTTTATCTACGTCATGTGGTTGTGATGATATGATGCAATCTGAAATCTCACCACTAGACGCCACTAAATCTGACACTGTAGCTTTAAGTCACTTTGTCAGAAAAGATGGAGGCACACAGTCAGCTGTCTGAAGGACTTTTAATGTGAAACATGAAAAAATAAACATATTTACACACACACACACACACAGATTGCTGTACACATAGAATACTGTTCCATTATACAATACCAGCTGCTTTGTTCAGCTTTGGTGTGAACAAACAGATTGTTTTCTTTCCCATATTTTAGTCCCAAACATAATGTAGTCCTAACAGGCAACTCTCCATCCTGTCAGTCTGTAAAGTAAAGCTGGTTTCACATTAACGACAGTCTGACTGAATATGGTTCATGATCATGTACAGCATGTGTGAAAGGAGTCAAACATGTTTAGAGTCAACACTTTTTAAAGGAACATCCTGAATTGTAGTCTTGTAAAAAGACCAACTTCTTATTTTTATGTATTTAGCCTAGCTTAGCACAAGAGCTCCATCAACTTAAAAAGCAAAATATATATAACAAGGTCCAACGAAGTCATTATTTACATATTGAATTAGTCGGTTTCAGCCGTCAGTTTCATGTTTCTAACAGCTGCTTCCAGACGGCCGCTCTTTGTGTCTTAAAGCATATAAAAAAAATATATTACAAAAATATACAGCAGACCAGCTGTAACAGGTCAGTCTAGTCGCTGGATGAGCTTCTCCTCCATCATACAGTAGAGGGCGATGTGGGACAGGTCGGAGATGAAGGCGTCACAGCCTCGTCTGCTGATGTTCTTACAGCCTCTGAGGTCCAGCAGAGTCAGAGAGGAGAACCGCTTCAGGTAGGACAGACAGCCGTCTGTCAGCTCACTGCAACCTGGACGGACACAGACCAAATTCAACACGCTGATTAACATATCTGTGTGGGTTAGGTGGTGCAGAGTGGTTTTGTAAGGTGGTGTGGGTGCAGGTCTTAAAAAAAACATGACCCAAACAGGAATTTGAGAGAGTAACTGACCAGCCAGCGTGAGTTCGGTCAGGTTGTTGCGGGTGTGAGTCCCCGCCGCTGCCAGCATGGCGATGGACGAGTCCGTTATGTCTTTGCAGTGAGCCAGGTCCAGCCTCTCCAGCTGGGGCATGTGGCGCTGCAGCAGCCTCAGAGTGGATTCGCTGAGGTCCAAACCGGACAGACGCAGCGTCACCATGTTCCTCAGTCTGCTGCGAGATGACTCGGAACCTGCAGGGACACAGAGACTGGACACGTGAGTTGTGAGAGCTGGAGTTGTTGTTATGGAGATTAAGGACTACAGCGGACTCTGATCCGGGATCAGAAGGAATCACTGATCATGGGAGAAGCTGTGACTACTTTCACACCCTTTAGTTTTACAGAGTAAACATGTTAAAGTTGAGTGTGCTCTGGTGTTATTGGAGTCATCGTCACAAGGTCCCTGGAGCTGTGGGATGTCCTCTCATGAGGCTCCTGAAGTTAGCAGATTTATAGACTTTAGTTTTGGCTCTGTTAGCTCAGATGTGTCTGGATCAGCCACCAGCTGCTGCATTTCCTCCCATGTTCATCAACAGAGCAGATGGACCAGTTGTTTTCGTCACTCCAGAGGTCACAGGTTTTAACTTTAGCCACTTGTTCCATGTGTAGAGGTTCAGAAAGACTTGAGGATTTCTCTCATCATTTCAGTTGATTGATATGACCTCTTAGTCTCTGTCTTACTGTCAGCCATTTTGGTCTTTTGCCTGCCATGCTCAGGAGCCTAAATGATACAGCTTGTGGTATTAATACTGTAATGTAGTACTGTCAGTAATATAGCACGGGCGAGACGCACCACGCACTGTGCGGCATATTAACCTGTTAAATAGGCATCAGGCACACGTTCTTCAGTTCTTAAGCTATTATTGTTTTTATTATTACTTATTTTACTTCTTATGATTTAGTTCCATCAACTATTTAACTTCCTAATGATCACTATTGATTAATCCTGTTACACCATTTTTAGCCGATGGAGGAGCTGATGGAAATACGACTATGAATACACAGATGGTACAGGTGTGCGGTCAGTGAGCGGTTACTGACCAGGCGGGCTGATGATCTCTTTGATCTGGGCGTCTCTGAGTCCTTCACACCAGCGCAGGTCGAGCAGCCTGAGGCAGGGCAGGGTGGGAGAGACCATCGCTGACAGACAGGACCAGGACAGGCCGGTCACCCTCAACTCCCTCAGACCTGAACACACAGAGAGGAGGCGAAATGAGACAGGCAGGGACACGGAGATCTGTGTGTGTGCGTGTGTGTGTGTGTGTGTGTACCTGGGAGCCTGGTGAGCAAACAGTTGAGTTGTCTCTTGGCCAAGGGGGTCCAGGACAGGTCCAGAGAGGTGGGCTGGCGTTTGATGATGCCTGCTAGTGCCTGGTTGGTGAGTGGGCTGCACCGGCTCACATCCACGTGGCTCCACAGCCGCTTGTCGCAGCTCCTGCAGAGCACAGAGAGACATGATCAACAGCTGGAGATGAGGCTGTGTTGCACACTCAAATACACATTAAAAAGGTCTGTGAGAGTGTGTGTGTGTGAGAGTGTGAGAGAGACGTACCATTTGTACCAGGCCTTGCAGACGGTCATGCAGGCCAGCAGCTCGGCTCGGTCCAGGTACCTGAACACCGACACCCAGACCTCCTTCTCCCCTCCTCGCTCGTTGCCCACGTCTTTGAAGGACGGCAGAGACAGCAGGGATGGGGGAGACAGGGGGGAAGGTGCGGGAGGAGCGCCACCTTCCTCTTCTTCTGAAGAAGATGCAGACCGGTCTCTTGTGCCTCTGTCGCCATGGTTACCCCGCAGACGCGGCCTACGAGAGCCAGCATATCAAACAGTGTTTGGATTAATGATGTCAGGAAGACACACACAGGCACACAAACACACAGATACATCCATGATGGGCCGGTATCCGTGGATACGATCAGCTGATGGCGTGTGTTGAGCTGTACCTGCCAGGTCCTCTGGAGGTCACAGCGTCAGCGGTGACGTCTGTGCTTTTGAACCGTGAAGGTTTGGACAGAGCCGTCTTTCTCTGGATAAAGCCCTGCTGACTGGCGGCACCCACTGTGGCCATCCTCGGACCCATGGCTGCTTCCAGCTTTGGAACGATGGAGGCTGAGTGGAGACAACATGTCTGTTATTTTTACTGTACAGCTCTTCAAACACACTGTGCTGTCATTGACGTGTTGAGGTCTTACCAGACTGTCTCTTGGCCTTGTGGGGGCGCTGCAGAGTGACAGTCAGATAGGAGCCGCTCAGCAGGTCGTCGTTCAGGTCGGACACCAGCAGGACCGGAGGTTCTGGGTCTGAATCCCAGCGCCCGTCCTCCTCCAGCTCCTCCTCTTCTTCATCCTCCAGCGTGTCCATCTCTTCTTCTTCAGGGTCAAACTCCTGCCCATCGCTGTCCTCGTCTTCGTCTTCGTCATCATCATCGTCATCAGTCCTGCGCCTCCTCCTGCGGCGGCGCTGTTGCTCTTTGCCTCCATCCTCGCTGTCCTCCTCTTCCTCTTCCTCCTCTTCTTCATCATCGTCGTCGTCATCGTCCGATTCCTCTGACTCGTCTCCTCGTCGCTGCATCCTGGAGCCTCCCCGCAGCCTCACCCCTCGTCCCCTCCGGCTACCGTCCCTCATGGCTATCCCTCGCTTCAGCTGGGAGCCTGGCGTCATGAGGGCTCCCCTGTTCCCTCTCTGGGCTGAGCCTCCTCTCAGCAGGCCTCTCCTGTTGGCACCGAACCCCCTCCTGGAAGAGTGGGCCCCCCCTCGAGCGTGGAGCACCATCTTTCTCCTCTGTGAGGCTGAGGAGACAGAACACAATCACAACTAAACACGTCATGTTTGTTTCTTCGTGCTTCAGGTTCATCTTTAAAACAGAAACCTTCATCAGACCTTCATCGTCGTCACTGGCCGAGTCGTCTCCGTCGCGGCTGTGTCTCTGTCGGCGGTAAATCTTAGCCATGCGGGCGTCCAGCAGGGAGGAAGCTTTACGCTTCTGAACATGCAGAGAGGTGGGGGAAAACAGACACACAAAGGAAACTGTTAGGAGAATAATTTAAACTTTAAACTGTTAAATGTGGAGACTCCCTGATGAACACTCACCACTGGAAGGCCTTCACCTTTGTCTCCTTTAGACTGCTGGAGGAAGAAGACAAACATCACATCGGTCAGTTCTTCTCACACTTCTGGCTCTGCATTAATACTAGTCTGTGACAGTTTTGGACAGCAGCTGCCATTATGTCGGGCTGATGTTCAGCAGATAATTTTTGATTATTTCAAAACCCAAAGTTTGTAATCCAAAGAAAGAAAAGTGTGTTTTTGCCTCTGAAGGCAAATCATGGCACACTGCAGTCTCACTGAGAGTCACAGGAACACAGGGTGGACCGAGTACATAACCATGCTCATACCATGTAGCAACCAAAGCAGACAGCCGATGATCTAATAGAGTATGTTTGTATGTGAACTGATATCAGTACTGATGCCTCTGTATGACCTGCATAAGCAAACGACACAGTCAGCGAGGATACACAATACCTCTAGTTATTCTAGTATCCGCTCACCCGGTCAGTGAAATCAGATACAGACAGAAAAGCCTGGTCAAGCTTTCCCAGGAAGAGTTTGGCATTGAGTTGTACGTTAACCACTGAAAGGAAACGTGTTCTTTTTGTGACGTTATATTTTATATGACTGATCAAAGAACAACAAAGAACTGACCAAAGAATGAAAGTGACCGTGACAGAGCACAAGGTGCACAGCTGTGCTGATCCTGATCCAGCATCCAGCTGTGTTTACGGAAAATAAATCATGCATCTGTTTTGGAGGAGAGTGAAAGACGAGGATGACGATGTGGAAACACAAAACTTTTGTCCTGAGTCGACATAAACATGTGCTGCGTTTAGTTCATGCTTGGAAATAAATCTATCTGCCACTTTAAAAACAGGTCCACTATTGATGTGGACGTGATTCACCTCAGAAACTTTATCATCGTTACAACTTAGGAACCTTAGACTGAGAAATAACAGGATGGACGTTAAAACAAAAAGGAGCGCTTAAGAAAAGTCGACCAGCTTCAACATGTAAGCACAACTACAATGAAATTATTGCCATCATTCTTCATACTTCAACATGTGCATGAAAAAAAAGTGAAAACATTGTGTCTTAGCGCAGATTCACACAGGATCAGGCACCGCTGCAAAAACAGAGGTCAGACAGAGAGCTTTGGTAGAGAGACATAGAGTAACAACACAGAGAGCGAGCGCCAGCCTCGATAAAGCTGTTGTTTCACAGCGGTTACAGTCAGCACGTATAGACACACCCTCAGCAACCCACCTCGGCTCTCCTCACCCCACCACCACCTGATCCTGTGTGAATGCACTCTTAGATGTTTTTGCCATCAGAGAGGAGCAGAGATCTCTCCACTCATTCTGAGTTGGGAACAGCAGGCTAACAGAGCAGCACAGCTCGACACCCTTTAACAACTCACAACGGCACACAGGCGGTCATGAAAAGTCAACGGTCACAAATGCAGCTCATCCAGGGACTCAAGTTGAAAGTTGAGTGAAGAGGTCCACTGAAGAATGACATTGTTTGTGACACTGAAGGAGGGAGGACATGCATCCAGTCGTGCACTGATGAAGATGCTGCACAGAGCTCTGCAGCACACGTGCTGCTTCCACCATCACAACATAAGCAGCTCAACTCTTCAAACTAATTCTCCTGACTTGTTCTAACCAGTCTAAGGAATGTCCATTGAGATGAACCATGGGAAAAATCATTCAGAAAGTATGAAGGAGGAAAAACGTGGACAGAAACCAATCAGAGCTGAAGGCAGCTCCAGGGTGAGAGAAGAGGCACTACTCTTGCACAAACTCTGCAAACAGGAAATCATCTCATCAGTTACATCAAGAGTTGTGTCTGTTCTTCTGGAAAACATGGAAAAAGGAAATAAAGGGGGTGGGGGTGCACGTGACAGACGGGTGGATGTACGCAGAATAGGCGGCACCTCTCACCAGTCTCGAGCTGATTGACTGAGAAGGCAGAGGGGCCGCCACCAATAGAAGTGACGCTGAGGAGGAGGAGGAAGAGCAGCAAGGAAGAGGAGGAGGAGGAGGGAAGAAACCACAGCGGACCACCTCCCCGTCCTGCTGGGAGCCCACAGGACCCCCTATGGTAGCAGAGGGTCCAGGGCCCAGCCTGAGGACCAGGGGGCCGTGGGGACGGATGTGTTGCTGGTGGCCGGCAGCCAACGATTCATCGCTGCCTGATGACTGACGGAGTGAAATCAAATTCAAAGAAAGTAAAGAAAGCATAAAAGAAAACAAAGAAACAATGATAAACCAACAGACAGGAGAGACACACACACACACACACACACAATACCCATTAGCTTGGACAGCAACCAAGAGTGTGTGTGAGTGTGAACGCCAAGAGAGAGCAGCAGTGCACTCGTTATGTACATACAAGAAGTAGGAAACACAGACTCTGTGTGTGTGTGTGTGTGTTAATGGGACATTGTGTACCTCTGGGTCAGTGATCCCCTGGACACACTTTGGACACTCCCAGCAACTGGGCAGATCTTTATTCACCAGTCCTTCACCTGGAACCTGCAGACACAAACTTTATTAGAAACAGACAAGGAGAGAGAAAATAACAACAATCAACAATCACTGACTCTGCTCTTAGCTGTGAAGCTCATATTAAAAACATAACGAACAATGTGTTTTTAAGAACACGCCAGAGTGCCAACACAGACACATTAATGCATGTTTTTATTATACTGAATTGATTTCAGCCCGGGACAAAAACAAACGTCTCCCATGTCTTTCCTGAAAGCTGAGCAGGAAAGGAAACAGCATCTCAAATACAACGATACAATACAATACATACATTTGTCTGAGACTAGTCTATGCTGCACAGAGTAACACTGACTGTACACATGACTTTTGTTCTCTTCAAAGAAAACTCAAAGCAGCAGAAGCTTTCTGACTTTTTGTCCTGGTGCGTTCCTACATTTCCCATAATGCAATGTGTGTGTGTGCGTGTTACCGTGAGGCAGGCAGGATGGACGATCTGTGCACAGTTGGAACATTCCATCAGAGTGAGGGAGGGGTCTCCTGTCTCCTCCTGATTGGGCTCCTTGCAGATCTCACACACTGCAGACAGAGGAAGTCCCGGCTGGGATTGGACAGAAGGCGCGTTACAGACAGAAACAAACGACGTGTATAGATCAGGAAAGGAATGTGGTACCTACAGAGAGACACTGTCGCAGCACACAGGTCTGCTTGAGCTTCCCCGGTCCTCCAAACTTCTTCATGTCTCTGCAGAAGTTGCATTCTCCACACTCGGGTCTCATACAGGCCTCACAGCGCTTACACCTGCAGAGAAGAAGACAGAGGACAGGGACTGAAGCAAGAGTAACATTTATTACAGGTCAACTCATACTCAACATTTACCGTCTGTGAAATAAGTTCCAGAAGTGGCCCTGGCGTTAGCAAACAAACTTTCTGTACGCAGAAAGGCGTTAAACCCCTTCATGCTTCAAGACACTTTTGATCAGCTTTTAGAATTATAATGCACAGTCATTTCATGAAGCTTTACATGCTCGTGTCAGCAGCAGTGAGAGAAGGATCCAGAGAAAAAAGAACCATTCACATATTAAACTACAGGTTTAAATGCATCCAGTTAGAGAGCAGCATCTCTGCCACCATGCAGACTGCTGGACCTCAGGTTGACTGGATTACAACAGAACATATTCTTTTTCTTGATGGTCTGAGTAAGACATTTAAAATCGCTGATAGTTTTTTTTTTGGAAAAAAAAAAAAATCCTTAGGGCGTCTGAAAAGTGGCTGAACGTCGCGAGCAGAGTACTACCTGATCTACCACCATCAGAATATGACCGGTTCATGTAAACAGAAGAGAAGCACATTAACTTCATGAGATGATAAACATATTTCAACTAAAAAAATTCCCCCAAATTTTCATTCATTCAATCATTTGAGTGGTGGGTCATATGTTTTGGCTGCGGCGGTGCATGAAGAAGTCGATCCAGATCCAGCTTTTCTAAAAATGCAGCCTGATGTCACGCTGCGGTCAAACCTCCATAGTCAGCTAAACTCTGACTGTTGTGTTCTTTATTTCACGAAGCAGTTTCTAAATCGGAGTCTGACTCGCAAGTTGTGCTGAAAAATACAGACAGGAAAAGTTTAATCCGGTTTGTGTGCGATGGTTAGAGAGAGATCTGTCTACAATAGAAAGTCACCCGGGCCAGTCAGTCCCTGCAGAACCTCTGTCTTTATTTGCTATGACAAAATGTTTCTCACACACACACTTTGTTACCTGACCCTACGCCGTCTCAGCACAGACATGGAGGAGGCTGGTTTCTGTGGCCGTGGGATGATGGGAGTGGTGGCTAATTTAGGGCGAGGGGGAGGCGGCGGAGGAGGTGGAGGCTGGTACCACGAGGGCTGGTGGAGAGAAGCAGCAAAGAAGAAACAATGACTGAAGTGACAAGAGAAAATATACACACATAAAAACATCCATGATTTGTTATGTGTGTCTCAGTGAAGTGTGCTTACTCTCTTTGGCCACCTGATGATGGGTTTTCCTGTGTAGGACAGTTTGGGATTGTCGTTGGCGTGTTCCTTCAGCAGAGCCTGCAGACAGGAAGGACAGGAATACATATGAAGACTCTCTCACACACACACACGCGCACACACACACACACACACACACACACACACACACACACACACACACACACACACACTATACCTTGATGTGTGTAATGAGTGCTGGTGCATTGTGTATTCCTGCTGGGACACACTTCTTGTTGGTGGGCAGAGCTTCCAGTTTGCCCAGCAGGTTCCACATTCCCTCCAGCTCAAGAGGAGTCAGATGAATTTTAACTGCAGGCTTGTCGGACTGTTGCTCTTCATCACTCCCATCGCCCTCCTCCTCCTCCTCATCGTCCTCCTCTTCCTTCTGCACACTGGCTGGCTCGGAGCCGGAGGGCTTCTTCAGACCTGAGAGGAGGAATGAGTTATTTCTAAGCAAATCTACACCCTGTCATGACAACATCCTCTCCATCTGCTGGCCCGGAGGTTTGTGTTCATACCGATGCCCAGCGAGTGTTTCTGAAACTCTGGTGTGAGGTAGGAGGTCTTGGTCATGCTGAAGACGTAGCGCTCCAACACGTACCAGCACATCTCGTAATAGAAGGGGTACCGAAACTTCACCGGGACCTGCGGTGGAGGAGAAATGAACGTCAGCATCACAAGTCCTATGTATGTGTGTGTGTGTGTGTGTGTGTGTGTGCACCTACCCGCGTTCTGTCTTCTATATTACAGATGTTCAGCTGCATTGGGATGTTGAAGCTGTGCAGGAAGTTTCCTCCAAACACCATCGAGTCCACCGGGGTGTAGACGGCATGAATCCACCCTGAGTACACACACACACACACATTAATATTGTATTCCACTGGAGTCCTTGAGCATACAGCGAGTGTGTTACAGAAATGTGTACCTGAGGGGATGATGAAGGTGCAGCCCTGCTTCAGTTCGATCCTCTGGCAGTCAGACACTCGGTCTCCGAGAAAAACGTCTCCCTGTTTCCCTGACAGCACCCAGTTCTCATACAGCTCCAGGTTCTGAGGGGTGGGTGGGATCAGCCAGAACACCTGAAAAACACACAAGTGCAATTCATACCCACACTCACATATTCTGCACTGTCCATGTTTGAATGATTTATTCATCAGATGCTCTGCAGCTCATGAGAGAAGCGCTCTTCTTCTTCTGGCCCACCTTGGTTCCTCTCAGTATGTGGTACCACACTGAGGTCCCCCCGAAGTCGATGTGAAAGTCAGTGTAGCAGCCCTCCACACTCATCAGGCAGTATCTGCAGAGTCACAGCAACATTCAATCATGGATTTATTTATCAGATGAAACGATGAAGGATTTTCTTCAGATCTGAACATGGGGATCTCACTTCTGCACTTTGGGGTACTGCATGTCATTGATGCAGTTGGTGGAGTCTCTCTGTCTCTCTTTCAGGTGACGAGGCCACATGTTGTCCACCCAGTCTATTAGATCGACCTACACACGCACCAACATGAGACGTGTGTCAGTGTATGAACATGTATAAAAGGTCTAATGCACATAAACAGGAGCCCTGAATGAAGTGTGTGTACGTACTGTGGTTGGTCTCCTGACCAGGTTCTCCAGCTTGGTGTGGCTGAACTCCAGGCTGATGACATTATACAGCTTCTCTCTCTGAGGCGGAGGGGTCTCGTAGTAACGTGTCCACTGGGCCATGGACATCTCTGTCCCCTTCTGAGTGCTCACATCCATCACGTCGATCATACGTCTGCTACCTGAGAGAGTTAGTCACAGCATGTCAGAGAAATCTGCTCGTTACATCATAAACACAGTCACACACTCCTGAATGTGTGCCTCACTGGAGACATTTGCACATAAATATCTCATGCAAGGACATTTTGTCAGGACTAAGCCTGGACGGACTTTAAGTAATTCAAGGTTGAAAGCTTCATGTCTCACGTCTTACCGACAAACATCTTGACGTCATTGACACTGAAGTCAGGGTCGGGCATCCTGTGCAACAAAAGGGGACATAACACAAGAGTCATACATCAACCTGTAGGTCCCCCGCCCCCCTTCACTGGAGAAGAAAGAAGAAACAAGTGAACAAAGAAGATTCATGTCATGAAGGTTGATGTCATGTTCAGAGGATGCCTACTTGAGTCCGAGTCCATCAGGCCTCTCAAAGATGATTGGGTCCCTGAGGCCGCCTCTCTGGACAAACTCGTATGAGAAGTCTAAGAAACACACACAAAAAAAAGACACACAAAACAACATGTGACTACTTCCCGTTTGTTCGTCCATCATTTACCGAGAGCGGTTTCATTTTTCCAGTTTGGTGACAGGGCAAAAAAAAAAAAAAAAAACATATGACAACCTGGCACATTTAAAGTCCTCATGAAGGCTTGGTGCTGTTTACTTCCTCAGGGCTGATCAGCACATGGAGGAACTTGTCACGTATATTGATTGGCTTTTTTATTAGCCAACAGTGTGTGTTACACAGTGTGTGTGTGTTACTCAGAGTGTCAGTGTGTACCTTCCAGTGAACACAACCTCGCAGCAGTGGACAGGGAATACAGTACCCTATAAAGTTGAGCTGTTGTACAGTAATCATTGAGGCCCAGCCAGAGATGACTGTAGCCCTCAGAATCAGTCATAGACTGGATCAAATTCAAATTCAAATTAGTACAGTAGCAGATAGTGACCGATGTGATAAAAACTATTTTGACTTAATAGGGACTTCTGCTGGTCACCTGTAGGGAGGCAGGAAGCAGCGATCTTCAACATTAAAACCTCGTCTCTGTTGGCCGTGCTCGCCTACCTTTTCCCTCCATGCGCAGGACCCGATCAGAGCTGAACCTCTGACTGCTGACCTTCTCCTCCAGGTCAAACATCCTCCGTCCATCAATCTCTTCATCTGAGATACCGTCGTCATGGTAACGTCTCCGGGTACCAGCCCGCTGGGGAGAGGAGGATCAAAAAGTGAGGATGAGTGAAAATCAAAATCAAATTTTATTTGTATAGCCCAAAGTCATAAAACACATTTAGCCTCAGAGGGCTTTACAATCTGTACAGGGAGTGACACCCTCTGTCCTTAGACCCTCGGTTCCAGTGAGGAAAAACTTGCCCACAAAAAACCTTTAACAGGGAAAAAATGTGGAACACAATAAGATGACAGAAAAAGAACAAACAGTCAAAACATGAGACAAATTATTGAACTGATCAGTTCAATTATTTGTCTCAAACAACACGTGTCCATAAACTAAAGAGATGGAAGGTGGATTACACCAAACTGGACATTCCTTACCCGGACACTATATAAAGGACAACATGAGGGGAAGTATGTGTTCTAAGCACACATCAGGTGGACTGTGCTTCTCTTCAAACAGACTAACAGGCAGAAAATCTTCACACTGCTTCAAACACTGACACCAGCTGATGGAGAGAACAGGGTTTAGGTGGGGGTCCCAGGTCATGACAGGTGACACAGGGATAATCCCAGGCTGAGCCCCCAACCCCCCTCCTGTGTGCCATAATCTCTCCCACCCTCTTTGCTAGCGTCTGCATTCAACCATGCAATAAGCTTAGCTTACTACAGAGTTTTCTTATTACACTGCTGTCAAACAGTATGTGCCCGTCTCTTTGGACTTAGGAAACAAACTGTTCATTGCAGCCGTACAGCACAGGCCAAAGAGACGCCTTGATAATCAAACCAAACTACAGAGGCAGACATTCACACTTTACAATGCACTGCAACAATGACAGTATAAAGAATGGACAGAGCCTGAGTGACGTCACTGATGCAGCGCTGCTTCTTCCTCCTCCCAGTGAGTCTAGATATCGGCAAAGACGTGGCTCATAGGCGGACCTGAGGCAGGCCAAATAACACCTGAGTGCTATAATAAGCCATCTGTAACAACCCTTACCTGTCAAAGCGGACGTCACGCTGTTAATTACGGGTAACTTGGGCATTGTAACATGTGCAGTTTTTGGCACTTCAAAACAACGGAGGTGACTACAAGCCAACACAAAAGCCTGTTTCAGCACTACAAAACTCAGAAAACTTGTTTTAAATTTAACATATTTTTAACCACATAGAATTAATGATACCTGTCCCTACAAAACCACAAATATGATCAAAATTTCATAAAAAAAAAACATACAATTTATAAGTCAACAATGTCCATCAACCTTCTCCTCACTCCCTGCCATCCATCGTCTTTCCAACTCTTCCCTTACTTTCCTTCACACTACAAGCTTTTTGAAGACTATATTGACATTTAAGAGCTGTGATAATAACATATTACAAACACATTATAAACACAACTCGTTGCGTTTATAATGGTACAATACTAAAATGAGTAACCACACTACTATACCAGACAAGTATCACGGTTCCAGGTATTATCACGATACAGCAGCCTTTTTTTTTAATCATTATTTTTATGAACTGCAGTGAATTTGTTGTTTGGTGCATGATAAACATAATGCTGATGAAGTAAGAATTAGACTGAAACAAATATGAGTGCCACTGACGACGACGCAGCAGACTCGCCGCCTAGGCCCGGTGCTTCTGCCATGGTGAGTGTGTTGTCTTGCTGTCTTTTGAAGCGAATTTCTATCGAAGCAGAGCTGTCTTCATGGAGTTCGTTCTTGCCGGCAGAAACACACGAACAGCCAATCAGCTAACAGACGGGCGGACCCAGCGTGCATACCGTCGTACCGTCATGTAGAATTTCTAGTATTGTAGGAACTGTTACGATTTGGCACCGCGGGGTACCGTGGGTATCGTGCAGCTCTACTCAAAACAAGAATAAACATTTTGATAAGGATAATTATTACCTTTAATGTATTTTTAAATCTGTTTTTTTCTACATTGTTGTCCTTCAATTTCTGTCATTAATTCACCAGCATATCCTCTGACACTGATAGAACTCTGGTGTACCAGTGTTGGGCACAGCATACACTTTGCTTCTCCCTGTGTCTGCATGAGTTCTCTCTGGGGACTCCAGCATCTTCCGACAGTCCAAAGACATGAACGCAACAGGTTCGTTAGTGCCTCTGAATTGCCCGTTTGTGTATGTGAGAGTGAATGGTTGTGTGTCTCGATGAGCCCTGTGATGAGGTGACTTGTCCAGAGTGTACCCGCCTCTCACCCAAAGTCAGATGGGATAGACTCCAACCCCACCGTGGTCCTGATGAGGATGAGAGGTTACAGATAATGGACGGGTGGACTTCACACTTTCTCTCGGTCCATCATGTAACAGTTTCACATCCCAACTCCACCTGAACACCACAAATCATATCTCCATCTTAAAGTTTACAAAGACACTGGAAGCTATTTGATAACTGGTCAGGGACTCATCTTTTTGTAACAGCAGGCCTCGCTGCCAAACAAATCCATAGAAAACATGTAAGTAAACAGACACAGCGCCTGTTTGGTGCTTTATGAATGAACCTATGAAAGCAGTGCTGACAAAGAAGCACCAACACACTCAAAAAAATATTCAAGCCAAAATGCAGGACTTATGTATTTTATAGAGCATTACACAGAAAATTTCCATCCACTGGACCTTTAATGTGAAGCAAATAATACGATTTATGTAAACTCAGTGTGCTTCCACTGCACAGTAGCCAAGTTTATGCATTCAATATAAATAAAGCCAATTTATTTATCCAAACCCAGCAGCGAGAATGAATGCAGCCACCAAGTTTGTTTAGCACTGTTACATAAATCTTTTTACTTTACTAAGTAATTCAAAAAGATGGAAATTTTCTATGTAATTGAAATACATAAATGGCTTAAATCTTTGTTGCAGTGCAGTGATAAAGAGAGCCAGAGGGACTGCGGTGAACTTACCAGCCTCTTGCTGTACCGTGGCTTGGAATCATCCATTATCGGCGGTAAACCGAGCTGTGACCATCAGAACAGCACCGAGCCCGTTAGCTCCGTGTGTGTGTGTGTGTGTGTGTGTGGTAGACAAGCAGCTGGAAGCGTGTCCACAACAGCACTTCTACTACTTTGCTAACTCCCCTTAAGTTACAACAAGGATGAGTTAACAACCTGTGAGTCTGTGCTAAAATCACAATAAGCTGTTGGTGCTCTTTGAAACTCTTTAGAAACGTAAACATGAACGTTCACGTTAGAAGTTATTTGTTTATAACGTGTATTGCACGTTAACCCGCGTCCACTGGATATGAGGAGCTTAATGTGGAACTCGACTCACTTCAATAAGAACATTAAAGTTACTCAGTACACTGAATAGAGCTGAAAAAGTCTTAAATAATAATAAAATCCAGCCTGAACACTCGAGCTTTGTTCCTTCCCTTCAACATTCCAAGTCGTGTCCAGGTAATGTTAGCTCTGTGAAAGGCGCCCACAGGAAGCTCAGCATGACTTGAAGTCTTATTAAAATAACAACGTTCACATATTTCCATATACATACAAAGCGCGCGCACGGCGGCTGTTGTTATTACTCGTTATAATATACTTGTTATAAAGTTAATGCGGTCTCCGAACAGCCGCCATTTTCGATCCCATCACAAAACATCACTACTCCACGCCCACTGACGCACATCGGACCAATCACGGACCGACAAGCGAGGCGCTCATTGGACTAGAGCCGTGTCACTCACGTCAAAGATTTGTAAACTGTGATTGGACGAGAACAGCCAATGGACACACAAAAGAACTGGCGAGCCACCAATTACAGCGCAGATCGAAAGCGAGGCCGTAGCTCATTGGTTCATATATCCAAATAACCTTGACTACTGGACAAACACGCAGTCAGTCAATAAAAGTGGCCAATCACGTAACAGCGCAGCGCAGTAACCACCATCCCATTACCTAATGTAACTAGTCATCATCAGTCATACATAAACACGAATGAGCTATATAATAATGCGTTGTGTGATGCTTACCCCCATATTCACCCAGGCCCGTCCGCTCACTAACGCCTCCAGTAACCCGAGCTTTGTGACGTCCTCCGTGTCCGGTGTTTTCACTCCCGGAGGCTCGCATCGGACGGACACGTTTTGTTGCCTTCACCTCAACGAGGAAGTGCTCACAGGTCCATAAATGGAGGTACACTGTGAGCAAACAGCTCTCAATTGGCTGGAAAATGTTGCAAGACTCTCGTGATTGGTGGCGGCGGTGTGTCACTCAAACTCTTCCGGCTAGAATACGGCGAGCGAGAGGAACATGCCAAACTGTGACGCGCACTCCGAATGAAAGAAGATGTAAATATAACGACACACAGGTATAATAATAAATAACACTGTTTTATTTCCGTAAACAGGAGGACAAAACTACAAAAACACATCAATTTTATAAGAGAACCCCTACACAGTGACAGCCCTGAGATAATGGAAGCAGGAAAGGAAGGACACAACAAATCACACTACATGTTACCACTGTGTCACACAAGTTAATATATATGAAGAGAATGGCGAGTGCTGATTGAACCATGGTTGGCCATTAGTCTTACATCATTTACAACCTGCCTCTTTGAATCCACAGTTCAGACCCAGGAATTCTTATTTTTAGTTATACTATTTAATTAATAAGGTCATTATGTTGTTGTTTACATACATTCATAAAGTGAGGGAGAAAAGTTCAGGTAAAATGAACAAGTTAGAAGTAGAAAGCCAGTCAGTCACCCAGAAGTTACATTTATGGAGGCTCTAAGCGGTCATACGTTCATTCATTTTATTTCTGAGTTCATTTCTTTTGCTTTCTCCAGATCTCCAGTTATTAATGTCATTATGCTGAGATAACAAGTGTTGTTCAGGATAATTTTCTCGACATCATAATCTCGACATCAAGAATCTTTCTGTTTTTGTTGCTTAAAAATTATCCTTTTATATCTACAGTGGAAGCAAGTCCTCATTCATGGAGGCCGCCATGTTGAAACACTGTGTTTCTACAGAAGCCAGAACAAACTAAATAGTGACTCTAGATAGGGCCTTTCAACTGTTGTTTCTCCTTTACACTAAGAAGATGAGGGTGATGTGAGGAGATTGCAATGCAGCGATTACACCACGAGATGCAACGAAATTCTATAGACTGGACCTTTAACTTGTTATTGTGGGAAAAGAGAGGAAATAAAATGTATGAATGCATGACTGCTTAGGGCTTCTGTATATGCTTTCATATTTATTATTTTTAGTAAGTCTTGCTTTGAAGTTTGGATGTCAGAGGGAGTTTACAAGGTGCAGTTGGTGAAAGCATTAGGAGAACATTACAGTAGGAGAACATGCCGCTGCTTGTATTTCTCCCAAAACAATTTTTTTCAACAATCATCCCTTCATGGGATGGCATGACAAAAGTGACATTCTATTTTGTTCTGATCCGTGCAGAAACCAGTGGCTGATTTTAGTGTCAAGCTTGCATTGGAAAAACATAACATCTAAATATTGTGCTGCAGTGCAGAGTCAGTGTCTGTGGATCACAAGCAAAGAGGCAGGATGGAAATGTCAAAGGCCAAACCAGAGTCAAACATGGCATGAAACAAGAACAGCCTCTTTGATAATCCAGTGGAGGTCCTTTAAAAAAAGAAGGGGGAAACACACATACACACATATTAAAAATGAAAGCAATCTTTGTAATAAACACACAAACAACAAAGAGCTAAAGCAGTGAAACAGCCCCAAGGCAGTGTCAGTGTCATCAAAAGAAGCAGGGCTGTATTTATTCCCATTTTTAATCTAACACGTTCAGAAGTGTCTTCTATTCTCAGGTCAGCTTCTACTACCAATCATCAAAACTCCAATATCTTGTTAAGGAAAGTGACTTTCTTCCTTCTGAAAAAATGATTTGAATATCCACAACATGATATGAATCTTATCACTCGATGCAGTCGATAGCATAAGTATTGGCACAGTGGTTTCCACATACAAACACAAAGAACAGACACATGTACAAAAGAGTAACAGCTGTCTCAATACTTAGGATACTGACTTCATAGATATGCATCATGATGATGGGCAGTGTGGTGTCAGTCTGAGGTTACATGTTCAGTTTCAGCTCATTCAAATGTTAACACTCACTGCTGTTCATTCCTTCATTTGCAGATTTAGCTGATCTAAAATCAAACCCAAATGTATACAAATACTGTAACAGGAGAAGAACAAAGGTCAAAGGTCTTGGACTTAATATGAAGAGCTCTTCTCAGACCTTTCACAGGGATACCAGAATCAGAACCAGAATTCAAATATAGATCATCCTGAGGAAGTTGTCATGTAAACATCTGCAGCCTCTGTTTCTATTTGAATGAGTTGAAATGACGGTAAACTGAGCACAGGCTCTATTTTTCTCTGCCTCTCATCCTGTACCGTGTGGACTCAGCAGGTGTGTGTCCTCATTCAGGTCTTCTATTTAATGAAGCTGTAGAGAAATGAGCCGAGGATGAGGGTCAAAATCACACAGCAGCAGAAGATCATCATTTGTTTCTGGAGAAGACAAAGAGGAAAGGACACACAGACAGACAGAAACAGAGTTACATTATCGTCCCCCAGCAAAGACATTCTGCTGCATTGAAACCAAGCAGCAACCTCTGTGTCTGGGAAATGAAGCCAATGCGTGAATGCCAAAAATTCCTTGCACATCCATTTGAGGCTGGCTACAGAACATTTCAGTCTCCATAAGTCCCCATGTTAAAATGTCCAACTTCACAGCAGAAATAAACATGTCTACAGCCTGGTACAAAAAACAGTTTTGGTCTCTATAGCTAATTTCCCCGTTCATGACAACTGTACTGAGGGTGAATTTATATACAACTCACCTGTTCAGATGATATTAGGGCTTAAAGTTATGCAGAATAAAGAGCATGGCTGCATCGATTGACAGGTAAGGAAGTTATCTTCCAGACTGTCTGAAAAGGTTATTGCATCCATGTTAATGCTGAGCTGGCATCAACCTACCCTGCGTGCCTCCTGCTGGAATTTGGCAGCTTTTTTGGTGTCGGCCACTGCTCTCTCTACAAAGCCCACTGATTGGTCCATGTTGCTCTCAATTCTGTCAATCATGCCACCCTAGAGGAATAGTGAGACAGATGAACACATGGTATTGATCATACTGACTGCATATAAGCAACAACTCTTTTTTAACTTCCTGTTTCCATGCTGTCAAAACCTGTGTACTTCATCCAAAACACTAATTATTACACTATTGCATGGTGCAGATTCCCCAATAACAGGGCTTTATGAATGTGTAACAAGCTGGTCATTTCAGTATATTTTTAATGCAGAATATTCTTGACACAGAAGTGTCACAGACAACTTGTCTGCAGTTGTCTGCTGGGAAGGAGGAAACAAGGGACAGAAAAAGACTCAACCCACTCTGTCCTGCACTGCCCCGTGGACTCCATAGAGGAAGTGGGAGCTCCTCCACCTCCTGCATGAGACTGTGCAGGCCTTAAGCAGTTCCTTCAGCAACAGACTGCTACTCCCACCATGTAAGAAGGAGCACTCCTTCATTATTTTATCTTATCTTATCTATATTTTATCTTTATCTTGTTCAAATGAGATTTTTCACACTTTCAAAACAGTACATTTTAATACCCATTGTGTGTGTGTGTGTTTACCTGGTTCTCAACCAGCATGGCGATATCGACAAACATGTCGTGGAGCTCTTTGATGCTGCTCTCCAGCCTCATGATGTCTTTGTGACGAGCTTCGATCTCATTCAGGGCCTGCTGGTTGATCTTTGAGTCCAAGATCTGAGGAGGAGAGGACAGAGACAGACAAGACAAGCTGAGTGGCAGAAAAGACAAGCTGAGTGTGTTGCAGTGTCTTACTACTTCCCACAGTATCAAAATGGCACAGGTGCTCACACACTCAAACAGCTGATGACATATCTGTAAGTTCAGAGGTGGACTCAACAGAGGCACAGCCTGCACAGTCTAGGTGGCTGGTCAGTTGTAAATCTTATCATCTATTTCAATGTAGAGCTGCTGGTCTAACATTACTACTCTACTACTAAGGACCGCAAGCACAGATCATTTATAATGTACATTATCCAAGGTAGAGAGGTCTTTGAAGGTAGAGAGGGACGCCCCTGATCTGGTGGGAACTGGCAGGATGTTCCACTAATGACAACAACAGACGAGAAAAGTTTGGATTGCCCTGAACGTACAGGTGGCAGAACCAGGTGTCGTAGGATATTCAAGTAAATAGGTTTAATTTAATGTGGGTTGCTCCAAGGGTTTCACTGAGTAGGCTAGGAGGCCTGTCAGGAGGGCAGTTACTAGTTGTGACATGACCACAGGCTGTATTGTTAGTTTGGCATGTATTGTCTGTATTGTCATGTTGAGTCAGGTAAGGCCTGATTTTTTTCTTTAAATGTCTCCAAACGTAATTAAATGACTGTCATGTACTGTCCTGGATGACTTTCAACTTGTGAGAACGGACACGCGTAGGGGGACGACAAACAAAACATCATTACAGCTCTGGTCTGTGCTGACCAGCAAACTCTCAGTCTTACCCCAGCAGTGAAGACGGCTGAGTTACCTCCCTCCAGCATCTCCTCCAGCTGCTCGTCAGTCGTCGCTTTCCCCGCTGTTGTGGACAAAAAGAACAGATGTTTAAAATATTTATAATCAGTTTATTTAGTGTAGCGAGCTGATTAAAAAAAAAAACAAAGAAAAATCAGAGACCACAGAATGTAAATCTGAGTGTTCTACAATGTTGGAGCCACCACACGATCTCCTTTTGTTTTCAGTCACATTAGGGTCAACAGTTTTGAGTTCACTTTTGATGTTGAGTTTTGAAAAATACAGCAACGCATTCAAAATAAAAATTAGTGTACACATTTTTCCCCAGGTTAAATACTATTAGGATCGACTCTGGTAATTCTTTGAATAAATTATCTTCACTTTCACATGTTTCTTTCAGTTGCAAGATTTATTTATTCGCCTTTTAACTCCCACTTACACACCATCCACGAATATCCTGCACAGCTAAAACTGTTTTAATTTGCACTGTAAGGCCAAGGCTGTTAATATGTCAACTTATTAAGTTTTAATATTCTTCAATACGTGGTCAGTTCATCCAAATATAGCCTTTTTGAATTTTGCTCTGATGTTTTCATTCCCCCACACAGATTTGGGTCTAAGGTGTGAAACAGAAAAAGACATATCTGAAACTGATTTTTTTTAACTGTAAAAATAAGATCTGAATATGAAAAGATAAAACATGCAACTGAACAAAACATATGAAAGTGAAAAATGAAAATAAGTAATTTATTCAAAGAATTACCAGAGTTGATCCTAATTGTATTTAACCTGGGAAAATAATGTGTACACTCACTATCAAGACCCAAGTGTCCTACTGGTGCAATAAGGATGGAACAAATCAGGGTCTGCAGGTGTTGTTCATTGGAAGAACATACATTCATAACAATGCCCTGAGTCACTGATCTGCAGTCTCAGTATTTCTTTGGAACATCAAGTGATTGTTATGGGGGCTGAATCACTGCGTTCCTTCCTCAGAAGTAAGGGGAGTGACCAGCAAACAGTTAATTCCACATGGGACCTGGAGGAAAAAAGATTTGTTTGTTAGACAAAGACAGCATGGAGGAGACTAGCAGGAAGTGAGAGGAAGAGGAGAAAACCCAAACATAACGCTCTGTGAAGAAACAAAACTGAGAAGGCCTAATCAGATGTCCTATTACGTGGTACTTGGCGTTACAACCAGTCCTGCAAATAAGTGGTCTTGGCCTGTCGCTCTCCAGACTTCCTCACCCCTCTCAGTCACTGATCTGCAGTCTCAGTATTTCTTTGGAACATCAAGTGATTGTTATGGGGGCTGAATCACTGCGTTCCTTCCTCAGAAGTAAGGGGAGTGACCAGCAAACAGTTAATTCCACATGGGACCTGGAGGAAAAAAGATTTGTTTGTTAGACAAAGACAGCATGGAGGAGACTAGCAGGAAGTGAGAGGAAGAGGAGAAAACCCAAACATAACGCTCTGTGAAGAAACAAAACTGAGAAGGCCTAATCAGATGTCCTATTACGTGGTACTTGGCGTTACAACCAGTCCTGCAAATAAGTGGTCTTGGCCTGTCGCTCTCCAGACTTCCTCACCCCTCTCAGCCACTGTCTTGTCTCTCACCAGGTTGGAGTCTTTTGAGACCATGGTGGAGAGGAGGAGCTGAATAAACTGTTATCTATCATAGACAATGAAATGCTGCTGCTGCAATGCAGTTTCCCAGATTGGGATTAATAAAGCATTTCTATTCTGTCTAATCTACACTGCTACTGCTACTGCTAAGGCTACTGCTCTAAACTGTAGGAAGTGGCCTTCATACAAAACTTTATAAATGACAACAACAAGCTGCAAAGGTGATAACATGCATATGATAATTTGAAACACAACCACACACACACACACACATAGATGCAAATGTGGGGAGATGGTGGAGTGATGGACAGCCACGTAGCGGTGCCCTGGGAGCAGTTAGGGGTTCAGTACTTTGTTCACCTCAATGGTGCCAAGGAGATGAATTGGCACCTCTCCAGCTACGAGTCCACCCTCCATAATTTGGTCCGTGCTGGACTTTAGCCAGCCACCCTCCAGTTCCCAAGCCAAGATAACTACAGACTGAGCTACTGCTGCCCCAATTACAGAACCTGGTATTCCCAGGCGGTCTCCCATACAAGTACCAACCAGGTACTTCAGAGATCAGATGAGATCAGGCATGTATGACAGTTTGAAGACCAAGTCATGTTCAAAGGAGTAATACGACTGTACTGAGTGTGACAGTGTGCAACTGTAACATAAGGAAATTAGTAATGTGTTGAACATGTTTGTGTGATTGTGACGTCCATGAAATGTAAGGTCACATTTTATGTAATTTTGTTTGTTTACTTCGAAAATATTATTTTCTTTGGAATAAATATGTAATAATATGTGCCAAAATGGTCAATGATTACCTTTTGGTAAAATCAACAGCAAAGACAGCTACTTAGTATTACCAGTAGGAGGCAGTGTTGCGCCGTGCTTCTCCTTTTTGGACCCTCGTGAACGAACCGTTGTCAACTTCCTCATTACGCTGAGCGAAGCTGTACTGCAAAGGAGCAAGCGCTTGTCTGTCATTATTTCTCCTGTTTTACAGGTTGGTGGTGACTTGAAACATATTTAGCTACTCACAGTTGTGTTATAAGTTTAAAACCGATGTGAGGTTAATTTTGCTAAGGGTACTGAAACTGTTTGTGTGACTAAGTAGCAAAACGTGTTTTTTTGTTCGTCGCGTGTGGCCTCAGATGGCACCGCAGTATATTTGTTTTCTGTTGTGACCGAACCTTGTTTCTGGCTCCAGCACATTTCAGTTTGAGTTAAAACTGTTATTTTGGGTACAGTATTTTATTACATATGTAAATAAGTTGAATGTTACAGTTAGGCTATGTGAAAAAACATTTGTTAGTAATGTCAGTAGTGTTTCAACTTTTCAGCCTTCAGCTCAAGCATTTATCTTATTTTTACTTACACTGCATGTGAGAGTGACTAAGGTAACCTGTGAAGGCAGACGCTTGATATTTCATTATTTTCAGTAGTTTTGAACTCGATAGCAACAGTTAATTTACTGAATGAGAATGGAATAGCACAGTGATTTACTGAATTATTCTTTATGAAGTGTTGGGAAAACTGTTTTGTTTGGAAACGAGGATTGTGTGGTAACCGGCCTATGTGTGTTTTGAGTTTGTTTTGAATGCTAAGTATGGATTAAGGATGTTTGAATATGAACAAGAGGTTTTTTTTGCAAACTGGAAAATAAAGGATTACGCTGAGCGAAGCTGTACTGCAAAGGAGCAAGCGATTGTCTGTCATTATTTCTCCTGTTTTACAGGTACCCTGCCTGGGACCTGTTACAGATTTGTGGGGGCTCGTCCGGGATCGGCGACACCTATGGTGGAAGGACGTCGTTGATCCAGTGATCTCTGAACCCATCATCAGATTCGGGGGCTGCAAGGATCCGAGGCGTCTGACTGCTGTTAGAGCGAGGGAATCCAAGGGCCGAAGGCATCTGGTGTGTGTTCACAATGGCGGACGACGAGAGGAAGAAGCTGGTTTGGACTGTGAAGAAGAGACTGTTTCGTCTTTCAGCGGATGACCTGTTTCAGGTTGCAACTGCGATTCCACGGACACCTGGCCAAGACTCAGCTAAGTTGAACAAACACGACGAAGAAGGTTGTATTGACTATGTATGCGCATATATGAACAGTTCAAGTTTGCTAGAGTTAGAGGACGAGGGCATTTCGCAGTTACTCTTTATTAAAGATATGATTGACATGATGCATAACCATGAACAGGGTGAACTCACGGGTGCGGGTGGGACAGATGTAGTAGTGTCTGATGCTAATGTTTTGCCACCTCCACCATCTAATGTTGCTCACATTAGCACTCATACCACAGGTACACACCCAGGAGCTACAACAACAGACGTAGTCTCTCAAGCTAGTTCCACTGAATCCCAACAGGATAAGTTGATCTCTAGTTTTATGCACTACCAAGAGCAAAGACAGGGTAACGCCCCGCCCACTCCTCCTATAACAGACATTCAACTCACTGACAGTGGCTGCAACCAGTTCCGCAACCCGCAGGCCATGCTTTCGTCTTGCTCAAATGCTGACCAGCATTCCATTAACACCTCTGAAAGTATGATTGCTCTCAAAGACCTTCCCCTCCTGCAGAGGAAAGAATTCAAAATCCATGGTGGGCAAATTGGTGATAATACTTCCGATATAAGTTACAGTAATATCAGTAAACAAATTGATCAAGGACTGAAAGAAAAGCACACTGAGGGCGAAATAACCAGGGCAGTGTTTCGTATCATAAAGCCTGGCAACTTCAAAGATATGCTCTCCAGCAAGGACGAGATGACTATAGCCGAACTGAAGAGCTTCCTCCAATCACATTTAGGAGAGAAAAGCAGCACTGAACTGTTTCAGGAATTGATGAACGCCAAACAGCATGAGCATGAAACACCACAGCAGTTCCTCTACAGAATAATGGGGCTCAAACAAAGGGTGATGTTCACTTCCAGAGAAACAGATTCAGATATTAAGTATGAAGCACAAACAGCACAAAACGTATTTCTTCGTACAGTCTACCAGGGCTTGAATGAGAAACATGACGATGTTCGGCGTGAGCTCAGACCCCTCCTCTCAGACCCTACAGTCACTGATGAGGTGCTTTTAA
This sequence comes from Nibea coibor, assembly GCA_023373845.1. Taxonomy (NCBI): domain Eukaryota; kingdom Metazoa; phylum Chordata; class Actinopteri; family Sciaenidae; genus Nibea; species Nibea coibor. Next base: position 26,106,641 of record CM041719.1, on the reverse strand, counting down.
GACAAGTTACCAAGACAACAAATGAGGAGAGTGAGAGGAAAAGACGCTTAGGGCGCAGCACCCGCCCGAGAACAGCTCACGTACAAAGCGGTGAGAGTAACACTGGTGAGGTGAGCAAAGAGAAGAGTAAGCCTGATACCAACACTAGAGATGAGCTGCTTCATCAACTGAGCACTCAAGTGCAGGTCCTGGCTCAAGCTGTAAGCTCCCTCCAGTCAAATACTCCAGTAACAGCGAAGCAGCCAACACTTGATCACCAGTCCCAGTGTACCTGCCATTGTCCTAATGTACAGAGCAGACGGCTAAGGAAAGGGAAACCACATGGCTGCCCTAACTGCATCGCCAGCAGCCGGACTGACTGCAATCACTGCTTTGCTTGTGGTGAAGAAGGACACCGTGCTGTAGGATGTTTAAAAAGATCTAAACCTTCGGGAAACGCACCCCGGTCATGGCAGGGGGACAGGCTGTGACCGACAATAGTCCTAAGTCCCACCCAAACAACAGCAAACCAGTCGTCACTCAGCCACCAGTTGATAGTAAATCAACATCACAGCGAGTAGCTAAGCTAATTGGAGAGAAATGCTTACTGAAATGTAACCTGAATGGGTATACTGTGACTGCCCTTCAAGACTCTGGTGCTCAGGTCAGCATAATAGACCGCTCATGGAAACAAAAATACCTACCCCAACAAGAAGTGCGTCCTCTTGGTGAGCTCTTGGGAGACAGAGAACTTGATCTCATCGCAGCCAATGGAGAGCCGATACCATATGATGGATGGGTTGAACTCACCTTTAACCTACCGGGCAATGACGATCCAAACCTCGCCATCAGAGTGCCATTCCTGGTCAGTCAAGTGAGTCTGGCGAGGCCAATAGTGGGTTTCAACGTGATTAAAGAGCTCATCCTGGGGCAAGAGGGTGGGATGGGTGTTGTCAGTGTTATTGCACGACTGCTGGAAGATGCCATGCAGGTTGAAAGCGACAAGGCTGAGGCAATTGTAAACTTTATCCAGACCCAGGAGCCCACTCAGGTCCATCCACTGGTGAGAGTCGGTCAGCATGAAATGGTTATCCATCCTGGCCAGGTTGCCCGCATCAAATGTAAGGTGCCAGCTGATTTCACCCCATCTGTGGCACTGTTCGAGGTCAGCCATTTGGACATGAAACTGGAACAACTAGACCTTGGTGATGGCCTGGTTGAGGTCCACCACACCAGCCGGCCTTATGTCGAAATCCCAGTGGGTAATCATACCCAGCACAACATCACGCTGGACCACTTCACCGTCTTAGGCAGTATCCAGCCCATTGACAAAATAGTGGAAACAGACCAAGTAGGTAGCATTGAGGTCAATGGAGTCGACTCACCTGCTCCTGACTGCAAAAATGAAACAGAACAACTGCCCCAGCTGTGGCAACCCCCTGTCGATCTAAGCCATTTAAATGAGGAACAACAAAAACTGGTAAAAACAATGCTCTATGAGGAATCAAATGCATTCGCTCGGGATGATCACGATATCGGATGTATTCCAAGCCTCCAAATGAACATAACGCTGAAGGATGACATCCCAGTGCAGCGATCCTATGCAGCAGTCCCCAAGCCCCTCTACCAGGAAGTCAAGGAGTATATTCAGGACTTATTGGCAAAGAAGTGGATAGTGAAATCAAAGTCCCCATACTCCGCCCCAGTAGTTTGTGTCCGTAAGAAGGATGGGAGCTTGAGGCTGTGCATTGACTACAGGCTCCTGAACCAAAAGACAGTCCCAGACAGACACCCTCTGCCCCGTATTCAAGACCTGATTGATACGCTTGGCGGGTACAGCTGGTTCTCAATTCTGGATCAGGGAAAAGCCTATCATCAAGGGTTCATTGCTGAGGGGTCACGGCACCTGACAGCGTTCATCACTCCATGGGGCTTGTATGAGTGGGTGCGTATCCCCTTTGGACTTTCAAATGCACCAGCAGCATTTCAGAGGAGTATGGAGGAGATGCTCAACTCCTTGCGGGATAAGTGCTGTATCCCCTACTTGGACGACGTCCTCTGTTATGCTAAGACCTTTGAAGAACATGTTGAGGTTCTAAGACGCGTCCTGAGGGCTCTCCAAAGCCACGGTGTGAAACTCAGGCCAACCAAGTGCGAGCTCCTAAAAAGAGAGGTTCGTTATGTGGGGAGGTTGGTCTCTGCCGATGGAGTCAGGGTTGACCCCAAGGATCTGGAAGCCATCCAGGCGCTGAGGAGTAAAACCCCCAGCACTGTTGGAGAAGTCCGGAAGCTTCTAGGATTCCTCAGCTATTACCGGACGTACGTTCAAGACTTCTCTAGAGTTGCAAAACCAATGTATGAGCTCTTACAGACCAAGACCCCTGCCACAGTGATGCCTCCACCCAAGCAAAGGAAAGGGAAAGCGGCACAACTGTCGTCCAGGACTCCAGTAAAGTGGGCCGAAGAGCATCAAAGGGCCCTAGACCAGCTCATACACATCCTGTCCAACCCGCCAGTGCTTGGTTATCCTGATTTTGACCTCCCTTTTGTGCTGCACACAGATGCATCAGAGCAGGGGCTGGGCGCTGTCCTGTACCAACGCCAGGGAGGAAAGCTCAGGGTGATCGCCTATGGGTCCAGAACATTGACGCCTGCAGAGCGAAACTACCACCTTCACTCAGGCAAGCTCGAATTTCTGGCTTTGAAATGGGCCATCAGTGAAAAATTTCGAGACTACTTGTTCTATGCATCCCACTTCACTGTCTACACAGATAATAATCCGTTAACCTACGTGATGAGCACGGCTAAGCTAAATGCCGTTGGCCACCGATGGGTGGGTGAGCTTGCCGATTTCCGGTTTGAGGTGAAATACCGGCCAGGAAAAGTCAACATTGACGCTGACACTCTGTCTAGGTTGCCCTTAGACATTGACAGTTATGTGGACTCATGTACACAGGAGTTGCCCAGAGACACCATTTTGGCAACCTGGGAAGGCAGCCGAGTTGCCAAACAACAAGATGTCGCCTATGTAGCTGTCCTCAACTTGTCACAGCCCAGTTCAACTACACAGTCACCAGAGCTGTTACCAACTATAAGTCACGATGAGCTCATGAAATCTCAGCGAGCTGATCCTGTCATCGGTCAAGTCATCAAACTGAAAGAGACTAACCACACTTTGACCACTGATGTGAGAGACGGAGTTAGTGGTCTGACCAAGAAACTCCTGCATGAGTGGGGAAAACTCCATCTCAAAGATGGTCTGCTATACCGGGAAACCAGTCAAAGGAGTCAACTCGTCCTGCCCAGCCAGTACCGAGCTTTGGTCCTGAAGCACCTCCATGATGACATGGGTCATATGGGGACAGAGAGAGTCTTGGGCCTAGCTAGAGACCGATTTTACTGGCCATACATGAAACAGGATGTTGAGGCTTACGTGACTAGGAAGTGCCCGTGCATCAAGCAGAAAAAACCTGTCTCACACATCAAAGCACCCATGGGAAGCATTACCACCAGCTCACCTCTAGAGCTTGTGTCAATTGACTACCTCCACCTGGAGCCAAGTAAAGGAGGCTTTGAGTACATCCTGGTGGTTGTAGACCATTTCACTAGGTTCGCCCAAGCCTATGCAACCAGAAATAAGTCTGGAAAAACAGCTGCAGAGAAAATCTTTGATGATTTCATCCCACGGTTCGGCTATCCATGGAAATTACATCATGACCAAGGGAGAGAATTTGAAAACGAACTGTTTAAAACCTTGCAACAGCTGAGTGGTGTGGGTCACTCAAGGACCACCCCCTACCATCCTCAGGGTAACCCGGCGGAGAGATTTAATCGCACCTTGCTTCAAATGCTCAGGACCCTGAAGGAGAAGGAAAAGGAAAGGTGGAGAGAACATCTGTTAAAAGTCATCCATGCTTATAACTGCACCAGACATGAGGCGACGGGGTTCTCACCTTTCTATTTGATGTACGGCCGTCACCCACGTTTGCCTGTGGACATGATATTTGGCCTGGGTACGGATGAAGAGACTACTTCCCCAAGAGGCTATGCAGAGAAGTGGGCCTCTAGAATGAAGGAAGCTTACAGACTCGCCTCTGAGAATAGTCAGCAGTCAAGTTCTAGGGGGAAGAGATACTATGACCGCCACATGAAGGGTGTTGTCCTTGAGCCCGGAGATCGTGTCTTGGTGCGTAACTTGAGTGAGAGAGGTGGTCCCGGTAAGCTAAGAGCATACTGGGAGGACACGATCCATGTTGTAAAGGAGAGAGTTGCTGATGGGCCGGTCTACAAAGTGACGCCAGAAACCGGTGGAAATAGAGTACGCACACTACACCGCAACCTGCTTCACTTAGTCAATGATCTACCAGTAGACTCACCTCAGCCCGCAGAACAGAGGGGGCACTCACCAAAACATTTATCTGCTCCATCAACAGCACCACTCCAACAGAGAGCAAGGGCCAGACAGCCAAATACAAAGAGACAGAGTGAATGGAGCCCAAGCAGTGATTCTTCTGATGACGAGGAGCCCCGATACTGGCTGAGACTACCTGTGAGGAGAGGACTCGAAAACACACAAGTACGGCCTGTGTGTGAGCCTCAGGGACACCCTAATCAACAGTATAATCATGTAACAACCACTGAGAAATCTGACCAGACTCGGGCACATGTATCTGAAAGAGAAACGAGACGAAGTGTACATGTCAGTGGGAGAGGGGAGAGTTTGCCTGACGAGGTGAGCAGAGAAACGGGACAGAGGACATATGAGGAGGAAAGAGTAGAGGAGGAGTACTTACCTATTGAGCCAATACCAGCAGACCCTGGGCAGGAAGCCACAACGCTGGTAACCCCTCAGACAGGAAGTGAACAGCCCAATGATGATCAAGCTACCCATCCTCAAACTCGGAGATCCAGCCGTGAGAGAAAGCCCACCCAGATGCTCACATACCAGACACTAGGCCGACCCTCATACCAACCCCGAACTATTTGCAACACAGTGGGGGCCTATGGATTGCCAGCAGTACCAACCTGGGAAGTGCCACCATATCCCATGACCCATCACACACCTTTTCAGGCACCGCTATACCACACACTATACCAAATCTTGCCACACACATCAGCTACACAGTTCACTGCACCATTAGTTGTTTATTGAGAGTCGTACACGTACACTAGTAAAAAGACTCATTTTGAACTCACTTTTGGGTACTGTACACGAAATGTTGTATATTGTTAAAGGTTGAAAGATTTGAGGTTTAGGAGTATGTAAATGTCTGGAGCCATTTTTGTTTTGTCAGGGAGCGTGTGACGTCCATGAAATGTAAGGTCACATTTTATGTAATTTTGTTTGTTTACTTCGAAAATATTATTTTCTTTGGAATAAATATGTAATAATATGTGCCAAAATGGTCAATGATTACCTTTTGGTAAAATCAACAGCAAAGACAGCTACTTAGTATTACCAGTAGGAGGCAGTGTTGCGCCGTGCTTCTCCTTTTTGGACCCTCGTGAACGAACCGTTGTCAACTTCCTCATTACGCTGAGCGAAGCTGTACTGCAAAGGAGCAAGCGCTTGTCTGTCATTATTTCTCCTGTTTTACAGGTTGGTGGTGACTTGAAACATATTTAGCTACTCACAGTTGTGTTATAAGTTTAAAACCGATGTGAGGTTAATTTTGCTAAGGGTACTGAAACTGTTTGTGTGACTAAGTAGCAAAACGTGTTTTTTTGTTCGTCGCGTGTGGCCTCAGATGGCACCGCAGTATATTTGTTTTCTGTTGTGACCGAACCTTGTTTCTGGCTCCAGCACATTTCAGTTTGAGTTAAAACTGTTATTTTGGGTACAGTATTTTATTACATATGTAAATAAGTTGAATGTTACAGTTAGGCTATGTGAAAAAACATTTGTTAGTAATGTCAGTAGTGTTTCAACTTTTCAGCCTTCAGCTCAAGCATTTATCTTATTTTTACTTACACTGCATGTGAGAGTGACTAAGGTAACCTGTGAAGGCAGACGCTTGATATTTCATTATTTTCAGTAGTTTTGAACTCGATAGCAACAGTTAATTTACTGAATGAGAATGGAATAGCACAGTGATTTACTGAATTATTCTTTATGAAGTGTTGGGAAAACTGTTTTGTTTGGAAACGAGGATTGTGTGGTAACCGGCCTATGTGTGTTTTGAGTTTGTTTTGAATGCTAAGTATGGATTAAGGATGTTTGAATATGAACAAGAGGTTTTTTTTGCAAACTGGAAAATAAAGGATTACGCTGAGCGAAGCTGTACTGCAAAGGAGCAAGCGATTGTCTGTCATTATTTCTCCTGTTTTACAGGTACCCTGCCTGGGACCTGTTACATGATACAAAAAGAGATTAGTGAAGCTTCAAGTGCCTCTTAATGGCAGCTCCAAAATCATTCATGTATTTATTTTGGCTCAACCAAACAACACCAAAAAAAAGTGTCAAGGCTCCCTGCAGGTGGTCAGAATCTCTCTAGATTTGTTACATGAATCATCTGTAACTCACTGATCTCCAGCTGTCGGGCGATTCGTCCTTTGCTCTTATCTCTGAAGTCGACTTGAGCCTCGTTATATTTCGTCATCACCTCTACAAACTTCTTGGCCAGGATAGCATGCTGGGAGAGAGGAAACACATGTTTAAAGAGTGTCACTCAGATAAAGCACATCATAATGGGGAGTTTCCCCTGCTCATTTAGAAAAAGCTTTTTGCAGCTTACAGTAATACAACACTTCTATTTTTGGTTTGAGGACGCTGAGGGATAAATGCTGTGTGACCATTGTAAATGTATTGAGTTCCCTCCAAATGTTTTATTTATGTTGAGGTTGAACCAATCATCATGGGAGAGAGAAACTGAGAAAACCACTGAAACAATCAACAAAAGACATTTTGTACCTTTGTGTAATTCACATTGCAAATGTCCCAGTTTAGCTTAAAGTCTTCACATGGAGAAACAGTTTTACACACCAAGGAAACAATACATAACACAGACAGAGAATTTTATCAGAGGTCCAGGAAAAATTGTCTCTGATAGCATTCACAGAATAATCTACTCAAACCTCATCCAAACTTAATGCAGTTGTTGCGTTCACTTTTTAGGTTCATTGTAATGTTTATCAGTTGTTCTGTTTTGTCACTTGCTACATTAGTTTAAGGGTGATCTAACTGTTTTGTGTTTTGTTTGAACTTTAAGGAAGTTGAATGTTGACAATTGGAGGACCGCACTTATTATTTAACATAGGAACGCCAAGGGAGCAGCCATCTTTGTATGAAAGAAGAGGAAGCATGAAGAAGATAGAGATGAGCTTCTTAGCCTTATATCGATAATCTTTTATTAGCATGCAGAACAGCTAGCTGAAGTCAACAAATACAGGAACAATGCAGACCAGCTAACAATGACATTAGCTATGACCTATAGTTTGATACAATATAACTAAACATGTATGTAAAGGAACATCAACAGCCTCCACAGGCTACTCGTGCGGTTGTGCTGATGACCACTTTTTGCCTCTTTTGGCCAGCTTTTACTATACACTATACACTGCAATCCTACCACTAGATAGCTCTAAATCTTTCACAGCGTACCTTTAAATTTGCTACATGGCTCATGATATACATTCGATAGTTGAAGAAAGAAAGTTAGTACAATGCAGAGCCAGCTTCACAATAAATTTGCAATTTTCTCCACAGTGTTCATCCAAGTATTTCTATTCAGAAGATGGAATACAAACATGTTTCATTCACAGAGGGAAATGCTGTGAACTTCCCCCTCCTCAGAAAATGTAAGAACACACAGAGCAGTGTGGCTCAGTGTTGTTTTTTTAATGTTGTCTGACCTGTGACTTGCGTATCCTGAGGTCGGCCGAGGCTCTCTCGTCTGTGTTCGACTCAAGCTGGCGCTCGATAGCTGCTCACACAGACACACACAAAAGACAGTGAAAGATCATTTGTGGATTCAAGGATTCCAGTAGTTTATAAAATAGAGTAAAACTACCTAAGTATAAAAATAGCAAAATAGAAATAAAATATGCAAATTTAAGCAAAGTATATACAATAAATATAGTCAAGTAGAAGATAAAAGCAGTAAACAACAGTATATAGTAGATAAAAAGTTTGTGATACATCCATTTTTTACACTTTATTAAATAGGGAATCTCAACTGATGTAAAGAGGTGATAACACCCACTAGATAAAATGCACTACAAAAGGTCAGAGGGACTCAAATCGTGTAGGTTCCGTGGAACTAAGTATTCAATACGTTGGAATGAGTTCATTTGCAGAAATTCACGCACACACTGCACTGAACTCATCTGTTTAAAATGATTGCGACACATTCCTGCCAGTAACTTCCCACACAGATTTTCCCAGCCTTGCTGTGTGGGACCTCCCACATACGTCAATATCTTAGATATTGACGTATGTGTGAGAAAACTATTCTCTACACCTACACATTCTCCTGAATCAAGGCGAGACACCACAGGCAAAACATGTTTTTTTTGAAGATTCTGTTCTTCCCTGTAAATGTTTGCATGTTTAAACATAGATTCACCCGTCATGTCTCAATGGCTGAAGTTGACCAGCCTGAATTTTCTCAGACTCTGAGCCACAAATCTTCATACATAGACCAAAGTCTTCCAGTTGGATGTCTATATTCTGAAGGTTTCTACAGAGGGCTTTGCTGATAGATCATTCAGGGTTTGATTAAGAGAACATTTTATTCATAAAATGTTCATCTAACAGTATTTTCTGCTTCATGGAAAGATAAAAAGAGGTTCCCTCTGTAAAAAGAGACTCTTAAATGTCAAAAACATAAAACAAGATGTTTGCCGGATTCATCCAATGCTTGCATTTCTGCTCTGAAGCCTTGTTTAAACACAAAAGAACAAATACTGACTCTTAAGTTTGTTTCTCGCATTGTTGGCCGACTTCTTGATCTCATTGGTGAGAGCTTCAAGGTCATCTTGTGTTTCTGAAAGAGAGTGAAAGCAGACCATGAACAGCACCGAGCCATGGAGCAGAAAACATTGAACGTGTGTGTGGGTGTGCGTGTGTGAGAGAGAGACAGACACACTTACTCTGGTCAGACGTTGGGGCCGACAAGATGGTGGAGTAGAGTTTTTTGATTTCTGTGACACTCTCATCAATCTTGTCAATGCTGATGCGGATATCTTCAATCTGAAACACACACACACACACACACACACACACACACACACACACACACACACAAATCAGTAAACTTTTTCTTTTATATGAGGTATAGACAGATAGATATAAACAGAATACCTGAGCAAAGAAATCATCCATAAAAGCCTGGTTCTCCATGGGAACCTCAATGTCATCACCTCCAGGATCACTCTTCTGTTAAACACACACACACACACACACACACACACACACACACACACACACCCCAGCTCAGAGACACACAGGTAGCTCAGTAGAGAAAATTTGTTATTATTATGTTTGTAAAAAGGGGCCCTAAAGAGATGTTCTGTGGTCACCTGCTGTCAGTAGTTTCAAACAGTGCCTCACATATTGTGTGTGTGCGCGTGTGTGTGAGTGTGCGTGCCACTGTCATCACGTGAGGCCGGCTGCAGCTGAAATGAATGCTTGCATGCGTTATCACCCTCCCTCTGCACGCTTGAGCCTGAACGTTGACTTCATCTAAACACGACAAGCTTTTACTGAATAATACGGGTGGCTATAGGACGTTAAGTCTGCCATTTATAGACCACTGAGTTCATTCAGTATTCAGATATAACCTTCTTTGATGAGACATTTAAAATGTGTGTTGGAATTTGTTGTAGTAACACGATATTAATGAGCATAAATGTGAAACATTGAACATATCCAGACTGAGCCTCCACATACAGACTACTCTGGGCTTCACATTAGGGCATTAGGGTGTAGCAGGTGCTGCACAGACTATGACAAATAACTAAACTAGCAAACTGCCTACCTCCTTCAGCTGTGCCAGGCGGTCCTTCATCTTGACAAGTTATAAATGAATTAATAGATACTGAAATAGATCAATAGAAAAACAACCCAACAGGCAACAGTGTTGTCTATAGCCTACAGCAGCTAATACAATGGCCTCCAAATTATCCCAGTGGAAATGATTAGCATAGTTCCTTCAGTGAATCCGCAAGACTTGAATGGAGGAGAGCTGGCAGAGAGCGAGCTGCAGACAAAAAGAGTTAGAATAAGAAAAAAATTCAAATAGCACATGAATAGAAGGTCTCGTTGTTTGGATGGTCCTCTCGGAGACAATATTTGTGCTAACCTGGAGTCCCACTAAGCCTCTATCCTCTAAGAACGGATTAGGACAACAGTTTCCAGGACGATAAACCTCACCCCCCCTCACCTCATCCCTCCCACGTCCAGTGCCACACACTATACGTAGGTTCAGGTTGTACTGTACTGTACAGTAACCAAAAATATGATTTATTGTTACTTACTTTTTTGTGTTTAATTATGATGTATGTCCAGCCTGTATTACCTACTGTGCTGGGCAGAAGAATAAAAGCAGGCCAGACTTCACATGAGAAGATGAATTCATCAGGTATTTAGTCAATAAAAGATGAACTCTAATGAGCCAGTGGCCTAGGACCACACTGAAGATTGGGCTGCCTAAAGCAATCTCAGCATTAACTAACATTGGTTTTATGAATGGATTTATCCCCTCTCAGATGGACTCAGGATTTAGAAAGTGGTCAGAGCACGAACTCACAAACCTTCACCATCTTCATAAAGATTGGTGTTTCAAATCATTTGAACATTTAAGAATGGAATTTACACCCCCCAATACAGACTTCAGGTTTTTACAACTAAGGGACTTTGTAGCAAAGCATAGGAAGTGGACTAAAATCCTAGAGCCCACCCAAATTGAAGAATTCTTGATAAAATTCCAAATTGGTAGCGCAAATAAGAAAATTACCAGCCATTTTTACAAAATATTTTTAGATATGAATCCTAATGAAACTCTTCATATTAAAGAAAAATGGGAAAATGAAATGAGCACAGGCGTACAGCAAGACAGGTGGGAGGAAATATGTACAGAATCACATCAAGTAACTAACTCTAATACATGGCAGCACCACAGGACCTTTAAACGCAGCACTGTCCATCCTGATTGGCTGTTTTAGACTTTAGACGTGTTTATAAATTCATCATGTTCATACACTCTGTGTCATTTGAGCAGCATGCCTCGCCAAGACTGGCCTGTGATCCACCAACAAACACAGCCCATACCAAAAGTACATATGGCTACTACATCATGCTCCAGAAGCAAACACAGCATATCTTAAAAATTAATAGCATGCAGTCAAAAATTATCACCTGACTTTTCGCATCATTTTACTGCAGTGACATTCCATACATGTAGAATGAGACAATACAGTGTCCACAATATAAAACAGACATGTGTAAAACACTTCAGTCGATTACAACTTTTTCTTTGATGAATTATTGATGCTTATGATCATGATTATTGATTGAATTTTTGTTTGTTAAACTGTTTTCGTTCCTTCCTGTAAAACTTTTGAGAAATGTATATTTGTAGCACCATGTTACTGCTTCTTCTGCCTCCTGGCTTATCTAAATACCGACAAAGACATGGATCATTGGCAGACCATGAGGCAGGCTGAATGAGACCTGGGTGCACGAATAAGACATCTGTGACAACACCTAACTGTCAATCAAAGCGGCCACGTTGTTTCAAATTTGTTGTTTTTTATCTGAACAGGTGAGTTGTATATAAATTCACCCTCAGTACAGTTGTCATGGACGGGGAAAATAGCTTTAGAGACCAAAACTGTTTTTTGTACCAGGCTGTAAACATGTTTATTTCTGATGTGAAGTTGGACATTTGAACATGGGGACTTATGGAGACGAAATGTTCTGTAGCCAGCCTCAAGCATGAGGAATTAAAGTTTTTGGCACTTCAGTGCTGGCTTCATTTCAAGTCACAAAGGTTGTCGCTTATGACACTAGAAGGAATAAGAAAATAAATATTTGTGTATATATATAGTGTATTTGTTACTCAAATTTTCTGGGTTGTGTATTTTTTTAAGGAGGCTCTAAGGTTGAATATTGAAATCTAAATAAACATATGTGATCTGTGAGTGATGTGCGCTCTAAGTGTTAAGCCTTCAGATTTCATCACATCATTATGATTGATGTGATTTCACTGAGGCCACTTTTTGGGGGGGGTTTCCTGGAGGCAGCACTTCCTTCCTTCAGCTCCTCCGCCCATCTCTCAGCCCCAGAGGCTGGTCCGGATGCAGCTGTGAGATGTGACAGATTAACCTCCTGAACACACAGACTGCTCTCCTGTTCTCTTCCCCTGAAGGTAAGTGCACACTACCAACTACCATCACATTTTGAAACATGGACGCTGTGCTTCTATTCTTCGACACACACATTTTCTTTAACATCCACTGAAATAAACTGGTTTGATTAACAAGGCAGCATCACACTCAGAGTAAAGCACGCTGGAAACAAAGTGAACATAGTGAGAAGCGGTTAAATGTTACTGTGTGAGCTGAGGCTGCACTGAGGGGCCGCTGCTCATTCTGCTTTCTGTTAGGGCTGCAGCTCTTGATTCTTTTTGAAGTTGAGTATTCTGTTGAATATTTCAGCGATTAATAGAATAATCTTTTTTTGCATTTTTAAACAACAGTGCTATGGCATAATGTGTGACAGAAACAACAGGCCTGTTAAAAGCGAACAATTGATCCCAAACTTTGGACATCTTTTGCCTTTTGCTTTTTGCGCCAACTTTTGAATCAGAGTCGCGTGATTCACGGTTTACAGTCTGTGTAAAACACAATCCCCGGGGCAGAATGCAAGTGACTACTTTAACAAAATTAATAATTAAGCGGTGAAGCAGACTATCCAGGTGCCTTCACAGACTGATGATCTAGCTGTGTGTGTTCTGACTTTGTTTATTTCATGTACCAACTTCTAAATCTGAGTCTGACACACAAAATAGTGACACAAAGAAGTTTAATTTTATAGAGTAACAATTAGAGTGAGCGAGCACCCTGATAAAGCTGTTAATCAGAGAAATAAAAAGTTATTTCCTGATTGTTTCACAGGGGTTACATTCAGCAGCACTTGCAGCAGCGTGCCCACAGCTTTCTCAGTACATGACGGGACACAGAGAAGCAAAGTAACGAATAGAGGTGGGGGAAATTTCCGATTCTTAGATTAATCGCGATTCGGCCGTGGAAAAATCGAGAACGATTCAGAAATTCTGATTATTTAAATATGCCAAGTAAAGCGGAACTAAAATACAGTAAGCGCGGTCTTCGAGACGCTATGGGGAACGGACCGAGAACACACATCCACAGCACACTCCTCCAGAAAAAAACCAAAAGCAATCCGACTTGCTCCTAAACATTTAAAAGCAGACGTGTGGAATCATTTTGGATTCTACAACGTTGATGGAGGAAATGAATTGGACAAAAGCTACGTTGTATGCAAGGTTTGTCGCGCTAAAATAAAATACTTTGGCAACACAACGAACATGAGAAGTTACACAGCACGATTCCACCCGACGGAGGAGGTGGGAAAGCCGGCTGCTGTTGCTACTAGCAGCCAGAGAACAATTGAGGATGCTCTGGGTAAGCTGCCACCCACATCGCAAAAGGCCAAGCGAATTACGAAAGGCATCGCGGAATTCATTGCCATGGGTTTGCAACCTTACTCGGTTGTAGAAAATCGGGGATTTCGGAGAATGATGGAAGCAACGGAGCCGAGGTGCGTCATCCCATCCCGACGCTATTTCACCGACACTGCCGTCCCGGCACTCTGTAAGCAGACTAAAGCTGCTGATACAAAATGAGAGACTTATTTACTGTTTTGAGCTGTTGGTACTGAAGTAGTGGTTCATTTAAGCCTGAGAGCACTTTTGTTTTATTTGTAACAACATATGAAACACTAAAAGCAGCAAAAAGCACCTTGAGCTGTACACTAAAGTTCAAATGTTTGCATTTCCATTCCAATGGATATTTCCATAAAGGTTAATACAATATAATGGAAATGAATTCAACTCTTTGTTTCTTATTGCAAATGCACTGTTTTTTGAACTGCAAATGATGAATACTCATTCAGTGAGACAAAAAGAAATGTGGAAAAAGTGCATCAATATACATAAATTAAAAATGCATCAATAATCGTTTTATAATCGAATCGTAGCCTCTGAATCGTAATCGAATCGAATCGTGAGGTGCCCCAAGATTCCCACCCCTAGTAACGAACACAGCTGAATGGGGCCGTCCTTTGTTTTATCATGTTCATCTTACGTGACATTTATCAGACTGGAACACCGCATTTCCATCACGCAGATGGGGCCTGTGAAGCTTTCACGGACTGTCGGAAATAATAGTAATGAGTGTGGGGTGGGCACTCCTACTACCAAGAGAGATTGGAGACAAAACTGGAAAGATTTCTGCTCATTCCCCGCCATTTTTTAATTGAGAAAATTGTTATTTGAATTGCCTGATGTGTGAAGTCATCTAGGATTTTATTATATGTAGGTTATTTATAGGCTATATCCCAACGTGTATGGTTTGGTCTCCTCTCTGTTGCGTGTTTCACAGGGCATGTCACATACAAAGCAGGTTAGCAGTAGTAACAGTTACTCTAACTGACAATGGCTTACTGTACGTGCAGTGATAATATACAGACTAAGTGTATGGATAATTAACATGAACTGCTCAGGCTGGTGTAGTTTAATCACAAAGGTTAGCTTCAGTGAGGTCACTAGCCGCTCAATATGTACTCCAGCTTAGCATGTTCTGGTTTCGTTAGTTCCATATGACTGAAGTGAATATCTTTGAGCTGTGGACATTTGAGGATGTTTTTCACTATTTTCTGATATCTTATGGGCCAAACAACTTATTTATTCATGGAAAAATGATCAGCACGTTGAACTATAATGAACATATATATATATATATATATGTCAGTTTACTGAGTGATCAGTCACAAAACTGAAAAAGTTTGAGGAGTATCTGCTAAATAAAGATGGGCTCAGAATAGAAAGGCAGCAGGCGAGCAGCTGAGACGCAGACAGGTGCACAGTGGACTGATAGAACACACAGAACACACACTGACACGGTAATGCTCTAAAGTTGCGTTTCAATGACACAGTCAGTCTTAATTATCAAACACCAACACTTATTTTGGTGACCGGAATGTCAAGTGGTGTTGAATGTCAGAATCATAATCTAGTTTTTTGAACATATTTCTAACGTGATCTTTGCTGATATAAATTCATTTCAGACCAAACAGAACTCTGGTGTGTTTCAGAGGTTTGGAAAGACATGTTGATACTGTACACACTGCAGTAATACTGTACTCGCCTCAGAGTCTCTGATCTGCTGTGAATGGAGTTAATGCAGACACGTCATGGCTGATACCTGAACCACTCCACAGGGTCAGTTTTAGTGCCTCTAGGGAGCCAGAATACTGAGGGTGTGTGCACACTCATCCTGGTTTTATACATCTGTGTGTTTGACACCAGCAGACCTGAGATCAGTTTGAGACAGAGGTACACTGAAGCTTCCTCAGTTATCTGAAGAGTGTCTGCAGAGTGAACTGGACTGTTCATTTAAATCAGGAGTGAACAGCCGTCATGATGAGTGGATTAGAAATGTGTGCTGAAGCTTTGTTTTCACAGCAGGTCACAGGTTATCTTCTCTCCTCTCTGAGTGCTGCTCATCAGTGTTTGAATACAGTCGTGATCCTGTCAGAGTGAGGTGGAGGAGGAGGTGGAGTGGTTTGCACAGCGATAAGGAGGTCTGAAAGAAAAGTGTTTACATTATATGTCAGAATATGGATGGACCATGAATGGACTTGACACATACGTTCACACACTGATGGCAGAGAGGGTTTTCAGACCCTCTTGATGAGAATTTAATCTTTACTAACTGTAGATGTTGCGCAACACCTTTCAAAAGGACAGAGAGAGTCAGGGTCGAGCCTGCTTCCAGTTTCAGTCTGCGTGATAGAAGAGATGTAAATGTCATCATGTTATATTGAGAGCTAAATATAGTTGGGGAAAATATATTTTAGCGTAATCTTGACAACAACCAGATTTCATTCAGGTACACTTGGATATCTGCTATTCCTCAATCACATGCACATAGCACACTACCTGCACAGGCGATTTACTTTAGAGCCCAGAGCACACAGAGACTATTGAAGACATACCGGTACATTTGAGCTTGTGGACTACATAATGTTGTTCAATAAAATAATTCAAACTTGATAATGTTCTGCTTACAAGTAAATCTGTTGAAATGTTTTTCTTAAATTGTAATACTTTTCATGGATGCATGGAGTTTCCAGAAACCTTCCAGAGGCCTCCTCGACTCTGGAACGACCTGCTGCAGGAGCTCTGACTCTGTCTCCTCTTTGAAACCACTCTGCTGTTTGACTTCTTTTTAACTTGTACAGGTGTCTTATTTTATTGTCAGGTAACTGATGTAAACAGTATCATTATTATGGAGAGTGAGAAGAGAGAGAGAGTGGTTGTTCATCATTGTGTAAACGTGAGCATTCACTAATAGAGTAGCATCAGCATGTGGTGATAACACTGTGGTCTCTCCTGTGTCCTGTGTGCAGATGATGTGGAGTGTTGTGATCCTGTTGTCCACAGCTCTCTCTGTGGGTGAGTATCATTTCTCCTCCTCAGACACTTCTCTCCCCTCCTGCTGTCAGTGAAAGGTGTGATCTTTGTTTAGCAGACATGACTGTATGTGAAGGCGATCTCCATATGTGGTATATATACCCCACTATGAAGCTGTGGCGACCCCTAGTGATGTAACAGGCCTTTGAACTTTGTTAAAATGTGATACATGCAGTCATTTGTGATGGTTATATGTTACACTGAAGTCATAATTATAAAGCCACAAACTCCAAAATACCAAACTGGAGGGTTTGTCTTCATTTCTCTAAAGCTGTGTCAGCAGCACTGATTTTTGTCCTGCTGCTGTTGTCTCAGCGTCTTATACAGTCCCTGACACCTACAAGTGTTTGGACCATGGTCGCCAGCTGAAGATCTACCTGCCCAAAAGTGCGGAGATGCTGGAGTTCAGCCCGTCTGATAATCCCAGCCAGACATACCTGTACTGGCAGAAGAGCAGCCACAGGTCAGTGTTCTGCTTGTGCGTAGGATGTTCATGGAGGGAAGCTGTGAGTTGATGTCCATGTGTTTTCATGTGGCTCTTGTTCCTCTCACAGGCTGATCAAAGGCAGGGTGTCCGGCACAGGCAGTGACCGTCGCTGGTACATTGACACGGTAACCAAACGTTTAATGCCTGTCTCAATGGAAGTAGATATGTGTAATATAGAAAAATAGAAATGTATCATATATTTAGCCTGTGCAAGATGTGCATACATATGTACAGTGCACAAAATTTCTTCTTCTTTTTCTTTTTATTATTATTATTAGTAGTAGTAGTATTATTATTATATAAATGATATATGGTATAGGTATAATATATCCCTAAGAAATACTTGACTATACAATGTACACACACATGTAAATGAAATGTGTAAAAGGACAAGAATATTGTATAAATATGATATATAATATCAATATGGTTTATATAAGCACATATTGCATATAATATGAAATAAATGTTTCAGTATTTGAGGTACAGAGTGCAAAAGGTGACGGGAAGATTTAGTCCAGTTCTGTGATGGTGGCTCTGACAGAGGCAGATGAGTTATAAAGTCTTTTCGCAGTAGGTAGGAACGATTTCCTGTATTGTTCCTTAGAGCAGCGGGGTTGAATGAGTCTGTTGCTGAAGCTGCCCTTTAGCTTGCCCAGCGTTTTGTGGAGGGGTGAGAGGGATTGTTCATGATAGCCAGGAGTTTTGCCAGCATCCTGTCCTCCACCACGTCCTCCATGGCGACAAGCTTAGAGCCAACAACTGACTCTGCTTTTCTGATGAGTTTGTTCAGTCTGTTGGCGCCTTTGCCTTGATGCCCCCACCCCAGGACACCGCAGCAAAGAAAATGGTGCTTGCCACAACAGAGTGAAAAAACATCTCCAGCATCTTGTTGCAGACAACAAAGGACCTGAGCCTCCCCAGGAAGTAAAGCATTCCCTTCTTGTAGATGGCCTCTGTGTTAGTAGACCAGTCCAGTTTATTGTCCAGAGTGACACCCAGGTACCTGTATACTGGTACCATCTCCCACTGATGTAGACAGGAGGGGGTAGGGGCTTGTTCCTCCTGAAGTCCACAACCATCTTCTTCGTCTTTGCCACATTCAGCTGCAGGTAGTTCTCCCCACACCACTACACAAAGTGGTCGACCGGGTCCCTGTACTTAGCCTCCCTCAACACCATTGTGGGCTGCCTCAACACACCCCACAATGGTTGTGTCATCAGAGAATTTCTGCAGATGACAAGACTCAGTGCAGTACTTAAAGTCAGCAGAGTATGTGGTGAAGAGGAAGGGGGACAGTACAGTTCGATGGGGGGCCCTGATGTTACTAATCAGACGATCAGACACACAGTTCTGTAATATCACAAGGTGCAGTCAGATAGTGCCTGTCAGATAGTCATCGACTATCACCACCTGCGTGTTCTCCACTTTGGCCTTCAGCAGTCTGGGCTGGATGGTGTTGAAGGCACTGGAGAAGTTGAAGAACATGATCCGGACTGAGGTGTTGGGTCTGTCCAGGGAGGAGTAGGCCTTCTGTGGCAGGTAGGTGATTGCATCATCAACCCCAACATAGGGCTGATATGCAAACTGCAGGGGTCCTGGTGATGGGCACACCAGCGGTCTAGTCTCTCCATGACCTTCATGATGTGAGAGATCAGCAGTGGATCTCTTTAGTGGGGATGGTGTTGTCAATGCAGAACCCAATGTACTCAGAGACACAGTCAGTTAGGCCATCATGTCCTCACCATGTGGCTCATACAGAGCATCCCAGTCTGTGTCCTTGAGTGCTCCATGCAGTGTTTCCATGGCCTCAGGAGACCATTTCTTTGACTGTCCCCACTGTGACTGTGAGGACAGTCTCAGAAATGTAATGGATTGCCTTCACATTCTGCATAACATTCTCGCTGTTTGCCAGATGCATGTACAGTGAATTTGGTCAATATCACTCCTTGCAATAAACAGTTACAGGGTGCAGTCACTTTTTGGCTTCTGCACTGACTGCACCCTATAGCTCTGGTTTGGAAGGGGTTACATTCTCATGTTTTTTCAGCATGAATAGTAGAGGATCCCTGGGAGCCCAATACTGGTTGGGCTGGGTGTCCCAGGGATCGGTTGAAACCCATGTGCAATTAATAGAAGTGAAAAGTGTGAGCTACTACAACAGGCTCCTGCTAGGACGGTGCCATGTTGTCATCAAATATATGTCATCAAAAATACAAAGAACTGCTTTGTCCAGTGTCTTCATGTGCTCTGTATGTTTCTGTAAGGTGACCTTTAAGGACAGGGGGACGTACACTCTGAGAGACTACTGGAAAAAAGAGATCTCCACCGTCAAAGTGAATGTGACATGTGAGTTAGCTGTGCTAGGTTGACATTGGATCTTCTGTGTGATTTTCTTGTTGAACCGGTTTCTGTTGTATATTCACATAACAAAAGCTGCTGATACAGAACATAAAGAATGCTGCATTAAAAACAGTCCCGAGCTCTGAATACCTGCAGCTTCATGGGATTCCTGCACACACTAAAACCTCCTGGGTTTTTAGTGTGTGCTCCTGGGTTAAAAAGGGACCAACTAATTCTTATTCTTTTTAACCCAACTTCTGGGTCAAAATAATCTGACATTGTAGTTAATATAATCCAACTTCTGGGTCAAAAAGAACAACCCGGTTTTCTGGGTTGAAATAACCCAGAAATTAGTTGGTCCCTTTTTAACCCAGGAGTTGGGTCAAAAATATATAACTTGGGTTACTATGCCAGTATGCCTTATTTCAGAAAATAAAACGTCTGCGCCCCCACAGTCCTGGAGCTGAGAGTACTGCTAATTTTTATCCGATTCTGACACCTAATTTCATAAACTTATCGTTATTTTTAATCATTCAAATTTGACTGACACTCTCTTCTATAGTCAAAACACATTTATTTTGACTTTACACAGTCTTTAAACTAGTTAGATGAAGTTAATATATCAATGTTTAGAGGGTGTGTCACTTTATTTCTCCTACAAAGGTGATACTGTTTTATCATAATATCTTCAACACACAAGTGTGATTGTTCATATTATAAACTATCTTGACATCTCTGAAAAAATAACCCATAATTTTAGCCCAACACAAACCCAGAAGAAAGAAGAAGAAATAACCCAGGAGTTTTTAGTGTGCAGATATGTCACTGTAGCAGACACACTCTCAAAAAATTCTCTCTCTTCACACGTCCAGGTCTCTGTTGATTGATTTTCAAAGAAAACATTTCTCCTCTCTCTTGCAGACACAAGTAACAAAGTGAAGTGTAAAGTGGGAGAGAATCTCCGCATATCTCTACAGGGCATCGACCTGGCTGATGCATCCCTCTACTTCTCTGGGGAAGCTGGGAACTTTACACTGGTGAGATGAAAAGATGGAATACAAATTCATCTTTCAGTATGTGTGTTGTGGTCATATGTTGTTAAGGCCTCCAACTGACCATAAAGGAAAATTTCCCATACAGAGAGTGCATGAATGTTTCAAGAGCTAACCAAGAGGCTGTTCTTCACCTTTAGTTCTTCAAAGACTTTGAGTGGATCATGAAGCTGTTGAAGTGTCATGGATGTTTTCTGTAACATTTTAGAAGCTCATCAGTCATCCTCTGTGATTCTGGTGGAAATGCAGCTGGTGATGGTGAGTTTGTTTCCCTCAGGTGCGTAAAGGTGCTCGGGTCTCCCAGGATCTTCCAGATTACTTTGATCGGGTTGTTACCCAACATGACAGCATCATGATCAAACGTGTGAAATACGCTGATAAGGGGCGTTACGTCGTGAGAAACCGCAGGGGCCGGCTGGTGTCTGCTACGTGGATGGACCTGACAGGTTGGTCTTTATTTGTTATTCATATGGATCCTGATCAGCTTCCATGAAGTGCTCACTAGTCTTAGAAGAGTCCTGAAGACAGGCCTTCAGCTAACAGCTTGAATGGTCCCACATCTGCTTCTGTGGTTCATTAATGCTGCAATAGTTTTATTATTTATGCACAAGAATGGATCATAGTTGATCGACATAACAAGACACGCTCCAGTGTTGATTGACATGGTGCACGGGTGTTTTAATCTCATATTTTTATTACAACACTTCAGAGGAGCTGGATGGGTGTCTGATTTTGGGCTTAAGGAACATTCATTATTCACTCAGACATTTCAGCAGCTGCACCTGTTAGAGCATGATCCTTCACAAATTTCTTTTTTGGGTCCAAAAAAACAACCCATAATTTTTACCCAACACAAATAACCCAGAAACTGGGTTGAAGAAATAACCCAGGAGTTTTTAGTGTGCAGATATGTCACTGTAGCATAGAGCAGACACACTCTCAAAACTTAAAAACAGTGACAGTGCTGCTAAAATATTCTCTCTCTTCACACGTCCAGATCACTAATTACTGATTTTCTCATTGGTTACTGTAATGTAGCAACAATATTAGGCGATGATACATTTAGCTGGGTGCTCTGTGCACAGGAAAACATTTCTCCTCTCTCTTGCAGCCAGACGTAACGATGAGAAGTGTATAGCGGGAGAGAATCTGCGCATATCTCTACAGGGCATCGACCTGGCTGATGCAACCCTCGTCTTCTTTGGGAAAGCTGGGAACTTTACACTGGTGAGATGAAAAGATGGAATACAAATTCATCTTTCAGTATGTGTGTTGTGGTCATATGTTGTTAAGGCCTCCAACTGACCATAAAGGAAAATTTCCCATACAGAGAGTGCATGAATGTTTCAAGAGCTAACCAAGAGGCTGTTCTTCACCTTTAGTTCTTCAAAGACTTTGAGTGGATCATGAAGCTGTTGAAGTGTCATGGATGTTTTCTGTAACATTTTAGAAGCTCATCAGTCATCCTCTGTGATTCTGGTGGAAATGCAGCTGGTGATGGTGAGTTTGTTCCCCTCAGGTGCGTAACGGTGCTCGGGTCTCCCAGGATCTTCCAGATTACTTTGATCGGGTTGTTACCCAACACGACAGCATCACGATCAAGCATGTGAAATACACTGATGAGGGGCGTTACACCGTGAAAGACCGCAGGGACCGGGTGGTGTCTGTTACGAGGATGGACCTGACAGGTTGGTCTTTATTTGTTATTCATATGGATCCTGATCAGCTTCCATGAAGTGCTCACTAGACTTAGAAGAGTCCTGATGGCGAGACAGGCCTTCAGCTAACAGCTTGAATGGTCCCACATCTGCTTCTGTGGTTCATTAATGCTGCAATAGTTTTATTATTTATGTACAAGAATGGATCATAGTTGATCGACATAACAAGACAAGCTCCAGTGTTGATTGACACGGTGCACCGGTATTTTAATCTCATGTTTTTATTCCAACACTTCACAGGAGCTGGATGGGTGTCTGATTTCAGGCTTAAGAACATTCATTATTCATTCTGTTACATCACGATCCTTTACAAATTTCTGCTTTCCATATTCACTTAACAGCTGCTGCTGATATGATTTTAAACCTGGGGAAATATATCATGAAGTAAAACAGCACAGTGTTCAAAACACAGCAAGTCAACACATCTAGCATATTCTAGCAGTCTTATTGAGGGTCCTGAGACAACAGACCGTAGCACAAGGTGAGAAAATCAGAGCATCATCTCAACCCGACAGTTGGTCGGGCTGAGATGATGGTACCTACCTGGTATGTAGTTTGGATCTTGGAAGGACCTACTGAAATGAGAATGTGACCATGGGGTTGGACTACATCCTGATCAGAGGATGAAGATGTGAAGGTATCTTTGGAATTTTGAATTGTATGTATTATGTCAAAGCTTCTGTGGAGCTTCATGTGAGTATAGTTGTATATATATGTTGATCTAAAACTGACTGGAAAGTCAGTGACAATGGAACTTGGGACATTTTGACATGAATTATTAGAAGATGTTGCCAGATACCAACCTGGCATCTTTATTTAAGCAGCGAAACAGGAAACGTTGGTGAAAAGAGGGGATATGGTGAAAAACTGTCAATCTGTCAATACCAACCATACTAATCAGTAGGAGAACTGGGAGGAGACTGTCATCACAAGGTCATGAAAAGAGCAGGAAGTTACTGGAGCGAGGTGTGAAGGGCCAAATAACTAACTGACCTGGTGCTAGGAATGGAAACACATATGGGACCGGTCTAGCTTTTAGGCACTTGGGTGTGCTGCCGGGTTTAACTGTTAGCTTAACCATGTCTTTTATGCTGCCAAGCTCCCCATCAAAAACCTGGGGATACTTCTTTAAGATCTCCTGCAGGAGGCTTGTTTCTCCATCCATAACCATGAACACTTCTTGCCAGTTCAGCTTGATTCTTTTTAGCCACCGGCGACCTAGCAGAGCTGGACGGTTTCCTGCAATGATGTACAGTGGAAGAGTCTCTTTTTGCTTGTTGTATTCCACTGTCACATTTACAGCTCCTAACACTGGGGCAGGCTCACCAGTGTATGTCCTTAACTTAAGCTTGGTCTTTCGGAGAGCAAGGTGTTGCAGTTTTTCTTTGTATACAACTTCTGATACCATGAATACACGTGTACCTGTGCCTACCTGGTTTATTCTCAAGTAGTGGTGTGACCCAGTAACCATCATCATCGTTGTCCATGACAGATAGAACATGCACTGTATCCTCATCAGACTCACAATTACTCTGCTCATGCTGTTCATGTTCCTTCTTGTTTATGTGTTTCTGTAAAAGCTATTTCTCTTTTCCTCATTGAACTGTTTGTGTGTCTGAGTTTCTTGGTTCTACAGGCACGTTCGACGTGGCCTTTCTTACCACACTTCCTACAGTCCAAGTCCTTACACCAACACTCTGGTGCCTGGAGCAGGGCATCCCTGCTTTCCCACAACGGTAGCACAGCTGGCCAGTTGTTGCTTTCTTAGTGGATTCAGTAGACACCTTATGCACTTGGTTTGATGCACTTAGCTGCTGTGCTTCTCTGGCAGCCATCTCCATTGACGTGCTGATCTCAATGGCCTTATCCAGTCTCAGGTTAGCTTCAGTCAGTATGAATAGCCTCACTACGCAGAACACACACCAGCCGGTCACGTATGGTGTCATTGAGTGAAAGTCCAAATTCACAATGTTTAGATAACTGTTTCAGTACAGCTACAAACTGTGAAACAGATTCCCTCTATTCCTGGTTCCTTTTATGGAATATGAATCTCTCTGCAATGATCAGTGGCTGTGGTGAATAGTGATCCTTTAATATTTTCACTATTTCATCATAGGACTTGTCTCCTGGCTTGGCAGGTTGCACTAGACTGTGCAGTAGATTGAATGTTTTCCCTCCCATAACACCTAAAAACGTTGGTACAATAACAGTAGCTTTGATATTGTTAGCAAATGCAAAATACTCAAACTTGGGCTGTCAAAACACAACAAGTAGTGTACTCACCATGGGCCTCATGTACGAATACTTGCGTGGATTTCCTGGTGGAACTTGGCGTACGCCTAAACCCGGAAACTAAAAAATTCAGATGTATCAAAGTGTGTATATGCATGGATCCAAGCACGTTTCTTTTGTACATCCCAATCAACTCAACGTGGAATTGAGCGTACATGCAGAGGTGCCAGGTCCTCCCTGTCTACACCCCATTTAAATATGCAAACGAATTTAAAAAGGCCCTGGACCTGAGATTCACCTCTCTGTCCGATCAGATCACACAATGAACAAAGGGAAGAAAAGGAATTTCACAGAGTCTGGGATAGAGGTTCTAGTGATTGAAGTGGAGACATGCAGGGAGATTATGTTTGGTGCCCTATAATCCAGGAAAAATACGATGAAAAAAAAACATGAGTGGGAGCATGTGTGGCAGGCTTTAAATGCCGTGGGATCCGAGCAGCGCACACATGGGTTAAAAAGAAGTGGTCAGATCTCAAGTTGGAGGTAAGGTGGAGGGTTTCTGCCCACCTCCGAAGCATGGCCGCAACAGGCAGGGAGACAGGAGTGGAGGAACTCCCCCAATACACCACTTAAATGAACCACACAATGAACCAATGCAGAAGTGCGCAGTGGCTAACATTTCCAACTTTATTTTACTTTACAACAATACTGAACACAGGGAGACAATATCTACATTGCGCTGGTTTACATATGTGTATAATACACATAGGCTACATATGCTTCACTTGTATCGTACTTGTAACGCAGGTGTCACCGCTGGATGTAACAATATTGACATTGTGTAGAAGTCGAGCCGCACTGGTGTATATATATATTTTTTTATCATTGTAGTCAGTTGCGAGTTAAGTGCAGCACAGAGCTTTTTTTTCTCAGCACCCCCTGCTGAGAATATGATCGTGGCTATGCTCCGATGTGCACATCACTCTGATAACTACTTCTTTTCACATTATTAACAGTTTCCCAGCATCACCTCTAAATGTCACCAAAGGAGCAATAGCTGTAGAAATGTGCGTACGTCAGCCATGAAGTTAGCGTGGGGCATGGTCATTTCACGTTTGATAAATCTGAATGTGAGCGTGGAAAAGGGCGTACGCCACTTTTTTGTGCGTACGCAACCTTTGTACATGAGGCCCCAGATGGTTTCAGAGGTCCAGAATGACTCCTCTGTGGTCTTCATCAAAATAAACAGCTTTGATTAGGTCAGTGTGCTCTGAGGAAACATAGGACAGCAGGACAGGTATTTGTTCAAATTCACTTCCCTTCACAACTGAATCAAATTTTCAGGTTCAGTCCTTCAACATGTTATACGCAACATAATACGCTGCAGATGTTTTTCCATTCTGTGGTTGGCACTGTCTGCCGTGGTGTTTTGTAACATCAACACAAAGCTTACCAGCAAATAAACGAACAAACTGGTGAGAAAGCTGAATTTTTGATTTCTGTTTGTCTCTTCTTGTCTCTGTTTGTCTCTTCCTCTGTGGGTGGCGTTAATAATTTCTCTAGATTTACAGATATTCTTCCACTCCTCCTGAGTCTGAAGGTCTTGGTTGTAGAAATGTATAAAAGTCATGGGCTGGTAGATTCACTTCTTATGTTACTTGTTGGAACAACTTTGGGGTTTGTCCTCTAAATATGAAAAACTCTCTATTAACAGGCAGAAACTTCGAGCAATAATAATAATTATAGTGATGACATGAAACTCTTGACATGATCTTTACTTTAATGTGGACCTTGTTCTTTTCCCTCATTTCTTTCAGTCCCTGCCACAAGCTCTAAGAGAAAGGCTCTCCTGGCTTTGCTTTTACTGCTCGGTATCCCAGCTGGGATCTGCTGGTGCTGTAAGAAGTGCAAGACGGAAGACACCACCACTTCCACACAACAGGTACTGAGAACAGACAAATCCTGCTACAGCTGCAGACATCTGACTCTCTGACTTTCCCATCTGTGCTCTAAATGTGTTGTTTCAAGCAGGAAATATTAACGTGGACAACCTGGTGAATAATCTGACTTCATTATCAACATCAGTTTTCAAATAATAAATGAATATTGTCCACCTGTCACTGAAGTCAGATGAAGTGTTTGTTACCTGGTACGGTCGCTCACCCTCCTGTCCACTCATTTATGACCGTATTAACAAGTTATGGCAAAGATATATGATTAATAATCAACAGTAACTTCATGATGATCTGCAGGACGCTGCATGTCACAGTTACAAACAGTTTGTACTCTGTGTGAACGCAGCTCCAGTCAGCAACAGAACACACTTCATGATCAAAGTTTGACATCACGTCAATGCGTATGTTCATATTCACACTCTCTCTGCTGCAGTCTGCACCACACTGTGCAAATACATTCATGTTGTTGTAATGTCTGGTTGTGAATGAACGAATGATGCGTGTGCAGGCGTTTCACTGACACACACTTGAGTGAAATAATCAACAGATGATCAATAATTCGTCGCTTCATCATGTGTTTATCCTTACAGACTACTCCAGATGTAGTCCATCCTCCTTCTGTTGGTCCCGTTGGACTTGCTCCTCCCTACAACAACCCCGGACAACCAGGGGTGAGATTATACTAACACTGATCACTGCTCATGGACACTTCACAACATGTCTCTATATATGACTGATTGAATGATGTTTACGTCCTAATTAAAGGCTGTTTGTCTGTGTTTGCAGGTGTTCTATCATGGCCCTACTCCTGGTGTGGTACGTCACATAACACACTGTATCTTATCAATCTGTTACATCATCATCATTTGACTTCTTTGCAGTAAATGAATGAGGATTCTTAGTGTATTGGTTGTGTCATGTGTGCATGTGTGTGTTCCTACACAGAGTCCTACAGTCCATCCTCCTCCGAGCATTGGCCCAGAGCAGTGAACCCAGAGCTGTTCACTTCCTCCAGGGCTGAATACTTGAGATTTCCTGTTTGCGTCCCTCAGTGTTTCCTGATCTGTCTCCCTCTTTCAGGGCTTTAACCCAGCCTACCCGCCCCAGAACCCTATCTACCCTCCTGTTGGTCCAGCTATGGTCCCCCCTGCCCAGCCTCCACAGGGGAGCGTTCCGCCACCAGGCCAGTACCCTCCGTGACCCACAGCTCCAATGGTACGTATTGTGTCTTTGTGACAGGAAGGAAAAGAATGCTGGACATTTTGACCTTTGACCTTTCAGACGCTTCAGCTCAGGGAACTTGACTTGAGACTTGAGAGCTGCACTGACTTACATAATCAGTGCAATGATTAGATCAGTGACTGCAGGTCTGTGGCTGGATGCACACTGAGCTGCAGATTCACTGTGGCAACACTCAACATCTCATTTAAAGGTTCACTGTGTAACTTTGAGTAGAAAAGGAACATACCCTGCATAACTGTTTTAATGATATATAATTCCCTTTAAACTTAGCTCACCACTAGATGCCACTAAATCTTACACACCATACCTTTGAATTGAGTCCATGTTTCTAATAACTTTTCATATGTGAAGGATTCAGATGAGGGTAGAAAGGCAAACGATGAACGTCAGCCAGCTCTCATGCCACTTTATTGTTGAGTGCAGCTTTCAATTATCAATCAAATTTTATTTGTATAGCCCAAGGTCACAAACACATTTTTCCTCAGAGGGCTTTACAATCTGTACAGGGATTAGATTCTTCTAATCCATTAGACCCTCGGTTCCAGTGAGGAAAAACTTGCCCACAAAAAAAACCTTTAACAGGGAAAAATGTGGAATTAGATGACTGCAGGCTCAATGATGGAACATATCACAGACACAAGGAAGTCCTAAACTTCCTTGGCAAATTGGCATCAGGAGAATAATGAAACATCTAAATATAATAAAAATGTGTGTGTGTGTGTGTGTGTGTGTGTGTGTGTGTGTGTGTGTGTGTGTGTGTGTGTGTGTGGAAGCAACAGTTACCCACAGAATCACTTCCTCTTTAGGGATTCTGCCTACAAATCTTTTTTTTAACCCTTTATTTCGAGTCCGGCTCTGGTTCACTTCATGCCTCTCCCTCACCATTTCCGCTCTCTCTCTCTCTCTCTCTCTCCACTGTGACTCATGTGTTCTGTTTTCATCTCCAGCCTGCCTACAAGTTCCAGATCGACGAAGCAAACTCCTCCACTCCCAACGGGTGCTGACTCCTGGAGCAGCATCCTGACAGTCCTCCATCAGTTTTTTTTCCAATTACATTCCACTCTACATTCAACATTATAACCCCAGAACCCACTCCCCTCCTTTGAACGAACTCACCACCAGCAGTGTGCTAATTAGATAAAAGTTCTGTTAGATCAGATATGAGAGTCGTCCATGCTGTAATTCTGCTTGTTTTAGCATTTTTTTTTACTCTTGCTGTTCATAGTTCCAGGTATGCAATGTCCAAGAAGCTTTGAAGCCAGTGACCTTTGATATGTCATGAGGAAGTTTCCAGCGTTGAAAAACAATTTTCTTTGCCACTGTCAGACCTGCCAGCCAGACTTTATGTGTTTTTCCCCCAAGAGAGAGCTGGGAGTCATCATTCAGAAAGTGTACAACTGGTTCCAGTGGTAACTGTACCCCTGTTAGCACTGCTATCGTGCTAAATACCTTCTCCCTTAAGTCCGAAATCCCTGAACATTCCCATACAACATGCAAAAGAACATGAAAAGGTTCCCTGGGGGCAAAATGATCAATATGGGTCATAAATGAATCCCATTTGATGTCTAATTCTAGGTGTTAGATATGCTCTGTGACAGAATTTTAAGTGCATATATTGATTATTAGGGTTTTTTTGATGCTCTAATAACATTGCTCAAGTTTTGCCCCAAATTTGTCAGTCCTACCTCAGTTTGATGTTTGACCATGGTGGAAACATCTGGACAGTAGTTTCCGTTCTTTGCCTTCTTGCCTTGATCAATATTTATTCCCCCATCTGACTGAGAAGAATCTGTTTTTAGGCTGTATATACAGTTAGATCTGATGTAACATGGAGCAGTCAGTTTGGGAATTCAATTTCCAGGTGAGGAGACAAAAAATGAGTTTTGTTGGAATGTGGAATTGAACTGTAACGTTAAATCTGATGAGTGAATTTTAAACACAGGGCTGCACTTTCCCAAATGTTTAACAGACGCTATTAGGACATGATCGTGCTTTCTATACATTACATTCTCTCTCTCTTCCTGAGGTTTCTTCCACATTTTTTCCCTGTTAAAGGGTTTTTTGTGGGCAAGTTTTTCCTCACTGGAACCGAGGGTCAGAGGGTGTCACTCCCTGTACAGATTGTAAAGCCCCCTGAGGCAAAATGTGTTCTGTGACTTTGGGCTATACAAATAAAATTTGATTTGATTTGATTTGCCCTGTTTGACTCTTCTTCTTTGATTACTCTTTTCTATTTCTGATTTAAAATAAGAATCAAGAAAAAGACCTGAGATTAGATCTTAGTGCTGCATTTGACACCATAGACCATCAAATTCTTTTACAGAGACTGGAACATCAGATTGGCATCAAAGGAACCGCCCTAAGTTGGTTTAGGTCATATTTTTTAGATCGATCTTAGTTTGTTCACGTCAATGATGAATCCTCCATACATACCAAAGACTGTCATGGAGTCCCACAAGGTTCTGTACTGGGGCCTCTTCTATTCAGTCTATATATGCTTCCTCTAGGGAACATTATTAGGAATCACTCCATTAATTTTCATTGTTATGCTGACGACACCCAATTATATTTATCGATCAAGCCTGATGAAACCAATCATTTAGCCAAACTGCAAGCGTGCCTTAGGGATATAAAAAGTTGGATGACCTACAATTTCCTGATGTTGAACTCAGATAAAACTGAAGTTCTTGTAATTGGACCCAAACACCTCAGAAACTCTCTTTCTGGAGACTTGGCCACCTTAGACGGGACCACCCTGGCCTCCAGCTCCACCGTAAAGAAGAAAGAGTTATTTTTGATCAGGATTTGTCCTTTAATGCCCACATAAAACACATTTCAAAGACTGCATTCTTCCACTTACGTAACATTACCAAAATCAGACGCATCCTGTCCCAAGCGGATGCAGAAAAACTAGTCCATGCATTTGTTACTTCTAGGCTGGACTACTGTAACTCTCTATTATCAGGCTGCCCCAATAAGTCTCTTAGGACTTTGCAGCTAATTCAGAATGCTGCTGCACGTGTTCTGACAGGAACCAAGATCAGAGATCACATCTCACCCATTTTGGCTTCCTTGCACTGGCTACCTGTTAAATCTAGAATAGAATTTAAAATTCTTCTCCTTACATTCAAAGCTCTTCATGGCCAGGCACCATCATATTTAAAAGAGCTCATAGTTCCCTACTACCCCTCTAGGCCACTGCGCTCTCAGAATGCTGGGTTCTTTGTGGTTCCCATAGTTTCCAAAAGTGGACTGGGAGCCAGAGCTTTCAGCTATCAAGCTCCTCTTCTGTGGAATGATGAAGAAAATACACATTTAACATAGTATAGATTAATTGAATCAAATAATATCTAGGGGAAGCCTTTAGCCCCTTGGGTTGGTTCCTTGATCAAGACAATACATTGGAGATAGTACAGACTCATTAATCAGGTGACGTCTAGAAACATCTACCATCCCCTAGTGTTTAAGCCTGTCCTATTGTTTCTGTGATTACCTCAGGTGTTAATGGGCAGTCCCTACCCTTTTACCTATTCTTTGATCACAGTTGTTTTCCCGTATAAAAATGCTCCACTTCATTTGCTCTGGGTCAACTCACTGGATCAGATACCCTCTGTGACCGTCTGTTCACCAGTGTGCCGGCATGTTTCTTAATAAACACACCACCACAGCAAACCTCTCAACTGGACTCGATGATTTCTTCGACAGGAACAAACTACCTTTCTGGGTTCGGGAGGCAGGCACGGTCACCACATTCAAGACTAGACTTAAGACTTTCCTTTTTGATAGCGCTTATAGTTAGGGCTGGCTCAGGCCTTCCCTTAGTTATGCTGCCATAGGACTAGACTACCGGGGGATCCCCCCCCTACTAACTAAACTTCTTCCCCGGAGTTTCTGTGCTTTCTCGTCCAGCAGGTTCTCGTGGATCGTGACCGCTGCTGTGGTCTGCTGCTGACGTCCACGCCTTACTGTAAACCCTCTCTCTCTCTCTCTCTCTCTCTCTCTCTCTCTCTCTCTCTCTCTCTCTCTCTTATCATGCATATCAATGTAAAGCAGTTCGATATCCCTTAGAGTCCGCATAAAATGGGGCCTAAGGTCTTATTGTTCTGTCAATCATTATCTGTCTTACACCTTTTCTTTGGATATTACTAACTACACCTCTTCCCCAGAGTTTTTGTGCTTTCTCGTCCAGCAGGTTCTCATGGATCGTGGCTGCCGCCGTGGTCTGCTGCTGACGTCCATCATATTTAGCATTGCATGCCATATATAGTCATTATTGCTACCATCTCCACTACAGCTTTGTTGGTTAATGACTTATTGCTGCTGTGCATCTGTGTCTCTCTATCTCTATCACAGATTCCACTGCTACTGTAATCATTCTACCATTTATTGTAATTCATTGTAATTGTACGACATGTTTGTGTTGATTGTTCTGTACATGTGACATCCATTGCACGTCTGTCTGTCCTGGGAGAGGGATCCCTCCTCTGTGGCTCTTCCTGAGCTTTCTTCCACATTTTTTCCCTGTTAAAGGGTTTTTTTGTTGGCAAGTTTTGGGACAGAGGGTGTCACTCCCTGTACAGATTGTAAAGCCCTCTGAGGCAAAATGTGTTTTCATTCATCTCATTTTAATGTGACATGTTTGTCCAATAGTGTTTTCACAGTCTGTGTGTACTTACAATAAGCAGAAGTAGCTAGCTAACAGCTAGCATTGACTGTTTATCTAAATGTGTGTGAGACATCCACAGTGTAATGGAAAATGTATATTACATGCTTGCATGTTCTTTTTTATAACCTATAATATATAGCCATGTTTGATCTCAGTAATATTCTGAAAAGTACTAGTAGTCACTTTTGTTTGATGTATAAATTTGACCATGGTTCACACGGTCCAGCAGAGCTTGTTGGTGACGAATACTCCTTAGAAGGGTATAAAAAGCAGGGACCAGCCAGGTCCCATGCCTGGACAGGCTGTGAACAACAATACTCTGTGATAGCACCTGGACTGTGCATAACGCTGTTGTGCCAATCAGTGATATTTAAACAAAGTTAAAGTGTTGTACCAGCCAGCCAGCAGCTACAGTGACACAACATCAGTCAGCTATGGATGTTTGCTGCTGGGTAAATATAGAGCTGGGCATGATCAATCTGTGATGGGGCCCATGGGCAAACGTTATCTGAAGGTCCCTGCAGACCACGATACTGTACACAAGTACAACACACACCAGTTGTACAGATGACTTTTTGATCAGCTCCTGTCAACAACCAGTGCACCTATCCTGGAATACGAAGGTCCAGGTCAGCTGTCCTGTTGCCTTCAACTTACCATGAACCTCAGGGCCTCCCTAAGTCCCCTGCTTTACTTGGTTCCAGGGAAGGAATTTCACGAGGGCCACAAGGGCCATGGCCCCTTGAAAAAAATCTCTGTCCTAAGGCCACGGTGGCCTTGATGCCCCAGTTCGTTATGCGGTTTTCTAGTCTGCCTCTTTCCTGTCAACACAGCTTTGACACCTGCGACTTTTGAGAAAAAAATTGAAAATTGATTGAGAAATCAGTCTGGGCTCTTATGGGTTAATCAGTAGTCTAGATGCTCATATATATTTACAGTACTGTTTATAGTCAAACATTTTGATGCACCGTAGGCTTGATCAATGAAAAATCTGTGTAGTAGTTTTTGAGGACAGTCTGAAGATGCTCCTGCACATTTGGTGTCAACTGAGCAAAAACTGTGGGTGGAGATTGGTTTAATAAATTTTACAGTTTTTGAAGTTAGTGATGGACTTCATCATTTCCTGTGTACTTCAGATCAGTTCAGTTGCTTTTATTGTCCTCCAAGGGAAACTTGGCTCGCAGACATTTTAAAAAAATAGACAACTTTAAAAACATACAATAAAAAAAAAAAAATCAATAATAATTGAATTTATTATGGACTTGGACTTAAAATCATTGTTTTATTTTACGGCCTGGGTGCCCTGGCTTTTGGCCTTTGTGCCCTCAAAAAATTGACAACACAAAAGGCCAAGTGGCTTTGTCCCTAAAATGATGAAATTCCAGGCCTGGGTGGTTTTTTTTTTTTGGCCTTTTTGCTTTATTGGATAGACAGCAGAAGAGTGACAGGAAATATGGGGAGAGAGATGGGGAATGACATGTGGGAAAGGGCCGCACAGGTCCGGATTTGAACCTAGGCCCCCATGCGAGACTGAGCTAAATGCCGCCCTGCTCTTGAGTCAGATTGGGTCAGTTTAGCTGGGCCGGGTCTTAAAACGTCAAGTATCAGCAGAACCTTCATCATGACACAAACAATAGCTACCTCACTTTCGGATTCTATGCCTCCTCTTCACAGGTCATAACCATCGATGAACGTTTTTGTGTCAAAGTCAAGCTGAACACAAACGCTGTGAATCTCTTGATAGTCTGACTGAATGCTAACAGAAGAACAACTTTTCTCCGACTGCCTTTCTCATTAATACTAAAACAAAACATATCACTCATTATCCGATCAGAGCCTTCGAAAGCAAACACATCACCAAAGTTGAGCAGAAAGTAGCAGCATGTTATTTATCACCCTCAGCTGGCCATCAGGGAAATGTAGTTTTTGGGTAATTTCTGTCTCCACTCTTTGAGCCGTCGTGCTTTTTAACTCATCGTTGTTGTTTGTTATCACTCCTGAGTTGATTTGCTCAGCTGTAGCTGCAGTTGTATGTAGAAATGACAAAAATGAATGCACTTACTGACCAACAGTAGAATGTCCCTCCTCATATCTACGACGGAGGTCAGAAACCTCCTGTTCACCTTTAAAGGCCCAGTGTGTAACATTTAATCATCTATTGACGAAAACACAATATAATATTCATAACTATGTTTTCATTAGTGTATAATCACCTGGAAATAAGAATACTTATGTTTTTGTTAGCATAGAATGAGCCTTAAATCTTGTATGTAGGTACACTATGTAAGCTCAACATAGTGAAGCCACACAGGGCAGCAGTTATAAGTCCCCATGTTTAAATGTCTAACTTCACAGCAGAAATAAACATGTTTGAGAGGTCATGTGACCATCAAACGCAATGGTCAGAACACTATACAGCTCCCGTGATATCCCCACTTTTACTGATAATTTGATAAGACCTTGGCAGTGTTTTATTTGGTTTGTGAGTCATATAGGCTGCTGACGTAGCATGGAAGAAGCCATCTCATTAGCCCTGGCCAAACAGTGTGACCAGTTGGAAACCATTATCACCCGCTATTACCAACACAGTGGAGAGTGTTAATGACTCTGTCAAGAAACTTCAGAGGGACTTGGACCCCCATATAAATACTGTTTGGGGCTTGATGTCCAAAGTTGAGAAGTTACAAGCTGATAGGCGGATCATGAAACGGCAAGTATTAGACAACACCACAACCTCAAGAAGTTTCAAGCTCGCCTTATTAGAGAACCACAACCGGAGAAATAATGTTCGGATCACAGGGATCAGCAGGGGCAAAGAGGATGACAACGTGATCGCTTTTCTCCAATGCTTCCCAAGTGGATACCCTCTATCTCAAAACTGTTGAGATAGAACTCACTGTATTTATGGCCTGCACAAGAAGGAGAAGATCCCACAGACCATGATACTGCGGCTGTGCCTAGCAGGGGCGTATTTAGTCATTTGGGGGCCCAAGGCAAACCCAGTCATTCTCCTATTGCCTGAGCTAGATAAAGTCCTTAAAATATTTCTTGAAGATTATTATCTAACAAGTGAATCACCTCAACTCTTTGGTGAGATGATCAACTGTAATTGATAAGAACATTAATCAGCATTTAATATAGTATAACATTTCGACCACTTGACCACTTGATGAAAAGCGCCACTTGTGTCTCCTCCTCAGCTGACAATGACAGCAGTGCAGTGCAGTGCCAATCATCTCAAAAGGTTTTTAACATTGTTACATTTTTCTTGTGCTGCCTCCAGATAAGCTTTTCATCAAACAGCATTCCCAAAAAACTAATGACTTTAACTTGCTGCAGTGTCTCATCATATAATTTTATTGATACTTCTTCGTGGCCATCTTAACAGTACTGCCGTTTGGCTGTATCCCCACCTTTCTGACAGCTTCCACGTATGTGATCCCTTGGGATGTTTTCACTCGCTGCACCTCTTCTACTCTTTGACTGACTTCACACCCTCTAGGTATATGCAGAAGTATGCTCTCCTCCGCTGTTGCAACACTTGAGTTTAGTTCCTCTTTCACATTCACAAATTGCCGCTACAACCCATATTTCTGACATTTGAAGCACCTCAGCAATGGAGGACATACGTTATAACATATATATATATATATATATATATATATATATATATATATATATATATATATATATATATATATATATATATATATATATATATATATATATATATATAGAGAGAGAGAGAGAGAGAGAGAGAGAGAGAGAGAGAGAGAGAGAGACCCAATGATCAGGGCGGATTCGCCCTCCCAAATATCAAAATATATCATCAATCCTTCCAGTTGCATCCTGTCATGGCTTGGCTTGGTGGCCGCTCATATGTGTCTCATGGAAATCTGTAGAGAAGAACTTTATTTTCCGGAATAAAAGATAAATACTTTATGTTGCACTGTGGCCTTATTATTGCCAACACAACCAGGAATTTCAGGGTTGTTGATAATGACTTGAAGGGGAGCTTAAAGTGGCACAATGATGCCCCCTTGTATCACAATATGAATGTACTGATTGGAAATATGGCACTGGACTTCAAACTATGTTCTTTGAAAGGTATTAATGTTATTAGGGACCTGTATGATGGCAAGGGTACACTTACTGTAGCTATCAGGATATGAAGGACCTCTTTGACCTACATGACTTTTCCTTTTTTTATTATTTGCAAATAAGATCAGCACTTAAAGCACATGGTGTACCACCTGGGGCTAGGCTTTCCATACATCCTCTGATAGAGTGGATAAACTCCCTTCCTTCCAGGGGCTTTGTATCGAAAATCTACTCCAAACTATTCAGAGAACAAGAGACTCTATCGATATGTAGAGCAAGGCGGAGAGACTTTGACTGTTTTGGTACTCTGGTTTCCTCCCACACTCCAAACACATGTAGGTTAACGGTTTAAGTATTTAGTCAATAAAAGATGAACTCTAATGAGCCAGTGGCCTAGGACCACACTGAAGATTTGCAGGAAAATAAAACTTCTTCTGTCTTATGGGCTGCCTAAAGCAATCTCGGCATTAACCAACATTGGTTTTATGAATGGATTTATCCCCTCTCAGATGGACTCAGGATTTAGAAAGTGGTCAGAGCACGAACTCACAAACCTTCACCATCTTCATAAAGATTGGTGTTTCAAATCATTTGAACAGTTTGAACAATTTACACCCCCAATACAGACTTCAGGTTTTTACAAAGGACTTTGTAGCAAAGCTGTCACAGTCAGTCTCCGCTCCACCTTCTCCATCCTCCCAGTTTCCCGCCTTGCGTTTGCTACGCCCCTATTACCTGTGTATTTAAACCCCTGATTTCCCCTGTCCCAGTGCCAGATTGAACCATGTGTCATACTCTCCAGAGTTTTTCTCAGTGTGCTTCTCGGTTTTGACCCTCGCCTGTTTTTGGACCCCGCTCTTGCCTTACTCATTTGGATTGTTTGCCTGCCTCACCTGACTGATTTCCCGTGTACCGAACCTTTGCCTGATATTAAAGACTGGTTACTTCCTGTATCTGTCTCCGAATCCTGCAGTTGAGTCCTGCGTCTGTGCCTTGTAATAAAAGCAAAGGAAGTGGACTAAAATCCAAGAGCCCACCCCGATTGAAGAATTCTTGATAAAATTACAAATTGGTCGTGCAAATAATAAAATTATCGGCCATTTTTACAAAATATTTTTAGATACGAGGAAATATGTACAGAAGCACATCAAGTAACTAACTCTAATACATGGCAGGAATTCAGGTGGAAGGTAATAATAAGATTCTGTAGGACATCAGTGATCATGTCTAGATATAGAGGGAAGAGGGAAAAATACCTTTTACAAATATTACTGATTGCAGCTGAAATGCATTACAGTTAAATGTTTAAAACACAACCCTCCAACATACAGAGGAAAACAGAGAACAGAGGAGGTCTGGGAAATCTGTCATATGGAACAAATAACTTATTCCTTGAAACTTCACAAAATGTATTTTTGTTAACAGATGGAGACCTGCCATGATCACACTAATGCAGCAAAAGTCATTTTTATTTTATTTATTTCCATTTACACTGCTTTTTGACGATTACTTTGTGATGTTATGTTTGTGTGTTACTCTTGGATAACCATGTAACTTACAAACATATTTAACCTGAAGCATACACTCTTATGCTGTATTGAACAGATCATAAATGGGAAACAGGAGACTAAATGTGACTGTGCATGTATATGATTGTATAAGTTGCTGAAACTGAAATAAAAAGATTAACTCATTCACTGTAGCACCCACAGGACCTATAAACTCAGCACTGTCATCCTGATTGGCTGTCTTAGACTTTAGTGTGTTTATAAATTCATCATGTTCATACACTTTATGTCATTTGAGCAGCATGTTTCTCACAGAGTCTCCCGAGCATGCAGTGGTTCTTCTCTGTGCCCATTCAGGAAGTTTGATAATTGCAGTGTAAGGAGGTGTAACATAAACATAACAGTTCTGATTTCCAGGTGATATACTCAAATAAAAACATAGCTGTCAATATTATATTCCATTTCTGTCAATCGAATGACAGAAACTCATCAGTTCAACTCATCAATTGAATTTATGAGTTGAACGTTTACTGAGCATTACACTGAATCATAGTTCCCCCTAGAGGACATGAGTTCATCTGTGCTGTGTGTTTGTTATTAGTTTATGGAACTGTGATTGCTTTTTTAAATATATTTCATATTTGGCTATATATATTGTCGAAGAAATCATCGAGTCCAGTTGAGAGGTTTGCTGTGGTGGTGTGTTTATTCAGAAGCATGCCGGCACACTGGTGAACTGACGGTCACAGAGGGTATCTGATCCAGTGAGTTGACCCAGAGCAAATAAAGAAGAACACTTTTATACAGAAAACAGCCATATGTAAATAGGGGTGGAGCAAAAGGTAGGGAGGGTAGGGAAAGGAAGGACAACAAAAGGCAGGGGGAGAGAAGGGGGGTAGGTCACAACAGATACACCTTTAGGTCTGCAAGTCAGGGACAGACAGACAAAAGGTAAGAATCCACATCATGGGGTTGGGGTAGTACCTAGGTGGTGTCTGCTGGCTGAATTAGCAAGTGTACACCATCCCCAATGTACTACCTCGAACAAAGGACCAGCTCCGTAGGGTTACCTTGATCTAGGGACCAGCTCAGTGGGGTTACCTTGATTGGGAGGGGGGGCAGCACAGTAGGTGTTACAGGCTGGGCCCAGACGGTTACCCTTTGGCTTCAAGTTTAGTCAGTCTGTGTGCTGAAGAGATATAAATGTTATGTTATATTGATAGCTGGATAACATGTTGTTAATGTTTTATTTTGCATGTCTGCTTATGACAAAACAAAATGTTTAGATTTATGTTTGGATATGATACAGTTTGTTTAAATTACCCCCAATTTACAGTTAATTACCATTAATTTCCAAAATTCCCATAGTTTTGGAATATTTCCAAAATTCCCTAACTGAACTGGCAATGGACACTTGTGGGAAATTTTCCATAAAATTTCTGGAAACATTCCACCCCTTTGCAGCCCTAGTTAAGAAGCCCAACAACCAGCGACAGAGGACTCCTCGACTCTGGAACGACCTGCTGCAGGAGCTCTGACTCTGTCTCCTCTTTGAAACCACTCTGCTGTTTGACTTCTTTTTAACTTGTACAGGTGTCTTATTTTATTGTCAGGTAACTGATGTAAACAGTATCATTATTATGGAGAGTGAGAAGAGAGAGAGAGTGGTTGTTCATCATTGTGTAAACGTGAGCATTCACTAATAGAGTAGCATCAGCATGTGGTGATAACACTGTGGTCTCTTCTGTGTCCTGTGTGCAGATGATGTAGAGTGTTGTGATCCTGTTGTCCACAGCTCTCTCTGTGGGTGAGTATCATTTCTCCTCCTCAGACACTTCTCTCCCTCCTGCTGTCAGTGAAAGGTGTGATCTTTGTTTATCAGACATGACTGTATGTGAAGGCGATCTCCATATGTGGTATATATACCCCACCTATGAAGCTGTGGCGACCCCTAGTGGGGGTCAGGACCACGCAGGTTGGGAACCAGTGATGTAACAGGCCTTTGAACTTTGTTAAAATGTGATACATGCAGTCATTTGTGATGGTTATATGTTACACTGAAGTCATAATT
This sequence comes from Nibea coibor, assembly GCA_023373845.1. Taxonomy (NCBI): domain Eukaryota; kingdom Metazoa; phylum Chordata; class Actinopteri; family Sciaenidae; genus Nibea; species Nibea coibor. The sequence continues at coordinate 26,066,572 of CM041719.1, read as the reverse complement.
ATAAAGCCACAAACTCCAAAATACCAAACTGGAGGGAAGACTGGAGGGTTTGTCTTCATTTCTCTAAAGCTGTGTCAGCAGCACTGATTTTTGTCCTCCTGCTGTTGTCTCAGCGTCTTATACAGTCCCTGATATCTACGAGCGTTTGGACCATGGTCGCCTGCTGAAGATCTACCTGCCCGAAAGTGCGGAGATGCTGGAGTTCAGCCCGGCTGATAATCCCAGCCAGACATACCTGTACTGGCAGAAGAGCAGCCACAGGTCAGTGTTCTGCTTGTGCGTAGGATGTTCATGGAGGGAAGCTGTGAGTTGATGTCCATGTGTTTTCATGTGGCTCTTGTTCCTCTCACAGGCTGATCAAAGGCAGGGTGTCCGGCACAGGCAGTGACCGTCGCTGGTACATTGACACGGTAACCAAACGTTTAATGTCTGTCTCAATGGAAATACAAATAACTGCTTCGCTTTGGACGTCTGTCCAGTGTCTTCATGTGCTCTGTATTTGTTTTGTAAGGTGACCTATCAGGACGAGGGGACGTACACTCAGAGAGACTACTGGAAAAAAGAGATCTCCACTGTCAAAGTGGCTGTGACACGTGAGTTAGCTGTGCTAGGTTGACATTGGATCTTCTGTGTGATTTTCTTGTGGAGCCGGTTTCTGTTGTGTATATTCACATAACAAAAGTGACTGATACAGAACATAAAGCATGCTGCATTACATGCTGCATTAAAAACAGTCCCAAGCTCTGAATACCTGCAGCTTCATGGGATTCCTGCAGATATGTCACTGTAGCATATAGCAGACACACTCTCAAAACTTAAAAACAGTGACAGTGCTGCTAAAATATTTTCTCTCTTCACACGTCCACGTCTCTGTCTATTGATTTTCTCATTGGTTACTGCAAAGTAGCAACAATATTAGGCGATGATACATTTAGCTGGGTGCTCTGTGCACAGGAAAACATTTCTCCTCTCTCTTGCAGCCAGACGTAACGATGAGAAGTGTATAGCGGGAGAGAATCTCCGCATATCTCTACAGGGCATCGACCTGGCTGATGCAACCCTCTACTTCTCTGGGGAAGCTGGGAACTTTACACTGGTGAGATGAAAAGATGGAATACAAATTCATCTTTCAGTATGTGTGTTGTGGTCACGTGTTGTTGAGGGTCATTAACTGACCCTTTATGAAAAATTTCCCATACAGAGAGTGCATGAATGTTTCAAGAGCTAACCAAGAGGCTGTTCTTCACCTTTAGTTCTTCAAAGACTTTGAGTGGATCATGAAGCTGTTGAAGTGTCATGGATGTTTTCTGTAACATTTTAGAAGCTCATCAGTCATCCTCTGTGATTCTGGTGGAAATGCAGCTGGTGATGGTGAGTTTGTTCCCCTCAGGTGCGTGATGGTGCTCGGGTCTCCCAGGATCTTCCAGATTACTTTGATCGGGTTGTTACCCAACACAACAGCATCACGATCAAGCATGTGAACTACACTGATGAGGGGAATTACCGCGTGAGAGACCGCAGCGACCGGCTGGTGTCTGTTACGAGGATGATTTTGATACTGATTGATTGATATTGATGGATACATTTGGAATAACAGCCATGCAAAACTTAAGTTCTCTGTGCTACAGAGACCCAATGATCAGGGCGGATTCGCCCTCCCAAATATCAAAATATATCATCAATCCTTCCAGCTGCATCCTGTCATGGCTTGGCTTGGTGGCCGCTCATATGTGTCTCATGGAAATCTGTAGAGAAGAACTTTATTTTCCGGAATAAAAGATAAATACTTTATGTTGCACTGTGGCCTTATTATTGCCAACACAATCAGGAATTTCAGGGTTGTTGATAATGACTTGAAGGGGAGCTTAAAGTGGCACAATGATGCCCCCTTGTATCACAATATGAATGTACTGATTGGAAATATGGCACTGGACTTCAAACTATGTTCTTTGAAAGGTATTAATGTTATTAGGGACCTGTATGATGGCAAGGGTACACTTACTGTAGCTATCAGGATATGAAGGACCTCTTTGACCTACATGACTTTTCCTTTTTTTATTATTTGCAAATAAGATCAGCACTTAAAGCACATGGTGTACCACCTGGGGCTAGGCTTTCCATACATCCTCTGATAGAGTGGATAAACTCCCTTCCTTCCAGGGGCTTTGTATCGAAAATCTACTCCAAACTATTCAGAGAACAAGAGACTCTATCGATATGTAGAGCAAGGCGGAGAGACTTTGACTGTTTTGTCCCCATACAGTGTCTGTTGTCAGTGACATTCTGAACTGTCTCGTTCACCTTGAAGGGCAAATTGTCAGTGTACAATCTGTTTTTCAGGGGAGGTTTCTTGATCCATCTGAGGTTGAAATCAAAAGGAAAAAAATGTAAACACAAGCACACGTTGGATGCAAAGTTACATTGTGGAATTCATACTTTAGAAATGAATTTAACTCTCATTATGCATATTTTACTTTGGGTACTCTGGTTTCCTCCCACACTCCAAACACATGTAGGTTAACGGTTTAAGTATTTAGTCAATAAAAGATGAACTCTAATGAGCCAGTGGCCTAGGACCACACTGAAGATTTGCAGGAAAATAAAACTTCTTCTGTCTTATGGGCTGCCTAAAGCAATCTCAGCATTAACCAACATTGGTTTTATGAATGGATTTATCCCCTCTCAGATGGACTCAGGATTTAGAAAGTGGTCAGAGCACGAACTCACAAACCTTCACCATCTTCATAAAGATTGGTGTTTCAAATCATTTGAACAGTTTGAACAATTTACACCCCCCAATACAGACTTCAGGTTTTTACAAAGGACTTTGTAGCAAAGCTGTCACAGTCAGTCTCCGCTCCACCTTCTCCAGCCTCCCAGTTTCCCGCCTTGTGTTTGCTACGCCCCTATTACCTGTGTATTTAAACCCCTGATTTCCCCTGTCCCAGTGCCAGATTGAACCATGTGTCATACTCTCCAGAGTTTTTCTCAGTGTGCTTCTCGGTTTTGACCCTCGCCTGTTTTTGGACCCCGCTCTTGCCTTACTCATTTGGATTGTTTGCCTGCCTCACCTGACTGATTTCCCGTGTACCGAACCTTTGCCTGATATTAAAGACTGGTTACTTCCTGTATCTGTCTCCGAATCCTGCAGTTGAGTCCTGCGTCTGTGCCTTGTAATAAAAGCAAAGGAAGTGGACTAAAATCCAAGAGCCCACCCCGATTGAAGAATTCTTGATAAAATTACAAATTGGTCGTGCAAATAATAAAATTATCGGCCATTTTTACAAAATATTTTTAGATACGAGGAAATATGTACAGAAGCACATCAAGTAACTAACTCTAATACATGGCAGGAATTCAGGTGGAAGGTAATAATAAGATTCTGTAGGACATCAGTGATCATATCTAGATATAGAGGGAAGAGGGAAAAATACCTTTTACAAATATTACTGATTGCAGCTGAAATGCATTACAGTTAAATGTTTAAAACACAACCCTCCAACATACAGAGGAAAACAGAGAACAGAGGAGGTCTGGGAAATCTGTCATATGGAACAAATAACTTATTCCTTGAAACTTCACAAAATGTATTTTTGTTAACAGATGGAGACCTGCCATGATCACACTAATGCAGCAAAAGTCATTTTTATTTTATTTATTTCCATTTACACTGCTTTTTGACGATTACTTTGTGATGTTATGTTTGTGTGTTACTCTTGGATAACCATGTAACTTACAAACATATTTAACCTGAAGCATACACTCTTATGCTGTATTGAACAGATCATAAATGGGAAACAGGAGACTAAATGTGACTGTGCATGTATATGATTGTATAAGTTGCTGAAACTGAAATAAAAAGATTAACTCATTCACTGTAGCACCCACAGGACCTATAAACTCAGCACTGTCATCCTGATTGGCTGTCTTAGACTTTAGTGTGTTTATAAATTCATCATGTTCATACACTTTATGTCATTTGAGCAGCATGTTTCTCACAGAGTCTCCCGAGCATGCAGTGGTTCTTCTCTGTGCCCGTTCAGGAAGTTTGATAATTGCAGTGTAAGGAGGTCATTTCCTGCTAAAACAAAAGCCTGTGCTCCACCAACAAACACAGCGCAGTTTACATAACACTAATTACATACCAAAAGTACATACACTCAAATATTTCAGGCACTTTCAACTGCATTTCAATTACACAGAAAAAGTCCATCCATTAGAATGACATGGTTTTAATGTAAATTAACTAACAAACTTAATGTGAAGCAAATAATAAGAATTATGTAATAGTACTAATAAACTGGCTTTATTAATATCGAATGCATAAAGCTGGTTACTACTACATTACTGTGTAGTTGAAGCACTTTGAGTTTATTAGTGTTGAACGACCCCAGTCTTCTCAGGAAATACAGACGTATCCTTTCCTGTGGACAGTGTCCATGTTTGCTGTCCGGTCCAACCTGTCGTCCAGCTGCAGCTCCAGATATTTGCAAGCCCTGACCACGTCCACGTCGACCCCCTCAATGGAGATGTGGTTTCTGCCCTCTGAAGTCCACCACCATCTCCTTGGTCTTGGAGGTATTCAGTTGCAGATGGTTGGATCTGCACCACCTCTCAAAGTCCTCAACCAGGCTGTCAAGGATCCCCCTTCTGTCCATCCTTGACACATCCAACTAAAGCACTGTCATCTGAGTATTACTGCATTTTGATTGAAAGATGGCCTGAGTGAAATCACATCAATCACGATCGGCCATCTTTTTTTTGGATTTCCAACAGTGTCCTGAAGGCAGCACTTCTTCGGCTCCTCCGCCCATTTCTCAGCTCTGGAGGCTGCTGTTCACTGACAGATTAACCTCCTGAACACACGGACTGCTCTCCTGTCCTCTTCCCCTGAAGGTAAGTGCACACTACCGACCACCGTCACATTTTGAAACATGGACGCTGTGCTTCTATTCTCCGACACACACACATTTGGTTTAACGCCCACTGAAATGAACCGGTTTAACAAGGTTGGTGAATTCGGCTCCTGCTCCAGCAGCATCACACTCTGGATTAAAGCGAGTTGAAGCACACTGGAAACAAAGGGCCGCTGCTGGCTCTGCTCTGGACTCAACGCGAGCTTCCAAATGGGCTCCAAAGTTTCGGGAGTGCTCATTAAAAACTGCTTCAGCCCTTATTGCCGCCACATTTGGGATGTGTGTGTTGTCCACACGCGGCGCGCGCGCGCTCCTGAGGTTCAGACGGTTCAGATTCCAGAGTCCCACGATTTTCGCACGCGACCACACCTCTATTCGGTCACACCAAACAGGGCGGCGGCAGCAGCGTGCCCACAGCTTTCCCAGTACATGACGGGACACAGAGAAGCAAAGTAACGAATGCAGCTGAATGCCTCGTCCTTTGTTTATCATGTTTATCTAACGTGGCATTTATCAGACTGGAACACCGCATTCCCGTCACAGGGATGGGGCCTGTGAGGCTTTCAAGGGCTGTCGGAAATAATAGTAGCGTCGCGTGTGTGGGGTGGGCACTCCTACTACCAACAGATTGAAAACAGAACTGGAAAGATTTCCGCTCATTCCCCGCCACTTTTAATTGCCAAAATAGTCATTTGAATCTCCTCTCTGACGTGTGTCTGACGTGACATCTCAGATTTTAGGTTTTTTATAGGCTATATCCCAACATGTATGGTTTGGTCTCCTCTCCGTTGCGTGTTTCACAGGGCATGTCACATACAAAGCAGGTTAGCAGTAGTAACAGTTGCTGGAACTGACAATGGCTTACTGTACGTGCAGTGATAATATACAGACTAAGTGTATCACAAATGTTAGCTAGCTGCTCAGTGTGTAGTCCAGATGTGTCACACTGATAGCTTCCAGTGTTTCTAGTTAAGTTAGCAACACAGTCTAATGGAAATTGAAGAGGAAAATCATTGATTAAACATGTGCTGAGAGGTGTTGAAAATAATTTTGTGAGTTAAATAAGTTTAGTTTTAATTTGTTTGATCAACTGGTTGGCATAAAGAAGAAGAACTTCAAGGTTAAGCATGTAGAATTTAGTGGCATCAAGCCTGAAGGAGGATTTCCAGGTGATATACTCAAATAAAAACATAGCTGTCAATATTATATTCCATTTCTGTCAATCGAATGACAGAAACTCATCAGTTCAACTCATCAATTGAATTGATGAGTTGAACGTTTACTGAGCATTACACTGAATCATAGTTCCCCCTAGAGGACATGAGTTCATCTGTGCTGTGTGTTTGTTATTAGTTTATGGAACTGTGATTGCTTTTTTAAATATATTTCATATTTGGCTTTGTTCCAGACTAAATTGTTTATTTACAGACGATGAAGCTGTTCTTTACAGAGTGATAGAGTTTGAGGAGTATCTGCTAAATAAAGATGGGCTCAGAATAGAAAGGCAGCAGGCGAGCAGCTGAGACGCAGACAGGTGCACAGTGGACTGATAGAACACACAGAACACACACTGACACGGTAATGCTCTAAAGTTGCGTTTCAATGACACAGTCAGTCTTAATTATCAAACACCAACACTTATTTTGGTGACCGGAATGTCAAGTGGTGTTGAATGTCAGAATCATAATCTAGTTTTTTGAACATATTTCTAACGTGATCTTTGCTGATATAAATTCATTTCAGACCAAACAGAACTCTGGTGTGTTTCAGAGGTTTGGAAAGACATGTTGATACTGTACACACTGCAGTAATACTGTACTCGCCTCAGAGTCTCTGATCTGCTGTGAATGGAGTTAATGCAGACACGTCATGGCTGATACCTGAACCACTCCACAGGGTCAGTTTTAGTGCCTCTAGGGAGCCAGAATACTGAGGGTGTGTGCACACTCATCCTGGTTTTATAAATCTGTGTGTTTGACACCAGCAGACCTGAGATCAGTTTGAGACAGAGGTACACTGAAGCTTCCTCAGTTATCTGAAGAGTGTCTGCAGAGTGAACTGGACTGTTCATTTAAATCAGTTTAGGAGTGAACAGCCGTCATGATGAGTGGATTAGAAATGTGTGCCGAAGCTTTGTTTTCACAGCAGGTCACAGGTTATCTTCTCTCCTCTCTGAGTGCTGCTCATCAGTGTTTGAATACAGTCGTGATCCCGTCAGAGTGAGGTGGAGGAGGAGGTGGAGTGGTTTGCACAGCGATAAGGAGATCTGAAAGAAAAAGTGTATGTCAGAGTATGGATGGACCATGAATGGACTGGAGTGGAGTGTTTATGCAGCACCTTTCTGATTTACAAACCACTTGAACCACTTGAAGCTTCACACTGATGCTAAGCTCACACACCTTCACTGCACTTGGACTGTACTAGTAGAGATTACTAGACCAGGACCACCAGAGACCACCAGAGTCACTGCGACCCCAATTAAAAATCAGACATCAGAAAGGTGTTGGTATGCACACTGTTCTCCCACAATGCAATGCAGTTAGGAATTGTTATGTATCATACACACTGAATGCAGTCACATACTAAAGAGTATGGAGTAGTGTGTATGTACTGACAGAGCTAACAGCATGCTGACACACATACAGTAGGCTTACTGAGGTATATGTCTAACTTTGCCCCCTCATATGTGGAACATGACCTCATGTGCTGTGAGGTGAGGTTCTGCATGTAACAGCTGAAACACAGAATTAGAAGTCAGCACATGCAAACAGCTTATTACATAAAGATTAAATCAAAGAGTGTTGAAATGAGAATAAGCTCAGCTACACGTGTCGTCGCTCAGTCTAGCCCCCTTGTCACCCAGATAAAGAATGCCGAGGACACACCATAAAGTGTCTGGCCACAGTGATGGGGGATGGTCAGCATGCAGACAATGGTAACCATGGTTACAAACCTGCATGTGGAATCTGAGTAATGGTAGCCAATGGCATTAAAAGTATTGCCGGTGCAACCAGTTCAGTTCAGCGTGCCTTGGGAATGTCATAAGAAGAAAAGTAAAGTTAAGCATTAATTAAAGTGCTAGATTGAGGCCAGCTGTGTTCTGCAATGGGTGTACAGTATGACAAGGTGTTTACAGATTGTTTCAAGTGCAATCTAGATATAGCTCCATATAGCTACATAGCTATACCTAGTTATATATATATATATATATATATATATATATATATATATATATATATATATATATATTTATTTATTTATTTATTTATTTATTTATTTATTTATTTATTTATTTATTTATTTAACTGTAGATGTTGCATTACATCTTTCAAAAGGGCAGAGTGATTCCAGTTTAATCAGCCTGTGTGCTGAAGAGATATAAATGTTATGTTATATTGATAGCTGGATAACATGTTGTTAATGTTTTATTTTGCATGTCTGCTTATGACAAAACAAAATGTTTAGATTTATGTTTGGATATGATACAGTTTGTTTAAATTATCCCCAATTTACAGTTAATTACCATTAATTTCCAAAATTCCCATAGTTTTGGAATATTTCCAAAATTCCCTAACTGAACTGGCAATGGACACTTGTGGGAAATTTTCCATAAAATTTCTGGAAACATTCCACCCCTTTGCAGCCCTAGTTAAGAAGCCCAACAACCAGCGACAGAGGACTCCTCGACTCTGGAACGACCTGCTGCAGGAGCTCTGACTCTGTCTCCTCTTTGAAACCACTCTGCTGTTTGACTTCTTTTTAACTTGTACAGGTGTCTTATTTTATTGTCAGGTAACTGATGTAAACAGTATCATTATTATGGAGAGTGAGAAGAGAGAGAGAGTGGTTGTTCATCATTGTGTAAACGTGAGCATTCACTAATAGAGTAGCATCAGCATGTGGTGATAACACTGTGGTCTCTCCTGTGTCCTGTGTGCAGATGATGTGGAGTGTTGTGATCCTGTTGTCCACAGCTCTCTCTGTGGGTGAGTATCATTTCTCCTCCTCAGACACTTCTCTCCCCTCCTGCTGTCAGTGAAAGGTGTGATCTTTGTTTAGCAGACATGACTGTATGTGAAGGCGATCTCCATATGTGGTATATATACCCCACCTATGAAGCTGTGGCGACCCCTAGTGGGGGTCAGGACCACGCAGGTTGGGAACCAGTGATGTAACAGGCCTTTGAACTTTGTTAAAATGTGATACATGCAGTCATTTGTGATGGTTATATGTTACACTGAAGTCATAATTATAAAGCCACAAACTCCAAAATACCAAACTGGAGGGAGTTTGTCTTCATTTCTCTAAAGCTGTGTCAGCAGCACTGATTTTTGTCCTCCTGCTGTTGTCTCAGCGTCTTATACAGTCCCTGATATCTACGAGCGTTTGGACCATGGTCGCCAGCTGAAGATCTACCTGCCCAAAAGTGCGGAGATGCTGGAGTTCAGCCCGTCTGATAATCCCAGCCAGACATACCTGTACTGGCAGAAGAGCAGTCACAGGTCAGTGTTCTGCTTGTGCGTAGGATGTTCATGGAGGGAAGCTGTGAGTTGATGTCCATGTGTTTTCATGTGGCTCTTGTTCCTCTCACAGGCTGATCAAAGGCAGGGTGTCTGGCACAGGCAGTGACCGTCGCTGGTACATTGACACGGTAACCAAACGTTTAATGTCTGTCTCAATGGAAATACAAATAACTGCTTCGCTTTGGACGTCTGTCCAGTGTCTTCATGTGCTCTGTATTTGTTTTGTAAGGTGACCTATCAGGACGAGGGGACGTACACTCAGAGAGACTACTGGAAAAAAGAGATCTCCACCGTCAAAGTGGCTGTGACACGTGAGTTAGCTGTGCTAGGTTGACATTGGATCTTCTGTGTGATTTTCTTGTGGAGCCGGTTTCTGTTGTGTATATTCACATAACAAAAGTGACTGATACAGAACATAAAGCATGCTGCATTACATGCTGCATTAAAAACAGTCCCAAGCTCTGAATACCTGCAGCTTCATGGGATTCCTGCAGATATGTCACTGTAGCATATAGCAGACACACTCTCAAAACTTAAAAACAGTGACAGTGCTGCTAAAATATTTTCTCTCTTCACACGTCCACGTCTCTGTCTATTGATTTTTCCCATTGGTTACTGCAAAGTAGCAACAATATTAGGCGATGATACATTTAGCTGGGTGCTCTGTGCACAGGAAAACATTTCTCCTCTCTCTTGCAGCCAGACGTAACTATGTGAAGTGTATAGCGGGAGAGAATCTGCGCATATCTCTACAGGGCATCGACCTGGCTGATGCAACCCTCTACTTCTCTGGGGAAGCTGGGAACTTTACACTGGTGAGATGAAAAGATGGAATACAAATTCATCTTTCAGTATGTGTGTTGTGGTCATATGTTGTTAAGGCCTCCAACTGACCATAAAGGAAAATTTCCCATACAGAGAGTGCATGAATGTTTCAAGAGCTAACCAAGAGGCTGTTCTTCACCTTTAGTTCTTCAAAGACTTTGAGTGGATCATGAAGCTGTTGAAGTGTCATGGATGTTTTCTGTAACATTTTAGAAGCTCATCAGTCATCCTCTGTGATTCTGGTGGAAATGCAGCTGGTGATGGTGAGTTTGTTTCCCTCAGGTGCGTAACGGTGCTCGGGTCTCCCAGGATCTTCCAGATTACTTTGATCGGGTTGTTACCCAACACGACAGCATCACGATCAAGCATGTGAACTACACTGATGAGGGGCGTTACACCGTGAGAGACCGCAGGGACCGGGTGGTGTCTGTTACGAGGATGGACCTGACAGGTTGGTCTTTATTTGTTATTCATATGGATCCTGATCAGCTTCCATGAAGTGCTCACTAGTCTTAGAAGAGTCCTGATGACGAGACAGGCCTTCAGCTAACAGCTTGAATGGTCCCACATCTGCTTCTGTGGTTCATTAATGCTGCAATAGTTTTATTATTTATGTACAAGAATGGATCATAGTTGATCGACATAACAAGACAAGCTCCAGTGTTGATTGACACGGTGCACGGGTGTTTTAAACAGCACCGTCTTTTTATGGCATATTTTTACTCCAACACATTTTAGGAGCTGGATGAAGGCATAAGGACATTCATTATTCACTCAGATATTTCAGCAGCTGCTGCACCTGTTGCATCACAATCCTTTACAAATTTCTACTTTCCATATTCACTTAACAGCTTCTGCTGATATGATTTTAAACCTGGGGAAATATATCATGAAGCAGAACAGCACAGTGTTCAAAAAGTCTTCTTGAGGGTCCTGAGACAACAGACCGTAGCACAGGGTGAGAAAACCAGAAGTTCATCTCTGAGATGATGGTACCTACCTGGTACGCATTTTGGATAAGGAAGTACCACAGACGTGGTTAGAACCAGCTGAATTGAGAATGTAACCATGAGATTGTACTCTGTCCTGATCCGAGGGTGAAGATCTGGAGATCTTCATAATTTTGAATCGTATGTACTATGTCAAAGCTTTTGTGGAGCTTCATGTGAGTTTAGTTGTGTTAGTTGGTAAACTAGCTTTCTGGGGATCTAAAACTGAAAACTAAAGCAGGAAGTCAGTAACAGTGGAACTTGGGTGTTGGAGTATGTGGCATCTTTATTTAAGCAACAGAAATGTGAAGAGATTGGTGAAAAGAGGGGCTATAGTGAAAAACTGAGAGGAGACTGTCACCATAAAGCCATGAAAACAGCAGTTACTTGAAGTTACTGGAGCGAGGTGTGAAGAGCCAAATAACTAAGTGACCTGGTGCAAGGCCTGGAAATACATGGAGGATATGGAAAAGAAGAGAGAAGTCCAGGACAGAGCTGGACCTCTTCACCAGTTCATTGAGGCTTCCCCCTCCACAGCAGACAATGCAGATGCCACCATCGTGTCATAGAAGGTTTTTAACCCTGCACACTCTAAAGCACCTCAGTCTCCTCAGTAAGTGAAGACGACTTTGACCCTTTTGTACATGGCACCTTTTTGTCAGACCGGTCCAGTTTATTGAGGGGAACAGCCAGGTTTTTGTATGCTATCATGATATCCAATCCCTGGATGTTCATTGGTCTGGTCTGAGATGTCTTCATCTCGCTGTCATTGATGTGGAGGTGGTTGAGATTGCACCAGTTGACAAAGTCTGTGTTCTCCTACTCATTTGCTTTTAACACACATCCAACGATGGCTGTATCTAGAGTTGTCCCAATTCCCATACGAGTATTGGAAATTGCTCCGATACTGCCGAAAATGTTGCCATCAGTATCGGCGACTACTGGAGTCCAGGCACTGATCCGATACTAAGTAATTTATTAAATTAGTAATCTATTTACTGGTTAGCTCCATTTAACTCAGGCACAGTTCTTCTTCACTGCTCTTAAAACAGTGGCGCTGTGCTGCAAGCTGCAGCCTGCCAAGTTGACATGAGGCTTGGAGCTAACTAGCAGCTAACTACATATCATGTCCGTGGTGTGTACTGTTTTTATACTGTTCTATTTAAAAATCAATGGCTTGAATTTGCTGTATCACAATGATAACCATATCACAGTCATGCAGGCGTAGTATGATATTTTTTTTGCAACATACTGTGCCGGATTTGTATTTATTTATTTGGTATCAGCTGATATCCACAGCACAAGTATCATAATCGGTATCGGGAGGGAAAAAATCGTATCAGAACTCTAGCTGTATCACCAGAGAACTTCTGTAGATGACAGCTGTCAAAGGAGAGAGCGCTGCATTGCAAACCACCAAATCAGACACACAGTCATGTAGCCTCATATGCTGTGGTCTGTTTGTGAGGTAGTTTCTAGTCAATAGATGTGACTACATCTTCAACCAATACCTATCAAAAAATCTATCTATCAAAAAGGAAAGACTTGGGGTCCATCCACACCAGTACGTTTTTGACGAAGTTTCAGCCTCGCGTCCAGGCGTCCGACTTTTTTGAGGTGTAAAACCGGGATATCCCAGAATGGGAAATCCTAAAATGCTGGCTTTACGTGTGCGAAGGCGAATGCAGATTTTTCAAAAACTGACATATAAGCCCCGCCTCTCTAACGTTTAGCCTCAGCTGTCGCCGCTAGACATGTCAACAATAACAATGGCGGACTACAGGCTTGTGCTCGTACTACAGAATCTACTCAGTCTATTACGGCTGCTGCAACAAAGCCGTCTGTTTCTATATTACTGCGAGGAGCAACAAAAGAACATGTTTGTAAACCGTGCGTGACGTTTATACACATGCTCCATGGCTTCTCTTCCGGTTATAGTGTATTAGTCACAGCGCCACATACAGGCCTGACATATGTACTACAGCTTTTTGGGTTGTTTCCAGTGAATCCATGTGGACACAGATATATAACACGCTGTGTTTACAGAAATTTTTTTCAAAATGACAGCGTATTGGGTGAGGCCGTGTATTCGTGTGGACAGGGCCTTAATCTAGATGTTGACCGTGTCTGCCTCCGGAACCCAGAAGAGGAGCTTGATAGCTGAAAGCTCTGGCTCCCAATCTACTTTTGTAAACTATGGGAACCACAAGGAACCCAGCATTCTGAGAGCGCAGTGGCCTGGAGGGGTAGTAGGGAACTATGAGCTCTTTTAGATATGATGGTGCCTGACCATGAAGAGCTTTGTATGTAAAGAGAAGAATTTTAAATTCTATTCTAGATTTAACAGGTAGCCAGTGTAAGGAAGCCAAAATGGGAGAGATGTGATCTCTGATCTTGGTTCCTGTCAGAACACGTGCAGCAGCATTCTGAATTAGCTGCAAAGTCCTAAGAGACTTCAATTCACTATATCGCCATGTTGGTAAGCTGTGAGTTTTTCACTCTATCAAAATTGGTTGCAAGAATCCTGTATCAGTCCAACTCCAGAGAAGTTTAAAGTTTGAAATTGTCTGTGCATGAGAAGAGGTATAATTGGTAGTATGAGTTTTTGGGTGAACAGCAGTAGATTTGGCTGCGAGAATAAAGAATAAAGAATAAAAGGTCGAGAATAAAACGAATAGAGAATAAAAAACAGCTGGACTTAGTCGGTTTAGACAGATGGTTCAGGTAAGGGCAGATTCAGGTCCTGGGTATGCTTAAAAAAAGTCCTGTAATGGAAAATCAACCTGTTATCACCAAATATCATCACATCAAACTCCTCCACAGTCAGTCTGAAACTGAGCAGGATCCAGGCACACAGACTAAGCTGTGATAATGTCCAGGTTGTGCCCTCATTTGTGTGTTTATGTGACTGACACTACTGAGTAAGACACAGGCAAAGCTGTTCTTCCTGAAGGTTCAGTCCTTCAGCATGTTCAACATAACATGCCACAGATGTTTTTCCATTCTGTGGCTGCAGTGGTATGTTGGGGGTGTAATATCAACACCTGGCATGCCAACAAACAAATGAACAAACTGGTGAGGAAGGCCAGCTCCAAAGCTGGAGCCGAACTGGACACTGTGGAGGGTTGTAGAAGCTGGATGACATCCTGAAGAACCCCTCCCAACCCTTCAGTGTTTGTGACCAAGAGGAGCATGACGAGCTGCAGACTCATCACACATATACACACACACACACACCAAATTCAGTTAAATTTTATTTATTTAGCACCAAATCATAACAAAAGTCTCATGACACGAGACTCAGCAGTTCACATCATGACTAAGCACTTTGCGTGTTAACTTAACACATAAAATGAATAACAGACATACGTACATGTATATGACATATACACTAAGAACGTACAAAAGGAGATGCTTCTGCAGTTACACTTTGATTGGACACTTAATATCAGTATCATACTTTCATTTTTTACCGTGTCTCTCCAGTCTGTGATATTGGGGGCTTGTGGCTTCATATCCAGTATGTACAGTGCTGGATCTAAAGTCAAAACATGTTTCATTTGAAAGTTCCTTTTGAAGATTCTTCCAGAAATGTAAAATCTTTGGCCAATCCCAAAAACACACATCTCACAAAAAGTTCAGAATATTTGACTTTGGGGTGAAATTTATGTCAAATGTAAAAAGTTCATGCTACAGTGATATTATGTCATGAAAGTAGGGCATTTAAATAGAGGCATGAAATGGTCACTTCTTTGAAAAGGAAGAAGAGGACTGTTTAAATCCAAACTGTCATTGAAGCAGAACATTTGGTGGAACATTCATGGATCTCTTGTTTGTTAGAGAACAGCATGTTATGTAATAAGTACTGAAACAATGAACAGTTGGACAAGAGAGAAGGTCAAATGAAGTTCACTTGTAAAGGTTAGAGTGCGTTTAGGGGCACTCTGAAGTTTCATCCGAAAGCTGAATATCATGAACTTTTTGTGAGTAGTGTAGTCACACAAAGAGTTCACACCTCCTCCAGCACATCTCAGTACTCCTTTACTTTAAGTGTCAAAGCCTCATTTTCATCTTCAAATCAAATTCCTCCATGTTGGACTGATAGTTTCTTCATGTCCTGCTTTCAGTGTTTCTTCCCATTGTTCATCTCTTATTATATTTGCATCCAATTCCCAATTATTATAGTTACTGTTGGATTCATGTTGTAAAATGGTAAATGGACTGTACTTATACAGCACCTTTCTAGTCTTCAGACTACTCAAAGCATACAGTATGTACCTCATTCACCCATTCACACACTGATGGCACAGCCTTCAGGAGTAATTTGGGGCTCACTATCTTACCAAGGACACTTCAACATGCAGACTGGAGGGGATCAAACCTCTGATCATCTGATTAGCGGACGACCCGCTCTGCGGCCTCAGCCGCCCACATTGCAGTGTTTTGTATATTTTTGATGTAAGCCCTGTGTTTGTCTCTTCCTCTGCAGAAGATGTTAATAATTTGTCTAGTTTAGATGGAGCTTGATGGCATGCAGAACCCTCGAGCAATAATAATAATGATGACATGAACCTCTTGACAGGATCTTTACTTTAATGTGGACCCTGTCCTTTTTCCTCCTTGCTTTCAGACCACTGTTAAAGACTGAACTCTCATCATTTGTCTTTCTTCTTCTGCAGACCATCATGAGACCACAGGTGGAAACCCTCTCATGGCTCTGCTTTTACTGCTCGGCATCCCAGCTGGGATCTGCTGCTGTTGTCGGAAGAAGATTTTCAAGAAGAAAGCCACCACTGCTTCCACGCTACAGGTACTGAGAACAGACAAATCCTGCTACATCTGCAGACAGATACAAATTGGGTATATTTAAAAGTATATTAAAATTTTTTACCAGAACTCAACTGAGCACAAAAAGTAATTTAACTTGATTTATAAAACATGTTTCAAAAGCAAACATTAGAGAGTTGAAGCAGAAATAACAAGATAACAGACTTCGTGAACTAATATCTTCATCTGTTACCTGGACTGTGGCAGTCTGCTGTAGTTTTAATAATAATAACTGCATGTTCAAACACAGCCAGAGCTAGTAGAGTATGGGTCAATTATCACATTAGGGTCAAAAGTTTTGTACTCGAAAACATAAAATCTGAAACTGAAATTTCAAGTTTTGATCTTGAATTTAGAAAAATACTGCAATGTATTCAAAATAAAAATAATAAGTTATTAAGTTTTAATATTCTTCAATACGTGGTCAGTTCATCCAAATATAGCCTTTTTGCTCTGACGTTTTTGGAGATGAGATGTGGAAATTGTTTTAGACTACTAGGCTACTGAGGACCAATTGCTCTACAAGACTGATAAATTACGCCAGATTGTGTACTTGGACAGCCACATTTTAAGTACTGAAATTTCCGATTTTTACATAGCACTGCGAATGCTGTGCAGTGTCCGCTGGCAATGAATGGCGTTGCGGAGCAGGGGGGCACCGATGGTCTTCTCAGTATGCTGAGAAGCTCTCACTATGAGCTGCAAGTTCTTCCTGCAGGATGCAGTGCAGCTGCCATGGCACACAGTGATGCAGCTGGTCAGGATGCTCTTGGTGGTTCCATGGTAGAAGGTGCACGTGGTGGACACTGGTCCTCTGGCTCTTCTCAGTCTGTGGAGAAAGTGGAGGCGCTGCTGAGCTTTCCTGGACAGTGATGCGGCATTGCTGCTGCAGGAGAGGTCCTCAGTGAGGTGCACCCTCAGGAACTTGATACGGCTCACTGTCTCCACAGCAGAACCGCTGATGGTCAGTGGAGGGTGCTGGGTGGAGGCTCTCCGGAGTCGACAACATCCCTTGTCTTCTCCACATTAAGAGAGAGAGATTGTGGTCTCTGCACCATGCGGCCAATTGGCTCACCACATCCCTGTAGTTTGCCTCGTCGTTGTTGTTGATGATGAGCTGCACCACAGTAGTGTTATCCGCAAACTTGACGGAGAGGTTGGTGTCGTGTGTGGGTGTGTAGTCGTGTGTCGGCAGAGTGAAGAGTGTTGCACTTAGCACACATCCTTGGGGGTGGGCCTGTGTTTAGCGTGATGGTGCTGGGTGTGTTGCTGCCGACCCGGACAACCAGAGTGAGGTGTTCAGTCCTAGACAGTCCAGGTTCTTAATCAGCTGCTGGAAAGTGTTTCACTTCAGCAGACAGCAAACAAACCAAACACCTCTGTGTGTGAACGCAGCTCCAGTCAACAACAGAACACACTTCATGATCAAAGTTTTTACATCATGGCAAGGCGTATGCTCATATTCACGCTCTCTCTGCTGCAGTCTGCACCACACTGTTTAAATACATTCATGTTGTTATAATGTCTGGTAGTGAATGAACGAATGATGCGTGTGCAGGCGTTTCACTGACACACACTTGTATGAAATAATCAGCAGATGATCAATAATTATTAATGAGTTAATGAGTTGCAGACCCAAAACAATGAATCGCTTCATCATGTGTTTATCCTTACAGACTACTCCAGATGTAGTCCATCCTCCTTCTGTTGGTCCCGTTGGACCTGCTCCTCCCTACAACAACCCCGGACAACCAGGGGTGAGATTATGCTAACACTGATCACTGCTCATGGACACTTCACAACATGTCTCTATATATGACTGATTGAATGATGTTTACGTCCTAATTAAAGGCTGTTTGTCTGTGTTTGCAGGTGTTCTATCATGGCCCTACTCCTGGTGTGGTACGTCACATAACACACTGTATCTTATCAATCTGTTACATCATCATCATTTGACTTCTTTGCAGTAAATGAATGAGGATTCTTAGTGTATTGGTTGTGTCATGTGTGCATGTGTGTGTTCCTACACAGAGTCCTACAGTCCATCCTCCTCCGAGCACTGGCCCAGGACAGTGGAACGGCCCCCCACCCTCCCCAGTCAGTATCATCCTAAAAGCTTTCTTAAGTGTGGACTTAGGGACTTAGAGAGCAGTGAACCCAGAGCTGTTCACTTCCTCCAGGGCTGAATACTTGAGATTTCCTGTTTGCGTCCCTCAGTGTTTCCTGATCTGTCTCCCTCTTTCAGGGCTTTAACCCAGCCTACCCGCCCCAGAACCCTATCTACCCTCCTGTTGGTCCAGCTATGGTCCCCCCTGCCCAGCCTCCACAATGGAACGGTCCGCCACCAGGCCAGTACCCTCCTGGACCCACAGCTCCAATGGTACGTATTGTGTCTTTGTGACAGGAAGGAAAAGAATGCTGGACATTTTGACCTTTGACCTTTCAGACACTTCAGCTCAGGGAACTTGACTTGAGACTTGAGAGCTGCACTGACTTACATAATCAGTGCAATGATTAGATCAGTGACTGCAGGTCTGTGGCTGGATGCACACTGAGCTGCAGATTCACTGTGGCAACACTCTCAATCTCATTTAAAGGTTCACTGTGTAACTTTGAGTAGAAAAGGAACATACCCTGCATAACTGTGTTTTAATGATATATAATTCCCTTTAAACTTAGCTCACCACTAGATGCCACTAAATCTTACACACCATACCTTTGAATTGAGTCCATGTTTCTAATAACTTTTCATATGTGAAGGATTCAGGTGAGGGTAGAAAGGCAAACGATGAACGTCAGCCAGCTCTCATGCCACTTTATTGTTGAGTGCAGCTTTCAATTATCAATCAAATTTTATTTGTATAGCCCAAGGTCACAAACACATTTTTCCTCAGAGGGCTTTACAATCTGTACAGGGATTAGATTCTTCTAATCCATTAGACCCTCGGTTCCAGTGAGGAAAAACTTGCCCACAAAAAAAACCTTTAACAGGGAAAAATGTGGAATTAGATGACTGCAGGCTCAATGATGGAACATATCACAGACACAAGGAAGTCCTAAACTGTGGCGTCAGGAGAATAATGAAACATCTAAATATAATAAAAATGTGTGTCCGTGTGTGTGTGTGTGTGTGTGTGTGTGTGTGTGTGTGTGTGTGTGCGTGTGTGTGTAGGGCTACGCTGCAGCTCCAGTCATGTATAGTGAACCTGTCAAAGAGGAGCTCAAGACGGAGAATATGGCGTCCTCACCTGTCGAACCGCTGCTGACAGCACAGGTAAACACACACACAGAATCACTTCCTCTTTAGGAATTATGCCTACAAAATAAAGGCACAAGAAAGATTTTCTTGTGGTAAAGCTTTATTTCAAGTTTGAAAGATTCCATTGCTGCTTGACAAACTTCTGAAGTAGTCAACATGTGAGGTGTGGTATGAAAAACATGACAAACATCTGGACAACTTAAAGTCGGTCACTGATGCAAAGGAATAATCCTGAGAGGAAACTAGTGTTAGACTAACCCTGAAACTCCACCAGGCACATCTCTGTCATGTCATGGATGCAACACTCTTTTCGTCTGTCCTGAACATGACTCCAGACCCCACCTGGAGCGTTTCAGAAATGTTTAGCTTGCCAGACTTTCTTCAGTCAATTTTCCTGGTTTATGCACTTCTAAATATTCTTCTACGTGTGTAAATATGCTACGTAGTTTCTCTCTTCTCTGTTTTTTACGACCGGCAGTTTGCGCGGGGTATTTTATTTTGAAAATCCACCAGATTCTCTATGCTGTTTCTGTCTCTGGCTTCCTGTCAGCTCGAGGTGCTCTGTGTAAATTGCGTCTGTCAAAAATAGAACAGCTGAGTATTTCACATAGAGACGAGCGGAGGCTACTTCTGGGATGCTTCTGAACTGGAAACATTGACTAGAACAGCCGCATATCGCTGCAGCGACTGCATCCGCACCCCATGGAATTTGTGGTTTAGTTTAGCTCTGCTGTCAGTCAAACACACACTCAGTCTGTTGGAAACTCCAATTGCATTTTCATCCATCAAATTCTTGAATTCTTATCTTTTGATCATATTCTGGCTCAACATCTAATGTCTGTCTTAAAAATCAAGCTGAGTCAAAACTTATCAGTTATACTGGTTAATGCACATCTGGCTCTGGTTCACCTCCTCCCGCTCTCCCTCACCGTTTCCTCCCCTCCCTCCCTCCCTCTCTCTCTCTCTCTCTCTCTCTCTCTCTCTCTCTCTCTCTCTCTCTCTCTCTCTCTCTCTCTCTCTCTCTCTCTATCTCTCTCTCTATCTCTATCTCCCTCTCTACGGTGACTCGTGTTCTGGTTTCATCCTCCAGACTCAACCTGAATCTTCTCCCGTGGCTCCTGCCTCCAGCAACGCGGCCACTTCCCCCGGTGATGCCTACAAGTTCCAGATCGATGGAGTGAACTCCTCCACCAACTTCCTGTAGGGGTGCTGACTCCTGGAGCAGCATCCTGCCAGTCCTGCTTCAGTTTGATGTTACAGTACACAGTGCTCTTTGATGGTGGAAACATCTGGACAGTAGATTCCATTCTTTGCCTTCTTACCTTGATCAATATTTAATCCCCCATCTGACTGAGAAGAATCTGTTTTTAGGTTACATACAGTTAGGTCTGATGTAACATGGAGTGGTCAGTTTGGGAATTCAATTTCCAGGTGAGGAGACAAAAAATGAGTTTTGTTGGAATGTGGAATTGAACTGTAACGTTAAATCTGATGAGTGAATTTTAAACACAGGGCTGCACTTTCCCAAATGTTTAACAGACGCTATTAGGACATGATCGTGCTTTCTATACATTACATTCTCACTGCCCTGTTTGACTCTTCTTCTTCGATTCCTCTTTTCTATTTCTGATTTAAAATAAGAATCAAGAAAAAGAGCTGAGATTTACTCCAAGGTTGGTTTAGGAACAATGAAAAGAAACAAAGCAGATCAACTGAAAGTTAACAGTGACACTGACAAACAGGCAGTCTTCAGGTGTGTTGCAGACTTGCAGACTGTCTCCAGCATATTCATCTCATTTTAATGTGACGCGTTTGACTGATAGTGTTTTTGAAAACTAAGAATGTTTGTGTAAAAGTGTGTGAGACGTCTCCAAGTGGTTTCAAAGTTCTCCAGTCTTACCTCCATTAGAGTTCTCCAGTCTCTCCGTTCCTGAAGGGAAGCCATAGACCTCTGTGATACATGTGAATGATAAGCTGAACAAATCTAAAACCTACACATGCTGTGAGCAGCAACACTGTGTGACAGCACCTGGACTCTGCACATTTAAACAAAGTGTTGTACCATCCAGCCAGCCAGCGGCTACAGTGACACAACATCAGCCAGCTGTGGATGTTTGCTGCTGGGTAAATATAGAGCTGGGCATGGGCGGATCAATCTGTGATGGGGCCCCGGGGCAAACGTTATCTGAACACAAGATACTGTACACAAGTACAACAGATGACTTTTTAATCAGCTCCCGACAACATAGGGTCCAGGTTATCTGTCAAGTCACCTTTGACTTAGCACACAGTGTGAACCTCCAGGGCCCCCGAAGTCCCCTGCTTTCCTTGGTTGGTAATCCAGCCTTGGTCTTGGCTCTTGAGTCAGATTGGGTCAGTTCAGCTGCGCTGGGTCATAAAAGGTCAAGTACCAGCAAAACCTTCATCATGACACAAACAATAACTACCTCACTTTCGGATTCTATGCCTCCTCTTCACAGGTCATAACCATCGATGAACGTTTGTGTGTGAAAGTCAAGCTGAACACAAACGCTGTGAATCTCTTGATAGTCTGACTGAATGCTAACAGAAGAACAACTTTTCTCCGACTGCCTTTCTCATTAATACTAAAACAAAACATATCACTCATTATCCGATCAGAGCCTTCGAAAGCAAACACATCACCAAAGTTGAGCAGAAAGTAGCAGCATGTTATTTATCACCCTCAGCTGGCCATCAGGGAAATGTAGTTTTTGGGTAATTTCTGTCTCCACTCTTTGAGCCGTCGTGCTTTTTAACTCATCGTTGTTGTTTGTTATCACTCCTGAGTTGATTTGCTCAGCTGTAGCTGCAGTTGTATGTAGAAATGACAAAAATGAATGCACTTACTGACCAACAGTAGAATGTCCCTCCTCATATCTACGACGGAGGTCAGAAACCTCCTGTTCACCTTTAAAGGCCCAGTGTGTAACATTTAATCATCTATTGGCGAAAACACAATATAATATTCATAACTATGCTTTCATTAGTGTATAATCACCTGGAAATAAGAATGCTTATTTATATACTTATTTTTTTGTTATGTTTATGTTAGCATAAAATAATGAGCCTCTATATCTATAGTGGGTCCATCATGTTGAACCACCATGTTTCAGCAAACCAAACACGGTTTGTAGATATGACCTTTCACCTTCTTTTTTTTTTTTTTTTTACTTTCATGGCCACTGTAGTTTCTCCTTCATGCTTTAGCCAAGAGGGTGAGGTGAGGGTTTTTCTGTAGGTTGCAAACTTCATCACTAGATGTCACTGAAATCCTACACACAGCACCTTTAAAACCTGTATATATGATCACAAATATACCTTCCTCTGTCAGAGTTTATTCACGGCATCTTTCTTTCATTTTGCCTGTTTGATCTGCCTCTCATTCACACACACACACACACAGATTGATGGCATTCATTGTCTTCCTCAAGGACAGGAGGAGCCCTGTGATCATCTCCTCATTCAGTGTACATCCAGTGTACAGTTCAGTACGCTGGATGTCCAGTGACATCACACTTTAAGTTCAGGGCTGCTCTCCTATCAGCAGTTGGTCCACCAAAAGAACACACAACATAAACATAACTCGTACAATAACTTCTTAACTAAGCTATTCAGACGTTCTGAACACACTGAGTGCCTTTTCATCTCTAAACTTGAAGGTGACTCTGGCCTCCTTTCTCCTTGCGCTTTGTGTCTTTGGATAGATTTGACCTCCGTGCCCTCGTACTTTCACATAACAGTGGCAAGATGAACTGTGGTCGACATAAATGTATTTGACTTGTTTTTGTGTAAATGTAACCAATAATATTCACTAAGTATAGTTGTAGTTTACAGTTATGGGTGTTGGTGGAGTTGGAGATGTCAAACTGGTTCCGTCTTTGTGGTACTTTGGTCTCTCCAGTTCTATGCCCACCTCTGGATTTTATGCCAATGAACTCATTGACATTGGGTTCATACCTCTCATTTTATACCTCTTCATACTGTACATGTACGTGCAACTCTATATCAATGCATGAATAAAGTGGAATTCTGGAGCTGAAGTTGGCTGACTAGCTTTATATGATACTGTTAATAAACTGTTGACCTGTCTCCAGTTGATACTCTATACGTGCTGAAGCGCTTTGCTGCCTCCACACCCTTATTTACAACAATTGGAAGAAGACTCTCTCTTTACATTTCATACCATCCTATCATATAATTTTTTATGTACTTTCTACAGCTACAGTGGTGTTTGAGTCCACCAGGATCATACTGGGGCATCTTTGTGGAGAGTGTTGCAGACATGTTCAACAGCCATACAGGCAGAGATCAGTGTAGAAGGCCAATACACCAACGTGTCAGACAACAGTAGACTCAATAGACCACAATTCAACATGATTGTTGGTAAAGAAGTGGATCATGGGCTGAATGTCACCTGGGTGCTGGGCATTATTTTGTACCAGCCTGTAAACATGTTTATTTCTGCTGTGAAGTTGGACATTTTAACATGGAGACGTATGGAGACTGACTCACTTCTGGAACCAGCTACGTTTGAGGAACTGCAGTTTTTGGGCACTTCCTCTGTCCGGCTTCATTTCACAGAGGTTCATGGAAGTTGTGTTTGAGCTAGACAAGCAAATACACACACAAATATGACATGTACAACAAAATTATGAAATACTGCCATAAACTGTGAGCCAGCGACAGACACAAAAATACATACACACACATAGAGACTGATGGCACTCATGGTCTTCCTCAGTGATGGTAAATAGATTTCAAAATAAACTAAATCACTCACAGTGAAAACAGGCTACATGGAAATTCTCTGTCTTTTAATCAGAAGAACACTCAGTTATTTAACTCAAGAGTTAAATAACTGAGTGGCCAGTCACTGTAAGCAGGTCAACTGGCTAATACGTGGACCAATCAGATTTCTCCAAGTAGAGCGGAGGTTCTGTTTTCATGATAATTTTCAAAAAAAAAAATTAGCTTTTTAATAGTTTCATCATTTTCCTTTGCTTTTCAACTATTTGGGCTGAATGCTAAAGTAAATTGTATTTTGTGGTGAGAGATAAACAAGAGACGGCTTGATGGTTTCCAGGATTCAGTATGTGAACACACACAACAGTGAAGTTTCAAACTTATTGAGCTTTCAGCAAACACAGCATACACAAATGTGAAGCTGTTCTTAGGATTATAGCGTCCTCTGAGTGTCACCTCTCAGACTACAGACTGCTCTAACCCTCCATGGATGATTGATGAGGTTTCTGATAAGAAACCTGGAGACACTACGCAGGGCTGACCAACTCCTCCACGTTATTTTGGGAGTTAAATCCTCCACTCCATTTATGTTTTTATTTACAGCTGATGAAAAGACACTAGAAGCAAGAATCAGACAAAGATGAAGAGTCTCAAGTTTCTGACAGGTCAAGTTTTAAGTCATCTAAACAGTGAGTCCTGATCTGTGTTCTTCACTGTGAAGATGCATTGTCTATCATAGAAGGAATACTTGTTATCATGTTATGGAAAAGATGCTAGCCATCACAGTCATGGCCAAAAATATTAGCAACCATGCATTTCTGTCACATAATGTAGCTAATATCTCTGGAAGTGGGTGAAAGAGAAAAAGTGATGAAAAACTGCACCAAAGGATTCTTCGAATAGTGGATAGAGAACCTCGATCAACTTCTAAGAGTTTTGGTGAAGAACCTAATTTTTCTGAAAAGCTGAAAAGATGACATGGAGCAGCGCAGCAGCGTCTCATGCTTTCAGGGTCAAGCCCCCTTTTGATACTTTTTCTGTTGGTCCTGAGGCCAGCTTCACCCATTTTGCTTGTATAAACAAGTGTATAATTTGGGTGGTTTGGCACAACAGTGGCCCTCGGGCTTAGGCCCTTGCTGGGCAGACTGCAACTCCTGAGGACACTGGACTGGCACAGTGGTGTTCGCCGGACAGAGGTGTGCACGGAAGCAGAAGAGGGGGAAGCGGAAGCGGGGCGGACTGCTAGCCAGGCTAAAGGCCAATGCTGGGAGACCACCGATCCCATGGGGGTTAGGGGTAAGGTTAAGGTTAGACGCTGGACTGTGTTTAAACCAACAAAAAAGATGCATATAGAGCCGTTCCCCACCTGGGCTTCTCTGACCACATCTCCATCATGCTGGTCCCCGTCTACCATCCTCTCAGACGCCACACGCCAACTCAGAGGACCATCACAGTGTGGCCCGGTGATGCTGTACCTGTACTGCAGGACTGTTTCCAGCATACAGACTGGCAGATCTTCAGGGAGGCAGCTGCCTGTGAGGGATAGGTAGACCTGGTAGACTACCCCCACCCCGTACATGACCCGAACATTGAAATTGCACACTTGCCACTTTAAACGTTGGCACGGTATTGCTGTATTGTTGTCATATCATTGTCATTTCATTCCATGCTCATCTGCAGTTAATCCTTCACTTATATCCTGTTGTCATCCTGTTGTTTACTGTTTTATATTCCTATATTCATTTTATATACTTTGCATAAATTTGCATATTTCATCTTGTTTATTTTTATACTTATCCCATCTTTAACATGTGTTGAAATGACTAATAAAACTAAATTCTGCTTTCACTCGATTTTACTCGATGTGAGAAGAAGCCACAGAGTAGTTAGCTCTGCACTGCATTGCTGCCCTTAAACATTTACACCAGAGATATTAAAATCCAGTCTACTTATTAGTTAAAGAGGGTGCAAAAAGTGTCCTAACCTGCTAGACTTCAGCTTGTGGAGATATTTGAATACAATCGCGCAAGGCCAATGCCATGATGCGAGACCAAGATGGCACTAATGAGAGAATGGACGACATGGAGAAGCAAGTGAAATCCTTGGAAATGGCCGAGCAGGAGTGGTAAGCTAACCCACCAGCTAGCAAGACAGATGTCGGACAGATATGGGACAAATTAGAATACATGGCAAACCGCTCGCAATGCATAATGTTCGCTTCATCTGCTTTCTGGAGGGCAAAGAGAGGGGAGACGTAGTGAAATTTTTGGAGGTGCTGTTGCCAAACTTGCTGAACATAGAGGGGAAATGAGAGATTGAGCAAATCGGGTTGCTAACCAACAATCCACACCAGGAGACAGACCCAGACCAATACTGGCCAGCTTTCTGAGATCGTCGGACTGGGATGTGGTGATGTAGGCAGTCTGAAAAGGTCCGAGAAGAGTGGTCCAAAAAACAAACTCACTGATGGTTACAGGAAGTGATTGACTTCAGTTATTTTTTCCGAAGGGTGTGCTACCAAATATTAAGATGCGGGTGCCAGTCATTTTGTCTAGTCCATTTGTGGAGTTTTTGTGGAATATTTGAATATTGAATATTTAAGATTTGTCTGTACATATTCATGTCAGAGTAAAGTACCCGTCTTTGACTAAATGTTGCTGTTGCAGAGGTTTTTCAAATGTAAAAAAGTTCTATATAAAAGTAGAACAATGGTATATGGTGCAATATGTTGAGTACAAACTTTATCCAAAGGACAGACTTCAGCAATATGAATACACACACCAGCACATGATGGAATACTGTTAAATGAGCATAAAGAGACTTGATTTGAAATGATGAATATGATTATACAGCAGCAAGTTAGCTACATGTTTTTTCTCACAACAGATACAAACCACTTCCATGACTTCAACAGAGGCGTGGGTTAAACCTGTGTGGGTCAGAACCAGCAGCATGTCTCAAGAACAGTACCCCAGCATCTCCAGAAAAGTATTTTTACTGTGATTCATTTTGCTTTCTCTCCATGCGAGATGAGAAGTTTGATATTCTGTTCATGCATCAGGCACAGAGCTGGAGTCAGGCTAGTTAAGCGTAAACACTGGCAACAGCCGTAAACAGCTAACTTGGCTCTGTCCAAGTCCATACACTCAGCACCTCCAAAGTTCACACACAAACAAACAGAAACATGAAAATTCATTCAGTCATTGATGTTTTAGTGGGAGGTGTAGATAATGTCTACGTGTCACATGTGGGTGGACGGATGCATTAGTCTGTCAAGACACTGTTCCAGCAAGAACCTCACCCCAAAACCACAACTTGTTTTTTTCTTTTTTTGTGTGTGTGTTTTGGCACGCCCACACCTCAACCAAATGAATACCCCTCGCCTCACGTCCAAACAAAGAAAATAAGGTGGCCAAGAAACTTACAAAAAAACATAAGTATTTAGTTTGTCCATTCTGGGCTATTGTTAAAATATGGCACTGACTCTGTGGAAGAGGACCTGCTCCCTCTGTAGCTAAAAAAAGAAGTAATTAAGTAACAGAGCTGCTCCACCACACCGTGGCACATTCTTAGAATTGAAAAAAACATGCAGACAAACAAATCACCGTGTCCAGGAATGACTACATATGTGTACCCCGCTTTAGTGACAAATCAAAGAGTAATGGATTACTTTTGAATAGAAACATCAAAAGTGAAAAGTTCCAGAGGCTTAAATGAACAGCAGTGCTCCATCGTCAGATAGGACAGACTCTCAGTCTCGCTTCACTCCTCTGTCCTCCTCCACCTCTCCATTTCTCTCAGCCGTCTCTCCAGGATCTTCACCTGCTCCTCCAGGTGAGCTGCTTTATCGGCTGCATTAGGGCCCCTGGAAGTCCCGACGCCCAACACAACGCAGACGCACACCAGGACGGCTAGTCGGATGCCCATGGTCTCCGTGTCCACGGTGTGGTCGCTCAGGATGAGTCCGAAACAGACCAGAGCCAGGCTTATTTTGAGCAGCCACAGAGCCCGCCTCAGAGTGGACGTAATCAATCGAAAGGCGAGGGAGAGCAGCCAGTAGCCAATGAGAGCCACAAGAATCCACCGGACGACAAAGATCAGACCCTCTGGAGTCACTTTGTTGAAGGGTAGGCCAGCTGTGGACAACGGGAAGACAAGCACAGTGATATCAGACTGTGATATAACATTCAATATCATACTGTTATTTCATTGCTGATTATTATTTATATTGATGGACTGTTTGAGCTGATCAGAGGTGACGTCTCTTCCACACCTGAAAAGAAGTCATTCACATGAAGTCACACAGGATAAGAGTGTATGTGAGTGTGCATCATGTGAAGAAGGAAACAGGACTTCAGACTGTTAGGGATGTGTATTTATTGCTGCATACTGATTTATTGATTTACTACTTCTGACTAGCTTTGGTCACAAATGACTCCTCGGCCTGTCAAACATACCGAGTACTCACTGCTCATGTGCACCTGAACACATACGTGCACACTTACATTTTCACACTTTCAGTAGGGGTGATGTTCTTTTTTTGATTAGTTGTGTCCAATTTTGGGTTCAAAATTACGCTGAGTTCTCCTGCACAGATTGAGTCTCCAACAGACCGGAACGCTATTAAATCAAATATTATCTTGTAAAATGTTTTGTTGCTGCCTGGGGGCGCATACACATTCAACAGAGTCACGTCCTTGTCATCTAATTTGGCCTTTACCATAACAAACCTGCTGTCCTTGTCTTCTTCTCTGACTGGAGTTCAAAATGAACCTTATTTGGCATCAAAATAGCCACGCCCCTCCTGCATCCTGTTTTAAAGGATGAGTATATCTATATCTAAAAACCATTTTCTTTATCTTTTGTGTTCCTTTTTGTGTTCCTGGTCTGTTAGATGGGTTTCTTGACAGAATAGAATTTGTGCCTTTTCCCTTTTTATTTTTGATATTACTTTACTTCTCTTGACAGCAGTCGACAAGTCATTGACATTTAGGGTGATGACCTTAAATTCTTTGAAATTCTTTGTTACTCAGCTAGACCAGCATTCTCCTAGACATTCACTCGCCTCCCCTGAGAACAGCAAACAACAACCGTGAACAGTAATAACAGAAGAGTCAGCAATAAAACAGGACAGTAAACAAGAAATGTTCCATGGAAGAGGTTTTTCCTGGACAGGGGGATGTTTCAGCCACTGAGTTGTGAGCCCCCCTCAAGTTATTTGTGTGGGTGGCTGTCATTCAAACACTACCAACCGAATGCCTTATTCTGAAATTAAAGTGAGAATAATGTTCTCCAGCCCAGATGCAGCATTAGCCATGGCTTCACTTATGGCGTTACGGATGGAAGCTAATGGAAACATCTCACCTAGCATAGCTTCATTGCCACCACTTGCGTTTTCCGTGTCAGTTTCCCTTTTTTTGCTCCTCCATGACATACTGAGGCCAGGCTCGTCTCCCCCCAACATTAGTCTCTCTTACAAAGAAAATCTCCTGTATTATATGGGGGGTTACGGCAGTTTGGTCAGGAGCAAAAGCCATCCCCACCCCCCCACCCTGGGACTGCTCCACTCTGAACATCTTCTTCAAACTGTCTTATGCTTTTTGTAGGACTGTCAACAAAACCTTCAACAATCAATAGATTTACTCAAGATTCCAGAAAATTTCGGTTACACTTTCAACGGCACCCCCACTTTCCCACTCTAATGAACTTTTATACAAAGTGACTTACAAAAAAGGGAAACAATCAAGATACAGTGTGACAGGATATCTCAAAAGGGAACTCTTTCTGTCTTCCAGAGTTATTTTAAGACACTGTAAATCTTCTGTATCTCCTAATATGAAAGACTGGACTAATGCAATGGTGGAGACCACATCTTATGAGTCTATGCTTCACAAACTGTCAGGAGGATGGGATGAGCTCTTGGGATCTTTTTTTGGACTTACACAAGGACTAATGAAAACCCAGCCTAAGAAATCAGAGACTAAATACAGCACAGCTCCGTTCTTTCTTCTGTGGACTGGACTCCCCCATATTTATTTTTTCTTCTTTCATACTTGATTGTGTGATGCTTACCTTGGATTCCAGCAGCCTTCAGGAATTGTGAAACATACTGTAGGAGCACGTTCAGACCTCCAGCCAAACTTCCTGCAACAACACCCAGAACCTGAGAGAAAGCCTGGGGGAGAGAGGAGAAGAGGGCGGGGAGGTGAGTGAGGATCAGCCCGCTTTACACACATTTACTTTAGTCCACAGTGAGAGAGAAAACAAACGCACCAGGAAGTAACCCTTCACTCTTCACTTTCCATTCACACGCATGCAAATCCACATCTGGCGCAATCGCCTTCTTCACACTGTTGTGCTCTGCTGACTCCATTATTTCCTTTCCTCACCTTCTGCACCGACAGCACCGTCTGCTCCCCGGCCAGCTTGCCCAGGTAGGTCCTTCCCTCCTCGGTCAGGTCAGCCAAAGCCGCCCGGAGCTCATGGATCATCCCGGAGCGACTCTCGACCACTTTCTCCCCCGAAACTGACATCAACAAAGCGCCGAGCAGCCACAGCCCGACCACGGCTCTGTGTCTGGAGGAGCTAAACATTCTGAAAGCGTGTGTGATGGAGGCCAACTATCAGGAAAACACACCGAGGAGCTGTAAAAAGTTACACGAAGCAGCAGCGACGCGAGGCTCCGCAGGATGTGGGCAAACTTGGTATGAATGAAAAAACATGTCTGCCCCCCACTGGGCTGAGTGAGCAACAAGTTTCCACGACGACTTTCCTCTCCTTCCAGTAATGGGAAGAACGAATCTTTTTACGGAGTCGGTTCTTTTGACTTCATGTAGCCTACATGTTTTGTAGTAAGGGCAACATATGAAAATCTGGGAACTAAATCCTTACCAAGAAATTTCTTCACAATTGTGTTTAGGAAGGTGTGTAATATCATGTCTTAAAATGTTGAAATTCAACTCCCATGGGAAACCTCCTAAAAAATTGCTCGAAGTTGGGGTACCTGTAACCGATTTTTGAAAAATCGAAAATGTTAAATTTGGCTTTAAGTAACTTGTGAGGGGTCAAACTAGGAGTTTTTCATGATTCTGAGTTGATTGCAAGCATCCGTTCACCAAAACCACTCCTTAGTGCAAAAACAGCCACCCCCACTTTTCCCACTCACTGCATTTTCAGCCATTATTCACGAATAAAGGGTTCCAAACCCACGCCCCGCCTCCCCAAAAACAATGAAAATAAAAATAACCCAGTTAACACCATGAAAAAATCTTTTTTCTATTCGTCTAAAGCAATAGCCTCATGGAAAGGTAACAATTGTTAGGGCAGCATTAGTTTTTCACCAAAACTGCTCCTTAGTGCAAAAACAGCCACCCCCACTTTTCCCACTCACTGCATTTTCAGCCATTATTCACGAATAAAGGGTTCCAAACCCACGCCCCGCCTCCCCAAAAACAATAAAAATAACCCAGTTAACACTATGAAAATTCTATCTTCTTTCTATTTGTCTAAAGCAATAGCCTCATGGAAAGGGAATAATTGTCAGGGCAGCATTGGGTACCTGTAACCAGTTCTCCAAACTGAACATCATCATGAACACAATTCTTGCACATAATGCAGCTGGGGTGATCAAACCAAAGATTCCAATGCATCTCTCCATCCATATATACAAACCCGAGACTGGATCCTTCTTAAGAGCATGTCTTTGGACCCTAGTGACTATGGATGGACATTAGGTGTTCAGGGATATGAGCCAGTTCCAACCCTAGACCCCATGGCTCCTGAGGAGCTTCTTCAGTTCACAGTCTGAAATTGCATTGGAGATTGCAGCGACTGCCGGTGCAGCTGCAAAAAGAATGGTGTCAGGTGTATCTCGGCATGTGGAGTTTGCAAAGGCACTACGTCCAAGAATTGTGTTCATGATGATGTTCAGTTTGGAGAAGACTCAGACATTGACACATGAAGCGTGTGGCAGAGTGGATCAGTATTATGCAAGATACTGAAATAAACGAATAACGCTACTTTTCAAATTCAAATGTTTGTTTTTCCACTAAGGATGCTTGAAATCAACTCAGAATCATAAAAAACCCTAGTTTGACCCCTCACAAGTTACTTAAAGCCAAATTTAACATTTTCGATTTTTCAAAAATCGGTTACAGGTACCCCAACTTTGAGCAATTTTTTAGGAGGTTTCCCACAGGAGTTGAATTTCAACATTTTAAGACATGATATTACACACCTTCCTAAACACAATTGTGAAGAAATTTCTTGGTAAGGATCACAGGTGGGTGTCAAATGACTCTCAGAAGATCCAAAACAAAACAAAAATAAAAATATATAAAATTGATAGAGCTTACAGTTGCTTAAAGGTACAGTGTATGGGATTTAGGTTGTTCTGTTTACATAATATAATGTGCTTTACTATGTTTCATTGGTGAATGGTATGGTGAATCACTATGCTTTATCTTTACCTGTTACCTTAAAATGAATCTCTTATATCAGGGCCATCCAAAACTTCTGAAAGAGGGCCAGATTTTACCATGTGAAGATGCCTGGGGTCTAATACTAACATTTAAAAATGAAAAAAATGGAGAATGGAGTCTGCCATGTTTCTACAGCAGCCCAGAATGGACAAACTAAATACTGGCTCTAGAGATTTGCATTTTTCACATATTTAGTGGCCATAGTAGTTTCTCCTTCTTGCTGACAAGGAGAAAGTGAGGCGACAGGGTTGCAATTGGCAAACACACCACTAGATGCCACTAAATCATACACACTGGACCTTTAAGAAATCAATAAAAGTGAAAAAGCTTCACTGGTGCGACATGTACAGAAATACTAAGAATGAGTTTATATTCTGTGTAAGGAGACTTAAAGGAAGGGACAGAACTATGAAGCATAGATCTGAGTTTCTCTAGTTTTAAATACTGAATGACATCTTAACCACAAAATACAGTACAACTGGGAGGCTGTCATTGTTAATTATTATTTGATCCATGGAAAGTATATGAACGTGTGAATGGCAACACATTTTCAAACAGGCACTGATCTCCTCTGTATTTACGTGGACACACTGAAGCTGTACATACATCCAGTATCTGATCAGTTGTTGTTCTTGTTCTTTCTTTTTCTTCTTCTTCTTCTTGCTGATCTGATTTAAATGAAAGACATGAATCTAATGAACGCAGACAGACTCTCACCTCATGTCATCAGCATCTACTTTGAATTAGAAAACATCTTCTGAAACAGTTTTAGGCACCATGGACACTACAAGCACAGAGTCATACAGCTGTGCAGACATCCACTTTAAAGTGACATTAGACTGTATCAGTCTCATGTCTAAAGTCTACTAGTTGAAGTGAAGTCATCTCTGTGGTGGAGAGCTTCCCATTGTTTAATCCTACACGAAGGAGCACATCCAAAGCAACTTACATTTTTTCCTCCACACATACAACAAATAGGAGCAGAATGACATGTTGACAAGTGTGTTGGGATCTGGTGGATCAAAACTTCCAAGCTGAACCTGAAGAATCTAATTTATCATTTTTCAGAGCAGATATATACAATAAGTTACATTCCTCAGCCATCACATGAAGTGTCAGTGTTCTGAGATCAAGAACTTTTTATCTGTCACCAGGCACCAATCACATCTCCAACTCTGATAGAATTATTTAAACATCTACAACATAATCCCAGAATATAGAATCAATACCACACTGAGGTGTCTCTGTGGGTTAAATAAAATAAGCATAGACAGAGGATACATTATAATTAGTGTGACTGCACTGGTCCATTGACACAATGGCCATCTGACACAGTGAAAACTATGAGAAAATAAAGATAACACCTGTCCATAAACAGGCTCAAACACGTTAGCAAAAGTGAAATCAAATGAAATTAGTGAAACATTGTTCATGCATCAACAGACATTATCTGTAACCGCTCAAAATTAATGTGCAGAAAGGATGCCAGATTCTGCAGTTCAACAGCTAGGCCTACACTATAAACACTGACTTTTCTCACTTCCACGTGCCACTGTGAATGCAGCGTAGTGTCCTGTTGATGTGTGCTCCTGAATCTGAATCTGAATTAAATAATAAAAAAAAAAACAAATATCAAAATCTATATGAAAATAAATTATTTATTCCAAATTAAATCAATTTAAACAAAATTTTGAAAATGTTGTTATATTTTTAACTTACCTTTCAGGTTGAAACTTTCATTTTTCAGTTCTCTAAACAGCTGCTGACATCTGCAGCCTTCTGCTGCACGTGACAGGAGGCTTTCAAAAGGATCCAGCAGGTGGCAACGCTGTGCAATCAGACGCAGCGCTGGTGTGTGGCAGGGTTCAGCTGAAGTGACCATGAGGCTCACAGTGCAAAGTTTCCTGTTTGTGTTTCTCTCAAGTCTATTTGCTGAGTTGCAGCAATGTTTGCATTTTATTCAGTAATGATTGACTGACACACACACACACACACTTTAGGGTCTGGAGACTCTGTAACCATCCCTGCCCACCACATGTACCCCAGCAGTTCCAGTGAGTAATGAGGAGCACATGCTCAGTATAGACACAGCTGCAGCTCTGAGATCAGACCGTACTCTCATCCTGATGGACTGTTTTAGTTACACTGTGTAAGAGCCATGCGTGTTGTTATGACATGTTAGTCACAGTCTAATGTTACTGAAGTTTGTACAATGCATGTTTTGAATAGTGGACTTCACAAAGGTGAAAATCCAGTTGTATTTTTGTAGTTTACAGCAGCTCATGATGCTTTAATGTTGCTTTTAATGCAAGGTTTGAACATCACGGTGCTAAAAGGATGCAGAAAAGTCTTTGACTGTATGATGAGAACATGTAACGGATGATAAACAGAACATCAGTCAGGATCACCCTCATTCAGGTTTCCTGTCTCCTTGAAATGTGAGTAGTTGAATTGAATCCAGCCCACACTGCTTCATGTGATACCGCTGAGGATAAAAGTCAACCCCAAACACTACATCCTCTTTTTTTCCCCCAGCAGGCTCATGACAATCAACAGAACAGTACTGAGCCATTTTTATGCAGACACCCCGACTTCCTTCTCAGCAAAAGAGAAATAAAGAAAGAAAGCTCTGTGCACAGACAGGAAGAGGAGGCCATCCAGGGGACACGAGGCCAGAACCAGGTCCCTGAACAGAAGGAGAGCATACTAGAGCCACAAATGTTGGACTATTCTGAGACCATATAAAGTTCATCGTGAGGGTGGTGTCGGCAGGATTTCTTCTCTGTTTGTGTTTTCATTCAGAGCCGACATTGACATCAGTCCATGCTGTCCGCACGGCTGAACACACGGGCAGGGCAGTTGTTGTGTCATCATCTTATCTGCAATGCTGTTTGGGAGTGGTAAGAGGAAGTCAGTAGTCCTTCCACTTATCTCTGACAGCTTGTTGTCTTTGCTAAACTGCGGTCGAAAGCAGCCACACTGGAAGTACACAAATTTGTCTTTCTCTCCCACATCAGCAAGGCTGCAAATATGGAAAATATTAGCTCATTTTGAAATTGATGGCAGCAACAAAGTTCAAAAAAGATCAGGACAGAGTGATGTTCACCATCGTGTAGCATCCCCTCGTCTTTTAATATCTCGCTTCACTTGCTGAAGTTTTGAGAGAAGAATGTTGTCCCTTTTTCATCTTATGTGGGATTCTAACTGCTCAACAGTCCTGGTCCTTTGTTGCTGAATTTTTCATTTTATGATATACAAATGTTTGCTATTGGTGGAGGTCTGGACTGCATACAGGCCAGTTCAGCACCCATACTTTTCTCCTGCTAAGCCATGACACTGTGAAAGATGCAGTATGTGGAGGCCTTCCTGAAAGAGATGTTGTCTGGATGCGAGCATATGTTGCTCTAAAGCCTCTATGTACTTTTCAGCACTGATGGAACCTTTCCAGATGTGTAAACTAATACAACCCCATACGTGCAACCACAACAGTTTTCCATTTTTTCATTTTAAATCAGCTTTGGCCCAGAGAAGACAGTGGCATTTATGGATAATGTTCACATATGACATATGCATGCATGATGCAGCTTTAACTTTCATTTGTGGATTGCATGATGAACTGTGATTTCCAGTTGAGAATCATGCCTGTTTTTAATCCAGTGCTGTCTGAGGGCCTGAAGGTCATGAGCATCCAGTTTTGACCGTTGACCTTGTCCTTTGCACACAGAGACTCCTCCTGATTCATGATATTTTACACTGTAGATGGTGGGATCTAAGTCTTCAGACATCAATTTGACGTTGAAGAACATTTTTCTGAAATTGTTACACATTTTTTTGTGAACCTCTGCCCATCTTTACATCTGAAATGCTCCTTTTATACCCAGTCATGTCACCGACCTGTTTCCAGTTAATCTTGCCCCATCCCAACTTTTTTGAGATGTCCTCTGCCATCAATTTCAAAATGAGTTCATATTTTCCATGAAATGTTAAAATGTCTCAGTTTCAACATGTGATGTGTTGTTTATGTTCTACTGGGAATAAAACATAGCTTTGTGAGATTTGCAAATCATTGCATTCTGTTTTTATTTACATTTTACACAGCGTCCCAACTTTTTTGGAAATGGAGTTGTACTCTATTACTCTATAGATTTTTATTCTAAAAGTCCACAATGACATCCTGAAATGTGACGACTATCTGCTGTTAGCAGTCTGCATGGTAAAAGAAATGTGTGAACTCTCTGTGGCAAACTGAGCCCTCCTGTAATAACTAATGTTTGTCATGAAATATCGTCAAAATCAGGACGTGCATTCTTAACGGCCAATTATGCACAGCTGACACGACTCACATCTGGAAGTCCTCATGAATGTTTTCCATTAATAACACATACAAGGCTTTGATCGGATTAACACAGCAGAGCTTTGTGGGAATCACAGAATCGTTTGCTCTTTGTAAATTCACACACTCTGACACAATGCATCTCACTGGATCACAGGTTTAATTCATATTTATGTACATGTGATTTTAGTCTCCACAAAGTAAACAAAACTATATCAAAGGGTTAGTACAAAATGGATGAATATGTAATCCTAAACTGTGTTTAGAAAAAAAAACAGTGCACACGAAAATGTATACTTTGTGCCATACACACATCTGCTCCAAAACTGAGAGAGAAAAAACAGAACATTGTGGAAACATTCTCAAATTA
Source organism: Nibea coibor (assembly GCA_023373845.1). Taxonomy (NCBI): domain Eukaryota; kingdom Metazoa; phylum Chordata; class Actinopteri; family Sciaenidae; genus Nibea; species Nibea coibor. Next base: position 26,029,286 of record CM041719.1, on the reverse strand, counting down.
AGAAGTCAGAGAGCTTTGTGTCTGTGTGGGCACGAGGAGCAAATTGCAGCATTGTTCACGAGGTGAGGATTCCTCTTCAAATACATGAGGCTGGTGTTCTGGCAGCTCTGTGCATCGCAGTGCTATGAGGCAGAAAATGACCGACTGTATTCTCGTTCAAGTCAATATTTGTAGAGTTGTTGTAGAGTTTCAGCTTCAGGCGAGAGGATTTCCTGCTTTTCATGTCCACAGATTGTGGAGTGGGTGGTGGTTTAATGCAGGACGTTAACATTAACATTAAAAAGAAAACAACTCAAAGTCCATTTACTTTCTTATCCTGAGCTAGAGAGTTCAGATTGTTTTTTATGAATTCAGTTGTATAAAAAAGCCTAAAGCCTGTGATTGTAGTTGGAGCAGTACTGAACAACAGAAACCAAAATGCCAAAGTCTCATCCCTTGTCTACATATTCTTCATATGCAGATATCTGTCTGTGGGGCTTGTTATAACTTGATTACATGTATTTTCTCTCATACAGGATGAATTTACTCAATTTACATCCATATGACAGATTGTTTCTAATCATCTGTACCCTCAGATGTACCCTGAGCCTGCAGACACAACAATGCTCACTACTTCCTCCACACATGGCTGCACTTTGTATCCTGTACCACCCAGACAGTTTGCCACCATCATCAAGACACATTTTCACATTTTCTGGCCACAAAAGTGTCATGTGATGGTTTAACCAGAGGAGAGAACACTCTTGATGTCTCGATGGTCATTCCACTGTTTTAGAGTTACCATTTTATCCCTTCATTCATTTCTTTCTTCATTTCTTTGATTACAGCTCAGTGTTCGTTTGACATTTTGGCTGAAGTCTATCAATAATCTAATACTCAGGTTGTAACAGAGACATTCATAAAAACAATGTTGAAAGCAGATGACGGTGACACGTCAGGTAGAACAGTGTGGATAAGTCATAGATATAAGTAGATAAACAAATTCAGTCTGAACAACATGATGAAACACAATCATTGTCATCACCATCACCATCATCATCATTATCATCACCTCACTGACCACCAGTCCAGTGAATGATCAGTTCTGGTCCTGGGTTAGTGCTGTGGAGTCTGATTGAGCAGCTTGAGTGAGAGACTGTAAAAAACAGAAGGACAGCATTCATGTCAGTACTTTGGATGTCTTACTCTAATCTTCATATTAGAAAATATCTTGTTCTTTCAGAAAAGGTGGAAGGTACAAGCTTAACTTTATTGTTGAAGTACAAAACTGAAATGAGAAAATGGAATAGATAAAAACAATTACTAGTCCCGCCTCAGCCAGATACCCACTAATCCAAAAACGGACAAGGAGTGTGATTGGAGCTGAATGCAGTCTGTTTACTCAAACAGGCCATCTGTAACAGCACACAACTGTCAGCCAAAGCAGTCACACACTGCAAAACTTAAAGCATTAATATCATTTGAACAGGTGAGTTGTATATAAATTCACCCTCAGTACATCTGCGGGGATCTGCTGTGAAGCTGGACATTTTAACATGGGGACTTATGGAGACTGACTCACTTTTGGAGCCAGCCTCAAGTGGACATTTGAAGAACTGCAGTTCTTGCCACACAGCTACAAAGATTGCTGCTTGAATGCGACACAATTCAATCAGAAATCACCTTCTGACTTATAAATGCATAAATGTCAAAGACTGACAGGGTTTTAGCTTTGATACAGACGGCGTCACCGAGAGTGACAGTCGAAAGGCTTATATTGGAGGATGACAGCAGTACACGATAATGAATGTAATCTGGATTATATGACTATAGTTGTATTAGACATTGATTTTTTGTAATCTGATTATGTAACCATGATTACATGTAATCAATGACTTCCCTTTCTCAGTACATACTCAAATAGAATGTGAACATGACTCTTCAGAAAGTATGTCTGCTGTCTCCAGCTGTGTTCACACCACCATGAGACACTACATTACAAATGTACAGCTGCACTTGAGCCGCCCTACGCAATGCTGAGCCCTCAAACAGTTTTTGTGTTTTTTCATGTCTCACATGAGCCTGCCGCACTCATCTTTCTATCTTTGTGCTACAGGTACAGTACTTACAAACAGTAGCAACTCTTCGTGGTCTGACTGTGACTGTGGTCTTTTCACATGTTTCTCATAGTTCGTGTGTATTACATATCATACACATCATTTGTATCACACTGCACTCTGCAGTTACCTCCTGCTGTATTCTGAGATTTTATCATGAACAAATTGATTCCCCAGTGAAAAATTCTTATTTCACAAAGGGCTCATGATGGTGTGAGTGATGGTCAGCCACGTAGCAGTGCCCAGAAGACAAACTGTTCCCAAGCCAAGTCCCTATGGACTGAGCTACTGCTGCTACAACCTACAATAAATTCATTTGTCAGCCTCTCTTGCAGCTACTGTTTACTACATTGGCATAGTAACGGCCACAAGCCAATGACACAAATCCTCTGGCATGTTTCATGAATTGAGTCTTGTCTGTCACTGTCACTAACTGAAGGGACATTGACGTGTGTTGCAGCCATGTGTACTGTGGTGGGTCTTTCACTTACAGCTGCAGATTTATTATGCAGCACACGCACAAGTGTCTGAACGTAACACAAGAACATAATAAAAAAAACAGTGGACTGAACTTTTGTGTTGGTTGTTAAACTCAGCGCTGAGTCACAGACTGATGACATTCTTTCAGGTCAGGCTGAACCAGGCTTTATTGGATAATTAAAGAAAATGATCTCTCTCCACAGTGGGAATATTAACCATGTCACGCCATGCAGAAAAACAAATATAAAACTACACATGGACCAGTGCTAAACCAAGACCATGTCAAGACTCAAGACCTAGACAAGACCAAGACCAAGTCATGACTAAGACCTGGCAGTATACAGTATATCCTACTAGCTAGCATGTAGTTAATGTTGCACACCTCGCAGCATTCCCACAGATTTCCTTGCATACATTTTCATATATAAAATATTATTGTGGGGGGTGCATCAGCTGCAGGGGAGAGGTGTGGAGAAGGCTCAGGAGAGGTGATTAGCACACCTGCATCTAGTCTAATCACTCGCCACTTTTTAACACAGTGGCATGCTGGACGTGGAGCGGAGGGACCAGACACAAACACACAAGGAGTTGTAGCAAGTCATCAAGAGTGTCGTGTCAGCCTGCAAATGGCTCAGAAGTGTGTGTGTGTGTGTGTGTGTGTGTTGACTGTAGTCTATAATAAAAGACCTGAAAACTGCCACAACTCTCTGAGCATCTCTGTTGAGGAACCTGCAGTGGCAACAGGTAGGCAGGCTGGCAGCTGTATCAGCCACAGGTCACATGATGTACAGTCCCAAAACTGAACGGAAACTAGTTCACATTCATTTCTTTTTTTAATGACCTGCCGATTAAAATACTGAGTTGAGCTCATGGTTTGTGTTTAAACCTTGATCTGAACGTTCATGTCCTGTCTTTGTTTTTTTGTGCCACGCAGGTGTTTGCTCTATATATACAGACTTCTACTTTTTTCAGCAGTGCACCAACGTCAATGCACCGTGAAGTATTTATTATAAGTGATTAATGGGAAACTGGTGATATTCTTGCAGATGTGGTCTTGACTGATCTTGAAATAATCTTCATAATCCAGAGATAGGTGCATTTCTAATGTGATCTGGTGCAGTAGATTAATCAAGGCTAATTAAGAGAAAGTGTTGGAGTCTTACACTATAAGACTGTCCGAAGCTGCGTCTCTGTCTGAAGAGCAGGAAGCAGAAGACGCCAGAGATGACTGCCTGGACCAAGGTGAAGAGAAGGAGGGATGACTTCACTCCTCTGCTCATCCTCTGTTGTAAAGCACACACAGCACACATTCACACTTTTGTTATTGCAACACAGACAACACATTGACGAGGTACAGCAGCAGGTTTCATTCTTGGAGCAGCTGTGACAGCCAGCTGAGCACAGCCACACACAGTGCTGTTCAGATAGAGCCAAGTGGCATTTAAACTAAACCCAGGACTGTTTTGAATCTACCCTTGGGTTAGGGGTAGTCCTCATGAGACCCTAAAGACCCTGGAAGGAAGAAACATTTCTTCCTCCTCTTTATCACTTTTGTAACTGTTATGTAATTTTAACCTGACGTCTTTGTGTGCATGTTGAAATAAACGGACTACAGCGCCGTAAGTGTTAAACTTGCAAGAAGTCACATGCATATGCTGTGGTGACAGAGTCTGTTTAAAAGTCTTCCATCTTTCTGAGCCTCTTTCACACTCCACAGTGTGATGGAAGTCTTATCTCCAGCTGACATGTCAAACATGTCAGGGCTGTCCAGCTAGTCCAGCATTAGTTGCTCAATCAGCATGTAAGAAAATATACAATTCAACATCATGAAATCACATTGAGGTTGGAGTCTCAGCTTTAAGCCGCTTTGAGAATCCGGGTGAAGGTCCAGGCTTTGTCATTTCATGCCTTGGCCTCTACCGCAGACTGTAAAAAAAACATTGACGTAGTCTCTGTGACATCACCCACAGGTTTGTGAAGAGCCATTGTGAAGCTCAGTGTGGTGGCTCTGATCTTGGCAGTACTGCCTCCACCAGCTCCCAACTAATTTAGACACCTGTAGTGGCACCCACCTCTTAATCAAGCATCCACATCACAATTGTGCATATAAGTTGTATATAAATTCACCCTCATTACAGTTGTCATGAACAGGGAAATTAGCTATAGAGACCAAAACTGTTTTTTGTACCAGGCTGTAAACATGTTTATTTCTGCTCTGAAGTTGGATGAAGATGAAGACATTTTAACATGGGGACTCGTTCCGTACCCAGCCTCAATTACACCCCACTCCACCCACTGCAATACTTGTCTACCATGCTGCAAATGATTCAGGCCCCCTACATCCAGGACATGGTCAAAGCAGACACCACACGCCACTCCATTCAGTGCACTGCAGGCACGCCTCCAACCAACAAACAGCACATCTTTTCTCCCAGACTAAACTGTTACCCAAAAACTGTGTGACTCCAGTTTGTATAAAAAGTGCTGATGAGGGTCAGAATATCACTGAGAGTCAGCACTTTGACTTCCAAGTCAGTATTTCAAAGATCCAGTGTGATGTAAGAACAACTGAAAATTTGTCTCCATCCTTCTGCTTTCTGAGGACTGCCACCTTCATGTCCACCCACAAAGCACACTTTCACATTTCAAATATTGAAAGGTTCAAGATGCGTCGCTGAAAACTGACCGTGGTGTAGTGTTTCTCGCTACAGCCGTGTAGCACATGGCTGACGCATGGCTCCTCGGGATTCCTGTCGATGTCCACGGAGTAGATGCTCACAGCCACCAGTGACACTGTCAAGGACACCACACTTGCCACAAAACACACCTGCAGCTGAAGGGCAGAAAAGAAATAATAAAGTTTTGAGCATACACTTGTTGTTGCATGACGCAGCCTCAGTTCTGACCAAGCTGTGTCTCTGTCTTGTCTCCAAACATGTTTCCCCTTTGTAGTCTGTCAGTGTTATCTGACTCTGTACATACTTTTCCGTTATGTTCCTATGTCCTCATCCTCTGACCTCGGATATCACAGAAAAAACACCTGAACACAAACATGCAGCTGTTCTGTGTCTCAGGGAGAGAAGTCAGTGTCCTCTCACAACATAACACTGTCCCCACAGTGACCTTGAGACATGTTTGACCCTGTGTGAAATGGTTACAAAACCCAAAATATTTAATGTCAGAGATCACCAAATATATGTACGTGTGTGTTGTTGATGGACTCACAGCCTTTATGGTGCAATGATTGTCCAAGATGACAGCGGCCACTCCTGTTGCCATAAACTGGGAGACAGGAAGACAGTCAGCACAGAGGAACACAACAGTACATCACAATATTATAATCTCTGTCTCTGTCCTGGTTTCCTCGGCTCTCTGTGATTTACAGAGTTTTTCTGATAGACAGTGGAGTAAACTGCTGCTAGCTGTTAGCTCAGTTTGTTAGATGGGCTGCCTGGTCTGCGAGCTCAGAGCACTGGGGGCGTGTTTGTGTTTACTTGAATACTAAAGGAGTTTTGGACTGCTGCAAAGAGGGGGTTTATCAGGCCTGGAGGAGGGGAGGCAGTGTCTTGCCAGAAGCAGAGCTGTGTTAGGGGGGCCAGTGTAACTCAGCAATCTCTGGAGACACTGCAGAGACCATGAGACTTAAAAGGAGAGAGTAACAGAACAAGAAGTTGACAAGAGACAAGAGTAAAGTGACTTTCAGTGGTTGGTGAGAGCTTGGTGTAAGAAAGGGCTGAAAGACAGACGCTGCACTGGGCTGAGTAGTATAAGGTAAGAGTAATATTAGCTAGCTGCTATGTCTTGACTTTGTGTTGTATGTTTTTGATATTTGGCTGTTAATTTACCACAGTGGGAATACACGCTGAAACACACGATAACATTATTCATAAATCCTTTTCTTATTTTCCTCTTCATTTAGATACAGTAAAAGACAAGATTAATTTTAATGTTAATCTGCCTGCAAAGAGTTGAGACAGGCCGACAAAATAAATGCAAGTCAAGACGTTAACATCACTGACAGTCTAAAGAATGGACAGCATGATGATGTCGCCCACAGGTTACTGAAGAGCTGTTTTGAAGCTGAAAATATACGGTGCAGGCTGCCGCCATGTTGGCTGTACTGTGTCTTCTACCTCTCTGCTAATCTAAATATCAGCAAAGGTGGGGATAATCATGGAAGATGCATGGGTGCTCTAATAAGCCATTTGTTTCAGCACCTACCTGTCAATCAAAGTGGCCATACTGTTAATTATGTGTAACTTAGACTCACTATCAAGCCACTCCACCATGGAACCCCCAGGCTGACCACCTCAGTGAACTCAACGAAATGCAGCGGAATGGAGTAGGACATGACCATCAGTCCCAGCATCATCTGACTCACCTGGAACACACACATACATAGAGACAAACACACAAAATCCATTGTTAAAATCCACCCGACACCCGATCCATGATTCAGAATAAGAGGAATGAAGGATAAACCACGGCTCACAAAACACCCCTACAACACAGCAGAGAGTGGTGGAGGAACATCTCTGCTCCTCTGTGTGTACCATGTGGTACGCAGTTGTAGACTCACCCCCAGACATTTGGGCTCTCCTCTTCGGATGGCAGTGCGCAGTGCCTGCTGTTTGTCCTGCAGCTTGACAGTGTTTGTATCCTCCAGCACCTGCACGGTCAGATCCCTGGAGACTTCCACCGCCATCACCTGCACAAGACAGCACGATCATCTTATAAAGGAGTGTGCACAAAACCAACAGAATAGTATGTTGTAACTGTGGAGATTTAGGGGGAGCTGTGAACATGGTTCAGTAGACTTGTGATAACAACTTTAATGAAGTCTCTGTTCTGCTCTGCTCTCACTGTGTACAATACCAGGGCAGGAGAACTGGCTGACCTACATTCACTCCTTGTTAACATTACTGTTGACACCAGATTTGAAATGTCTGAATAAATGTCTGAATAGCTGTCCTGTCAGCTAAGCGGGTGTAGTCTCCTCGCCCCTGATCTCCACACCTCATTTGGAAGTGCTGTGAACATTGTGGATGATGAAGACAGATTGTGTTGTTGCAGAAGTTTTAGTTTATTTGTTATTGATCATCTTTGAAGAAACCAGACTGACAGAAGAGAAATCTGTGCTGCTGAGACAGAGACAGGTCTCCAACAAAGTTCATTTTCTGTCTGAAAAATGACTTCTTAGTGTCAGAATGTTCAGAAGATATGTGACCTTATTAGTCCAATATTTGAGCCCGTGTGTACTATACAGCGAGTCACTCTGCATATTTCTGTTTGAGAAATTTGAATGCATTTTCCCACCTTTGCATACAACCATTTCTTCATTATGTGAAAAACTTTAGGCAGATCGAAAATTAATTAATTAAAATATATTCCACACACACGATGGAAGGTGACAGTGTTAAAACACAGTCGTGTTTTCAGTGGTCCTTTAATACTGTGAGCCGGAGTCTTCAGCTAAAAATGTTCACAGCATGTTGTTACAGCTGTAACATGATACAGGCCATCACTGTGATCAACAGTTTACAGCAGACACACAGTGTCAGGAACACTCCCTGTGCCTCAAACATTCACGGTGCATGGAAATGATTCATTTTCAAAATCTTAATATCATCAGCCATACAGTCTACTCATGCTGTATATACTATCATATCCACCAACCACCTGTACATAAGCAACATGCATAAATACATAAAATAAAATTACTTTTAGCATCCATTACACCTCTTATTCTGTCTTCAAATATCAGTTGTTTCTATATCTAATATATGACTATACATATTTATTATACGTATTTGTGTAGGTCAGTACAGGTAGGTAAACTGGCAGCTGTGGTTGCCAGAATTTGACCATAATAAATACAGTGTAACATTTGTTAATATTACACTAAAATGATATTAGTACTGTTGATTTCAGGTTGATGTTTTACTCCATATTTACATATTTTTACTGTATATTTTACAGTGAAAACTGCCAAACCATGACAGCAAATTATGCCATTAAATATTACAGTGTTTTACTGTATATTTAACAGTCTCTACTGTATAAATTCCCTGATAATGTATAAATAAAGGTAATGCCTGTGTTTTGCTCTACACAGGAAGACACAGTCATACTTCGTGACATATTTCACAGACTTTTACTGGCACGGTTTGGCAGTTTTTCTGCCAAGACATTTTTTACAGTGAGAGCCACACACATGCCAATGATAGTGATTCTCGTACCCTCTGTTACACACACAGCACACTGCTGTCTCTACGAGAGGCACCATGTCATGTAATGCTTCTGTGGAGAAAGTGTTGCTCTCTCCACCTTCTGACATGATGAATGTGTATTGGTGTATTTCCTCGGTGTGTATTGTTACACACTGTAAAAGCTGTCCCACTCTGATTGAAACCCGGTTCTGGCAGTGGTGTGGTCCAGTGGTGTGATCCTGAGGTTCTTTTAGGTTCACTCCAACACTAATGGGCTTGGATCCAGTCAGAGGTTTGCGCTCCACCATTACTGCCGCTATCCCCTCGCAGGGACGAGCGCAGATCAGTCCACACGGTCGTTTACGCACACGCAACGCACAAATGGATTAGAACGTATTGCGTAAGCTTGTCGCTCATTTTGGGTTTGGCCGCGGTGTTTGGGAAGACAGAGTACTGGCCTGCGTTCCGTTATACATCTGTCACCTTACCACCTCTTTAACCATCAATTGATTGTACATATTTAAGAGAGCTTAACTAAAACACCAAGCCCCTCTTACTGACAGTGACAAGACACATGCAGGCTGTTGTCAAATTATTGGAAAAGACAAAATGTCTCGTTCCTACCTTATTCTTACGGGATAAGTGAATGAGTGAATAAATGTGTCCTCCTTTATAGGTTTGGGCTTCTTTCGAGCACTCCTTGTTTTAATGTGCCTCCCTGACTCCGTTTTGCAGGCGGGTGTTTATTGGGGGGGGGTTCTGTCTCTGTATGAGAACCAGCAGAGCTCCTCCTCTCTTTCCTCTCCTAGTTTCATTTCCAGTAATCATTTTGTGGTCGGTGTTTTCACAGTTATAGCGACCCGAGTCAAAGAGACCGTTTTCTAGGTGTGCCGCACCAGCTGTTGTTTTCATCCGCAGAGCTCTCCGCACTTTTAGTCGAGGTAAGTACCCGCTGCTTTATCTGACGCTGTCATGACTGATGACATGAGCGGTACCGCGCAGTCGGTCCATCAGCAGGACACTGCCCATTTCTTTCTTTCTTCTTTTTTTTGTTCCGACACAATGGATCAGAACACTGACAACGGGTACCAAATTCACTTTAAACCTCGTGTGTTCACATCAACACCAGACGATGAAACACATGGTGTATTATGAGCACTTCATATACTACCGCTGATTGACTTTACAAAAGTGTGTTAGACAAATGGACAGAAACTTTCTTAAAGTTGTTCATTTGTCCACGGTCATGGTGTTTGCCTGCAGACATCATCTCTATATTTGACCATACAGCTGATTAGTTCTAAAACATCCCTCAGTCTGTAAGCTGTGTCCACACCTGTATGTAGCCTGTCTATACTTCTTTGTATGTGCCATGCCATGGTATACCTGTATGTCCTCTGTCTATATCCATATCTAGCCTGTCTGTGGTTGTATGTACCCCATTATACTTGTATGTCTTCTGTCTGTACCCATCCACCGCCAATCTATACTCACTTCCACCCTGTTCTACCTGTACCCATCCTGTCTGTACTGTCTGTACTGTACCCTGTTATACCTGCATTTCATCTGTGTGTAACCGTATACAGTCTGTCTGTGCCTGTGTCTACCCTGTCAGTTGTTGTATATACCCTTTGTACTCTGTCTCTACCCGTCCAGGAGCCTGTTTGTATATACAACAACAGACACTTTATACTTGTATGTATGTTATATACCCGTATGCAGCCTGTTGGTACTACTACCCTGTCTGTTGTTGTGTATACCCTTTATGTCCCCTGTCTGTACCCGTATACAACCTCTCTAACTTCATGTTATATCTGCTTGTCTTCTGTCTGTACCTGTATCCTGTCATACCTGTATGTCGTCTGTCCACACCAACACCTGTACGTGTCTTGATGCACCGTGTCCGGCAGCCTTTCTGTACTGACACAGAGAAATTTGAATTTCCCACAAATTCTGCCACTTTGTGACACTTAAGAGTTCCTCTTACCTTGCATGTATACTCTGAGTGAAGAGAGTGAACACGCTGTTTGTTATGTTTGTTAATGGAGATCCACTTGTAAAATGACCACATTAATAACCAGGATATGGTGAAAATACATTAAACGACCCAAATGTGTGCATGAAGAAAAATCAGTGAATTTCCTATCATCAACCTGCACCCACCCACCCTCGAGTCACCCTCAGTCCCCACTCCTTTCATACTCTGCTCCTCCTCCTCTTCCTCCTCCTCCTCCTCGTCCCACCACATCTGCTTCTCATCCTGCAGCATTCCTGTCTTTCCTAAGAGGATTTCGACATGTGGTTTTGATGAACTCACACACTCACACGCTTTGTTTTTCCTCCTTTTTTTTCTCTCTTTCACTACCTCATTTTGTTCTTTATTGCACAATTCCTGCTTCCCTGTCCAAACAGCTATGCACAGCAGAAACACACACAAGTGCACATGTGCACAAATACAACTCACACACTGCAGTACACTTTTTTTTGGTTTCTCACTGTCCTCTGCCCTCTCCACAGATCATGTGGTCTGTCTCTGTCGTTCTTTAACTGTATTCATGTCTTTTCTATTTTTATGTGCTCTGCTCCTCTTCATCACTGATTATGGTTTGCAGTTTTTCCCAGGAAAAGATTTATTTCCTGCAAAATGCCTTTGATGAAGCTTTTAATTGTATCAATCCTACATGTAATGTATCAGAGTGAACATATATCCTTGAACACTGTAATGCAAGTATTAACATTTCAACAGGTGCTCATGTTAATCTGTTGTGTTGTTTACATCATTGTTACAAGACAACACCAGAGGTGGCAAGATCATTGGTTCAATCCTGCAGGCCGTCAGGATAAATCTAGGTGAGGAAAGTGAAAAGCTGTGCTTTCCACTCCCTCAGTACCGCCACTGACATGCCTTTGAGCAAGGCCCTTAACTCCAACAGCTGCAATGGAGGTGACTCAGCGACTGTTACACAGCATTATCAACACCACCTTTCAGTCACGGAGGTGTCCCTAACCATCTGTGGTGTGGTCACTCTCGCGCTGCATGAGACGTCAATGATACACAGCATGTTTGAGCAATTTCAGTTCAAATAATGGCAGCTACTTTTCAGGGACAGTGCCCTACCATCACAGCCAATCACTTAAATATACAGTGTGAATAAATATAGAGTAATTATTAAATATATACAGTGAAAAAACATATAAGCTACAAAATAAAGCGTCCCCTTGTTCTCGTGGTTATTACTCAGAAGATTGCTATAGCTATTATGTCTTCAGGTACACGCACAATGATGACGTGTTGTTTTTCTAAACAATTACTAAATAATTATCCTGTAATTGTATATTATGTATCAGGTGGTAAACAAAGAATTTACAGTGTCACTGCAGTGTGTGTACTGCAGTCACAGGGTTGATGATGGTTCAGCTCTGAGTATCATGTGCTTGGTTTTAACAAAAGTGTGTTTGTAGAAACCCCCTTCACTTCAGGTCCGTTCTGTTCCTGTTTCTGATCCCAGGTCCCGTTCTCATTTCGTAGTAAGATGATGTCTGAGGGTGTGGCAATTGTTGGACCCAGGATACACCGCCCCTTCACCTGGTTTGACCCTGAAGCTGCTGCGGTGAGATCAGTATTTGTATTTAAAGTCTTAACTTCGCATAGATTAATATTCGGTAGAGCATAACTTCAAATGTCTGTGTGTGCAGGTGGTGACCATCCTGTTGGGGCTGTTCCAGCTCATGCTGTCTGTCCTGCTCGCTTACTCCAGTCAAAATCTGCCCAAAGTCTACATACTGCCACTTATCTTAGGATTTTTAGTATGTACCTCATGATTATTATTCTGATTCTTAGTCTGGATATCAGTGCTAATCCTCCACTAAATGTTCATCTTTATCATAGTTCACAAAGTTCTGAGGCCACCACAGATTCTCCTACATGCTTGGAAGCAGAGGGTGAAGCATACTGTATGACTTTGGTTTGACTAAATCTGACTGCTGCAGACTCAGATTAACTTCACTTACAAGATTTTGTCCTCCATCTCTCACATCTCTTTGCAACAAGTATGGACAGATTACGACCACTAATAACACTTTCAGTATACATATGGACGTGTTACTGTTATATTACTGCAAGAAACTACTCTACTCAAATAATCAGTGACGACTGATCTAAAACAAGTTATTTCAATCTATAATGTGATTGATAAGATCACCTGAAAGTACAAAATAAATCCAACAGCAACAAAAACACGAAAGTTACCTCAAAGATGAAAGTGAAATATGAGCTGGTGTGCTCTTTCATATCATTCAAAGAAAGTAGAATCTCCAATAATAGTGTTTCTGTGTGTTTGTGTGTGTGTGTGCTGCAGGTTGTGGCAGGAGGATCATTCACCATGGCCAGCGAGAGGAGCCCCAGCAGACTGCTGGTATGTATTGTAAAGGCACATGGGAGATTTTGAGCTAATAAAGTTTAAACCATCTCAGAGGTTTTTAGAACATTTCGTCACTTTGAGTTTTTAATGTCACATCTTGAAAATATGTCTTCATCATAACATCTCGCATGGTATGTGTGTGTAATCTAAGAAGACAAACTCATTATGATATATGTTATATGACTATATGATAACACACTCATAGTCAGTGATGGATCTTGACTGCCCCCCTCCACAGCTTCGAGGTTGTGCATGCAGTAATCTGGTTGGCCTGCTGGGGGCAGTGATCGGCTTATTCGTCTACTGCTACAGCCTGAGCGCTGTGCAAAAAGTCAAGTGTGTTCCCATATTGGAGCCCAGGTTCTTCTCATACAGATGGTCATCATTTGAGTGTCCCACCGAAATCCAGGCGGTCAGTGTGTTTCATTTTTCCAAATGTACTTCTTTTCTTTTATTTTAGAAAAAAGAAGACATAAAATAATAAGTTATACTTTCTTTAAGATGTTATAAAACCAAGTGCATAATGGCAGTAATAGCATAATCTGTACTCTGCTGTTTACATCCGCTTTCAGTTTAGACACAAATTTCTCAAGACAACTGGCGTGAGAGCAGCTAATCTAAAACCTTTGTTTACAGTTGGATGGGTTTCTCAGGGACAGGAATGACTCCAGAACTTACACCATAAATAGTACACAATGCTGGTTCCAGATGATCTGCAGGCCAGGTCCCATGGCCTTCTTCATAGAGGGATGTTTGAACAGATAACGCACATACAGTGGCTTCTCCACTTAAAGGGATAGTTTGGCAGATAGTTTTGACATGAATCTGTATGGCATCCCTGTCAGTAGTGTCGCACAGCCACACCGACTTACCCCCGACAGTGTCCCGTGGGCTGAGTTCTGTCCAGATTTGGTCAGCAATGAAAGTAGTCCGGCAGGTTTGCTGGGACACTTAAATAAAAAGTTTTTCTTCTCCAAACAGCATGTGTTCAAAAGAGTGATTTATTTGCACCACAAAACCGATGTCCTCGAAAAAGTCCCACCTCGTAATCGCTTGGCCCTACTTTCTCTCTTTTTGTATCTCTGCGCTGCTGCAAGTGGCCGCTACTGTTTAGTTTTGTTCGCGGACGTGCCGTGTCGGAATGGGGCACTTTTTCAAGCGCCCCATTCTGACCCAGCTCCTTCCGCCCCACCAGGCTCTCTCCGGGCAGCCCAGCCCTCGTCTGTCATCTTGCAGCAGCGCAGAGATACAAAAAGAGAGAAAGTAGGACCAATTGATTACGAGGTGGGACTTTTTCGAGGACATTGGTTTTGTGATGCAAATAAATCACTCTTTTGAACACATGCTGTTTTGAGAAGAAAAACTTTTTATTTACGTGTCCCAGCAAACCTGCCGGACTACTTTCGTTGCTGACCATACAGCTTCATGTCAAAAATCCCGAACTATCCCTTTAATGATCAACCCGAATAACATCTCAATGAAAAGATACACTTTGTGCTCTTGAAAACGAAAAAACAAACAGGAAGCTTGAATTTCAACATCTTTATTTTGGTTACATCTTATCCCAGCACGTCTGGGGACTTTAGGGCCTCCGTACAATTCCCCTAACACTCAGTTTAGGCGAATGATCAAGATAAAGTCACGTAAGGACTCGACAGCTGTTGGAACTGTTGGTCTCGGTGAGGGTCAAATAAATGTTTAGTTTATTTATTTTGAGAGAAATGAGAAAAGAAAGTTGTACTTTATGGCATCCTTCAGGTAAAACAATATGACACCAATGTGTAAAATGTTGCAGCAAAATCAGGAAATGTGACTATACAGTACACAGAAAAGTCATCAGTGCATCCTTCTGCTTCCTGCTGGTTCAGACGATGGTGATTTTTTTCTGTTTTTATCTGCTTTGTTACTTGAATAGATAACAACTTCCTTTGTGATCACCACACTGTCAGTGCAAAATAAGTATTGTCTGTTATTGCCTTAGTGGCTCTGTCTTGGCTATGAAGTGTCTATAGTGCCAGTTCTAGCTTGTAGTGGCTCCACGTGTGCATTGCAATGGATCGTGTATACAGCCAGTTAGGCAGAGGATTATATATTCAAACTCTCTGGAAGGTAAAGGGCTCTTAAAGATGAGGAAAGTAGTTCAATGTTTAGGCTACATACCATTGCTCTTAATGTGCACATATTAAAGGGTCCGTGTGTGTTAGTTATAACTATGTTTTCTGTGATATACAACATAGCTAGTCTTAGCTTTTATTAGCATGCAGAACAGCTAGCTAAAGTCAACAAATACATTAGCTATGAGCTGTAGTTTGACAGAATATCTAACTAAATATATGTATCTAAAGGAACATCAACAGCTTCAACATGATACTTGTGCTGTTGTTACAATGACCTCTTCAAGCCACCGTAGCCGTCTTACGCACTTGAAATGGAAGAACCTTACACACCTTTAATGGATTCCTGGCACTCATAACAGATCTCGGTGTTAATGCGGAGCTCTTCAATTTTATTTAGCGGTGATCTGATATTGCTGTCCACACCATCGGACTCTGTCTGATCCCCCCGTCTCATCCTTCCATCACCAGCTGAACTCTTTTACAGGAGCGGTAACAAGTGGTAAACGACCAGAGGGGTGTCCCTTCTGTATGAGAGTGACGAAGCTCCTGTGGTCACCAGTGTTGTCTAGACTGATTGGCAATGCATAACCAAGGAGACGTAGAACAGTGCCAGGAGAAAAGGTTTCAAACAAGCTGCCATAATCACACTGTGTCTCAGAGGGCCTTTACTGTCTTATCTGACAAAACACAGACAGGCCTCATGACAATGTGTTTAATCACATTTAAATAAAGGTTGAGAATAAAAGTACAACAAACTAATCTGCAATGTAGCAGCGAGAGTTCTGGGTCACCAGCAGAACAGCACCACCTGAAGTCAGTCTGTTCTTTGCCTTTTACTTAAGAAAGTGTAAGGAAAAACTGTAGAAGACTGTAGAGGCAGTTTGGTCACTTCAGCGTTTTTAAGTGTGTGATTTTCTCTTCTTGTCCCTGCAGGCGTATTGCTGGGCGGTGACAGTACAGCTGATCCTATATGACTTAGGGGCTGTGGTCCTGCACTCCATCCTGTCTTTCTCCGCCGTCAAAGCAATTAAAATAGACTAACACACACACACACACACATTGAATTACCCACTTACACTTACACTTAATAGCAGACTCTACAGTTTTCTGTATCTGTAGTGACAGTGCACTGAGTTTTCATGACACAGATCAGATCTGAGTTCAGTCTGTGTCCATCATAGAATGTAACAAGAGGCAGCAGAAAATGTGTAAGTAGGTGGATTAAACCACCAAAATCACCTTGTTTGCCCTGCTATTGGCCATGTTATAAGTGAGATATTACACAAGTTTTGTTTTTACATTATCACTAATGATAATGTGAAACATTTTGAAACAGTTTGTCCTTAGAGAGCACTGAAGTGTTGATTTTGACTATAAAATGTCCCTAAAGCTCAACTAACATGTTGCTGTTTTTAAATGTCCTGTATGAAATAAAAAATAAATAAAAATAGCTGTTTCATAAGAGTTGTAGCAATCTTCTGCTTTCACTTTCAGCCACAAAGTGAGTAAGAATATTCCAAAAAAATGTCCACTGAACATAAATTCAAGGTAAAGTCTGTAGATATGGCCATCCTTACTGGAACATTGGCCAGTTTGCTTTCTCTAGAGTCCCAGTGGATAGTGGTTTGAAAGCCTAGTGGGTCATGACTTAGACACAATAGGTGGAAATTATTGAAACCATTGTGGCTAAGTTGCCAGCTAACAGGTTGCAAACTAAGCCAGAGCTGGCATGGCGTTTTTTTTTTAATCTACCTACTAAATAAGCCTCTTTGATTCACTCTGTTGCCCCTATAAAGCTACATAGTGTTTGTGAGAGCCTTAATAATGAAGAACACTGCTGATGTGAATATAAACTTTGAATTACTCCAAAATGTACAGTGCTACATATAACAAAACACTAAACCTCATGTACAAAATGACAAAGGTATGTGAGTATAGTTTGGTGTGTTGTGGGGAAATTGATGTTGCTGGTGTTGCAGTACTACTACTGTATCATTACTGAATGTTTTTAACATGTTAACTCATTAACAGTGATTCATTTTTACAGTTTTGAAGCCACACTAATCAAATTTTGCCACTTGGGGGCAGAAAAAATCACTAACAAACTCACAGGCTGACATTTTATTGCCTTATAAGGTTGTTATGTGTTACCCTTAATGCCAGATTACATTTCCAACTCATTCATCTGGAGTCATATTTATGTCCACCTGATGAACTGAAGTCCGCTGTCCGGTCTTCACCAACTCCTGAGAAAAATAAGAGTCCCTTTAGCTGCTAGACATTTGAGTTTGCTCACCAGCTACTATCTTACGATCTGATGCTGGACCGGCCACTGTTGCTTTATGGTTCAGAGAGTTTTAAAATAAACTGCCTGCTGGAAATATTGATAAGAGCAGGAATAACACAGTCAGTTCATAAACAAGAGAACCGGAAAAATGATCTAAAACAGGCAACAGTACTCCACAGAGCTGCACAGTTGGATGATAATTAGACATTATAGGTTTTATTTGATTGGAAAAACAAAAATCGATCTTGAAAGGAAAAAGAACCAAGTGAGGTGGAGGACATGAATCCCAAGAGGAGCGAAAGGCTTAAGTCAAAATATAAACAACTGAGAGAGGGACACAGATGTATTTTTAACTTCACTCTGTCTTGAAGATCAATCTTTTGGCCTGTTGTTGGAATGTTCACAACCAAATTCAGAGACTTGATATGTGTAATAATAGCTTACTTGGATGTAAAACATCTGTCTCAAAGTGACTGCTTCACTTTTTCTGGCAGGAGATATGACAAAGTGTATCACTGTAAATATCAAGATCAAACAGAATCTATAAGTAAATTTGATGTTCTGCAGTTTTGTGAGAAGGTGCATAGCTACTATTGGTTACACCTGTTTGTTTTGTATTCACATGCATTTTTATAGTTTTTATCGTGTTGTACAACAAAGTATGCAAAGTCTTACAAAATAAAGTTCACACATATACAGCAGAATGCTGTAACTGTGTTGCTGTTATTGTGTCTGTGCCTAAGACTGATGGTGTTATTCCATAATGTGAACTGGTGTAGTGTTCTGAGTCTTTCCATGACAGGACCTGGGCAGTTTCTACCCTGCCTTTTATTAGTTGTTCAGATGCATCATTGCCTGTCTCTGACTCCAAATGTATTCAGTTTGTTTGTCTCTTGTCCTCTTTACATGAGTCATTTTTCCACTTCAGTTAAATTCTCCAGGTACTAGTAACTGTGTTTCCACAGAAAGATCAGTTCCGACGTTAATTTACCTACTGAAAAGTCCTTCCACATCCACAGGGTGTAGAACATTTCTACAGTACAGGAACTTTGCAGTTAAGGCTTGCGGGGCTGAGCATGTGCTTGTTGCACTTGAGTTACAGAAGAAAACACAGGACTGGTGGACTGATGACGAAGTTCAGGCATTGTTCTATAGTACAAAAAGTGACTAATTTTCACAGGTCTGTAGATCACAGTGGAAACACAGACAACAATGGGATGAAGGAACCTTTTAGTTCCTGGGACAAAAAGTTCTGGGTACTTTGAGTGGAAACACAGCTATGATTGTGGAACTATAAAACTGAAACCAACAGCGTGTCACATAAATGGGGAGATTGATAAGTTAGTGCTGTCTGTGAAAAGTCCCAGTTGTGTTACTGTATGTTTTCAGTAGGAAAAAAACAGGCTTCTCTTTTATTTATGTGAGAAGCTGAATCCCCTAATGCAGGGCTGTTCAATGAGGGGTCCCTGACCCATAAAGGGGTCTGCCAGTTTTTGTTGGATAATTGACAATTTTCACCTAAATAATCAGTGAGAATCATAGTAAGTAAACTGCAAGCATTAATATGCAATAATGAGCTACTTTTGACAAAAAAACATGTAGGCTAATAACTCACTATATAAATAGGTTAATAATGTGAAATACAAGGTGAATAAAGTAAATGTACAAGTTACTTTAGGCTGTCTTAAATATGACACACACAAAAATATATTACATATGGGGGTTCTGTTCTGTCTCTCGTCCAAGGGATCCTTGGGCTGAAAAAGATTGAAGACCCCTGTCCTAATGTAAAAGAGACTTACACAGCTGTGTCTTTATTTGGTCAGTCTGGCATTAGTTCGACATGGTGGCTTGTTGTTTATTTCCATTTAGATGTATATTTCAGTTTGTATATACCTGGCGTAGATCTTCATTTGTTGTGATTTTTGTGTGTAAAGGTCCAGAACAATGTGGAAGTTTTCACATTATGGGCTGAAAACCTCTGAAACTACACGACAAGTTCTCATACCCTACAAGCACCATTAATATTGTTGCTGCTGCTGCAACTACACCTGTTATTATTAATAACCGCAGTCATCATCTTTCATCGACATGCTAAAATGTGTAATAAGAATCACTGCAGTGGACACACTGAGCTAATGGATAAATCTGTCTCCGAGCCGTGTGTGTGTGTGTGTGTGTGTGTTTCTATCCACACAGAAAGTCCTTTCATTTCTCCAACGGTGACTCAGCCGTCCTCGTCTCTAAAGAAAGCAGCGGCGGTGTGCAGCTCCTCCTGATAGTTTGCCATTAGCACAAGTGTTGGAGCAGCACACTGGCAGGCAGCAGTGGATGGAACATTACCGTCACGTAGGGGTTCCCCTTATATCAGCTGAGCGAGGGAACCCACCATTATCCTGCGATACAGGGGCCAGCGGCGGGAAACACGCTCATTTTAAACAACGACACCTAAATATGTCGGCAGACAGGAAATATTCAAAACATTTTATAACCATGAGTCAGCAGTTCTTCACAGTTCGCCGGTGTTGTTGTAGAATATTTTAGTTTGTTCCGCGCACCCCCCCCCCCCGCGAACCACGGAACATGGATGCTTCCTAAAATGGCGGCGGTTTCTGTCAGTGTGGAGTGAAACTTTCCTATTTTTAGCCAAAAAAACACATTTTCTAATCACATTTTATCGACTGTAGCTGTCTGAGTATTACAGTAAGCATCGTGGGAACATAGAGATATTCGGCACCGCTCGTCAGGACCGAGTGGACTCATTCAGAGCTCCGTTTTTGGTTGCCAAATCGCTGGGCTTCCCTCGAAGTTGACGGCGGCTGAGTGCCTGACATTGCGAGCATACCGACCGTTGTTGTCACCGTCAGACCGCCGAACGCGGAACCGTGAGCTGAGATTGTGGACGTCGGTCGCGAAAGCTAGCTAGCTCGCCGACCGGAGAGCGTCAAAACCGACTCCACCGCTTTCCGCCCGTTAAGCTGGACACCGACCGGGGGCAGGTCGGAGAAGCCGAGGACGTGTCACGTCACCTGTCAGCTGAAATAAAGAGGTGGTGTTGGATGTCACCGCCAGTCAGTGTCAGGCTGAGTTTGATTTGCTAGCGTCATGTAAGTATGAGTTCATCCACAGCCGTCACAGCTCGTTCTGTTTGTGGCCTACAGCCCCGATACTGTGTCTTTAAAATGCTAGCTAGCTGTTAGCCAGCTGTGTATAATAATCTGACATCGTTAACGTCTCGCCGTGTCTAATATTGATTTAAAAAACAGCCACATCTGTCAGATTTCACGGACACGGCGGTTATTTCATAAAGAGGGTGGCAGCAGGTGACATGGTTTGTTTCGGGTGTTGTTGTGTACGTTGTCAACAAAAGCTTGATAAGTCACTGACTGATAATTATCACTGAGCTGAAATCAGATGAATTAGATGAATTATGCCTCTGACTGTCCACTTTCTGTTTCCAAAACATTGTTTTAAACTCTTATTTCCTGCTTCTTTTATGATGGGCAGCCATCCTGGCAAATCAAATGGAGAAGCTCCAGGACTTGAGCCAATCAGAGCTCCAGGAGCTCCTGGACAACTCGGAGAGGGTGGAGTCTATGGCTCTGGAGTCTGACGAGGTAAAAATGACGCTTCACTCTTCAGCTGGCTTTATGTTTGAAATGATTCATTTTGTGTATTTGAGAGGCTGAGCGTTCACATAACATTATTCTAATTTAAAATAGATTCATGTCTTAATTGCTTAAACAATGTTTGTTCAGTTCCTCTCTCACTCTAGGTGCAGTCAAAGGACACAAATCACCCAAACTGTTATGCTAGTGAAATGTATGTTAGTTGTGAGTAAATAATGCTTTCCTCTTCAGCTGAGAGCCAACCCAGCTCTAATTAAGTCCAACTGTTCTGGCCAGCTCACATTAATGTAATAAGTAATAAGCCCTTCCTCTGTGTATTACTTCCTACAATTCACACTCCAAATGACACTGCCCTCCGGTCTGTCAGGGTTGATGAGATTTGTCAGTTTGTGATTGACAGAGTTACTTTAAAACAATCACCCCAGTGTCCAGTCATATACCTGCACCGATGATGTGGTGTCACAGCCTCAGTTATCGATGCTTGTGTGTTTTGATGCTGAAGCCAGAGGTCAGCTGAACTTTAAACTTTATTTTTTACTTTCATTTGATTTGCATGGAAACTAGCAAATGGCAAAAGGATGTTGCCATCTGTGAACAGACAAACGAGCCTGCAAATAAGTAACTAAATACACCAGCTATAATCTGAATGCAAGTGAGTGTTTGTACAAGCACTAACTGAAGAGTTAGTGATCTCTCAGCGTTAAGAACCCGGTTCAGGATCAGTGTCCAATGAAGCACTGCACTTCTGTTACACTAATCCTGAATTCAGTCATGGTCAGTGATCTGAAGATATAAATACAGGAAACAAACAAACAGACCTCCTAACATCACTCTGCGACGTGTGCTAGCTTGAACTAACCATTACTATTATATACAGTTTAAATATGTGTGTATATGTTTGTTTATTTAGATGAATGAGTTCAGCATTTAAAATCATGACGAGACCACACAGAGATGTTTTAGTTTGACTACATGAACATAGTAACATAATAGAAAATATTAGGAAATGAAAGAAGAAGAAAAGAAGTATACCTGAATATTTCACCGAGTATTACGGTTAAAGCACAGTTAAAAAAACAGAGTAAGCAGAGATCCATCAACGATGCTAAAAAAGACCAATGTCTGAACTTCCTCCTCACAGAACCCTTATTTTTAAGCATGTAGACAAGTATCTGTGTATTAGTTTGAGTTGTAAAATTCCATCATTGTACAGAATGTGTAAACACTTCCACACGTTGTCTAACACATCCTTCCATTTTGTCCCAATAGCATGATGTTAGTTTTTTTCATATTCATCGTTCCCTTTTCCAGCTCAGTGTTAATGAAGTGAAAAAAGGTCACAAACATCAGCGTGCATTTCTCTAATATCATCATGACGTGACCAAGCAGCAACCGCCGTGTCTGTTAAATGAAGCAAATATGGAAGTGCTAAAAACTGACCACTTGAGGCTGGCTACCGAAGTGAGTCAGTCTCCCAGTCCCTGTGTTAAAATATCCAGCTTCAGCAGAAATAAATGTTTACAGCCTGGTACTTCTGTGACTTCTGACTATTAAAAATTCCACAGATGATCCAGCTTCCATTTCCCCTTTCTTGCAAACTGCCTCTCTTCTCAGTTTGTGGTCAATGCAAATACTATAGTAAATATAGATTGTACACTTCCACTTCCTGCCTTGTTACACTGATGATCAGCAGTTACCAGAGCACAACATCTGAGTCCAAGAACCTGAAAGTGTTATAGGTAAAAAGACATGAAAGAGAGGGAGGCAGCACAACTTACATTGATGTTTTATTATAAAATAATATTAACTATAATAAATGGATTATACAAGTTGTTTCATTTCCATCTGATCAACCAGCAGCATGCTTACCACAGTAAGAGAGGTGAGTGACAGACCACAGCTGTGGAAACTGAGCCAGAACAGGATGCAGAGTCACTCATTAACAGCAGGCTAATATAGTTAGTGGGCACTCAAATACGTCAGTGGGCAGCAGTTAGGCTGCAGACAGAGCCAGCGTTATAGAGCGCACAGTGTTCTCTGTCAGGGCGGCTTGTTGGCCATTGAATAGCTTCAGAATTGCCCTCACACCTTTCCAGTGTCAGATCAGTGTGATGCTCACTGCACCGTGAACAGTATGTGAGCACGACAGTCAGACTGGTTCTGATGAGCATGACACACCCTTCAATACATAAATGTCAAATCAAAGTCATGAAAAATAAAGAGTAATATGATCTAACCTGAACTCAAAGGAAGTGATTCACAGAGCAGACAAAACAGTTATGTCACTTGGACTTTAAGACCTCAACAGCACAACAAGGTTTAAAGTCTGTCAGCGGAACACTTCATATTATTACTTTACAGCTGCACTGCTGTGACAGCGCTCCCTCCCTCTGTGCACTGGGAGCCAAGCGACACAGAGCATCGTCACTCTTTCTGGAACATCCTGTCATGTCTGAGTGAAGCCTTGAGGAGCAGACACCTGCCGTGTGTCTCAGCACTGTTATGTAATCCATGTCTGAAAAGGGCTGCAGAGATGCGTACCCCTACAATGCTAGAATAGTACACATGGAAATGAGGCGGGAAGTGCTGAGTTCACATCAATTCTAATGACAGATCACTCTTAACTAGTTATACACCACATCCACTACCCATCAAGACTCTCTTACATTTGAAATTTGTTGGTACACAGTTAGTTTCAGTTCTTAGAATGGGATTCATGCCAAGTACAAGCTGAGCTGTTAAACCACCTGAAGAAAACCACAAGCTGCAGCACGATGAACACAACGTCACTAATGTTACCTCACTGGAACCGCTTCCTCATCTCTCAGACATCCATAACATCGACCCTGTGCAGCTGTGTGTTTGTGTGTGTGTGTATTTTTTTTTTTTTTACATATTTCATTGAATGAAAGAAGGAAAGAAGCCAAAGTTTTGAATCTAAACACAAGCAACTTTACAAGAACTTCTGTTTCAATAAAATCATCTAAAACTAAATCAGGAGCTCTCTGAAGAGAGGATGAGTAAAGAAGGTTCTGAATCTGACCAGATGGCAGCTTTTCACACTTTGCCCCACCACCCTCCACAGGATGATCAGCTAATATTCCCATTCCATTCACAAATTTCCTGAAACGTAAAGCTGTGGTGCCGTAGTCTGATAGTTGTCTTTTTTTGTCCCCCCGTCAGATCCAGAACATTCAGCTGGAGAGAGAAATGGCGCTGGCATCAAACCGCAGCCTGGCTGAGCAGAACCTGGACATGAAGCCTCGTCTGGAGTCACAGAAGGAGGTGCTGGTGGAGAGATACTCTCAGCTCGAGGCCGTCAGAGAAACCTACAGACAACACTGCTCCCAAAGAGGTAAGGAGCAAAATGAATGGATGGAGGCTTCCATGACGCTGACTCATGGTTGTGTCAGACTGTTGGAGCAGAGCCTGGAAATGTCACAACAAATCCATGTTTTTTTTCCTTCAGTGTGTCAGCGATGGGATCACTGATAGTGTTACTGTGTGTTGTGTTGGAATGGATTTACGCGGTTTTAATTTTACGAGAAATCACTGGAAGCCCACACCCACCCAAACACCCACCCACCCTTTAGCGCTCAGGCCCGGTCATAACAATGCAACCAAGCTGGCTGATCCAGCACGTGTAAAGTTTATCAGCTGTGTGTGAGCCGGAGTCGACTGCAGGAATTTATACAAGTCCTAGTTAGGTTTACAGTATGCTCTGTTCCTCTGTTGAAGGATTTTAGGGCACGTAATGTTAAGTAAGACTTGGGTCTGCGCCTAAAAGCAACAAAACTAACTTGAAGGCCAAGAAGAACACATTTAATATTCCATCACTGAAGCATCTACACAGGTAACTCGAATGCTTACTAAGACTCGTCATGCTGCTGACCTGTCTCTATTGTAGTCACATGAAAATGTAGCGATGGGTGTGGTCACTTGTAGCTGTAACCTCATCCAACAGTGATGTCACAGGGTCACACTGTACTGCGTCAACGCAGCGAGGTGAGAACTCGAGGCACAGCAGGACAGCACGACCAGATGTTCAGCTGCTGCTGCAGTCCAACAATCAGTGCGAGTTTACCGCCCTGCCCAGAGAGACCAAACAACAGGAAACAGTCGTGATTTCTGTCACAGTTAACCACTCATCTGTGTGTTTCTGATACTGTTACAGTTTGCTGCGTGCTCTGCCTGACACTCACAATGATGCAGCTAGCATCTTAACTAAAACAATTTTTTACTTCCTTTCATTCCTCATCATATCAGACCTTAAGGTGTTTCTGAGGAGTTACAACTGTAAATGGACTGACCCCTTCTGATCTGTCTGATGTCATGATACCTTATATCTTTATACACACACATTCTGTGCTGGCAGACTACAGGATATCTGTCCTAGTTAAAAAGGCAAAGCAAACTTTATTTATCTAATTACATTCATGGGTCAACACAACATAAACGCAATCATAAAAGTGCAAGTGTGTTCTATAAATAGTCCCATAATGTGACACTTTCAGTTAGTTCTCAGATTTCTCATAATGTCTCTCTCTCTAACTACAGCTAGACAGGATATGATGCACTTTATTTTGGTATGTCTCTGTGTGTCTTTTATGTTCTCTCATTGTCTCTCTCTCTCACTGTTGCTCTCAGATGGCATGGTGGGTCAGGTGTCTCCAGAGGCGTTGTTCTCCAGACTACAGACAGAGGGCAGCAAAACGGAGTCAGAGTCGGAGGTCAGAACTGTTAACGCATGCAAACACACACAAATACTGTTTGTACTGTAAGAGAATATGTACGTATTTTTATTTAGAATATTTCTGAAGAAAACACGTCATTGTTCTTCTCACTGGCCTTCTGGAAGGGTCTCACTATGAAGTGTTGGTGATTTACCTCTGAAGAGACCACCCGTGTTCATGCCAATTTAAGTTTGTTACTATTTTGGTTAGTAATCATCACTTATGGAGACTGGAATGTTCTGTAGCTATCCTCAAGTGGTTACTTGAGGAATTAGAGTTTTTTAGCACCTCTGCATTGGCTTCCTTTCCCAGACACAGAGGTTGCTGCTTGATTTCATCTTATTAAGGTCAACAGAAATGTGTGTAGTTACTGTCTGTACTGAAGCTGTAAACTGTGCTGGGCTGAGCATGTGATTTACACTAGCAGTGTGGTGTTGCTTGGAGAAGTCAGTATGCTTTTCTTATTTTAAGTGGTCTGTCCAGCAAAGAGCACTCTGTGTTCCCTATGGTGACATGTTAGACCAGGGGTCAGGAACCTTTTTGGCTGCATTTCCATGCAGTGTAATAGTATAATAAATAAATGCATACCCCCACTGAATGCAACCATACCGGCTTACCTTCACCCCTGTCTGCGAGCCAGATGCTGTCATCAAAAGAGCCACATCTGGCTCGTAGGCTGTAGGTTGCCGACCCTTGTGTTAGACTAACGGTGTCCAGTAGGATTTCTGTCATGTCTTGTGTGAGCCGTGTGTGTGTGACACAGTCAGCAGTCAGTCTGTGAAGTTTGTGTTTGGAGGGAGTTTTGAGAAGCTGTCTACAGAGACTTCAGTATGATCTCAGCAGTCAGCGTCACTGCTTGTGTCCTTGTCTGCAGGCTATAGCTGATGACTTTTTGGAGGGTTCATTGCCACTGGACTCCTTCCTCGACCGCTTCCTCTCCCTGCGCTCCCTCGCTCACAAAAGACGAGTGCGGATAGAGAAACTCCAGGAGATTCTGCGACAGAGGAGTGAGGGCAATCCCACTGCCATGACATCATCAGCAGGCATCAGCCAGGACCCCGCTGCCACACCCTCACCGTGGAATCCACAGACGACGACAGCAACAACGACAAATCAGCAGCAGCCGAACTCCAAACCTCAGTCCTCCAGCTACCAGAACGCCTCGCAGCCGGCCTCCTCGTCTGTAGGGGGCTCCTCCGGCCTCCCCTACAGCCCGTACCCTGTCACTCCCCCAAACCCTCCCACTGCTGCGGCAGCAGGCTCCGGCCCGTCGCAGTTCCCTCCCTACCCAGGATCCGGTGCACCTTTCAGCCCGGGAGGGAGCTACTCTGGGCCCAGGCCGGCTTTCGGGCCTCCAGCTTCAGCTGCCTGCCCTTACCCGACGCAGTCCTCGTTCCCTGCCCCTCACCCAGGGTCAGCGTTTGGTCAGTACACCCCCAGCCACCCCCAGAGCGGCCCCGCGCCCTACCCGGCCTCCTACAGCTATGGTGGATACAGCTACCCGGCCGGGCCTGCCTATTCCAATTCTCAGTCGCCAACTGGGAGACCGATCTACAGACCAGGATATGGAGTTCCACAGCCGTACTCCTGAAAGCACTACTGCTCCTCTGTCTGAATTCTTCTTCTCAATTCTTCCCTTCTTTACTGTCTCACCCTTTCCTCCCCCCTCCTTCCCTAAACTCCAGTCTCTCTACCCCGATCCCCTCTCCTCACCTCGTCTTTTTACCTTTTCTACACTCCTCCTCTCTCCCACGCTCCCTGATTCAAGAGGTCTCTTGCTTTACTTCTCTTTGTTGCACTATTTCTCTCTTTCTCTAATTATACTTTCCTTTTCCCCTCTCTCTGTCACCCTACAGCCCACTAGTCTCAGGTTGTTGCGTTGTGTTTAAGTGTTAAAACACTTGTACCTTCATACACTCGCTGTCCTCCCTCCTCCTCTTCCATTTTAAGTGTGTGTGTTGCTATTTGGCAATCAGAAAGTCCTTACAAACACACAAGTGCACTCCCCCTTATGACATGAAAGAAATCTGTCTTTGTAACACTACATGCTGTCCTGTAGCTGTCTGATTCACATGATTATCCCTGAGCACATTCTGCAAACTTTCACTGACAAACTAATAATTCAAGGCGGACGGCTGTCACAAAATATGGCTCCCGCATTAAGATGCAGCATTTTGAAGGAAGTGTGTTCTTGGCTGTAGCTGCCTGCTCTATCAGCTCTTCCAGATCTACTCCAATAAATGAATAACCGTGGCTTGTGCGTCTTATTATGCCCAGTATCTGTAGACAGTGGGCAGAAACATCACCCAGAAAGCAATCCACCACTTTTCTTTTTTCACCGCGTTTCTTTAACCAAAGAGTGTGTTAACGTGAAGCTCGGTGACCCAGTGACCGCTCACAGGGCTGCTTGGTGAAGTGCTGTAGCTGATGAGCTAACTGGGGCAGCTGGGAGCTTCTTTTCTATTCTCTCAGTGCTGGTTTCCTCCCGCTGGTGTCTCGCTCTCAGGATTGTTAATCATTTGCAGGAGAGACGTTAACAGCTACTGTAAAAGTCTCTCAATAAGCCACATATCAGCCCGGGGCCGGGACTACACAGGCTCTGAGAGAGGAAATGATTAGAGAGTGCCAAGCAGCCCCAGCAACAGTTTTGGAAATGACCTAAAGGCTATTCTAAGTCTGACAGTGCAGTTTTCCACAGTGCATGCAGACCTACATTGGAGTCAGAAATAAGACACAGAATTTCTCAAAAATAGTTTAAAGCTGCTGCAGTGTTCATCCACTCATCCATCCATCCGCTTCCTTCACTACCCCAACTCAGTTTTTCTTTGGCCACTTGGGGGCAGTGTAAAGCTTGTTCCCCTTGAAATGACACTGAAATACTGTGACCCGTGAAGCCGATGTGGCGATCACGTTAGCACACAGTTGTTTTCACTTGTTAGCACTCTCTGTTAGCATATCTTACATCCGTAGTTTGATGATGTATCTTATCCCACAAAAATATTTAGTGAGACAGGGCAGGGCGGGGGGGTCGGGTTACTGCCAGATGTTTGTAAAGACTTAAGAGGATGTGCCACTGTGGACGGCAGATGTTTGCTACAACACGTACAGCTAATACAGATTGCCCGCTGTCCGACAAATGTGGACACCACCACACCAACTAACTATAAATCCCCACTGATGAAGTGTTTCTGTGAAGTAACATCATCAAGTAACATGAAGCTGTGTTCTGTAGGTGAGAGGTGACTGTTAGTTTGTTGGAGGTTCAGGGGGAGTCCTACCAGAGTCTCCATTGTATTGACACAGAACCTTTCAGGTTCCACTTCTTTGTTCCCACTTTGTCTGTATCCTCCTCACTCCTCTGTCCTCACCTCCTCTCCATTACTCTCCTCCTCCTCTTCCTCCTTCTCTTCTCCACATCTGCTTGTTGAACATGAACTGATGCTTGACAATGATTACCAAGAAGAAAATAGTTTTATTTCTATAAGTTCACACTATCAGTGAGAGTACATATGGTCTGTACAGTTTAACGGAGTGAAAATATTCAGGTTGGCCGTCAGCTTTGATCAGTTGAAGCATTTCAGATAACATCACAGAGTGCAGCGGAGGTCGCTGATGAAGGATCGTCTTCTCTAAAGTCGTGTTTAACCTTCAAACTGAAGTTATGTAACATTTCATCAAACTGATCATGTGACCTCCTCACAGAGCACTTTATTAGTCCTCAGTGTACACTTGAGTTTCAGGGTGCTGTGATGTCACCGTCACGCACAGCTGCATCTTGAAATGATTGAACTGAATCCAAACTGATCCCAGCCTCTAAAATACTGTACTGCTATTATACATTATGTATGAGCTCGAGCTCGTGCCTGATTCGTTAGATCGTAGTTTGAAAAGTGTAAATGCAGTGAGACGAAGACAGACAGAAGGGTTGATGCTGAACAGAGACGGTGTCACTGACACCTTCTATCAGGCCACGTCACAGAATCTTTGATTGGTGATTGGCAACTTCCTCACCACGGCCTATTTTTGAATTGTTCTTTCTAACCTGGAGTTTCCTGGTTTCAGCCGTCGGTCCCCACCTTCTTACTCTGATTGGTTGACAGTCTGTCAGCTGTTCTCCTGTTAGTCTGTCCCTCACTGTAAAATCTCTAACAATAAAAACGTCTTAAGATTTAAGCAGCTCTGCCATGCTCGACAACTCGCAACTGTGTGTATAAACACAGTGATGGCAGCTGCAGTTGGATTTGTAGATGGCAGTGGGCATTCTGTGCACAAATCTCCAACCTGTGTCCCCTGAAGGTGCCATGGATCACTGATGCAGTGACACAGTCTCTCCATCACAGGCCTGGACTGCTTGCGTTCACATGCTCTCTGCTGTAGCATAAGAAATCACATGTATCTACTGTGTCTACTGAGGCACCTCCATAAAGCATTATCAGCAGTAACTAAAGGATTACAATGGATGATAAATGATGCACTAATATCTTTGTTAGCGGAGCCTTAGTGAAACATACATAACTTCTTGGATGGCCAGCTCCAGATTGGAGACTAAAAAAAGTCTGATCCATAAACTGACTCGTGATCCATAATGTCTGGTTACATTTTCAAAGCTTGGATGAGCCATGATTAAATCATTTTATCCTCGATGAGGAGACATCCACATCCTGTCAGCTAAACCACAATCTGACCGAGCCTGTCTGCTCTCATCCAGGACTCTTAGTCATTCATCAGCACCGATCCTCCTTTAATGTCTCACCTTCTGGACCAAAAATCATTAACGAGCCACTCATTAAACATGTTTAGCTGCAGAGCTGAAGGCTCCTCACAAAGTGACAAAGCCCTGGACATTAGTGAAATATGGAACTGGCCACAATGTGTTTATCTGTTATAAATAATGTTTGAACATTAGTGTATAATGTTATTTAACCATTGATAAGCCTTTAGTTCCAGCTGATATGAATGGCCATCTGACTAGATTGCGTTCACACATACAGACACACACATCACAGAGCAGCGCGCGTGTGTCCGATCCACTTCAGATGAGGATACTGAGGCAGCATGACGAGCTTTACGTATCATCTTTAGGACATGAGTGATTCTGTGGGTTTGTATGAGCAGATAAAGGACAGTAATAATAGTATTACAGTGTTTTAGATGAAGCACAAGGGAAATGTTCTAATATAGTCTAGCATTAATATTACAGAGGGAAATAAGAGTCCGATGGATTTATCTGTTCTTCTGATGCTGATGAATTATAATGAAGATAATGATGACTGTGGATCGTTAAAGAGCCTTTTTTTGTTTTGTTTCTGTCTCTTTTTTGGGGTTGTGAATAATTAAACAGAAGTTGATCTAAATCAAACTCTGAGTCTTTATTTATTAAAGTGCTGCTCATTGAACTATACACACTTCTAATAAACACATAACACAACATAATACATGTGTGAACATTAAAGATGCAAAGTCTGTTCTTTAATATTCATCAAATCACACTTTCCTTATTAAATGACTCGTGTTAATCCTTTAGCTGACTGTATGTACACACCTACACTGCCCCGGCTGTACTGATCACAGCTGCTGGATTGCTAGGCTGAGAAGGAGGGACCCTCACTGCAGCAGAGAGAGCCTGACATGTTACCCAGCAGATAATAATAGCAACAATAATATCAATACTAATAATGATAATAATGAGCAATAATGTATTTAGAGCACCTTTGATGTCTACAACATGCTTTGACAGACAAGCACAATCAGGAGAAAACAGAGGCAAACAAAGCAACACAAAAATAAGAAGACAATGACAGAAGTAAGATGTGAATAAAGATGACAACATAAAAAATTTAAAAAAAGTAAAAGTACTGTTTAGATAAAAGGACGACATTATATAAAAAGTATATATAGAATATATAGTTTAAATGAGTTTTAACTCGTCAAATTCCTCCTGAAGGCTGTGCCACCGGTGTGTGAATGGTTAGCTCCTCAAACTGATCAGAGCAGTTGGCAGCTTGCATGGCAGCCAATGCCATCAGTGTATGAATGTGTGTGAATGGGTGAATGAGATATGTACTGTAAAGAGCTTTGAGTGGTCAGAAGACTAGAAAGGAGATATATAAGTACAGTCCATTCACCACTTATCATGTTTGCACCACGTGTATGTTGCATTAAAAGTTGAACTGAGTGACCCCATGTGGCTACATGGGGTCAACACACTCAGCAACACACTCAGCATCTATTTCAAATTTACACCCTTAAATATTATTTGGGGTTAGGGTTTTGATTAGGTCAGTTGCTAGAGCATCCGGCCCATGCACAACCTGCCGAGCAGCCCAGGGATCAAATCTGACCTGCGGTCATCGCTGCATGTCTTTCCCATCGCTCTCTTCCCACATTCCTGTCGCTCTGCAGCTGTCTCTAGATACATACAAAAACCTTCAAAAAGAAAAGTCCAAAAGGTAACACTTTATAATGAATACACACTATTAAGCATTCGTTAAGCATTAATAAATCCTGAATTCATCATTTATTACACATGTACTCATTAGTATGTACAGTTGTTTTACTCATCATTGATAAGCACAGTAGTTATGGATTAGTAAAGCATGTTTCTGATGTAAATACTCAGAACATGGTTTATAATCAGTTCTAAATGTTTTACTCTTCTGTGCTAATGGTTAGTGAGTGTGTTAGCAGATGTTTTATAAAAACTCACAAATTCCATTTCCAATGGATGACCTACAAACAGTTATTAATGCAGGAATACAATACATACATACATACACTACTCGTTAATGAAGTATTTTGTGTGACTGTATGTAAAGTGGCCACTATCTATGCCTTATAAAGCATTTACAAGTGACAGGCAGGCTGGCAATGCCTCAAGACTCACAAAAGTTTCAGTTATCTTAACAGACCAAGGAAAGACACAGCACAAAGAGATGTAGAACAGATTGCATTGATATTTACTGCAACATCCCATATTGTAACTGTATAACTGTTCTGCTGATGTAAAAAGACGAACAACGGTAAACAACAGTGGCTCCCAAAAGTTTAAGTACGACAAACACAATCTTTGTTTGAAAAAAAAAATGTGTGAAATATGTGGCTGTTCTTTTTCTTTTTGTGTTCTTCAATTTATTAACAGAGCACCTCGAGCAGGCGGAAACCAGACACAGAAAAAGAATATTTTAAAAAAGTAAAATGATTTGGGGCCTGTGGAAGACATCTTCAGATGATGAATAATATTAATTTGAATAATATTCTCTTAGCTAGAAATATTTATATTTAAAAAATAAATTTCAAATGCAATAATGGAATGGATGAGGAAACGATTGAAGAATGTTTTTTCTTTCTGTTGTCTTTTTGTGAGTTTATACTGTTTGATCATTGTGTGTCTGATACCTGTATTATCAGCCGGTATTCAATGCTGACTAACTAACTAAGTAAGTAAGTAAATAAATAAATGTAGTATGAGATATTAGGGGCTGCATTGACAACATTTTGTGTTAATAACCTCTGGTCTGTGTAAATCTCATTCCAACATCAAATAAATGTTAAACTTTTCTTATAAGAAAATCACATTTGTCTCACAGTGATGACGCTGTGTGTTTCAGATTTGGTCGTGTGTGTCCACAGCAAAGTTTAGATTCTCTCTTCTAAAAAACAAACAAAAAAATAATTCTGTGGTGATGCTGTGCTGTGATTGGCTCAGGCCTGTCCTACATTCAGGAAATGCTCCACAGCCCGTCCACTTCTCTCTGCTACTTGTTGCTCCAAAATGGTGGAACAAGCAGAGACTCTACGCATGTGTCATCACTGTTCAGACCTCAGTCCTGAAATAAAAAACACATGTATTATATTATTATATAAATTCAGGTGTTTGTGATCTTAACAACATGATCCTGAGCAGCTCAGCTGCTGCTGTGAACACACACAGCATGAGGACTAACAGTGACACACACACTGATGTGTTACTCACTGCCGTCAGTCAGCCTCCTCTCCGTTCACACCATCCCCTCCTCTCAGTTTCTCTCCTCCTCGCTGTACAGTCTCTAAAACTGTCGTGTCTCTCAGCACACCACAGCCAACCGCCGGCCTTCTCTTTCTCTCGTCCCATTTGAGTGACAGGATGTGGCTTTGGCAGCAAACAACTTCTGCACAATTGAACAAACATCTGAAAAGTGAGAGGCAACATGCAGTGGTCAACATAGAGATTTATATCAACCTAGTGGAAGGAAAACACCAGAAATGCACACTGATGTGTTTAACACTGACATTCAGAGTGAACATTAAATATGCCTCATTTGCATATTTAAAGATAACATCTCAGACAACTTCTAATACAAAAAACACTTTGTCGTCGTCATATAAACAACCAGAAGTTTCATGATGATATCTATTAGTTAATATTTGTAAGTGAAAATGTCGATATGTAGCTTTCTTTTTCAGACTTCAAATCTTCAGACATCAGACCTTCCACTTTGATTCCTGTCTAAATTCATAAATCATCCAGGGCCTGATTTATAAACACATGGAGGAAGGTTCACATGAGTTCATGTGAATATGTTCTGGAAATATTATTCAGATTGTTACATTTTAATGAGATAATGTCTAATTTGCATATTTTAAATTAGCTGAGGATGTTTCATGGTTTCAGTATTGAACACAAGATTTATTTTCATTATCAGCCATTTGGTTCATGAAATTTCACAATTATTTATATTCAAAAAAGTCAATATTTTTTTATTCGCTTTACCGTGAAGCAACATTCATAAACTGCATACAGATTATCATTAAAACTGCAGCTGATTTTCATTATCATTAATGAATTATTTTCTTTTTAATTATTCTGTCTAAGTAACTTATTAATCAGCTAATTGTTTGAGCTCTAACCATATCATCATCATTATTATTATCGGTGTTATTTTTGTTCTTATAGTATGATTTTTCAGCAGGAAGAGACAAAGTACTAAATGTTCTGAAAAACTACATTTGCAGAATCAAAGTACACAATTTGAACAAACTAATAGAAGAGTAGTGAAGCAGACAATGACTCAGCGCTGACGTGGAAGAAGCTTCTGCTGGTTTGGAAAAGAATTCTACAACTGTATGTTTTTATAGGTATAGACAGTGAAAATGATGGAGGTGGTCGTGTGAGGTGAAGCAGTCGCCTGTTGCAGAGGCTGCTCACATCATCTAATATAAAGTAAATCTCACACGTGACTGGAGTTATTTTTACTTCTCACATTGTTCGATTGGAATCATCAGTCGAGGTGTGGATCATCAAAATAAACGCAGTATTTATTATTCACTTCTTTATTTATATATAGCGGCATTATCATAACTAAAGTTATCTCATGACACTTTCCATACAGAGCAGGTCTAGAGAGACCGTACTCTTTATAATATTATTTACAGAGACCAACAATTCCACCGCGAGCAAGAACTTGGCAACAGTGGCGAGGAAAACCTTCCTTTTATCAGGCAGAAACCTCGAGCAGACCCAAGCTCATTGGTGGACGGTCATCTGTGTGACGGGTCGGGTTTAGAGGTGGAACACATCCATTCACCTCACTGTAAATATGTTTCTTTGGTGCTTTGGTGAGTTGGTCATGTGAAAAGAAAGAGCATCTCCTCCCATCTCTCTAGCTGTTCAGCGTACACCCATCACAAACCTAACTTCATGCTGAACTCTGACTCCTGAGACAGAGAGTGACCTGCTGGTACGTGCCAGCTTTGAACTTCTCCTCCTCCTCTTCCTGCTGTCTGCTCTGCATAGTCTTTCTCATGTGGAGTAGGAGGTGAAATTCTGTGGGGATTTTGTCATCATTACGGCGCCGTAGACCAGAGGCGGAGGGTGACAGAAAACGAGAGTGATGGAGTAAAGCTCTGTGTGAAGTCAAACCTGAGATGAGTCAGGAGATGGAGGTGATGTGTGACACAATCACTCCTCATTCAGCCTTCTTACAAAAACAGGCTTCTACACACCGAGGAGGAGAACATGCTGGAAACTTGGCATTCAGCATTGCATCATGGTACATTATGTATGAGCTCTGCAAAACAGCCGACAATGTGACTTCTCATTCCATTCCAGTAAAATGACATGAAGCACACGGAGGAGAAAACATGAAGAAGAGAACTGAAGTCCACGTGAAAAGTTTCAGATTCATTAAATGAAAATATAATGAAAATACAATGTCATATTTGTATTTTTTGTTGAACAAATAATATAATCTGCTAATAATAATCATAAACTAGGTGACTTAGGCTAAGCACCCTGGGATGTCTAATATCTTTCAATATCTTTCTGACACAGTTCTCTTGTGTTGTTCCTTCATGTAACACAGTGTAAAAAAAAGAATAGAATATGTCATATTATTCTGATGGACACATGAAGTTATTCTGTTGAGTTATGTCAGGACACTTCTCACACAGACGTATGGTTTCTATATACTTCTACATTGTGTACAGCAGGGATGTCCAAATCATAGCCCGCGGTCAGATTTCATGTGGTCCAAAACTTTTGGATTGTCAGATACTGTATAGTGGACAGATTTGGCTTTTTTGGTTGACATAACGAAGCATTTGAACCTCTAAGGACATAACTGCTGCTGTTATATATCTGTAGATGTGACACAAAATATGACTTTCTGAATGATTTTGTTAAAGACAAAGAAAGAGTGATACGTTTTAAATGTTAACAGACTTTGCATCACTCATAATAAGTCATGTTTAAAATGAACATGAGCTTCAGATTTGTATCAACTTCATGCAAGTTTAACGTATTCCTACAATTTATTCTGTTATCTGACTCCAGATGTGAAAGAAAAGAAGAACTGGTTTTTAGATCTGTTCACGCCTGATTGGCTTAGATTTGGAGAGACTGACATTAAAAAAAAAAAAAAAAAGATAACTGTGACAATGAAAATAAAACTGTTACAGAACAGTACATTTGTATGGAGCTTTTATTAGTATTTTTTAATTTTTTAAATGTCAGTATTGGCTAATTGATATCTTCATATTCATGTCATGTCTGAAGTCATGACTTCAGATTCTCATTACATAATAAAATAAATTATTAAAAAATAAAATAATTATTGTGATACCTACAGGAAATCTGAAAAACCTATAAAAAGATGCTGTAAGTCAAAGTCATCTGTAAAGTTTCTTGTGATGAATGAGTGTATGGACGTGGAGACACCTACAGTAATCACATGCAGCTACAGAAATCTGATAAATGAATCAAGAAAAATAAGATGTTAAATGTATGATTGGGTTCTTCAGCTTTCACACTACAGCTCTGTCAGATCTTCTGTGTTTTGATCCACTGGAAATGATTCTCAAATCAAATATAGTGAAATATTAAACAGGCGTTCTAAGCTGTCTTTATCTTTATCTCCAGGGTTTACCGTGTTAACAGAATCTAACATGAACTTGATCCACTTTGTTTGTTTGCTTCCACAGCTGTGATACATTTTCATATCTATCAACCCGGAGCATCAACTGACCAGATCAAACAGAAGTAAAGACGCGTGTGTGTGTGTGTGTGTGTGTGGCCATACGGCAAATTGTAAACACAGAAACACACTGACTGTAGTGTTGTCCCTAATCTCTGATGAGACAACATATTCATTTTATGATTTAATACACTAAATGTCTTACATATTGTTCTTTGAATGTCGTTGTTAACCTTTATTGTTCCTAAAATATTCATTTCTCTTATGTTGTTCTTTCTCTTCTCGGTGAGGTTTTGTATAGAGAAGCTACATGTTTAAAAATATCATCTTTGGCAACAGACCAACTAGTAACCAACACTTTATTTTTATTATTATCATGTTATATATTGTAGTAGTATCATATTTTGAATGTTTTATTGCATTTTTAATTTACTAATTCACTTTACATTCTAATTTTTTCTGTTTTATTTGTAGAACAAAGACAATGATTATAGTTATTGTTGTTATTATTGTAACAACAAGACTGATGTGTTAATGAATGAATGAACATATTTAATGAATACATGGAAAATAAAAACAACACAGGTGACACACTGAGAATGAATTTTTAATAATAATATTAGTGAACCTGTATAACTGCATACAGTGAAACACTGTACCTGCTGTGCCACGTGTGTGATTACGTGAAACAAAACTAGTGAAAATTTTTCTTCGCTCAATGAAACTTTATCTCGCCGCCTGCCGCTGGTCTACTCATCACCGACAAACCCACACAGCTTTATTAGCATACACTCTGTCGTGTGTGTGTGTCAGTGTGTGTGGAACATGTGTGAAAGATTTCCATCTGTGTTTGATCGTCTGTTTATAAGAATAAAGAGGTGGAACACACACACACAACTGTCTGACAGTAGCATATACAGTACGTATGTGTGTATCATATCATCAAGTATGTCAAGATGATGTAGATGATGATGATGATGTATTTTCCCCTCATAGTACACACAGTTCACCTGGTCTGACCTTTTGTGGCTCATATTAGTGATGTCAGTTAAAAGCAGTTAATCTATATGAGGTTTCCTTCATTTTAGCATGTACTCTGTTCACTAGCCTCATTTCCACTGTATAGCTAATTATCCTGATTGCAGCACTCCTCACCTCTCCTTCCATGCATGAACAAGAAGCCCGTGAAAAAAACATAAAATGCCCTTATCCAGGCTCATATACTTCCATACTTCCAGGAAGCAGTGGCTCCTCTTGCCCTCAGCCATCGCCATTTCGGCCACTTAACTGAAGCTGAAAATGGTGTCTGAGGAAGCTGCTGGAGCTGAAGTGCAATATACAGATGTAAGTTCTATTTGTGCTTTTATATGATTTATATTTTGTTGTTGTTTCATTGTTTTGTTTCATTTTAAGAGGCTGCTGATCTCTGGAGAAAAGTACAAACTAGTACAGTGAGCTAGTCATCTTCATCAAATTACAGGGAGGCGCTAATTGGAAATGTAAAGTCCTTTTTTGTAGTAGAAGTCAGGAATTCAACATATCCAGCAACTACAACCATTAAAATTCAGCTCATTCATTAATTGGGACTAATTTACACTGCAGAATATCTCAATAAACAAATTAAGGACAAGAAGGAATGGAAGCAACAATGTGTGGAAATTAGTATGGACAGCTATACACATGTATTTGCTATGATTACATTACTTATGATCAAAATATTACTTACTAGTCTAACAGCAGTCAGCCCAGCTCGGCATCTGTCTTTCAGCCTTTTGTTTCACCAAGCTCTCACCAACCACTAAAAGTCAGTCCCACATTTACTCTTGTTTGACAGCTTTTTTCTCACTAACTCTCTTTTTCTCTTCTTAGCCTCCTCCGTCAACGTCCTCTTCAGTCGTTTCACCTCTGTCATTATGTCCGTAGAGGCAGCTGAGCCCGGTTACATTGCCCTCTCACCCAGCTGTGGTCCTGGCATCACACCTTCTCTGCTCCCCCATCAGCATTCTATCGGGTTTCTTCTTTCCATGGTCCAAAACGCGTGTGATACAAATATTATCCTACAACAGGCGTGTCCAAACTGTTCCACAAAGGGCCGGTGTGGCTGCAGGTTTCCTTCCAACCAAGCAGCAGCAGCACACCAGACTTGGCTCATTTAATCAACTGACCTCAGTCTTCAGAGAGTTGATTGGTCAAACTGTGTGCTCTTGGTTGGTTGGAACAAAAACCTGCAGCCACACCGGCCCTTTGAGGAACAGTTTGGACACCCTTGTCCTACAACATTAGGTCACAGCTCAGGCAGTCTGGCTAACAAACTGAGCTAACATTTGCTAACAGCAGCTGCAGTCAGTGGCAATTTACTTCACTGTCCATCAGGAAAGTCTGTAAATCACAGAGAGTTGAAGAAACCAGAAAACATTTTCTCCATAAAATATGATCCACTTTCACCAAAATCAGTCCTACATGTACTACTGGGAGATTGTACTCGGACCACAAAGTGACTTAGTGCAAAAACATACGTGCAGAGTGCGATTTTTTATTTTTATTTTTTTTAGAAAAGTTAGGAAAGTTACATAATGTTGTTTTAAGGTGGTGTTTTTTAATGTGGAAATACTTACCTTAATTACTACTAATAGAGTGTAAGATAACATTATAAGGAAGTATGCTGTAGTATAATTTGCAGTATTTTTGTAATTCAGTAATTCAGTACTATCCGTGTGCTAAATAACACACATCATGAGTGTTTTCATGTTCCCCGTCGAAGCACTGTTGCACTCTGTCTCTCAGCACAGGCTCGTGACTCACCAACGAGTTGAAAAAAGGTGAATTCAGTCGAGAGTCACATAATTCTTCCCTTCACCTCTTCCTCCTACCTCTTCCTCCTTCCTCCCCTCTTATCATCATTTCTCATTTTCCCCACCTCTCTTCACCCAGCTCACTTTGAAGGGAGGAAATCTGCACTTTTGCACAAGCAGCAGCAGCAGACGCAGCAGGCCGGGGATGAAGTGATTCACTGTATGGAGAGAGAGCGAGAGAGAGACAGAGAGAGAGAGCGAGAGAGAGAGAGAGAGAGAGAGAGAGAGAGAGAGGTTCTACACCTCTGCACCGTTTCCTCTCTCATCAGTTTTTCTGTTGTTGGCGTCTTGATCTGATTTGTGTTGTCTGCCTGTCTGTCTGTCTCTGTTGTCTTCCTCCATTTGTTGCTCATTGTTACTGTGATGGATCTGGATCTCAGGACTATCATGATCTCAGCTCTTTTACTCATGCTGGCTGGTAAGTGCACATTCATTTTTTGGGATATGGAGATTATTGAAAAATAAAAGAACCAGGCAAATAAACTGGTTCGGTATGATTCTAGCTTGACATACTGGGACATTCCCAGACCTGACCTGACCTGTACTGAACGGAAAAGTCAGAAAATGTAAAATGTGGAAACTAGCAGCAGTAGACAAAAAGTGAAGCACAGTATGAAAACACCAAATATATACAACATATATAAAATTAAGAGATAAAAATATTTTAAAAAGTGACATGAAATCTTGACTTTGGACCAACAGCAGGTTTAATGCGTGTCACCTGAAAGTCAGTCTGTAGAAGATCACTGATGAATGGCCGGTGCTGGGTGCTGACACTAGCCTGAAGCTAGCGAGTTCTGCTACAGCTGGCCTTCATGTTGATCCTGTGGTAGAATGTTTTGTTACGTGTGGTCAGCTTTAATGCCAGCGTGCTTGTTTGGTTGTAGAACCACCTGAAGAGTTAGGCTAGAATATAATATAATAGAATAGAATAGAATATAAAATGGGTTTGATTCAAGTAAAGCTCAGTCCTGGGAATATTATGACT
The DNA here is from genome assembly GCA_023373845.1 of Nibea coibor. Classification (NCBI taxonomy): domain Eukaryota; kingdom Metazoa; phylum Chordata; class Actinopteri; family Sciaenidae; genus Nibea; species Nibea coibor. Next base: position 25,988,024 of record CM041719.1, on the reverse strand, counting down.
GTCGTTCACTGTATTAAGACACAATTAACCGTACGATATTTGATCGCCAGATTAAAAATCTGCTGTGCCTTTCACTTTACATGCCAGTGCACACTGCTACATGCTAACATTAGCACCACAGTACAATGTTAAAGCAATGCCAGTCCGTTCTTTATCATTTCTACATCATACACACTTGATGAGATTCCTCACTCTCTTTGCTGCTCAGTGGTTTTCAAACTCTCGGCCTCTCGGCCCGGTTCGACAGCTGCTCTCGCAGCGTATCGACCAAAGCGAGGAGGCCTTTCTCACAGCGGCCATTTGTGACTTATCAGTCACCAGGTGGGGCTGATAATGTTAATCATGACTGCATTCCAGTTCTCATACCGGTCGTGTTAGGTGGCTTCACTGATCAGACTGGTGCTTCGCATGCTAGGATGAGTCAAAATGTCTGCTGTGAGATCCAGTTCCCCCAATTTAACATACATGTAGTTTCATGCTTTGAATACAGCAGAAGAACGGTGACTTACACATTTGTAATTTGCCTGCTCAGACACGAAGCCATGTTCAGTCCAGAGATCAATCATTCATTTCAATAAGACCAATGAGTTAGCAACTTTTCTTTTTTGCTCGAGGGCTTGAGGAAAAAGTTATTGAAAGTCAAAAAAGTTGCATCTAGCTCTGTACTGTGCACCTCAAGGTGTGGTGTTGATGCATTCAAACAAGTGACTTTCAGCTGTCTTACTCTGTAGCAAACACAGGCAGTGATCGTGCATTAGTGTGATGGAGACAGAGGATGAAATGATTGTCACACAGATGTAAAATCATGCTGGCAGTATTATAAACCTGTGTGCAGTGTTGTTGTTTTGGCTGTTGTGTTACTTCTGGCGCCACACACGGACTGACTTGTTGATCCTCGATCGTACTTCATCATCCTCATCACCAACCATCAAACAACACATTTCCATCAATGTGTTTTCAAAAAACAGCAGTCTGTTCTGTGTGAACATCCGGTAAAGGCCTTGATAGTTGTGGATCCCAGCTGTAACAGCTGTACGAGTGTGAAAATGAAGACTTATGTGTGACATTTGATACTTGCGAGAAGCAAATCTTTAATGATACTATATTTAGATAAAGTAAGTGATAGTTATTTACAAGGTAAATATCTGAGTAATATTTTGTAGAAATAAGTTGTTTTTTTTTATTAGCGTCCCCGGGTTTCAGAGTGTAATCGCACTGTGGTAAATACAGACAGTTGTCATTTATTGTAATTCATTGTAATTGTACAATATGTTTGTGTTGATTGTTCTGTACACGTGACATCCATTGCACGTCTGTCCGTCCTGGGAGAGGGATCCCTCCTCTGTGGCTCTTCCTGAGGTTTCTTCCACATTTTTTCCCTGTTAAAGGTTTTTTGTGGGCAAGTTTTTCCTCACTGGAACCGAGGGTCTAAGGACAGAGGGTGTCACTCCCTGTACAGATTGTAAAGCCCTCTGAGGCTAAATGTGTTTGTGACTTTGGGCTATACAAATTTGATTTAGAATTTGATTTGATTGGATTTGACCTGTATTTATTATGATTACATTACTGATGATCAAAAAACTAGCAGATTAAGAACTTTAACAGCCAAACAGTCCCAGATTGACTCTCTCTTTTGCTGTTCTTAGCTTCTTCCGTCAACGTGTTCTTTCTGTCTTTTCAGCTCTGTCATTATGTCCATAGAAGCTGCTGAACTATTGCTCATCCAGCTCAAGTTCTGGCACGACTCTGGCTGCACTCTCAGTGTCAGCATTCCCCCACGTCCCAGGCCTAAAAAACCTCCTCCGGTGGTCAAAAATACCAGTGGTACAAACATTAGCTAACATTAGCTATTAGCTTTGCTGTCCACCAGGAAATTATCCCCTTTTACCAAAGTTACTTAAATTAGCCCAATGAGAGTAAGAACGGACGAATACACCTATTCAGCTACAAGTCAATGTAGCATCAACACAATTTAAAATCATTTGATTGTTTTTATTTAACTAAATGTATGACCTCTGAACTTTATTTATTCATTTAAAAAAAAATGTACACAAACATTTTTACAAAACATTTTACACAATGTTGCTTTAAATGTTTTTTTTGTTTGTTTGTTTTTTTATGATGGCTATTACTATCTGCCTACTATGGAATTATTATAGTTTTTTTTTTTTTTTAAATCAGTATCACACTTCACGTTATAACGTGATTCTCGGTACAACGTGTAATGTTCATGTTATGTGATCATTTCAATTGTTATATATATATTGTTGATATAACGTGATAATATATATTCTTATAACATGAAAGTTATCACATTATGACGTGAACATTTATATTGTTAATTCGTGAAAGGTGTCGCGTTATAACATGATAGTTTATTGTCGTAACGCTTCATGTTATAACACAATAATATATATTATTATAATGTGAATGGTATCACATTATAATATGAACATTTATGTTATTAAAATGTGAAGCGTTTCACATTATAACATGATATAACAGTATTTATATTGTTGTTAACAGAAAGGCTTCATGTTATAACATGTTAGGTTTGTATGTTGTAATCACATTAAACTCCTGTTTGAATGAGTAAAGGTGTTTGAGAGTGGATAAACTGAGGGATACATTGAAAATGATTTTAAAATGCATAAGGCAAAAATAGGAAAAATACGTCTGACCCCATTGTTTCTGATCAGCAGATGTGACACGGAGGCTCCAAAGGTTCCTTCCTCCACCTCCACTCAAGATAACATGAAACGTTATAACAATAAATGATCATGTTATAACATTATAGATTTAACATTCTAATGTTATACTGATACATTTCTAGCTGTCTGCGGTGGCAGCAATATGTTTCTGTAGCCTACAAATCAGAATTCATTTCAGTCTTGACTTTTACCATAAACTGAAAACAAACACTGACTTATGACTGATTACTGTGGGCCACAGCGTTTAGTAACTTTGTGTTGCTGTATTTGTTGGAATGCACGACTGACACGAGTCAAACCCAATCTACCACCTGCACAGGTGGAGGCTCTATCCACCTGCAGGCGGCATTCTCTTTTTCTGTCTTGTTCAACAGGTGGTGAACACATTCCCATTTTATTATTTAAATCAATTTTTATTTAATAAATATATAATGAAATGAACGCTGGTTTTGATGGCCATTTAGCTGCTTCACTGTCAGGGTCCTGGTATTGTTCATGATGAATAGAGCTATGCAAATTTGAAAAAAAAAACACAGGAACCCCCCCCCAAAAATATATATATATTGTTGAGTGTATTATTGAGTCTAAAAAGGCTCAGGCTCCAAAAAGCGTCTGGCCGTGTTCACGGATGCTGAGGGATCAGTCTTTGTCACTCACTCGAAACTCCTTTTGTTTTTGTTTGCCATTTAAAAAATTGATTTAATTCATGTTTGTCTTCTTTTCACATTTTCTAAGTAAAAAGCTAGTTTAAAAATATGTGAGTTTAGTAATATAATAGTAATATAATAGTAATATAAACCTAAAAATATATGGAAATGAAACAGGTACATAAGTGAAATGATAATATGTATGGAAAAAAAACTGCAAAATTCATTCAATCATTTTTACTTGATAAGCCTGCAGCTCCAAACATCAGTTTATGTCTGTAACATACACATATATTAAGCTTTCAACATTCAGTCTGACTCAGCAAATATGTGAGGAAAACAATAACAATAAATCACACTGTGAGCGTCAGCCTCCTCCTGTGGAGACGTGGTGGGTTTTTAGGCAGGAGTACTTCATTGCTGTTTAGAGGTAACTGTACATTACTGTAGTATTTTCTTTATATAAGTACTTTATATATGTACTTTATACCTTGATTCCACTGCACCACTTTTATTTGACAGTTAAAGTTTCTTTCTAGATTGAGATTTGACGTAAAAATGTGATGAGTTTATGAAATATGTGATATATAAAATTATAAATATGATACATAACATGCCATTATGTTATGCATATAATGTTAGAATTATAATATGATCGTCAGTGTAAACAGCAAGATTTCTGATAGCTGACATGTTTTTGTTGTTTCACCATATTCTGTTGCATCATGAGTACTTTTACTTTGAATACTTCAAATACATTTTCTTCTATTTTGAAATTTTTACTCTTAGAATGGAACTGATACTAAATTGATACTTTTTCTTTTTTGCAGTACTTCTGTCACCACTGCTTATAAAATGTTCATACACTGAATATACACTATATTAAAATATAAATGTTATCATTAACAATTCAAGCCCCAGATCATACTAACTGGTTTCAAACTAAGTTTTTTGCATGTTAATTGTATTCAAGTTCTTCAAAGATCATTTTGTTTCCCACAACAGGATTTTTTGCTTCATACTAGCATATCTCACAAGATGATAAAAAACATTTCTGGTTTGTAGTTATTCATAAACATATTGTGTAGACGCAGTATATTCTGAGCTCAGAATGTAATTGTTGTCATTTTTTTATTTATTTCAAATCATCTCCATTGAGTAGAGCGAATTAAAAAGTAAACTCTGTAATGCCATTTATAAACATGTAAAATTTGATTTCTGTGCAGGCTCAGCTGCTGCTGGAAGGTTCATGTTTTCATGTTTATGTCTGATTAATGACCACACTCAGAGAACACAAACACTGTATGTAATAAGAAGACACAGAGCCAGCTCGATGACTTAATTGAGGTCACTCTCAAAACATAAACACACACACACAAAATTTTTTTAGTGATTCCTAAAATGTTGAATAGAATTTTTGGCCGCGCCAAATAAAAACAAACAAAAAACAAAAAAAGAGATTTTGACATTTACCAGTACTATCTCACCATGCAGACGGTTTCACTTCTGCTCGCAGAGGCTTTGAAATCCATGCCGCTGAAACTTGTGCCGCCAACCCAACACAGCGGAGCTGAATTGAAACGCTTTTGTGGTGTTCAGAGCATCAAAAACTGACAGAGCAGACCAGTTTTCATAGAAAATAGTTCCCGGGGGAAATGTCTGTGTCTTTACAATATTAAATCTTTGCTTGTCTTCTTTTTGCTTCAATTCTAAAAGTGAAACATGATCATGAAAACGCTGCAGGTCAAATCAAAATAATAACAGATCACAGTTGAACCACAATTACACAATGAAAATGGATCAGCATGGAACTATGCTATCGTGATTGAGTCCAGACAAACACAAGTATTGTTCATATTATTAAGTTAATGAGAATGAGTCGCTGGGTATGAGTGTTGATGTCATGCTATTTGTTAAATATATAATTGTTCAGTTTAAGAGATAAGACACTGTAAGATGTACCCCAAAGGTCAATTCTTGGACCCGTTCTAATTGTATGCTACTTCTTGTACTGACTGCCAGTGTGGGCGCTCATGGGGTCCTATCAAGCTATTTACATGGCTTTTAACTCCTCATTTTCGTCTGGCTTAAGTCTTTTTGCTGTTCTGAATTGCACGTTCAAATCAAGATGTTAGTATATCCAGCTTAGAAGCTCTGCTTTTTTATTTTTTTATTTTTTTGGCCTTTTTGCTTTTATTGATAGAGACAGCTGAAGAGTGACAGGGAATGCGGGGAGAGAGACGGGGAATGAAATGTGGGAAAGAGCCGCACAGGTCAGGATTTGAACCTGAGCCCCCGCAGCGAGACTTCGCATATGGGGCGGCTGCTCTATCTGAGCTGCACACTTCCCCAGAAGCTCTGCTTTTATTCATTCTGAGACTGTTGTATTTTTGTGTAATACAGCTCAGCTCAGTGAATGCACACACACACACGAGGCGTCAAGCAATCCAGCCAACTAACCTTCAGTGTTGAAGTGCTCGAGATTGGTCTTGGTCTAGAGCCCGGTCTCAAGACCTCTTTTTAAAAGTCTTTTCTTGCAACCGACTGCACTATTACTCAGTCTTATCTCTGTCTCAGACAAAGAGGACTCTGGATTTTATTTCAAGACTGGTCAAGACCACAACTGCGGTTATATCACCAATGTTTCCATATTATTCACTAAATAATGTCTAGTTTGTCCCACCACAGCTTCATAATGAACAGAGAAAGTGATGACTAAACAATAAATACTAAAACAATGTGGAGAATTAAGTGGAATCAAAATGGAATCACTTAATGTGTCTGTGTATTGTCTGATTTATTACAGGTCAAACTTCCTGCTTCAAATTAACCTTGAATCATTTCTAAGTTTAAATTTTTGTGACTGTTAACTGCAGTCAGCCGTCGCTGCCCTCCTTCACACACACTCCTTGATTGTGTCTGTCTGTGAGGAGACGTCAGATAAAACTGAATAAAATTTAACTTCCTGATGCACAAAGAGCTCGTCTGTAAAACAACATCCAAAATAAGACACCCAGCAGGGTGTCTTATTTATATATACTATACCCAAAGAGATATAGTTAGGTCAGCTACCTTAGTACTCTAAATACTGTCTGGTCTTGTCATGACTCGGTCTCGACATCTCAAAGTCCTGGTCTTGTCTTGACTACAGCACTGGTACATGTAAGAGTTTAGTATGCTTTCTGTCACCACATCGACACACCACACCTCGGCTGATAACGATATCTGTTACATGTTACATTCATATGCTGTTCATGCCTCCACCTACCTCACACACAGAAAGCAGCCTGCTGCGTGGATCATATTTATCCTCTGCAGCACTACACTATCATCTACAAATGTTACTGCTCTGATTGTGTTTTTGTGTGACGCGGCAAACACCTACACACCAACACGCATACATGCCGGCACACCAACACGCCTAACCTAGAACTTATATCAACCAAACTTATTGTGTTCTCGACATTATTGCTCGCTATATTCACTGCTTTGGAGATAAAGGTTATATAGCGTGGTTCACTCTGTTCTTCGCTTGAGACGGCCAGCAAAATTAAAATAAGCCGTTTCTCGATATTGTTGGTCCCTCTAACATCACAGTGCAGGGTTTGGTGTTGGTTACCACTAAATGTACAGTTCTTCTGTTCAGTTACATCCCTTGTTACATAGGTGATCTCATGAACTGCACAGTCTGAGGACATTTTTATTAGTTTGGTGATTTTCTGAACCTGGAAGAACCGAACAGAAGACGAGTGTGTGATGAAAACACAGTGAGCTTCTAGGTTAGGCGTGTTTGGTGTGTGGATGTGTAGGCGTCTGCTGTAGTGCACCAACAGCAAACAACTCCATGTTCACGTGCGACGTGCACATGCTGTATATGCATGCAGTCACTGATCAAACTGTAAGCTGTGTGTGTTGCAGCGAGGTGTACAATGTTAGCTGGCTGAGTAGTTTGACACCTCATCTACGCGATTTCATTTTTCAGATAGAAAAGAAATGTATCCACACAGAGCGTTAGTAGCTGCAGGACTATGAAAATAAAAGATGAGTACTATACCTCACATTCTAAAATACACACAGGACAAGCAGTGACTTGAGTCAAACAGGCCCGAATGTTGCTGCACTGCTGGCAGCTCTGCCATGACATCACCAGACTTTATCCCACCATGTTTGTCTGCTCTCTGTCTTTGTTCTTGATTAGTGCCTGCAGGTCATCTTTTCTGGATGCACACACCCCCAACACGTTTCGCCATTCCTAGTGGGAATGTATGTTGCCTGAAAGGCAAAACACAGGTCACAAAATCCAAACTGACTCACTGGATTGTAAAACTGAAGTTCTCCTCTAACTAATGTCTGTCTCCCTTAATCAGAGACATCACCTACTGTACTCGACAGTGCTGCCACCACGACTCAGGACAACACCACCACCAGTGCCTCTCCCATGCCCAAAGAGACTACAATGGCTATTGCTACCACACATACCCCCACCACCATCCCCACCACCTCTGCACCTGTCCCGGGCTTCCTCAATATCACATGGCGGAAGAAGTGTGAAGGAGTTGTTAAAATGATGCTTCACCACCACTCCAAAGTCTTCGCATTTCCTGTTTGTCACCAAAGTCACGCAGATTTCCCGAGTCTTTTTGGAAATGTGTGTGCGAACAAGAAAGGCTGCGAAGGCAAAGCAAGATGGGCGAGTGGAAACAAGGACACTGAGGGTTATTCCCTCAAGGAGAGATCAGTGAAGACCAGCTGTAAGGCACTGGAGGTCAAGTGCAACAGTGAGTCTACCGTAACTCTGAGATCATTTCATGTCCTCTTTCTGTCCTGTTTAAACACGTTATCTAAAGACACACTGGGTTTGTCATCACCATCACTGTTAACCCAACTGCAAACTATAATGCTTTAAAGTCCTCATGAAGTCAAACCTGATGTTTTTGTCCAATCTGCCCTCTGTTGTCCAGTTTCTGAACCAACACTGTCAAAAAGTCATGTTTTCAGTATTTTCAGGCATTCTTCATGCTATTTTCTGAAGCTGGCAGAACCAAACAGAAGACGAGTGTGTGATGAAAACACAGTGAGCTTCTAGGTTATTTCCTTGTGAACCGTAAAAAGTTGTTGATGACATCATCACTGCACTCAGGGACGTGCAATAATTTTACATCCAATCTCTCTTCTGACACTGCTGGAGCCGAGTGCTTCCTGTTTGATACAGTCTATGAGTGATTGTGAGGGCTGCTACAGCCATCTATGGCTGGGCCTCACTGATTACTGTACAAAAGTGTAACTTTATAACTTTATTCAGTGTTTTTTTAATCAAACTGGATCAGAACACACTGTTTCCAGATGGCCTAATCACTAGCTAAAGTAGCTAATTAACTGCTGCTAACTGAATCTACCATTATCAAGCAGCAGAACTGCAAGGACTCCAAAACCAACAAGGAATAACATTACTCTACCAAGGTGATTTAGGGGCTTTCTTGATGGAAAGAATTGCTAGCTAACTTTATCTGTCATGTAACTAACCAAACTGACTCAGCCCCAAGATGCCAGGAGCCAAACCCGGCAAAAACCACATCGTATGCTCCCTATCTGTCACTATCCACTGCTGGTTTCAGAGGTTGTGTCATTCCACGGACCATCCATGTTCACTGGAAGGTAGAGGCTAACAATAACTCATACTGGGTGTCCGCGGGGTGTTATAAAGTATAAAAAGGTAGTAAATCAACATAGTGAAATTTAAGGCCCTTAAAAAGTATTAAATGTCTGATTTTTTTTTTTTTTAAGAATAGCACGTGATTTGTTTAAGTTTGTTAAAAGTTTGCAGAATTCATTACATAGACTGTCGTAGCAACTTCTCTGTCATTACTTCTGCCATTTAGAGTTCACAGAGGCCATTTATGAGGTCAGTGTATATCTGAGCAGGGGGTGATGTTTCTATTGGCAGGTTGTCACACAGCCACACAGTTTAAAGCGTGTGTGACCACACACCAGGCTGGGGTCTAAACACGGAGCATCAGCGCTAAAGTTTAGCTGCTTGGCTAGCATCACATAGCTGTGATGTCATTTTGAGACTCGGTTTGTAAAGTTTAGTCAAGACGCGAGAACTCGTCTGACACTGCTGTTTTTGCTTTATATGTGAAACGACTCCACTCTACATTATTGTGTAAAAATGGCATTCAGCGTCGCTCCCTCTCCTCCGGCACTGTGAGTTAACATGGTTACGGGAACACCCTGGGACTTTGTAATGATTCTCAATAAGATGCTTGTGGTTTGTATGATGGTACAAAATCACAGAATACTGAAAAGTTCCGTACATGGTTGATTGCTGGAGTAAAACTTGAAAGCTTTGCACAAAAAAGTTTGATTTCATAGACTGAAATTGACATTGAACGTGTGAAGTGTGAATAGAACAGCTGTTCACAAGAATCCTCCTGTAAGACACTGTAGGTCAAGTATACTTGATGTCTTCATTAGAGAACATGCTTATGTGTGGAGTGCTCCTGAACTCTTATGCATTCTGTCATCTTTAGCAGATATCAAGTAGCATAACACAAATTATGTAGATGCATCTATCTGCAGTGTTCAGTTGACTGACAACTTGATGGGAGAGCAGCCATTAATATCAGATTTCTGTTTGCTGCTAGTACGTCCAGTACACCGCTCCAACCGAGTCCCACCACCAGTCAAACTACCAGTGCAGCCATCACATCTTCTCTGAAAGTCACTTTGGATAAAACCGTCAGCTAAATGACTAAATGTAAATAACTAAGGGATTGTAACAGTGCATGTGCCCTTCATTTATCAATCCTGTTTTTGCTATATGACTAGATGCACGTTGAGGTTTTAAAAAATATTTAGAAGGTATTAAAAAGGTATTAAATGGTATTAAATTTAACCTCAGGTTTCCTGTATAAGCCCTCTCATAGTGCTACTTGTACTGCATAGCTTGGGCTGTAATGCATACTCACTATTTCGCTAATATAAATGTTCCTCCATATCTGACTGTTCTTACAGGAAACGTTAAAATGAGGACTCAGACAGTGCTCTGCTTTCTGTTTTCTATTTCATGCAGGCTTTATGATTCAGTCAATTGCTATAGTTTGTAACGTACCAGAAAAATGCTGCCAATATCTGAACTCTTGGGCAATTTAAGAGCACTTCTGTCATTTTTTCAGATTATTTTGGACACACACACACACACACACACACACTTAATTGAGACAGCTGAAGAGTGACAGGAAATGTGGGGAGAGAGGTGTGGAATGACATGTGGGAAATGGCTGTACAGGACAGGATTTGAACCTGACCCTCCACAGCAAGCTTTTGCATATGGGGTGGCTGCTCTACTGACTGAGCTAAACACTGCCCAAACTCATGCTTTTACACTAGTGCAAGCTCACTTGCCACCTCCAAAAATTTCAATGACAAAATGGCGCCAGAGGAGACTTGGAGGAGACAGTGTACCTAGCCACAGAAGACACTTTTCAGGCTTTTTGAGGGGACACTTGTGAAGGTAGACAGGGGTCTTGTCATGGTGGCAGTCTGACAGCAGCCTTCGGTCTCTTCTTCTTCTCTGTCTTTATGTCCATAAAGGCTACTGAGCACAGTTGCTTCTGCCACCACGCCACCTCGCTGCATTTCCCCCCACCACAGGCCTCAAGACTTCCTTCCTAAAACACTAACACTCCCCCAGTGCTCTAAACTCATCATCTGAGCAGCCTGGCTAACAAACTTAAAATTTAGTTAAAATTAGCTAACAGCAGCTAGTCAATTTCACCAAAATCAGTCAAACAGTTGGTGGTGTGTGACTTAGTGCTGGAAAGTGTTACATGCTTTTCACAGGTGAAACGCCAGAGCGCAAAGTTACAGTGTGTGTGTGTGTGTGTCCAGATGAGGTCACTGAAGATCTAGCTGGGAAGCTGCAGACCCACAAAGTGGTGATAGCTTTGCTCTGCTGTGTGCTGCTGATCTTGATACTCGTCCGCTTCACCAAACCCACCGTCAAAGCCCTGCAGAAGAGATGTGAGTACACACCAACAGACACACACACACATAACACAAAGACATGCACATATGTGCACGTGTACACGTTTTTTTGTTTTGTTTTATTTTTTTCACTGCAACCAGTTCTGACCTGAAAACAGACATTTTCAGATTAAGACTCATCAGATTAAAGATTATGTCTAAGAAAGATGCTTTAAATCCAAATAATTCTGTCAGACTGACACGACACAGTAGAACAGACTGGTATATATATATATATATATATATATATATAATTAAATAGAGTCTGGACAAACAAAATATAAAGGAGTGAACGATGGACAGAATATCACACGAGATCTTTGCTACACAACGACTACAACTAATGTTGTACATACAATATCTTTTTTCCTGCTCTGAGAGTCTCAGTTTTTCTCTATAACATAGAAATATATTTAAGTAACCACAAGTCAAAGCTAAAAACAATCTTTAGGTATCCTTCCATAAGATTTCTACTCTTAAAAGCTCATCAGCTCTGAAGCGATTGAAGGTGACCCAACAGCTCAACAATTGTCTTCAGGTTCAAATGTTGCTAAACCTTTATGGTTGCATTAAAGGTCCAGTCTGTAGAATTTACAGTAGTTGCATCTAATGGTCCGCTGCATTGCAGCCTCCTCACATCACCCTCACCTTCTTAGTGTAAAGGAGAAACAACACATGAAATGTCCTATCTAGAGTCAGTATTCAGTTTGTCTGTTCTGGGCTGCTGTAGAAACACACCGTTTCAACATGGCGGCCTCCATGAAAGAGGACCTGCTCCCATTGTAGATATGAAAGTATAATTATTAACTGACAAAAATAAAAGGATTCTTATTTTCAGGTGATTATACATGCATGAAAACATAGTTAGGAATATTATTTTCCATGCCTCCCTTATTCTGAAAATAAAGGCCTCAATTCTTACACACTGCACCTTTAAAGAACATGATATTGTCTGTCTCCAAACAGAAACGTTGTGCGCATGTAGAATCATTATTTTTGCTTTTTTCTTGCTAGTATTGATAATTAGGAGATAGATAAGGAGAGGTAAGAAAAATATATTTTCTTGTGATTTGAGTGAACCGACCCTTTAAATTAATGACTTAATCAATAACTGTAGCTGTAAAATAGAAGCATTTGGGTTTTTTTCTTTTTGTCCCTTTTCCCACCATGTTTAACCAAAACAGAGCCCCCTATAGGTCAGTGCTGAGAATGCACTGTCAGTGATCCCGGCAGTACTTGCATGCATGCTCAGTGTTTTGGTTGTTTTGTTGTTGGTTTTTTAGTATCAGACAAGAGGCAGAGCCGCTGGATCGGACCCACACAGAGTCACAGTGGTGAGTCTGACACACACACACACACACACACAAATTTATCTTGACTCAGTCACAACCATACGCCATCTTCTGCCACAAATATTCCATAGCACACTACATATGGATTCATCCACATCTGAAAATAGTCCCAGACAAGTGAACGTTTGAGTAACGTTTGATGAAAAGCATTGATCTTTGTGTTTGTCTCTGATCTGTTCATGTCTCTAATCCGTTCATGTCTCTGTCTCAGTATCTTACCATCGAGGAAAAACTGCAGTGAAAAACAACGACGGAGACAAGAGATGGTCCTACCCTGGTAACACACACACATGCACACACACACACACACATTATATACAGTAGTTAGCTGATGTCTCCTCCAGCAGTCCTTACGTTGGTTTATTCTTGCTGCTCTTCTTGTGTGTCATCAGCTTTGGAGCGACTTGCAGTAAGGGACAGCAGAGAACCTTCATCGAACAGGAACAGTGACTGCAACTACTGATGCATCATCATCATCGTCATCATCATCGCCATCGCCATCGTCATCGTCATCATTATTATATCTCAAGTCAATTTAGCAAGCCTCTTTATACATCAACCAGGAAACTGTCAAACCAGAACAATTTCTATCAGTATGAGTGAAGGTGTGTCAGGACGTCATATTTGAATGGAACAAACAATATTTTAGGAAACACACTTTTTGTTTGTCATTGTATATTGTGCTCTTACATTCTGCTTTAGCAGTTAGCACTGGAGCTACGTCTTAAATAACAACAGCAAAGTGACTGCACACAGGAAGTCCTGGGTGGTGTTGTGGTGGTTTTGAGCTCCATCCAGGTGACTCTTGGATGTGTAGGTGACTAGCTTGTTTGCTAACAAGCTCCAACATGTAAATCAGTCAACTCCGAGGTTGTTAGAAGGTTTATTTCTTTCTTTCATGTTTTATTCTTCCAGTCTTTGAGTCCTGCCATGATAGATACATCCAGGATGTATGGGATCTCTGTTCTGGACAAACAGCGGTAAAGCTAAGAAACTAGAAACTCACAAAGTGACTCAGTAATAGCAAAAGACGTTTCCAAAGTGTTGGAATGTTCCTTAAATCATAAAAAAACATTCCTCAAAAATATCTGAGAATACCGATTTAATAATCTCTTCTTCATTGACACTGTGATTAACTGTATTTCTTTTGTTGTTACCACTTTTTAATTATATTTTCAATAAAAATGAAAAAGATCTATGATGTGTCTGACCTGATTTGTTGTCTTTGAAGTAGGTGAATGGAAAATGTTGTAGATTTTGGAGAAGACAAAGGCAGAGAGGAGAAGGAGGAGGAGAGAGTGAGAGACGAAGGTGGTTTTCTAAGAGCAGAGATGTGGTTTCCTCTGCCGTTGACACCGATTTCCTGTTTGTGTTATTTCTGTCATAACCTCTATATCTTCCCTCCTATCCACAGTCTCCTTCTCTCTGTGTGTTCCTTGTTGTCTTCTTGTGTTTCTTTCAGTCACTCCTCATCATCTGTCTCTTGTCTTTTCTTTTGTCTGCATCTGTTCTTTTCTTTCTCTTCGTCTCCCACACAGTTGAAGTCAGGGTTGAGGATGTCAGTGCTGGTGCTTTTCTATAAGGACCAAGTCAGGCACATTTTGAGATTTAGTGGTAGGTTCATAAATGAAATTAAAATAAAAAAAAAAAAAAAAAAACTTCAACTGCTGTAAAACAACTTCACACCAACTATTGCAGAGCCCTGTGAGGCCTATTCAGGGTCTTTTTTTTTTTAAAGATTATTTTTTTTGGCTGTTTTATGCCTTTAATGATAGTGCAGCTGAGGATGGACAGGAAGCAGGGGGCAGAGAGAGGGGGAGTGACACGCAGCAAATGGGGTTGGATGCGGGAGTCGAACTGGAGCCGCTGCAACGAGGACTGTAGCCTCCATGCATGGGGCGGTCGCTTAACCCACTACGCCACGGGCCGCCCCCTATTCAGGGTCTTTAACTCAATAAAAGAGAGCATTATTATTCAGGCCACTAGCAGTGGCCATCATGGTTTTTTCTTCTTTGGTTGGCCCAGGATCTCATGAGACAGGTACTAGGGCGTCAGTATGGCTGCAGGATGGCAGACTGGTGTGGTGGTTCTGTGAAATGACAGGGCGCTGGATCCAGAGAAATGTGGATTCCAGCTTGGTCATGCAGCCGTAGCTCAGCTCTCCACCTGTACAGAGTCTGTTTTCTGTCTGTACAATTGCATCGCTGTTCTTTGCAGATGATGTGGTTCTGTTGACCTCATCAGATCATAACCTTGATTGCATACTTGAAGCTGAGTATGAAGTCTTTGGAATGGTATTTTTTTATCTTGCACCTATCTATCTCTATTAGCAAGGTTTTTTTTTGCAAGATAAGAGCACGGCAGTGATGAACAGTGACAACAAAGTGAAGACAACAAAGTCTTGCTTTACCTTCAAACGAAGATGGAAGATAAAGGCATCTTAAAGTTTGCCCATGAGACAGAACATCAGGCATCAGACAAGTTCTTTCTCTTCACAAGCAGAAACAACCTTTGTTGTAGAGTACTGACAGAGTTTTTTAGATATTCGTGTAAAAATGATTGCAGCCTCCCCTGAGTCACTTCCATCTTATCAACATATTTACTTACATGGACCACCAACCATGCACAATGGGAACCGAAGAATAAACTACAACCACCATAGCAAAATGTTCACCTATTTCACCTCACCCTCTTATTCCCTCTTATTTCTGTTGTAACACACACACAGATATGCAAAGAGGGTATGTGTTGTATCTGTACTTCATGCTGTTCTCTCTGTGTCTGTGTGTAGACTACAGTACAGTCAGTTTCCTGTGCGTGAGTGCATGTGTCCAGTGTGTGCGTCCATCCGTGTGTGAGTGGGTGTATTGTGCCTTGTCCTCCCCTCGTCAGGTCACGGTATGAGATGATAATCTGGCCTCATTGCAAATGTCCCATCCAGAGAAACAATGACAGATGACTGCAGATTACATCCACAGATTATCCAGCAGGAGATTGACACAGGGGGGCAGAAATGGAGGGATAGGAGGAGAAAGAGAGAAATATGAAGTACGTGACATATAAAGACATGAAAAACAGGAAAGAAGAAGAAGTCTAGGCAGGATATACTGCAGATGCATCAAAGTGGACATTTTACATTTTCAAGAACATTTTGTTCCAGAATGCTGGAAAAGACGTGCAAGATAAATGTTTTCACATCCTCATCTCATCTAAAGGTTAAAGTCTGACAGACAGGTGATCTACAGGCAGCACTGTGCAACAACACCAAACACAGAAACCATAAACATCAAATATTAAATTCACAATAAGCTGTGAGCCATCTGCCCAAATAAACCTCTACACAATACCAAGAAAGTTGCATAAAGGTTCCTGATATCTTACTTATTATAGATTTCAACATATGTTTAAAGGGGCGCGAATCAGAACATAAATAAAACAAAGTCAACAATCAAAACTTCACCAGCATCACAAAAAAGATATGTCTACTGCCTGAAACATACCCTGAAAGTTTCTCATCACTGGGGGGCACAACAAATGCAAAAAAAAAGAAAAAAGAAAAAAGGAGGCTTGGCATTGTTTGTCCTATTATAATAAAATATCATAACAGCAAATCATAACATTGTTGAACCCAAGTGGCAACATGATTGCAAAATGAAACCAAGGCAGGCGAAAACTGTCAAAACTGCTGTTCCTCAAATGGCCACTTGAGGCTGGCTCCAGAAGTGAGTCAGTCTCCATAAGTCTCCATGTTCAAATGTCCAACTTCACAGCAGAAATAAACATGATTACAGCCTGGTACAAAAAACAGTTTTGGTCTCTATAGCTAATTTCCCCGTTCATGACAACTGTACTGAGGGTGAATTTATATACAACTCACCTGCTCAGATTATATTAAAGCTTAAAGTTAAAGCTTTTTACAGCTTAAAGTAGTATTTTAACTGAACAGTAAAAAAAAAAGCAAAATGGCAGAACCTTGATTTAATACCACAGGATTTCTTTTGATGGTAATTTTTTTTGTATACTATCAAAACATGACAGTAAAAGACTGTAAAATATGGCATTAAATATTTCTGTGTTTTACTGTATCATGAACTTTATATAGGAATGTCAGTCACAGTTCATGAAATATTTTAGTCATTTACTGTCATGGATTGGCAGTTTTTCACTGTAAAATCTACAGATATTTCCAGTAGACTGGAGCTCGCACGTCAGTATCTGTATGGATATGTGACTTCAATGTCTCTATAAATTATGCCATCATGATAGTTTGAGTGTTAAAAAAAAGGATGCAGTCAAAGACAGGAGCGTAAGAAAATAGTAAATATATATAATGTTTGAAGCCACAATTTTATTTGTATTTAGCCCTGTGCCTCCCAGCCTTTTTGCATTTTCACCTTTTTGCTGGAGTATCTCTTAATGTCATGTTTGATTATAATAACATTGTACTCGACCACTGAGATCTAGTAACAGAGCAACGCTGCTAAAATAGGTCCAACAGGGCAACAACCAGATGATCAGACAGAAGAAAGGAGAATAATAAAGACAACAGTGAACTCAGTTGGACCTTTAATAGTAGTTCATCATCTGCATAAAATCTCATCAATATCAGTGTTCTTCAGTGGTCAAAGAGTTCAACTGTCTGTATTTCTTGTCCTGTTGGACCAATATTAGGTGGTGTTGCCACATTCCAGATCTCAGCTATAACATTAGTGAGAGCAATGTTCTCCAAACTGATAGAACCAAAGGCTTCAACTACAGATGAGCTAAACAAACTGGATTCTTCGTGAGCAACTGAGGTGTGGAAGATGAAACTTCAGGTTCTCAGAGGACTTGATGAGCACAGACACCAGGTCCACATGTCTGCATATGCATTGTTGTAGTCGAGACCACTCAAACCAAGACCAAGTCAAGACCAGATAGACGTCTTGAATCTTGACTCATTGCTGTTAATGAGTTAATGTGATGTAAACATCGAGCATGCTGGATGAATGAGGGTTGTATTGAAACTATAAGTGCAGTGTGAGTATGTGGACGTCTCTTTAGAGGAATTCTGTTGCTGTTTTTCATTTTTTCTCTCTCCTCCGTTAAGCTCCTCTCTCAGTGTCGGATCCATTGTCCTCTAAGCCCCTTCTGCTGCTCTATTACCACTCTCAACACACACACACACACACACACACACACACACACACACACAGCTGTCACAGAGCGGGATGATGGGAGGAATATATATATATATATATATATATATATATATATATATGTGTGTGTGTGTGTGTGTGTGTGTGTGTGTGTGTGTGATGTGTCTCTCTCACAGCCTACCTCAGAGCTATGATTCTCTTTTTTGGTTATTATCATGTGACTTTTTGTGAATTTCATTTATTTTATTGACAGTGGATATAAAGTGGCAAGAAAACTTAAAATGATGCACTGAACTCTGCTCTTCTTCTCACATTCACGTCCCATTAATGCATTATCCCATAAGAACCCAGACCCATTTATCCTATATATATATATATATATATATATATATATATATATATATATATATATATATATATATATATATATATATATATATATATATATATATATATATATATATATATATATATATATATATATATATAGCTTTATACAGAAGAGTCTGGGACATTCAATGTGTTTGTTACACTGGTGTCACCATGGGTTCTTATGGGTTAAATTGCTGCTCTGCATCTCTCTCTGAATTCAAGCAGAGGTTTCTGCCTGTAAAAAGGATTTTTTTTTTTCTCGCCACTGTCGCCAAGTGCTTGCTCATGGTGGAATTGTTGGCCTCTGTAAATAATATTATAAAGAGTACGGTCTAGACCTGCTCTGTATGGAAAGAGAGATCAGGAGATAACTTTTGCTTGAATTAGCTGTGAATTTAATATGTTGAAATGGACAGTTTCACTGCTACATGCGTCCGTGTTTCACATTTTGGGAGCTCTATTTATAGAAAATGTCAGAAATGGGATATAATATTTATAAGTATGCTTACATTAGTGTATACATGCAAACATTATCTGTAACTGCTTATCCCCACTAGGGTCATGGGGGGGCTAGAGCCAGCTGACGTTGGGTACATTGGGCATATACATACAAAAAAACATTTACATGCATACATGCAAACTCCACACAGAAAAGCTGCAGCTGGAACCTTCTTGCTGTGAGGTGACAGTGCTAACCACTGCACCACCGTGCCACCCTTCATTAGTGTATAATGTCCTGAAAATAATAATCATTTTGTTTTTGTTCCGTTAGCAGGAGTCAGGAGACAAACTTAACGGACACCAGTCAGACCTTTCATGTTTTTGCACACTACACACACTGCCCCTTTTAAACCAGGCCAGACAAGGACAGTTACATAGTGTGACAACAGCTGTCCGGGGGCAGAGTCACCGTTCACCTGATTACATGTCAGTGCATCGTCATGATAGTGAAGTTGGTATTTCCTCATTTACAAACATGAAAATATGGTCACTGTGTGGTCAACACTGCCATCCAACACACACCATGTGACCTGTGACGAATAAAAATTAATAAAGCTCTATTGTGGAGGCGTCATGCTGGTCTGGATCCAGCTGACAGAATGGGATTTACATCACATGGCTCTGACGAGCACTTTAACTCCTGAGCTTCAAATGACACATTATCATCTTAATGCACAGCTGCTGTGTGTTTCATTGTGCAGCACTCGCACACTCCTTACTTCAGCGTGTATGCATGATTATAGTTGGTGCGTGTGTGTGTGGAGAAACCCACATTCTCCCCCATCCATCCAGACACTGTGATACATAGAGAAACATTTAAAAGAGTGACTTTTGCAGGGAATAGACTGGGATGGGACAAAAGGAATAACTCAGGGAGGAGGGGTGAGGAGGGGGAGGGAGGGAGGGAGGAAGAAGAAAAAGCTATAAGGACAAAATGAGACATAACAGAGAGAGAGGGAGGGGGGAGAGGATTATTTACCGTTTTAAAATGACTAAATCTGTATTGTGAATCTGGAACAGAGCGAGAGAGAGAGAGGGAGAGAGAGAGAGAGAGGGAGATAGAGAGGAGGAGGTTCATAGCGGCGGCAGACAAGCAAAGAGGCAAAGAGGAGTGTGAGAGAAAAAAAGAGCATATAGCTGTTTATGTTGTTTATTTTGAATAGTTCTTATTGTGAAGTTTTTTTTTTTTTAAACCTGCTTCAAAAATGGCTCGAGGACAAGATGTAATCTGGACATGAAATATACAGATACAGGTGGGTAAAAGGATGGAGCAGTGTGTGTGTGTGTGTGTGTGTGTGTGTGAATGTGCGTGTGTGTGTGTTGAGCAGAACTTGGTGTCGTATCATCTGACCTGTTCACAAAGACTGCTGTCGTCAGCAAAAACATAGATAACACACACACACACACACATTAGCTGCATGTCTGTTGCCTGCTCCTTAACCAGAACATAGTGAACATCAACCCATTTCCACCCAGCTGTGAGAGTGTGACTGTATGTGCATGCATGCATGTTCCCTCGAATCGCCCATTTTGAATGTGACATTAGCAACACGTTTGAAAAAGAGTTGCACCGAGTCATGTTTACCACTGTTCATCAGCTCTTCTTTAACAACTCTGTAAGCTCTGTGAACTGAGAAGACTTTGCTGTCATCTTCAAAGTGGAAAGTTTCTCCTTTGTGTCCTTTGACATACGTTTGACAGGTTTGACATCATCTGGTCGTCCCTGAAGAAGACATTGACCTGGCAGCATATGTTGCTCCAAACCCTATAGACCCATCAATGAACTAACCACTCAGAGCTCTTGATTTTCAAAAAGAAGTGGCCTCTGTTTGTCTCTGGTTGAAAGCTACAGTAGTAGTGAATAAGTGAAGACTGTTTTATCAGGTCATTTTTAATGGAATATTCTTTCATTATTTGCAGATGGTAAACTGTATTAACATAGTTCAGATATAGAAGAATTAGAAGCACCAGAGATTGTGGTCATGGCAGCTTAACCTCACATCCTTAAAGGTCCAGTGTGAAAGATTTAGTGAGGATCTATTGGCAGGACTCGGCAGAATTGGCAGAATTGTTCATGTTGTCTTAAAATGAGCCTTTTATATTTTCAGTTAGAGTGGGTTCTCCTCCCTAGAGTCTGCCATGTTGAACTGCCATTTTTCCACAGAATAGACAAACCAAACTCTGATCTAGATATGGCCTTTTGTTTTTTTATGTGAATTTCACAGCCAGAGTTTTTCCTGGAAGGAGAGGGTGAGGCGTGGGAGAGGGACTGCTAGGTGCCACTAAATCTTCTACACTGGACCTTTAAGTACAGCTTAGGTTAGGGTCAAGCATTTCCTGTGCCAGTAGAGAATGTTGTGACTGGATGAGAATAATGCAGAATAGTGTCATACTGATTTCATCGACATGTTGTCACATGTTGCTGCATCATCAGGTTTGTAGGGATGGCAGACGTCAGTTGGGCCTTTGTGCGGTGGGACAGAAGAGGAGTTAGCACGCTGCTGCTCCTTTGGATTTTCATAAAATGTGAGTCTTTGCTGCCTGCAGACATTCATTCATCTTCAGAATCACAAACATTGTCTAGAACAGCCACAATTATCTAGCAAAGTGGTCACCTTTGCCTGGTGAAGTTTAGTTGTAATTCCTTGTCCACAATCTCCAAAGAATAGAGGGCAGATTGTCCCAATGACGATGTAATGCAATGTCCTCAAAGATGTATAGTAAACAGTCATACCAAGTGGTTCCAATAGAGAATCGATCAATTTGTATGAGGACACGGGATGTCTTCTACGTCACTGAAAAGTCCATTCTCATTGTTTGTGAGCTGGAGGTTTGAAGTTTCCACATCACACAATCATCACTGTGAAACGAGGTTTATGTTTTCCTGACTTTCTAACATGCATACATTTTCCTTCAGTCCCTCCATCCCTCCTGCAGCCTCCTCTCCCTCTCTCCCTGCCAGTCCACATGTCGGTCATCCCTCCTCCCTGGCAGTTCCTCCCTTTGTCCCAGGCGGAGCTTGGCCCTCTTTTCTCCAACTCCAGCCCCTTCTCCTTCTCCCAGAGCCTGTTCATGGTGCCCCCACACAGCCGGGCTCCCAGACCAGGCCTCCAGGCTTCATTTGGCCCTTACTCGGTTACACAGGTAAGCAGACAAGTGAGATGACTGAAGATGAAGCCCATTTTACATCAACCGCTGAAGCTAACAGGCTACATACTTGTGTTTCTCCTTCCATAGCTCATGTCAGAGCCCACACCCTCTCTGTCTCCACTTCTGTCTGCCTCCCTCCTCTCAGAGCATGTGGACAGAGAGAGGGATGAGAGGGGGAAGGAGAGCTTCAGGGTGAGGACACTGTTCCACAAGCGGGGTGACACCAGTGCCCGAGAGACCTGCATCACCCTGCATGCCTTCAAGGAGACAGAGGAGCACAAGGCCTCCTGTATGGCACAGGTGAGATACTTTCTCACTCATTCACTTCACCATTTCCACTTTCCTCTCTTTAATCTGTCCACCCTGTTTCCCAGCCTCCACTGGGGCTGTGCGTGGTAACTCTGACACTGCCCAGTGACTGGTTTGAGGGTCAACGCACCAACCAATCACATCAGGATTTGGACAAGTGGCACAGTAACGTCCACCGCCGTCGCTCGGTGCAGAAGCAGGAATGGCATCGGGGCGGGCATCATCACAGCGGTTCAAGGTGAGATTCTTTTAACAGTTAAACATTCATTTTTTCATCTTGGCTCTTCACCTTGCCTCTCTCCATAAGGAAACAGCACACCCAGCACAGCAGGGAGGGATGAAGGTGGACTCCAATTTTATAGGTGCATGCTGGGTAGTGTTCCTGTTCCTAGAACAGCAGCAGTAGTAACACTAGATAACTTCATCAGCGACAGCATAGCTATTAGGTGAGCAACAGGCATGGAGGAAGAGGGTGACAACAGCGCCACGAGTCTAAGGTCACGTTGGATGTATGTAGTAATGTGAGTGAAGCAGCACACTCCACCTGTGAACTGGCTCCATTTGGGAATATCCCGATTGTTCCCACAGGAAAGCTCAGTGAGGTGTGGGTTATCGGCATGTTATATCATGACACTTTCCAAACAGAGCAGGTCTAGAACGTACTCTTTTAATTTGCAGGGATTCATCAATTCCCACCATGAGCAAGAACTTGCCAACAGTGGTGAGGACAAACTTTCTTTTAGAGATACAGACCTCGAGCAGAACCAAGCAACCATGAATTGTAATTCATTGTAATTGTACAATATGTTTGTGTTGATTGTTCTGTACATGTGACATCCATTGCACGTCTGTCCGTCCTGGAAGAGGGATCCCTCCTCTGTGGCTCTTCCTGAGGTTTCTTCCACATTTTTTCCCTGTTAAAGGTTTTTGTGGGCAAGTTTTTCCTCACTGGAACCGAGGGTCTAAGGACAGAGGGTGTCACTCCCTGTACAGATTGTAAAGCCCTCTGAGGCAAAATGTGTTTTGTGATTTGGGCTATACAAATAAAATATGATTTTGAATTTGATTTGAAGCTCACTCAACTATTTTTATTATATATTTTTTTTTAACTATAATTATAATTGGAATCTGATCAACAGTACTACTATTATTACTACTACTACTACTACTACTACTAATAATAATAATAATAATAATATGATAGTAATAATATATGTAGTGGATGTCATGCAGAACCACAGCAGCAGCCACGATCCATGAGAACCTGCTGGAGAACACAGAAACTCCAGGGAAGAAGAGGTTACTTGAAATGACATTTTAAAAATGTGTCATTTAACTGTTATAGATGTAGAATTTTATGAATTTTGGATGTGCAGGAAAGAATGAAGTCACCTCATCGTTTCTTTGTCCCATCCATTAACCCCAACCTCGTCCAGGCATTCTTGATCTTTATCCTCCGTCCCCTGACCGTTTTCTCTCGACGCACACCATATGTAGACACTGATCAAAACCAAAAATGTGTTTTTGGGGCGTTATTCATGCACCGTTCGGTAATGATTGATGACGATCTGTGATGATATCTTCATTCAGATACCATTCAGGTGTTGACGAGGACACTCAGAGGGATCTACCACAGGCCCTCCGATACCAACGTGGCCCCACCAGAAACCAGATACAGCTTTACTACTCATCCTTTGACACTGTCGCCAACTCTGAGCTGTCACCACAACGGTATGTGATGAGAGAGTTTTTATTTTTCATAAATTCAGAAATTCATCATCTGATCTGTCCCTCTGACCATCCAACAGATGTGTGGAGGAAAGAGCAGCTCCTTCCCAGCGGCAACTTTTCCATATTAAAGCAGTGACACTGAAGGAGGAGGAGAGGAAAGAAAGAGAGGAGAGCAGGACCAAAGAAGAAGAAACCTGTCTGAACGGGCAGGAAGAGGAGGAGTTTAGCTTGGACTCCCATGTTGTGGTTCGTTATCAGAAAGGCCTGGTCCTCATAGGACAGCCAGCCAAGGTGTCTGTGAATCTGAGAACTAACTTCAGTGCTGAGTTTGTTGTCATAAGGTAAACACAGAATGGTGTCAGTACAACCCACATTCATGTTCTTAAAATACTGTCTTGTATAACAAACTGTTAACACACTCCCTTTAATCTGACAATCTGTGTGGGTGTCTTCAGGTTGAAGGTGAAGAAGGGCTTGGTGTCAATGGTGGCTCAGAGAACTCTGACCTCTGACCTGTGGGCAGTGACACTGGAAAAAAGCCAAGGCTCCAAGCATGATGTGTTGTCCATCTTCTGCCACAAACACAACACGGTCAAGCACACACACAAGTAGGACAAGATTTTGATTCCAACTCAGTTCAGTGTGTCAGTGAGCCAGTACAAAAATGTGTGTGCTTTGAAACAAGCCTCCTTTAAAGTTTGTGTGTTTTTGTCCCGTCTTTTAATCAAACTGGATCAGATTTTATGGAGAAAATGTCTTCTGGTTTTTGCTCTAATGTCCTCCAGCTGCTCAGCTTCAGCTCTCTAAAGCTTTATCCTAACTAATTAACTGTTACTAACTACATTTGCCCTGCAGTCCCACTCTCCTCCAGCAGGTGGCGTGTCTGTCAGTCGACGGCCTCAGGCAGCGCTTCGGTGTTGCCATGGCAGTGCGTGCTAACTGGTGGGTGGAATACTCCGGGCATAGAAACCCCGAATCGCCACACAGGGCAGCAGAGAGTATCTTCTCATTTGCTGATCGACACATCTTTGGAATCGCTCCCATTACAGAGGTGTTTCATCCTTCATTCATTCATTCATTCAATCTCTCAAATCTTTGAAATGTTTTTCTAATCTGACATGTTTTAACATCACTTGGTGTGTTTTCTGATCCTGTCATCAGAGTAACACGATCATCAACACGGCCATACTGACAAACCAGCCTGTGTCACTTCCTGTCATTGTGCTGGCCGTAAGTCGTGATGGGAAGGTGTCCGACGTCACCTCTGCTGTCACGTGTCACTCTACCAATGAGAACATTGTCAAGGTTCGCTCCAAGTGTCTCAGTGAATGTCGTGTAATGTTAAAAAGTGCAATAAAAAGATGAGTCCAAACAAATAGATTAAATAAATTCAAATAGAGTGACTATTTGCAGGGTCAAGAATGAACTAATGCTCAACTTTAGCTTAGAACAAAAACTGGGAGCAGTTTCTTCCACCTTTTTTCCTCACTGGAACCGAGGGTCTAAGGACAGAGGGTGTCACTCCCTGTACAGATTGTAAAGCCCTCTGAGGCAAAATGTGTTTGTGACTTTGGGCTACAAATAAAATTTGATTTGATTTGATTTGATTTGATTTATGCTGTTCACCATACTAATTGTTATAAAAATATTGATTGCTGCAGCTTTAAAGATTTGTTATATTTAAACATTCAATTAGGACAGCAATCCTTGACTTCATACAGAACTGTTCAAAACTACTATAATATGTCCTCTGTCCATCTCGATCCTAACTGCAGGTGACCAGCGATTGTTCCACCCTCTTTGTGGATGGTAGTGAGTCAAGTTTGGGTAACACCTGTGCAAGGGTGGAGTTTCTATTGGGCACACTCCATGGCTCTGTGTGCCTAGAGGTGTGGGCTCCCTCTGTGCCCCTGCGAGTCTCCTTGGCAGACCCCATTCTCAATGCCATTGATGGATGGAACCACTTCACAGAGACTGGGTAGGACATAGCCCCAAACCCCAATGTGTCTCCACTGTGTTTCTCTTTACATACAGCATGACCACAAACACACTGCGAGCCTGTTCACACCTTGTATTGCATTTGGATGATTCGATTACAAATGGACAACTCTACGTATGTTACACCTTTCAGTATGTGTCTCCAGCTTAAGCAATATTCCATTTTGGTCTCACACTCACTTTTAAGGTCCTTGTGTGTGTCTTGTCTCCTCAGGTGTGTGCCGGTGTATCAGCGTTCTTCAGTCCAAGTTCTGACTCAGTTCACAGCCCAGGACTCCCACAGCAGAACCACACATCTCCTGGGCTCGTCTGATTGGTTCGTGGATGTTACCGAGCTGGTCCTTAACTTGCTGAAAATAGAAGATCCTCTAGTGGCTCGCCTTGGCAGAGAGAGCAACTTGATTGGTTTACAACCAGGAAAGACATCACTCAATGTAGGTGATCATCGTCATCATCATCAACATTATCACCATTATCATCATCATCATCATCATCATCATCATCATCATTGTCGTCTCACTCTCTCTCTCTCTCTCTCTCTCTCTCTCTCTCTCTCTCTCTCTCTCAGGTCATCTCAGAGCAGTGGGATGGTGTGCTCGGTAGATGTGATATCACTGTGACCTCTGACCCTGTTACCCCCGGGGACCTATCTGTGCAGGTGGTCAGCGGCCTTGGCATGTCAGTCATGGCAAATTCCGCCCACCCTTCCATGATCACAACAACAGTGACCGCCTACAACATCCTGTACAACCATAAGCAGGTGAGAGAAGGGTTGATTTCAGACATCTTCACTGTAATCCTCACATGAAGTAGATACCCAAATAACAGTGAGTATGACACAAGTATTACCTATTACCCAGACACTATAACATGGCTCATTTAGTAGCATTCTTGATGGATTAAGGTCCACATCTTGACATTTTAGTGTATGAAATCAAAATATTGTGTGCATATCTACCTCCCTCTACTGGTTGAAACCAGGCTATTGCAAGTGAATTTTGTTATTGGCTGATCTGGAGGCAGGTGATGTATATGATGGCCAACAAACCAAGTTGCCCTGACAATATTTAAACCTACACAAGCCTAAACCATGACATTTTTGTGTTTTCACTGCTGACTTTCCCTGCAAATGTTTCACATGAAACAACTCCAACAATGACAAGGACAACAGGAGTCAAGGACAGTATTTCTTTTCTATTTCTTTTTCTAATGGCTGTGTATGACATGAACCTGTTGGTGTACCGATGGGATTCTTATGGGAGTCTTATGGAAAAGTACATGATACTGTATTTATGGAGACAACAGGTACACATGCAGAAAGTGCTGAGTTTATATCAACAACGAAATACATAGAACATGGTTCTTACTAAAATCATATATGTTATAAAAGCAGGGAACATTTTGTTAGTCTTGGTTAAGGCTACTATTTTTTGAATTTACTGGCTGACAGTTAAAACCAACTGGCTTACAGTTCAGAAGACTTTTGACATCTGATCATCTTTCCATTTTATCTCTCCAGGAGGCGTCCATTAGCGTCTGGCTCCAGTTCAGTGATGACACCGCCTCCCTCCTCTCCTCCTTCAGTGACCTTCCCTTTTTCCTGCATCTCTCCTCATTGGCTGAGACAGTGGTCATGGTGACATCTGGCCCAAGCCAACGGATCTTCGCTCAGGGTGACGGAGGCGGGCCTTTACTGCGTGCAGAACTTCTGGTTTCAGCTTGCACTGACCAGCCAATCACCTCCAACTCTATCAGTGAAGGTGAAAGGGATTGGATGGACAATGGAGGAAGAGGCTGGACCAGGAGGCTGGCTAGAGGATCTGGTTGGATAAGAGTAAACCTAGACCTAGGCTTCCAGCAGCCAGTGGGGGAGAAAAATGAAGATGGTGAGGAGTTTGAGTTTGACATTTCAGACACACTGGTTGAGTCAGACAGTGACATCTATGTATCTAACTTTGACGACGATGAAAGTGGGAACGTAAGCAGTGACTACTCTGACAAAATGAGTGGGAAGATGATCGATAGAAACTGGAACACAGTGGGGAGCAGAGGGATGGTCAGTCGGAACAATCTGGAAAGAGCTATGCTGATCCCGAGTCAGGAGGAGAGTGTGTACTTCTCCCCTAGCCAAGAGAAAGAAGGAGAAGGGGAGAACGAAGAGGACGGAGGGCAGGGAGTTCAAGAGCTGGAGGTTGGTGTGGGCGCCGTCCTCTCTCTGCTCTGTCTCTCTGCCATCCTCTTCCTGGCAAACTGTCTGCCCTGTGCCCTTCGAGACAGGATGAAAGAGGGGGAGAGGGAAGTAGAACTGGAAGGAGGCACAAAGGAAGATGAGGCAGAAGAGAAGAAGAAAACAGAGGAAGAGGACAGAGAGGCGGAAGAAAGAAAGAAGACAGAAGGTGAACACAAGATAAAGCAGCCACAAGAGGAAAACAATAAAGATGATGTAAAGGAAGTAGAGATCATTTGTTGATATACGCTCAGGTTGAATACCGCAAACCACTGGTCACTTTAGAACAATCACAGCAAAGTCAGTATTGGAACACTATTAAACAGACTAAAGCATCGCTCTCTTGAGCACTTTACAGACTGTGATCACTCTGTTCAATGTTTGTCAACCAAAGTAAAACATTTTTTTTCTAGGGTAATTGTGTTGCATCACTTGGCTTGCTTAGAATGATGTGACACATATAAAATGAAAAATTCTGAGTTCAAGCTGAATCACATAGGTCCATCTCATTCCATCTAGTCTTTGTTCAATCCATTCATTCAGCCTGACTCAGAGCTTTTTGTGAACTGTTGATTAAATATATATTTAAAAAAAAAAAACTCAATCATGCTTTATAAGATCTCCACAGTCCCCATGAGAGCAGCCAACATACTGTACCATACATCAGGCATGTCCAAAGTCAAGCCCGGGGGCCAATCACGGCATATGATTTTGTTAAAGACAAAGAGCGATACGTTTTAAACTTAAATGTTAACAGACTTTGCATCACTCATAATAAGTCATGTTTAAAATGAACATGAGCTTCAGATTTGTACCAACTTCATGCAAGTTTAACGTATTCCTACAATTTATTCTGTTATCTGACTCCAGATGTGAAAGAAAGGAAGAACTGGTTTTTAGACTTGTTCACGCCTGATTGGTTGTTTAGATTTGGAGACATTAAAAAAAGGTAATTGTGATAATGAAAATAAAATTGTTATAGAACAGTACATTTGTAAGAAACTGTTATTGTTCATTTTTATATTTTTTAAATGTTAGTATTGGCCCCTGGACAGCTTCACATTGTCAAATCTGGCCCTCTTTCAGAGAAGTTTGGACAGGCCTGCCATACAGTGTAAATATGCTGAATAATAACTTTGTATGTAGAAAGTGTACGTGGAACCTGAATGTTTTATTTTCAGATCAGGTCATGTGTCATGTCTTCTGTCTTCCAGTTTCAGTGTGTTTCAAATAAAATGTGCTGTATGAGGCTTTCTGCTTTTTAAAGGACGGTCCTGATTAGAATGGAGAGATTCAAATTGACACAGTTCTTTCTGCAAAGAGATGTTAGACTAACTACCTGATCTAATACTTTAGGAACAAACATATAGACACATAATTCAAATTTCCAGTGAAAATGTGACAGCTGAATTGTCCTTTCTGCAAATACCAACCAGCTCGCCTCGCCTTCTGGTTCAAGCTCAATCCTTCAGTGGAGTTTTAACGTTAGGCACCTCAGTGTTAATCCACTAATCAATATGACGTCAAATAGATAGATGTCGCGAGGTTGTCCTTCGTAAGCAGAGTGGCGCAGCGGAAGCGTGCTGGGCCCATAACCCAGAGGTCGATGGATCGAAACCATCCTCTGCTAACTTTATTTTCTTCTCTATCATCAATGTCAGTCTCTTTTCTAACACGCGCCTAATGTAACAAACTACTACTACTAATACATTATAAATCCTTTATGTAATTTCACAAATACAAAATAGTCTCGCGCGCGCACATCTGTGGATACGTCATCACGATACGACGTACACCATACGACACCATTGTTAACACACCGGTCACCTCACGTCATTGTAGTGTTTCAACCAAAACCGCCATGTAACGTTAGCATTAAGTCCGTTAAGACTTAACTCTTGTACCATCCTTCAAAAAAAGGGACAAAAGTGTCCACATCCAAAAAAAAAACACTCTAAAATCCTCATACATTAATATTTTTTCTACTTTTTTTCATAAATCTCCTAAACAACTTCAGACCTGCTGAAAACTATCAAACATTCAATCATTTTCAGGATTTTAACCCTTTAAATGCCAGTTTAACTATTTGAAGGATTCATTATTTTTTACAAAAAAAAAACACAAAAAAATAATTATTTTCCATATAACTAATAGTAGGGGCATGGAGTTTTGGTGGTGAATAGAGTCTTGGACATGTCAAAGATCATCCACAAAACAGATTTGATTGCATTAGTATTTTTCATGTAATATTAAATACTTCCTTTCACCCTTTCAGAAATGAAGTTTCAGTCAAACAGTTTTAGTTATAGAAATGGTCATGCAACCATTATCTGCTAGCGACTCATCTGAAGAAGACACAAGCTTGGGTGGCGAGTCGGACATAGTCACCAGAGTCCTCCACTTCTGTTGGTGCCTCTGACCCTTCATAAGAAAGTGGAGAGGACACTGAGGAGCCGTCCATCCTGACAGAGTGGACACCAAAGAATGGACTAGTCTGGTCTCCATCGCATGCTGAGACATTGAGACGTAGCATGATTGTTGCATTTTCATTCTGTTGTTTTCAACACACACACACACACACACACACACAAAACACTCTTGGACCCCCCAGGTGGTCACACAGCTCCATAATATAACTGGCAAATATACAAGAATTTCATGCATCGGCCTACAGTGTGAAAATGGCTGAATCGGATGGAATACAGTGAAAAAGTCAAATATGACTACTTTTCTTCAGAATGAAACGCTGACATCCCAGAATGCATGGTTTTACACAACAATGACAGTGAGATTAAAAAATGTGGTTTGAATGGAGCTCAATGGGCCATTTTTGGCCCGAAGGGTGTTGAAATACTAATGCAATCAAATCAATTTTGTGGATGATCTTTGACATGTCCAAGACTCTATTCACCACCAAAACTCCATGCCCCTACTATTAGTTATATGGAAAATAATTATTTTTTTGTGTTTTTTTTTTGTAAAAAATAATGAATCCTTCAAATAGTTAAACTGGCATTTAAAGGGTTAAAATGATTGAATGTTTGATAGTTTTTCAGCAAGTCTGAAGTTGTTTAGGAGATTTATGAAAAAAAAGTAGAAAAAAATATTAATATATGAGGATTTTAGAGTGTTTTTTTGGACGTAGACACTTTTGTCCCGAAGGGTGTTGAAAGGGTGCCCAATGCACCAACAGAGTATAAAAGACACGTGAAAGTAAAAGACACTGGATTTGAAAAATTTCATTAAAAAGAAGATTCTCTGCAAAAATTCACGCCCCATCATCAGCCAAAATGATCACCAAATAAAAAAAAAAAAGAGAAAAATGGACAAAAATGGCCAAGGATGGTACAAGAGTTAAAATGCTTTTTATGGTTATATACCGAATGAACTGTAGCGTGTGGGTTTGTTTGACACGCGACCGGCAAACTTTGGTGACGCCAGACACACATCAAGTTATGAAACCGAGAGACGTTTATTCATAATATGTGGAGGCCCGCAGGGGTCATCAGAAAAAGACCTGCACTGCAGACAGTGCACACTGAGGGCCTATGATGTCACTGTACAATAAGAAACAAGCTGCAGTCAGCTGTACATTAAGTACATAAATAAAACCAAAATAAATTCAATGAATGTAAGAAATCTTTTGCCTCATAAAATGTTTATTGTGTATATTAACAAAATATAATTGACCTGTTCACAGTACAAAATCATTTGAAGCCAAACCTGGACACACCGGCTCATGGTGCTGTGGGACATACAAAGACAGCAAAGATTCAGTCACACCTTGAAGACACGACCGTATGAAGGGTATGATGTTCCTGCTGGTGTTTCTAACATTTCTTATAATCCTGAAAACTTACTTCTTGGCATTTTTCACTTGGAATGGCAGGATTGGTCTCTTTTGTTAACAGTAAATATACAAGTTGCAAAATTATTGATTATTTAAAAAGAAAGCACATCATAATGAAATGTGAACTCTTGTTTTCAGTCACTTTAATGTTCACACACCACTGAATCCTCTGCAGAACAGTCTGTTAGTTAAACACTTTACAGTTTATTAAAGCAACATTATGTAACTTCTGTACAATAAAAACAGTTTTAAAACATGTTGATGCCACACTGAGGTGACCAGGTGACTCAGTCATTCCAACTGTAACTTTGGGCTCTGTTTCGAGAGAAGTAGGCTACATAAGTCACACACCACCAACTGTTTGACTGATTTTGGTGAAACTGGATCATATTTTATGGAGAAAATGATTTCTGGTTTTCCCTCTGGTGTTCTCCTACTGCTCCGCCTCAACTCTCTGTGATTTACAGAGTTTCCTGATGGACAGTGCGGCCAACTATAGCTGCTGTTAGCTCAGTTAGTTGGGCTCTGTGAGATCAGAGCACCAGGGGTCTGTTAGTGTTTGTACTACAGGCGTTTTGGACCACTTGGAAGAAGAAGAGGAGGTTTACAGGCCCGGGGAGCTACTGGAGTTACTCCTGGACTAGTAAGTAATATTAGCTGGCTGCTCTGTCTTGTTTTGATGATTTTGCTTGACGTTTGGCTGTTAGCAAAGTTAATGATTCCCTACTTTTTGATCACATTAAAATTTAATTTCTACAAAGTAGACATTTGATTTGACCCCATTTAGCACAAGTCAAGTCTAGATGACATTACAACCTACAGCTTTCCAGAGCATACCACAATCAACATACCACTTGTAGAAAACATGAATCACAGTGAACATTGTGTTTGATTTTGTTTTTATAGATCAGCATATTACTGCATGGTACTGTAATGATTCAAATGAGTTGGCATTGAAGCTGAAGAATGAGCTGAAGAATGTAAAACAATGGTTTGGTCGTTGAGCTGTGCGCTGATTGCTGTGTCGTGTTCAGTGTCTGAGAGGCAGATGACACGTTGTATTGCTGCCGTACTATTCAATAGTAGTGGTGTGCGAATAAAACACTCCACAGTGTGTGTGATCAGCCTAACCCTCCTCTGGTCTGTGGTCCGCAGCCGGTGGCAGACTGCTGGTGTGTCCTCAGGTTGCAGATCCAAGCGAACCTCTTCCCACACTGCTCGCAGCTGTAGGGCTTCTCCCCCGTATGAACCCTCTGGTGCTTCTTCAGGTTTCCGGCCTCTGAGAAGCGTTTCCCACAGGTGTCACAGCGGAAAGGTTTCTCCCCTGTGTGCACCCTCTCGTGGGCCTCCAGATTGGACAGGCCGGAGAAAGCTTTGCCGCAAGCTCGGCATACGTAGCTCTTCCTGCGTCGCTCCCCATGCAGAGCACCGGCGGCCTGGTTTTTACTGTGGTGTGCCAGGAGGCTGGCCTGATGCTGTGTGGCAATAGCCACCTCAATGCTGGCCAGTGCAGCTGCATTTCCCCTGGCAGGTAAAGCTGGCTGTGGAGCCAGTGTGGAGCTCATCGTCCTACTGGTTGAGCTGATGCTTGTTTTATTAGCGCTGTCAGCTGCAGTCTGTGCAGAGGGAATTCTGAGTTGCTGCTGATAAATCCTGTTGCTGTTACGATGCTGCTGCTGCAGTAGCTGGGCACGTCTGATCATAGCTGATGTTCTGCTCCATGGATGCTGGGAAGATGGAGCTTGCATCTTCAAAGGTACAGACACAGAGGTCCCTGCAAAAAAGAAAAAGAAAAAAAGAAAACAAGTCAGCACATATTCATAACAGCATTCTCTCAGAAACATGACACAGCAACCTATGAAGCCTCTTCAATGGAAAGCAGACCGTCTCTTACCTTGTGACGTCGATGGCTGGACGTGAACTCTGGATGGAGAGGAGAAACTCTGCCCTCCACTCACTGCTGAGGAGACTGAGCCCTGTGGTTCAGATTCTACAATGATAACTCCATCCTGGTCACACTCGGCTGAGTCTTCACTGGTGAAAGAACACAAAGGGCCAGCAGGGGCTGATACAGAGTCACTATCAGGGGCCCAGCGGGTGAAGAAGGTCTCCAGTTCAAACAGAGAGTACTCAGAGCTCAGAGGGTTGTCATTACTGGATCTCTGTTGTTGTTGTGTGTTGGGGCTGGCTGGTGTGTTGGTGTCTGGTACCCTCAGCTGGACCGCCAGTACAACACTGGACTCTTGTGGGGGCGAATTAGGTGCTGCAGACTGGAGGGGTGCAGAGAAGAAATAACTCCATAAATTCATTAAAAATCAATAGAAACATGCACAGATGAACTGACATGATACAGGTTTAGAGCACTTAAATATGTGTACATTCAAATACCATGTGACCTTTCCTATGTCCTGCCCCTTTTCACTCTGCGATCCAATAACAGTTGAGCAAGCATTTTTAAAGTTCCTCCTAAATACCTTCCTGTACTTAGATATGCTGCTACTTAAGTGACTACCTATACAGAGTCAAACCTAAAGTTAGATAACTATGTAAATTAGCTAGCTAGATAGCTAATTTTAGACATAAGCTGTAACTAGTTAATGACTGATGTAGATTAGCTCGCTAGTTAGCCACAGTTTTGTGAACATTAACCATGTAACCAGTAGCTGGCTAAATATAGATTTGCTTCCTAGTTAACAAGCATTCTGCTATAATTAGCTATAAGATGTCACTAGTGAGCTAATGATGGATGGAAGAATAGTGACCACTTTGTGGAAGCCATAAGAATAAAGTTTACTGAGGTTCTAACCAATCACTGCTCAGTTATGGAGTGAAAAGGGGCAGGGCTTAAAAAAGGGGCAACTGTTTCCCTTAAAAGAGGAGATTTAGAGGAGTCGCAATTAGCTTAGCTTAGCATTAGCAGAGTAGAAGCAGGGAGAAGCCGCTAGTCTGGCTTTGTCTAAAGGTCGCAAACACACTACGAGTAACAACATGAGTAGATGTCACAGATGGTGTTTTTATGAAGCAGATTTTGGCAGGATGTTGTGATTTTATGGAGTCTTGTTCAGTCACAAAGTCTGTATGCTAAGAAAAAGTCCCCTACGACCACAATGTTTCATTTGAACATTATGTTTGTGTACTGATTAATCAAACAACATGTTAATTACAGTTTCAGAGCTCTTGGTAGGTGTATATTTTTTACTTTGGACAAAGTCAGGCTGTTTCATCCTGCTTTCAGACCTCATGCTAAGCCTAACATGGCTTTAATATGGTCTAATCTCCCTGGCTTTGAGATGAGGATTTGGAATTTAAGTGGACATCTTGGTATTAATCTGCACTCACAGAGATCGGCTCTTAAAAGTCTACAACACCTGCAGATGCAATTCAAAAATCAATCATCCTTGACTACAAGTTCTGCAGCTCTGTCATCTCTTGACTGGAAAACTGTAGCTGGTTGCTAACACTACACGCAATAACCCTGTCCGATCACAAAAAATGGAAAGAATCTACGTTGAGGGCTCATGTACATATATGAATTAGGTTTGATAATAATATTGTGTCACAATTTTGTAATGTTTTGTCATGTTAGAATAAAAACACAAATTCACATGTTGAGTTGTTAGAAAGTTTTAATGATTTACACGCAGAGTGGACATCGAGCAGGACTTTACAAAATTGTGACACAATAGAAAAAAGGCTTGTGTTACATTTACAGTATATGTTGATGCTACAGTGGCATGTAATTTACATGAGTCACACGAAGACATAAAACAAAGAAACAAAAGATGTATCTGAGATGAAGTATCGAATAACATGTTCACTGGAAGAACCCGATTAAAATATGTGAAAAATCAACATCAGCAGTCTCTACTCTGCTCCCTGCTGCTCTGAGTTGAGTCTTTCTAACACAAATATTATATTTAGAATGGACTATATTCAGTCACTTACACTATATTAAAGGTCCAGTGTGTAGGATTTAGTGGCTGATTGTAACCAACTGAATACCTCTCGTTCGATCCCCTTAAATGTTACACACTGGACCTTTAGACCACTGTCAACTCCACTGACCATTAAGAGCCTTGTAGCAGCACAAAGGCCCTGCCGTCAGTCCTCCTGTTCCTGGCACACTTTCAATGTGAAAAATCTGTCCAGGCACTCTTGAGTCAACAGTAAGTCAACAAGAAGAATCATAATTCAGCATTCACAACTTAAAGCTGCAAGCGTTTAAATGCTTTAAACAAACTAAGGTGAAAGCATCTGTCATGTAGGAAAACGCCTGCGGACACTTTGGATACTGTCACTGCTCTGGGAAAGCAGCTACAAGCCTGTCCTGCTCTGGATATTTTTTAAAAATCTCAGGTTGATAGATGTCTTAAAAAGCTGGAGTTGATTTTAAAAACAATCCTGTTTCACGCACACACAAAGACTGCTGACCTGTTCTACATCAGTGTTTCTGTCCCTCACTCCATCCAGGACGTCACTCTGATTCTTCTTTTAGGATTACATGTGACAAATACTGTACATTGAAACGGAAGAAATTGAATAGATTGACAATCTCTGACCTTCCGTAGACTCAGCCATTTGAACTTCTTCATCTATGAAGCCTCAAGTCTCATCTGTAGCGAGTGAACACAGCTCTACACTGAAATACTCTCTGCCTGATTTTAAAGCTCTTTAAAGACTGAATGGCTTTGTAGCTGTCACGTCTGCAACTATTTTATGTTGCTGTCTGTCTTGGCCAGTTATCAGCTGGTTAAATAAATAAAAATAAATAAATAAAAAGGTGTTTTCGTACACAGAAATAAAATAAGAAAAGATGTTCAGGAAATGTCTTTTGTTTTAGTTTTGAAATGTGAATTTGGTCACATCTTTCAACAGCATGAAGAGACTGCCTCCAGTGTGTTTGTATTGTAATACACATTCTGAGAGACCTGTCATACCTCGTATGATAAAGACATAAATGAGCAGACCGGCTGAAACGAACTGAACTAAAAACAAAAATGAACAAACTAAAGAACATAACATGTTAACATGTGACTGTACTTCACTGACATGAACACTGACTGCAGATACGCCCAGCCCTCCTCGAAAATTATGTTATTGTGTGTTCATCATCTGACACTCAGCTGACACCTTTTTTCATCTGAGAGTGGACATGAATTGAGAGGCTGTCTGTCACGGCTGTCTGGCTCTATACTAAACTGACTGATGTGATCATTTAGTTTCAGTCCCAGTTTGTGTGTGTGTGTAAAATGTGGGGCTTCTATTTTCCTGAATCCTGAATGAGAATCTTTTTATTTCGTTAGTTAAAAAAATTATACTTTTATATCTACAGTGGGAGCGGTTCCTCATGGAGGCTGCCATGTTGAAACACTGTGTTTGCACAGTAGCCCAGAGCAGACAAACGAAATACTGACTCTAGTTAGGACCCTTCAACTGTCGTTTCTCCTTTACACTAAGAAGATGAGGGTGATGTGAGGAGATTGCAATGCAGCGATTACACCACGAGATGCAACTAAATTCTACAGACTGGACTGTAATAATAAGGCATGATATTAATGACTCTTTAGGGGGTATGAATGCTAACAGCATGTTAATGTCCTGTCTACGTTTGTGGGTGGTGTCTCTTTTGGTGTTTTTTCAGGTTGCTGGGGTCAGAGAACCTCTCGGGGCAGAGTGAGCACTGGTATGGCCTCTCCCCAGTGTGGATGTTCTTGTGGATCTTCAGGTTCCAGAACTGGGAGAACTTTTTGCCACAGATGCTACAGCCGTACGGCCTCTCTCCTGTGTGTGTCCTGAGGTGGGATTCTAAATTAGCTGGCGAGCTGAACGCTTTACTGCAGAACCTACAGATGCACACCCTCTTCCTGGGGAGTTTCTGCTGTACGTCAGTGCTGCTATAATTTCTCTGAGCCTGGTTTTGACTCGGGTCCAAGAACTGTGGGGGACCCTGTGTCTGACCTAAAACCTGAATGGGGCTGGACTCCTCTGACAGATCAATAACAGAAGGCTGCTGCTGAAAGGACACAGAGGCGTGGAAGCCTCTGGAGCTTTCAACAGCCAATCCCCTTCCTGCTGAATTCTCAACAGCTAATCCCCTCCCAGAGCTGCCAGGCTCTGCCCCAATGAGTGTGGCAGACAGGTATGAGAGGGGGGCGCAGTGAGAGGACGGACCTGGCAGGCTGTCGTCATGACAATAACTATCCCCCCCGTTAGTCCACAGCGAAGAACGGCCATAGCTGACCTCTGAGAAGCCCCGCCCCGACTCCTGCAGGTCAGGCAGCTGATTGGTGGAGGATTGCGTGGTTTCATCGAATGGCAGAACTGCTCTGTAGTCGTCGGTGCTCGACTCCACCAAGCCTGGACACAAAGAGGGAGATACCATCACACTCACAGGAGTCTGGACTGTTGCTACAGAGAGACAAAGGATGACAGACTGTTCCTTCAGTGTGTGACAGAAATGCATGAACACAAGCGACAATCTGATATATTATTACTGATGCTGTACCATGTTGCAAGTTGCTTTTCCAATGTTTAATCTACTTTGAAACGCATCACAGAGAACCTGAAATCCCAAATAACATGTCAGCATGCTTCATGTTAAATTTCTAACATGGTGACTGAAAGTGTTTCTGTGAAGCCAGGCTGTAAACGGTTGTGTCAAAGACATGACAGCTGATTCAGGACTGAGGAGATCTGATTACTGCTGCTGATGTTTGTATGAGAACGATAAACTCTTTCACATCACACTCAAGACTCTCTTTTCTGATCTCCAACAGACGCTCCAAAGAATGGAGCATATATTGGAACAAAACATATTGACATATTATCATCATCATTATCAAACATATTAACATTAATAGTTAAATTAAAGGTAAAAACATTTAAATTTTCTTTGCCCGCCCTGACCCCTGATGTAATTACAACAGATTAACGACATTAGCAGCAACAACAACATTAGCTAAGGTATATTAGCATCATGCTAAACATTCCGACATGTAACAAGGACAAATCATCTGACATCTGCGGATAGTGGGGGGTCGCAAATCATTGGCACCGTTGTTTTGGGGGACATGGGTTGAGAAGTTGTCCCAGAAGATACCCCGTTCACCATCCTGCAGCACCGCCCAAGCAGCAGCCTCTGTGTCTGGGAATTGAAACCAATGTGGAAGTACTAAAAACTCCTTGAGCAGCCACTTGAGGCTGGCTCCAGAAGTGAGTCAGTCTCCATAAGTCTCCATGTTAAAATGTCCAACGTTCACATCAGAAATAAACATGTTTACAGCCTGGTACAAAAAAACAGTTTTGGTCTCTATAGCTAATTTCCCTGTTCATGACAACTGTACTGAGGGTGAATTTATATACAACTCACCTGTTCAAATTAAGGCTTAAGGTTATGTAGAATGAACAGGTGCCCTTAAGCTATATGGCTGCCCTTCACTCCACCATCTGTGTGTCTATGAGTGCTTTGTGTGTGTGTGTGTGTGTTCTATTCCAACATGAAGGGACTACAGCTTTCCTGTTCCTGGACCTTGAACGTGTACGTAGTATTTTAAGGGTTATGTAATTGGATGCATCCACTCACCTTCCTGTATGCTGAGGCCCGTCTGGCTCTGAGCCCCCGTCACTGGCTCCACCTCCTCCACCTTCACCAACACCACATCTTGCTCATCCTCCTCCTTCTTCTGCGCACAGAATAAAGAGAGGAAAACGTTGGAGGTTACTGCACCGCAGCTTCATTCCAAACACACGGCAGCAGAAGGTTTGAATCACATTTGTTTCAGTGGAGATTAATCCACAGTAGAGCTGATGTGAGCGCATTACAGACACACATCAGACTACAGAGTGGCTCACAATTCTCTTTATTATAGTTAGGCAAAAGAAATATTGATCTATGCAGCTTCAATAACCCATTTATATTTTACGACATGAAAAGGATTCTTCAGTTTATGTAAAACACAAAAGACAATTTTGGTTGATACGTTACTATCATTATTTATGAGCTTTAATCCAAAGAAAGGACCCGAGACAGCTGTGTGAAACACATCATAACTGTTGTACTATTTCTTCATAGATTATACATATAAATGTGACCATTGGTTCATAGGAACTACTTTAGACTCAACAGTTTGTCACTGTTGTGTCATCACTGCTGTACACCCAGTGGAGCCAAAACATTTAAACAGAGTGGCAACCTCTGTGGCTGTGTAGTGAAGCCACCACAGGAAGTGCCGAAAACTGCAGTTCCTCAAACGTCCACATGAAGCTGGCTGCTGAATTACTCCGTCTCCATGTTCAAATGTCCAGCTTCACATCAGAAACAAACATGTTTACAACCTGGTACAAAAAACAGTTTTGGACTCTATAGCTAATTTTTAGTGAATTTATATACAACTCGCCTGTTCAAATGATATTGATGCTTAAGGTTATGTAGAATTAACAGGACTGACAGGTGGGCATTGTTACTGATGGCCAACCTCAGCTCCACCACAAACTGAGCATCACAACACCTCTTCAGAGACTACATCTGTGTTTATTCATTCTATGGTTTGAACCAGCTCTTAAAGCTTGTTTGACATAATGAGGACTGAGACACACTGAAGGCTTCAGGTTATGATTTAGTCCGTAAACATTTCACTGTGCTCCTCTTCATAGCAGTGTTACACTGTTCTGAGATGAAAAATCACAACAGCTTCAGCTTTAAACAACATTCCAGTTAAAAGCATTTTTATTCCAGAAATGAAACGTTGCATACAAAGTTTCAACTATAAGACAAAAGTGTTACAATTTACTCCTCATCGACGACAAGGACATGGAAACCATTTTCAGACAGTACTTAAGATACATTCCAATCAGATAACCTATAAAAACACACACCGTAATTTATTTGGACTCAGTCCCACACACCTGCCACAATTACACACTACAGCAACAAATGTGCATTCACTGCTGAAAATAGTCCCCTCACAAATGCACCATTTCCTCCTGTTTGTGCTGAGCAACAGCGAGCAGCTGTTTTTAGGTAAATTAGTGTTTTTAAAAAGATTTAGGACTTCAGTATGAACCAATGAGCTCTGTGTGGGTAAGGAAGTCCCAAAGTGTGGACAGACAAACACAATGTTGGTTTGAGTCTGCTGACAGTATCCGACTCCTTTAAGAGGCGTTTGGGGGGTAACACACAGATGACATTTGAAAATCTCCCACATGTAATGCCCCAGATGGAGGCAAAGTATCGAGCACCTTTTGGACAGAAGTTCAACAGTTTCCACAGTGCAAAGCTCCAGCTGTGTGCCGCGTCATCCTGGTTGGGCCAATCCAAGCGTATGTACAGCAAACAGATAAATGAAACTACACATTTCAGGTCTATACACCACAGGACTCCAACTTATTCTTCACCACCACCCCAAAACACAACTTTTACAACCGTTTTGAGGTCAACTCTGGCTGTCCCACTTATTTCTCTACAATTAAAAGTGATGCACGGCATAAATAACATAACATGGGAATGATCAATCTATAAATCAGATTACATTGTATTCAAACGTGTTACATATTCATATCACATTCAGGTTTCTCGTAACATCTGATGAAAAAATAACGATCACGATTCCTCACACTGACAGACAGACAGTGAATGCGTCTCCGTCCTTGTCTCCTCCACTCTGTTTTGTGGCCACCTGTGACACCAGAAATGTTGCTGCTTGACCCAAATTGTCACTGTATGTATGTGTGTGCGCGAGAGAGAGACAGAGAGAAACAGAGAGAGAGAGAGAGACAGACAGACAGACAGAGACAGAGAGAGAGAGAGACACAGCAGCGGTGTGTTGCTTGTAATTATTTTGCTTAAGTTGGCTCGACTTCTGTCCCCCGTTGGTTCCATCCTCAGGATGATGGTTAAGTTCGAGCCCTGGTGCTGATGAAAATGTGACGAGGACACTGCAGACACACCGTAACTAAATTCGAATCCAAAAGCTGCAACACTTCAGAGGCTAGAGGCAGAAATCACATTGGAAACATGTTTCTTGGTGTGTCAAACATTTAAAAAAAACTGTTGAGGTCCAAAAGATTTCAAATGGTCCAAAAGTCTTTGCTGGGTGATTACAATCTACTGTGACTTCAGGTCTGTCCCAGGATCTCCACTTCAGTGTAAATTTCAGGGTGGCTCTTCTGCTGGTGTGTTTTCAGGTTTCTGATCCAGGCGAAGCCTCTGCCGCACAATCCACAGTTGTATGGTTTCTCTCCGGTGTGAACTCTCTGGTGTTTCCTCAGGTTCCCGGCCTCGGAGAACGTTTTCCCACAGGTGGAGCAGCTGAAAGGCTTCTCTCCTGTGTGGACACGTTGGTGGATCTCCACCTTCTTTGGCCGGTTAAAAGCCTTGCCACAGTAAGCGCAGACAAACAGTCTTTCCTTGGCGCCGGGACGATTTTTGCCACCGCTGCTGCTGTCGCTGAAGGGCTGGGAGGAGGGGAGTAAACCGGGGCTGTAACGAGTCCAGCCATTAATCGCGGAAGAGGTCGACGGGAGATCAGCCGCCGCCATCGTGTACGAACAGGACGGCCTCCTTCCTTCCGCTTCAACCTCGTCAAAAAACTCCTCCACCAACAAATCAGCGCTTTTATCACCAGTCTCACACAACACGTCACACTGAGAGTCACTGCTGCTGTCTTCAATATACTGCTGTGCGTTTACTGTTTCCTGCAGTGAGTCTTTGCCTTCAACTGAGGCACTGAGTTCACAGTTAAGGAGAGGAGAGGAGTCACTGACCTCCACTCCTCTGCTGCTGTTGCTGCCGCCACTGCCGCCGATACGCCTCGTCCTGCTGCTCTGGGTCTGCGATTGGTTCTGGGACTGGCAGGAAGTGGACTGGGTGTCCTGCTGTTCAACGCTGGATCTCTGTCCTGTAGCTCCACAAGGGACGCACTCCACCACTCCTTCACAGAGACGATGCGGGGCAAAGAAGGGAGAAAAAACTGAGTTGTTAATACTTCAGCCTCACAGCCTCTACATTTATTGATACTAAGTCAATAATCAATAATAGTCAATAATAATCACCATTTCATCATGATGTACATTTCCAAGCACTTTGTCAGTACACTTCCTGTTTTTTTTTTTTTTTTACATACAGATGTTGTGAGAGGACATTATTTATTTTTGTCTCTTTCACAACATGAGCATTATCAAAACAAGCCGCATCATAAAATTTGATGAAGAACAACTTTTACGATATCTGAAACCAGGGTCAACAGCGTGTGTCCTGGTCAAGCTGAAGAAACATGCGAACGGGCCTCCCTGACTCCTCATTACTCAACCCCTGATGAACTGATCGCAGTCAAAGAAGTGTGCACGGCCCCTCAGCTCTCCATCATCGCTGCACTCAAACAAAACCTGATTTTGTTGTACTGTGACTGCTGCATGACATCTAGTGGGATGTATCAAAGTGGACTCACTCATCTCTTATTTATTTAGAGCTTTACTTGTTATGTTCTGTTGTTTTGTTTGTACACCTTCTTTGTTTATTAATTGTTTACATTAACCATAAATTCATTTCAGCGTATAACGTGTGTGCATTACTATCCTGGGCCTGTTTGGTGTTCAGTGTTATTTCTTTAAAATCTCATATCCATAAGTTAAATTTATAACTTTTATTGTTCGTTTTGTCATATATTTAGCATGTTATAAAGTTATTATAATTCAGTTCATTACACGTCTTAGCTGACGCTGAAAGCCATTGTGTGGGAGGGGGCCGCCCCACAACGCGCCGGTTAACATGAATATGAAGACATCATCAATTACGTCAAGGAGGTACCAAATCAAAGGGAGAATAAGCTGAATATTTAATTTTGTTTCTGTTATTTTCTGAATGGTGTGGAACATGGAGTTGGTGTTGTGTTCAAACGCCATGGGAAATTTGTATTGTTTTATTTTATTGCATATAAAGATCAGTTTCTTGGGGAAGCCAGGGGAGATTGCTGTGTGCTGTTAATATGATTTCAGTACGAGTTGATTTTCCTCATTTCTTCTGTAAATATTTCTGGTTGTTTTTTGATGCTTTTACTCTGGCAACCTTACATGGGACACAAACCAAAACTAGACATGAGGCACAGCAAATCGGTCTTTCCAAACCAAACCAACCAAAGCTCTCCAAACCATCAGACACTCACAAAAACAAAGAAGTTTGATTTAGCTTGTAT
Source organism: Nibea coibor (assembly GCA_023373845.1). Classification (NCBI taxonomy): domain Eukaryota; kingdom Metazoa; phylum Chordata; class Actinopteri; family Sciaenidae; genus Nibea; species Nibea coibor. Next base: position 25,943,825 of record CM041719.1, on the reverse strand, counting down.
CAGGGTTGAGCTAGTCTTGGTTTCAGACTTTCATGCTGACTGCGGAGGTTTGAATGACAGCCACAACGTGACATCAGTTTCAAAGAGGTTTGATCTGGTTTCTCTGCAGGTGACTTTGGATCACACATCCCTGCTGCTTGCACTGCTGCAGCTAAACTTACAACTAACCGCTCGAATGAATGGAAAAGCTGTCTTTTTACAGCAGAGCTGGATCCTGTTTGAATGTGGCCTAAAAGAGAATCATGAACAACAACATGCTACAAGGAACAACGTGACTGAGGACAATTAAAATGTGCTGAAACCCTCAAGAACTCTGTCTGCAACAACACATATGGTGGCAGACTGGAAGAGACACCGTTTGGCCTGCACGCATGTGACAACTCTGTTAGCACAAAAAGAAAAGCACGCTGAGAGCTGAAGAAACTGACGGCAGGTGGCTGAACACATTCTGCTATAGGCCTGTTTGTATTGCTTTAAACCAATCACGGTTGTCTTGGGTGGTGCTACACTCAGGGTAGACCTCTATGCACGTGCATCAGTACTGTGTGTACTCACCATCATCTCCTATAAGCGGCACGTCCTGCTCTGTTTCTGCAACTCGCGACATGTTTGTGTCCACCTTCTCCTCCTTCACCAACAGATCGTCTGGCTCCACCAGCTCTACGTCTGGAGACTGCACGACAAGAAAGGTCTGTCACTCAAAGTGTGTGAAAGCTACGGAACACCATATAACATCACTCTCAGGGGCAAAACACGTCTGTTAAGCATCACGCATGCAGTCCTCTTCCGTGGTGTGTCTTACCTTCCTCTGGATGCTGTCAGAGTGGATCAGCTCACTGGTTGTATCTCCTGCAGCAGCTCTGCTCGTCCACAGAGACACTTCCATCTGCTGCTCAAACACGCCACCTACACAGATACAAGAGAAACATCCATTCAGAAACCCTGACGCGTTATATTCAGAGATCTGTACTCACAGTGTCACTGAAACGCTGTGTGTCATGTTATTATTGTAGCAGAGACAAGGACTCAAGTCTGCAATCTAGACTTGAGATTTGACTAAAGCTGCATTCAGACAGGATCTGGTGGTGGGTCATCTGCTTTGGCGGTGGTGCAGGCTGTAAGAATGTGCAAAAAAAAAACAAAAGCGGTCTGCAGCGGAGAAGCCAGATCCAACTCCAAATGTAGCCCAAAGTAACACTGCAGCCACCATCAGACGATCAGAGCAGTCATAATAGTGGCCCTGGCCGTTTCACAGCGATTCCGTTCAGCACAGATAGACACACCTCACCGCTCACAACCTTTTGCCACAGCTCCTCATTCTATCTGCCCAATCAGCCCAAGCCTCATAAGACTGGATGACATGCAGCAGGTGACTGAACACAGTCAGAAGAGAAAGTGAGCATGTCAGCTGTGTCGTGAACACAAACCGTTGGATGATGCTAATGTTGATCTCTGTCTGATGTGAAGTAGGCAACTGTTAGCTACCATCTAACACCAAAGTTTGACCAAACTCTTTTCTGTCTTTTCAGTCTTTTCTGTTCAGACACTGTTTTGAAATTAAACACAAGATCTCATACAATGATACACATCTGTGTTTGTAGAAGCTATGATGAGGAGCCCGGGAGGAAGCGCTGATCTCTGAATCATGTATGTGCATGACCCAGCATACAAACATACAGTGACTGCTCAGAGTCGTGCAGTCCACAGCTCAATACTCTCCTCAGATTACACCTCGGGGGCAAAAGCAGTGTACACCTGACCATAGTGGGACCTATTGGAATGAGCGTAAAGCAATAACACAGCCACAATTTATTCATTTTAAAAATACTGAATTAACAATATTTATATAATGCAGATAGCAGCTAGTGCTGATGTTGTGTTAACAGATTTCTATGTGTGGAGTTAGCAAAAAACTTTTTTAGCCATCAGGCAGCTAACTGTGATCACACTCACAAAGCTTCTAATTGTATATACCGGGGTGTGAACTACAGCAGGAGTGGCTGTTATGTCTGATGACTAGAGAATAAAAACAGAAAGCAGGAGAGCAACAACTCGCTCTGATCGCTTCAGTGTTGGTCACCTCAGCGTGAAGATTTTGGCCTTCATTTTTACATTCTGCATTTTAATTTAACTGAATAATGATTAAAGAGTCTTCACAACACCTGCAACTCCATCTCATTCTTAGAGCTGCAGAGAAGACTTAAAGGGTCAGGACAGTCACTACAGGGAGCCATCTGTAACGGCACCTTCCTGCCAATCAATGGGGCCACACTGTTAATTCTGCATAACTTTAAGTCTGAATATCAACAAGCAAATTAGCTATAAAGGCTGTAAACATGTTTATGTCTGCTGTTAACATGGGGACTTATGGAGGTTGAAATGTTCTGCAACCAGCCTCAAGTGGATGTTTGAGGAATTACAGTTTGTAGCACTTCTGTACTGGTTTTATTTCTCAAACAAGGAGGTTGTTGCTGGGTTGTAACTTTAGCTAAGATGGCAATTCAGAGTGGCCACACCTCATGTGCCTGCCTCAGAGTGTCATTACGGTCATAACGCTGGCCACGCCCACAGAGTCACCTTGTATCATCACATGACAAAACTCAAGTGCGACAGCAGTGTGTCAACCAGTATAGGGAGGTGGATTATTATTCTTATTATTACTATTATCATTATTATATAGTAGCTATAGGTATTAAGGATTATTGTTGTTGTTCATTTTAATAATAGGCACATACCATGATGAATTCAAGTAAATTAAAGCAAGTGATATGTCATGTCATGTCATGCATGCTGAGCATGGCAACTATGATTAGTTGAGTTAATGATTAATGATGAATAATTAAGACTATTTAGCTGCATCTTAGCCAAAGTAAGCGTTAGCAACAGTGTTGTTATCATCTGGTTGAACTACTCTACGCCAACAAAACACAGTGAGTGTGTGTGTGTGTGTGTGTGTGTGTTACACAGTGACACTACTGGTTCGCTTGTTTTTACCGACTCTCCCGTGTTATAACCGCCGTCACGTACCGGTGGCAGGTGAGAGGTCTCGCAGCCGGTCCCCGGTGTTTATCTGAACCCTCGGTCTGTTGCTGTTCATGGCGCTCTCCCGGAGCCTCCTCTCGGCGTTCCCCCGAGCCATCTTGAGCTCCAGCAGATGCAGCTTCCTCTTCAGGGCCTTGTTCTCTCTCTGGCACTGGGACATCTGTAAACTCACCACCGCGTAGTCGTCGTCCACCAGCTTACAGATCTCCGCCACCGCTGCGTTCGCCAGGACCTCCATGATGGAGGCCAGCTGGGTCTGGAAGGCCAGGCGGCTGGTCATTGTTCGTACGGACGGTGTCTCGCTGGCTGCTCCGTCTCTTTGAAACGTTGTTGGACTCCTGTCGGGGTTGGGGTGTGTTGGAGCTTTGGTTAAAGCATCACAGCGGGGTGGAGACTGCGTGCTGAATGCTGAGAAAAGATGGCTAAGCTAAAGCTAGCTTCTGCTCGGCGTCCACAAGATGCCACTGCAAACACATGACGTCACTTCCTGATGACGTTTGTTTTTCGTCATGTGATTTAAATATGAATTCATAACATCAGTCTTGCTTTACCACGTTTGTTGTATATCACAAGATAAGCATTAAAATATAATTTAATATATCTACTTTGATATACAATAAACATATAAAATGAGATAAAATACACAGTAAATAAGTAAACAAGAATATAACAACAAGAATGTAAATAAATAAATAAAGAGTAATAATAAATAAGTACACCTTTCTTATTGCATTAACAGACTCATCACAGGGCTCCATCTCTTCATACATGTGGGTCTTTGTAGCCTTATTGGATACAGTGCTGCTCAAAAGTTTGTGAACCTCTTGAGCATTTTGGAGTTGGGTGCAGGTTTATCAATTAAATATACTCTTTAAAAAAATATCTAAAATCTAAAAAATTGTGTAGTCAAGACTAAATTTAGTTTTTGGACAACTTGTAGGTGCTAACGTTTGTGAAGCCTGAGCTGCATTGGTTAAACAATCAGTTAGAATCAGGTGGGACATATTGGTGGCTAAATGAACCACTGAAATGTAACGATATCATCAGAGATGTTTAGAGATGAAATTGTGCATCAGTGATTGAAACAACCGATAAAACCAGGTCACTTTAGTGTTACCTGGGTAAACCCATACAGGTCAATCATGCAGAGGACGCGAGATCTCAGTGGACCCCAGGAAGAGTAGTGTCAGCACATTTGTCTGGGGGAGCTATGAAGTCATCTCAGAAAAATTTGAGTTTCATTGTTCCAACATAAAAATACCAGGGTGTCTGTAGGAATAGGTTCAAGCTACCTGAATAGCTAGATGGAATTGTGTTGCAAAATATATATTATTCATATATATGCCTGTCAAAGAAAACAGATTTTTCATTTCAAATTAAAAATGTTATAAAAATAAATAACCCAACTTATCCTATGTGGATTCTTTTAGCTGTGACAGCAGCTCCTGGGCTGAATGATGAAGATACTCATCAGGACAAAGTCAGCTGCTACAAACACTTATGTCTGACGCAGTCTGTCTGAGATAACAGCAGTAACTTCATGTATCAGATGTGCAGATGTATCCATTTTGTGTCTTGAGGACATCTACGGTTATTAATTGTGTGAAACAATATATTTTGCATCTTTATTTGTGGTATATCATCTTCATCACAAACTCACACATGGTGTACCTCCTTTACAAAGAAATGAAAACAGTAGAGAGGAGTCCTGATGACAGAGAAGGTCCAGTCCTTTATAAGAAATCACACCAGACAGCACGGCCAAGATCATTGCAAACCGTTTTACGTATTTAATGATACCCATAGTATACATCTGAAAACACTGGAACATGTCATGAAAGAATACTAAAAGGCAACATATTTGTTTTAGCTGTGCAACCTACAGCAAGTGCCAATGACATCCAAACACCTACACATACAAACACGACTCTCTGATATATATGTTTTTACTTTACATCTTTTTACAGTCCTTTGTTCTCTACTCAGTATCAAAGAACAAAGAATGATTGACATTAAAAAGACTGTTACATCCCAGGATTCTACCTGGGAGGAGTTGAGAAAGCCGGGGTGTTCAAACATTGCAGACATTGTACCTAAAAAATAAAATATTCTGACTTCAAACCTTGAAGTTAATCCTCTGGACAACAGCACATTGCATCTTCCCCCACGTTCATGAGAAATGAAGTAAATAAATATACTGATAAGTGTGACTGAAAGAATCATTAACAGTCATACATGAGAAGGTGCAGGCCTGTGCTACAAGATTATTCAACAGCAGGCGGCCTCAGAAGGTATGGGAACATTTAAAGTGCTTTAAAGGAAGAGTCCGACATTTTGCACAAAATACTAAGAAATTCACTTAAAGGTGCAGTATGTGAGATTGAGTGGCATCTAGTGGTGAAGTTGCAAATTGCAACCAACTGAATACAGCTCGCCTCACCCTCCCACTCCAAGCACGTAAGGCAAAGGTCACAAATAGGAGAAGCATGGTCTGGGTCCAGACCCAGAGTTGGAAGCGACACATCATTGAGTTTTATTTAGTTTTGGGGCAGATTACATTTTGACCAGCGACTCTTTTTTCTGACAGTGTTTCTACACCACTGCTCGGAGAAAGGGACATCCTACCTGTCTATGATTGGCCTGTACTCGTTGCCTTTGTGGGTTCGGGCTGGTTTGGTTTAGGCATGAGGACTGAGATTGGTCAAGGTGAGTGCAAGAATGTCAGCCAATCACAGGCAGGGTAGGGCGGACCTTCAATTAATAGAGCAGCAGTGACAGAGAGAAAAATATGAAGGAGTGAGGACACAAGAGAGAGAACAATATGAACGAGTGAGGAGATGAGAGACAGAAAAATATGAATGAGTGAGGAGACAAGAGAAAGAACAATATGAAGGAGTGAGGAGACAAGAGAAAAATATGAAGGAGTGAGGAGACAAGACAGAGAACAATATGAAGGAGTGAGGAGACGAGAGAGAAAAATATGAATGAGTGAGGAGACAAGAGAGAGAAAGATATGAAGGAGTGAGGAGACAAGAGAGAAAAATATGAAGGAGTGAGGAGACGAGAGAGAGAGAAAAGAGATCAAACTGTGAGTCAGTGTGTCATGGCTGCTTCAATATATATAAAATAATTGTAATATATAACTAAATTATAATGCACTTAAACATGACAATGCTGCAGACCTGATCATGAGCAAATTTTCTCTATCCAGATCTCCTGAAATTATATTTATTTTAATTATTATCTACCCCTGATGCAGGGTGGCCAGAGAAACGCATGAGAACATAGTTATGGTTATCATATTCCATTTCTGCCAGTAGATCCCTTAAATGTTACACACTGGACCTTTAGACGTTAGAAATGAAATCTTGTCGTGCTTAAAGTCCTAAAACAAACAACACAAGCTGGAAGTGTCGAGATGTGATTCTGTCTCACAGTGGAACGAGGCAGAAGAGGTTTTGTTAACAAGTGCTTAACATCTGATGGAAAGTCAACCCATTACTTCAATAAAATCAAATAAAATCTGTCTCACTGGGTGGTCAGTGGACAGTGCGATGTCATCATCACTATCAGGCAAAATGTTTGAGGATAAACTGTGACCATCTCCCACCTGGATCAGCCCATGTGGGTTAGTTATGTAAAGCAGATAGTCTGTCACCAACAAGACCATTAACTGACAAATGGATACTTATCAACAGCGTGTCAGGCACTCTTTCACAGTCAGCTCTGTGAGCCTCTCTCAGTTTGAGATGAGGAGTAAGAAAACGTCGAGAGAAAACAGGATTCACACATTACCGCTATGATCTAAGACAAATATCGACTCAACGTGTTGTGATATCACATGATACAGCCTTGCTTCTCATTAGTTCGTGCTTACATAAGATGCTAGAATTCCCACAGAATTTCTCGCTGCTGCCTCCTCCAGCGGTGAGTCTACAGGCCGCACTGGGACTGCTGTCGATGCCTGCGAACGCTACACATTTGGCTGAAGGACTGTCCGCAGCGTGAGCAGCTGTAGGGTTTCTCCTGCGTGTGGACTGTGCGGTGCCTCTTCAGGTGGCTAGACGAGATGAAGCTCTTCCCACACAGCGTACATCGATACCGCCTCTCCCCAGTGTGGATGAGAAGGTGGACCCGAAGGTTGTTGGGCTGGGCAAAACCCTTTCCACAGTGGGGGCAGGTGTAGGGTCTCTCTCCTGTGTGCACCCGTTGGTGCAGCTCCAGGGCACCAGCGCTGGGGAGGACGCGCCCGCACACAGCGCACACCAGGGGTTCTTTAGCAGCAGCAGCAGCAGCAGTGCCGCTCCTGTAAGGCCGCCTCTGGCTGGTTGTGGTGGTAGAAGGAGCTGTCGGGGGAGGGGGCAGAGGAGGTGGTGGAGGTGGTCCGGCCACCACAGCGGCAGCGGCGGCTGCGGCAGCAGCCATGTCAAAGGAAGCGGCAAAAGCAGCCATTTCATGAGCGCCGCCTGTAAAGAGCATGGTTGGGGGGCCATCTAGACTGTCTCCCCCTCCCTGAGTGGGGAAGGAAGCAGAGGGGTGACTAGTGTCTGTGTTCCCCAAACCCAGCTGTGCTACTGCATACGCTGCACCGAGATGGCTGACCCTCTCCTGCATCCAGGCCAGGTCCAGGCCCAAGCTGTTGAGCCGGTCGGGGCTGGGCTCATCCGAGGCTACAGGGGCTGACAGCTGAGAGGATGGAAGTTCATCTTCGGTCGTGTCGTCTGTTTGGATCTCTGGCTTCAGAGCGCTGTCTGCTAGGCTCCCTCCAAGATCCCTGCGAGCTGCGTCGGGGGCTGGAACCCCCCCACCGCTCACCATCAAACTGCTGCCCAGAGGCTTGGAGGCTTTACGTTTAGCTCGAGGTCTGCAGGTCAAGTCCATCGTGGCGTCAGTGGGGGAGGACGAGGGCTGGGTGGTGGTGGAGGAGGTGATGTTGGTGACACTGGTGTCAAGAACAATATCAGTTGGTGGGGTTTCGTCGTTGGGCTCCAGGGCTGAAGGCACAGGGGAACAGAAAACATTACTGCTATACTGTTCTGCTGTCAACTCAGCCAGCCTGGTGATCATTTGCATTTCCTGATTTGTACTGTAGCTTTATTCTAAGAAAAGTGTGCTTTGATTAAACAAACTCTGTGATCATCACTTTTGGAGTGTGCAGCTGCAGCAACCCAGAGAAAAAGCACCAAACAAGAACTTCAGAAGAACCTCAGAGTTTGTGTGTCTGACTTTAAGTCGATCTCACTCGTGTGCCAACTCAACTTGAGTCTATTGTTGACACAGGAAATGATCTTTCATACTGAGGTCCCCCTCCGTCTTACTAAATCTTTCAGCAGACATCTGACACGGAGCACTGAGAGCACTAATAACAGTAATAAGAAATTAAGTAGAGTATAGAGGACAGATGTGTGGTAGATAATCTGAACTCAAGCTTAATCTGATCACAGCCATGGGATCCAGTCAAAGTATCTGCTGGGTGGACTAAAATGTGAAGTCTGGTGGAAGCCAGTGGCTCTCTAACCCGTGCAGTACCACGACTGGTATATAGACACCCTCTAGTGGTACAAGGAGGAATCTGTTAGATTAAATACATTCATTTAAAAATACTATTGCTACTGCAATCACCTTACCATTTATTGTAATTCATTGTAATTGTACAATATGTTTGTGTTGATTGTTCTGTACATGTGTCATCCATTGCACGTCTGTCCGTCCTGGGAGAGGGATCCCTCCTCTGTGGCTCTTCCTGAGGTTTCTTCCACATTTTTTCCCTGTTAAAGGTTTTTTGTGGGCAAGTTTTTCCTCACTGGAACCGAGGGTCTAAGGACAGAGGGTGTCACTCCCTGTACAGATTGTAAAGCCCTCTGAGGCAAAATGTGTTTTGTGACTTTGGGCTATACAAATAAAATTTGATTTGATTTGATTTGATTTGAAAGGCAATTCAGAGATTTCTTTCAAAACACATTAAATATGTTGGAAAATAGTTGCTGAAAATATGTGAAAAGACTGATATATCACTGAAATGTGGAGTTAGGGGTTCAAACAGTTTTTCAGCAGTTTTCAGTCCATGATTTTGTGGGTGGCTGGATGACACGCTGAGGCCACCCTGAGCATACCCCTGCACCCCTACCAGAGAGATAGAGATGAATTCATCCGTGTTTCAAAGTTAGTCATGTCATTTTCTGAACTCATCTGACACATTTTTGTCACTTCAGAATGGCCGCTTGACTGCTCCCGTGAGTGGGCGGAGCTTCAGAGCCTTCAGCAGACACACCCCCACTGTCCTGGAGCTGAGAATTCATTTTTATCTGATTTTGACACCTATATTATATATATATATATATATATATATATATATATATATATATATATATATATATATATATATATATATATATATATATATATATATATATATATATATATATATATATATATATATATATTTTTTTTTTTTAATCATTGAAATTTGTCTGCGTAGTTAATAACACTTTGTTCTTGGGTCTGACAAACTCAGACATACATTTATTCTTACTTTACACAGACATTAAGTTATGTTATGAAAGTTATGAAATGAACTGTGGCTCCAGAGAAGTGTCAATCAGGAGTAACCCCATTTCCACCATACTAGATGGTAGCAGTTCTGTTCAGGATTCAACAGACAGCCTATGACAGTGTGTTTTACAGTCTGTCGTGGTTGTGGTTTTTATCAGCTCTCCTCAAGTTTATCTTCATGTTCTACTTTGTTTGTATTAGAGCCAAAGAAACCCCGGAACCCTGTGAAGGATCGATGAAACGCACTCACCAGTCGAGAGGCCGCACTCTGCTCTGATGTTGACCTCCACCTTCAGGTCCAGGTTGCAGTCGTCTCTCTCCACTTTCTCCTGCTTCACCAGGGGCAACACCTTGGCTTCCTCTTCCTGCGATATGTTAAGACCAGGGCTTTAAATTAACACCCGCCAAATGTGGGTGAAAATTCATATTGGCATGGATTAAAACAACTCACTAGCCAGCTTGGCTGGTGATAAATGAGGCATTTTACCATATTACCGTATCTGCGCCGTCACTTCACTTGGGCTGCAGGACATTTCTATTGCACAGTTAAAAAAAAACATTTCTGTCGGTGCTGCGCCTGCCAGCTGACCCGTATATTATATCTACGAGTAGACTTACACTCACTTCCTCTGAACTGATGCATGCTCCCGTCGGGGGCAGTCGTTTTTCGGCAAGTAGTCTCTTTTCGGCACTACACTGGCAGTTTGCAGGGGGGATTTTATTTTTTATTTTATTTTGAAAATCCAATCATTGCTTTTTCTGTCTCAAATAATGAATTGTATGATGATATGTATGCATACATATACATAATACATAATCAATTGTCATGATTAGTCTCTCTATACATAATTTTGTGTGTAATGTTTGAAAATTTGAAAAACATGTTTAGAAAATTGTAAAATTTTTCCATTTTTGTATATTCAAGATCACAATAATATAAATCATCAAATTTCTATCTAAAAAGAAAAGTTTTAATGTTTTCCTTTATGTTTATGTTTTTATTGTTATGTACAAAAAATGGGTCAAATTAGACCCTGAATAGTATGTACGTGTTAATGAGTAATGAAATGTTGATGAAAGGATCATTTTTGTATGTACTTAAGTTTCATTTTATTGTAATTATTTTAATTAATACATTCCCAACTTCACTGTAAGATTAATTAAGCTTTAGTTGGTGAATGAAATGAATTCACTGGCACTGTTTTTTTTTTTGCATTGAAAAAAATGTGGCCCTGGTTAAGACATATCATCAGTGTCATTTATCATTTATTGCAGAATTGAAACTTCACACCATGTTCATACATCTGAGCTATATGAAACACAGGATGTCACAGCAGACTACACTACACTGTACAAGATTGTGAGAGATGCAGCAGAAAGTTGAACATGTATCATCTCTACTTCCTTCATAGTCTCTGTGCTCAGAGGGAAGAAGAACAAAACCTTTCTAAATATTCTGCTGATGAATGCTTACCTTTGAAAAGTGGTGGAAGGGTTTGTCTTCAGAGGAGGTAGGGAGAAGTGGCACCAGAGGCTGATGATCGTCAGGTCCTGCAACAATAACACAGTCCACATGTCTTCCCGCCTTTTGAAGTTTCGGAATTTTTGGCTCATTGAGCACGTGTACACTGTGCCATCTGCTGTTTGATCTTGAATGCTTAAAATATCATGTGATTCACAGTCTGTCACCAAAGACAGTACAAAACTGAGCACACGTTCTTTCCCGTAATATGTCACTCACAAAAATCAGATTTTAATCCTGGTGCTGCTTGAGTGTCCAAAAGTTTACAGTGGTATATTTATGTCCACATTACCTCTACTAATGCCAAACTTTACAATGTTGTGGTGTGAACACAGAGTCAGCTGACACCAGTCACTCATAAACCTGCCCAGTTCTCCACTTTGTTCTCGTCTTTGTCTCTTCCTGCTCTCTCAGAAGTTGAGCAGGCTTTAGAAAAACATTAAGTATTAATGCCCAAATGTATTGATGTTAAACTTGATCTGGGTTGTCCTTGTGATGTCACATGACTTCATTAATCCAGATGTTGTTGTAGTGTATATACTGTACATCAGTGTTTTAGTCAAGGCAGGGTCATGACCAGACGGTATATAACCTGCTAAGGTTAGTTGGTGGGCAGCTAGGAGGCGATGACCCGGCAGCCTCAGGCAGCATGGCATTACAGGATTTACACACTGCTGTGATTTCTTTTGCAGATGATGGCTCTGTGGTTTAAGAAGTCAAATTTTATGACAGGACATTTGGCAGACAGACAGACAGACAGACAGACAGACAGACAGACAGACAGAGCTTCTTCTGCCACATTCACTCTCTGCTGTCTGACTGTTGTTAATAGTTACAAAAATGTCAAATTAGAAATGAGTTGTTGATCGGCTTTGAAGCCTCCAATCACAGGACTGATGTTAACAGACAAACCAGGCAAATCACAGACAGTGACAGTCTGGTGATGTGGTCCTCGTCTTGACTGGTTAAAATGGGGTTGATTCCAAGTCAAGACTGAGATTGTCAAACAGTGATTTTGAAATTGATCTCTACACCAGTACCCTTCTCCAGTACCACTGCATATACATGGATTCAACCTGTGTGTCACTCTCTTGCATCTGACTTTGCACCAACACCAACTTGGTCCTCAGATGGATTCATCACAGTAAATAAAGATTGTGGCTACTCCAGCACAGAGACTGAACACAGCACAGGGCTGAGTGGACATATCCACTAGGTTGGCCTTGGTCATCCTCCTGCACTGACACCAATCCAGCCTGGTTCACAGCTTCAGTCTGACACAACTTCCTTCCACACTGTGTGTGTGTGTGTGTGTGTGTGTGTGTGTGTATGTGTGTCTGATGCCATGTGGTATAATGTGTCCTGTGTGTGCGCACAGACATCACTGCAGAAGTTCGATCACTGCTGTATGGTCTCATATGTCAATGTACAGCGTGTATGAGAGCTGTCTCCGTGTGTGTGTGTGTGTGTGTGTGTGTGTGTGTGTGTGTGTGTGTGTGTGTCATGCAGCAGGCCAGCTGCAGACGTGCCTCCTGCCGTCTCCATCTGTTTACCTTCGGGTGGCCTAAAATGAACGGCGTGCATCTCCTCCCGCTGACTCCGTCTCCTCATCTTCCTCTCGTAGCTCCGCATCTTCACGTCCATGTCTCGCAGCTTCTGCCGCAGGACATCGTTCTCCTTCTCGCTCTTCTCTCGCTCCTGGTCCATCTGGGAGCGCAGCGCCGCGTAGCCATCGTTCACCAGCTTGCAGATCTCCGCCACCGCCGAATTGGCCAATATCTCTATAATCGAGGCGATTTGCGCTTGAAAGCCAACACAGTCCGCCATCATCGCCAGCACCAGCTCCAGCTCCGTCTGTCTGCTCCCGCACGGACAGATGCGCGCGGCGGACGGCGGCCGCCGCTGCTGCTGCTGCTGCGCGCGGGCGTGAGAAGCTCCACACAGTGAGGTGTGACAGGTGACATGCAACAAGCTGCGGGTCTGATCCACGCACTGTCTGCTGCTGCTGCTGCTTCAATGTGTTCAACGATCAGCCTCTGCGAGGGGCGAGAGTCGCCTCCTGATGACGTCAGTTTGTTGTTCAGCATCACTTCACACACAGACAGGGACCAGAGGTCCGGACTGACCCGACCAGGTGGGTCAGGACACATCTAACCCGGGACATCACCGGGACATCACCGGAACAGTACTCACATCAACACTGAGTTTCTATCAGTTCTCTATGATTAGTTTTATGAAATGTTTCAATATTCAAATGTGACTTGAGATATTATCCAATTGTATATGTTAAAAATGTATATCAATTTTATATTTGAATATGCAAATACGGCACTTTAACTTCATATATCATATGCAAATGAGACCTGATCTAATGCAACTTCCTGTTTTTATGTATGCACATGATACATTATGTATGCAAACCTTTTGTGGAAATATGCAAATTAAGTATTTCTAATGGTAACTTTTTATGTGCCGGTGGCTGGGCCTGGATCTCCCAGCATATGTAGCATAATTAATGCTATCTTTATGTGAATTATTCAAAGACTAATTGATAACTAAAATAATAATTGAAATCAGCTTCTGGAGTATTTCACTGACATTTTATTGATTTATTTAAATATTCTGAAAACGTGATGGATGTTCCAGTAGTGTGGCAGGCAGAATGAACACTGACCAAACAAACAGCGTCTTTTGAATGTTTTATTGTAAACATGAAGGTGTATAAATAACAACAGCACAGTCTGCTGTAGAATGAGCCTCACTGCCTCCATATGCACGTGACACTTTGTCTCTGGTGGCGGACCAGGTTCCCCATCAGAGAGAAGCTCTTGCCACACTTGGTGCAGCTGTAGGGTCTCTCTCTGGTGTGGACGGCCTGGTGGATCTTGAGGGCATAGGGCTGCGAGAAGCGTTTCCCGCACAGGCTGCAGCTGTAGCGCTTCTCCCCTGTGTGGACACTCATGTGTCTGTTGATGTGGCTGGACTGGGAGAAACGCTTTCCGCACTGAGCACAGCTGTACGGTTTCTCCCCGGTGTGCACCCACTGGTGGGTTTTCAGCTGGTGCCTGTGCTTGAAGGACTTCTTGCAGAGGTGGCACTGGTAGATCCTCTCCCCAGCGTGAGAACGCTGGTGCTCCATCAGGTCTCTGGAGGTGGGGAAGAGGCGGGAGCACTGCTGGCAGCTGAACGCTCGCTGTGTGCTACAGGGGAAGCTTCTGCCCCTGGAGTCTGAGGTGGCACTGCTGAAGGAGGAGGAGGTTAGACAGTCTGACATGGAGGAGCTCCCAAAGTTGCTAATAAAAGGAAAAGGTGACGACAGGGGCTCCTCTGTCCCTGTGGAGTGTTTGTGAAGGGCTGTCAGAGACCTGGCCATCTCTGGAGAGGAGAACAGGTCATCGAAAGCGGAAGAGTCCAGCTCTGCTGAGTGCTCACACACACTCGCCTCCAGTTTGAGCTCTGAATCCAGTGCAGCCTCAACACCACTACTACTAGACTCAGCAGACAGAGAGTCACTGTGATCCACAGCTACTTTCTCTGTCATTTCTCTGGCTCCATTTAGACCAGAACCCCCGTGGCTCCTGTCTGCTGGTTGAGAGTACAGATCCAGAGTACTGGCCTCAGCCACATCCTCTTCCTGCTGAACTTCAGATCCGGTGAAGTCTTCTTCTTCTTCACACCGATCTGATGCACTGACTCTGGAGATTTCTGCTTTAACACTCAGAGGGGGGTGGCCTTCAGCAGTGAGAGAGAGGCACTGAGGTCCAACTGAAGATTGAGCAGAGAGAAAGATCATATCAATCTTCCATCCTTACATCAGCACGTCTTTTCTTATCCAGATACACATCACATGTTGATACCAGGTGAGCGAGCTGGTATGAAGAAGTATAACCCTCTTGCTCATACATACTGTTAGGAGCTGTGGCTTGGTCTTCCAACACGCTGCAGCCCTTCAGCTCCTCCTCCAGCCTTTCCTTCTTTACCAAAACCACCTCTGGCTCCACCTGCTCCGTCACAACTAGAGGCTGACAGATGGAAGACATTATAAGAATAACTTTAATTATATAGCACCTCAAGAACAGTTTACACTGTTTGGCAGACAAAGCAGACACAAACAAAGACACCAAACGAAGATTTTAGAACATGTTGGAGGAAGACGATGACGGATCAGGACGAGAGAGAGATGTTATTAAAGATGACAACATAAAAAATAACAGGCCACAGTTAGATAAATAAATAAAAGGATAATTGTCATATTCAAAGTTTTTACATCACGTCTGTCCATATTCACACATTATGTCTCTGCTGCAGTCTGCACCACACTGTTTAAATACCTTCATGTTATTTTTAGTGTCTGTTTGTGAATGACTGAACAGTGTGTCGTTTTTTTATTGCTGTAATTGTGGGACAGCATAATCTCCTTTCCTTTCGTAAAGGAGATAAGAAAGGAAGCACTGCAGCTCCTTTCCTTAACACTTAGAGGATTCTGACAGCTCTCATCATGAGGAAACGTCCTGAGCAAAAAAGACTATTTAACCCCTGGACTCTGGAACAGCCAGAGGGACGCCATCTCATCATTTATAAGGGGTTAACATCTCTGCTTTAATGGCGATCAGTTAAAAGACGAGCTGAGCGCTGACCTGTGATCTGTTCTCCTGCGTGGACGACTTGACTTTTCCTTTGGTAACGACAGCAGTGTCTTCCCTGAGGTCCTCATCTGTTCGAAGCAGATCACAGGAGATTGTTATGATGTGATCACATGTTCATGTGCTCTGTGACATGGACCTGGTGATCAAACATGAAGTGTCTGCAGCAACAGGTTCAAATATCCTGCATGGTGGACTGTTAATGTTTCCACACGAGTGACACATTTATTAGATTGATGATGTTATACTGAATATCAGCAAGGCTGGAGTTAATCACAGTGCTGATATTCAGTATAACATCACGACTTTGAGTGTGAATTACTTTTATATAAAATGATCCTGTAACTATTCGTGTTTACTGTTCACAGTAAACTGTTTCTGATGTGCCCATCTCTATTGTGTGTGTGCGCATTCATTCAGGTATTAGCAGTGTGTGTGAGTTGTTGACTGCAGTTTTTCTGGTACCACAAATGAAATCTTGTTTAGGGCCACTAAAAGCGGAGGGCCGGCCCTGCAAACAGCATGACTATGACCCTGCACTGAAGCACCGTGTCTCTGACAGTGTTACTAACAGCTGTTTGAGTGTGACGGTGCAGACTAACCTCTCCTGCTGCAGGTCACCTGTCCTGCACGGACCTCCATCTGCCGCAGTCTGCTCTTCAGGGCCAGGTTCTCCCTCTGGCTGCGGCAGAGCTCCATCTTCAGCTCGGCGAACCCTTCGTCCACCAGCTGACAGATCTCAGCCACCGCCGCGTTAGCCAGCACCTCCATGATGGAGGCCAGCTGAGCGTGGAGCTCCACGGAAGCTGCCATTCTGTCCGCGTAAGGGCGCAGACACGTTTCTCCAGAGAAGACTGCTCTTGGGGGGTTTGTTGGAAATGTAGTCAGTCTCATGCGGCCACTAAGGACACATGTAAGGAGACACGGGAGGAGACAACAGCGGACATCCTCCGTGATCACAGTCTCTCTCAAAGAGAAGCTTGTTTATGTTTACTTCCGGATTTGCCGAGTACCGTAATGAACAGAATAGACACGAATATTAAAATTCGTGGATTCGTTCAAATAAAGTTTGCACCAACCTACCTGCCTACAATCTGCAGGTCACCTCCACCTGCAGATTGTAGCAAGAAGCTGTAGCCCAGTCGTCCACCACCCAGCCTCTGCCAGTTACCTTCAGGATGCCTTCACCTGTAGATTGTTGCAAGGAGCTGTAGCTTAAACATCCATCTATCAGCTTCGGTCTACAACCTGCAGGCCACCTCCACTGGCAGCCACCTGTACCCCGGCTCTCCACCTACCAGCCTTAAACAGGCCGCCTCCACTTGCAGACTCTAGCAGTTGTCAGTCTCTACCAACAACCTGCAGGACACCTTCACGTGCAGACTTTGGCAACCAGCTGCAGGCTGATCATCCACCTACCAGCCTCTGCCAACAACATGCAGGCGCAGGCCACCTAAACCTGCAGAGAGTGGCAGACGATTGCAGTTCAAAGCTCCACCTACAGCCTAAGCCAACAACCTGCAGGTTGCCTCCACCTGCAGAGTTTAGCAGCCAACTGTAGGTTGACCATCCATCTACGAACCCCCTGCCAACAGCCTGCAGGCCGCCTCCCTCTCACCTCACCACCTGCTGCTCATCATCCAGTCATCAATGCTACATAAAAGACTGGTTCAACCTTCCAGACTGTGCCAGATCGCTCAGTGTCCTTTTTGGCCAAACTTGTGTTCATTTCCTTGGCAGGGGTGAATCCTGTTTAACCTTTCTTTCCCTGTGTCAGGAAATGCTGCCAGTCATTCTGCTGCCACATCCAGCTCACTCTCATCTAAACACCTGCTCCTGAAGTTTTCTGCCTCCACCGGCCTCGCACTGTTCTGGATCTCCTCCATGCAAGATCTCATCCAGTCACCCTGCTGAACTGAGCTATCAAATCTTATTCTAGTCTGCAGCTGTTGTTTGCAGTTTGGGTCTGCTACTGTTCATTATAACGATCTGTGTAGATTATATAGTACTTTAACTAAAGCAAAGTAGAAATTAGCAGCTGGGCCTTTGTCCCTCGTCCTCCCTGTGCAGTGTCTGCAGCTTTCCTGTGCTAGAATACATCCTCAGGTTTGCTGTGTGATAATGTGATTAAACACAAAAAATATTCTTTAACATAAATCATCTGAGCACACTGTCAATATCAGTTTCAGAGACTCTAGACTCAGTCATCTAATCCAAGAGTGAAAGCAGCTTCACTCAAACAGAGTGAGGTGGAAATCCAAACTAAGAAAAAGAAACATCATAAATAAGAGAATAACTTGCATGTTGTCTCTGAATCGTTTTGCGTTGCGCAGGTCAAATTGACTCAAAACCTAATGGATGGGATTTATGTCATGACACTTTTCATGCAGAGCAGATCTAGACCGTACTCTTTATAACATTAATCATCTTTGAGCTGTCATGCAGTGAGTGACGTCTGAAGTGAAGTCTATTTTGATGTGCAAACAATTAAAAAAAATGGTGAGAATAATTCTGATATTTCAGGTAGTAAGAAACATTTACATGTAACACTGCAAAGTCTGTTTTGATGCCATAATGTAATTATTAATGGAGCCTACCGTTATTCTGCTCACTTCAATGAGTGCCGGGTGGCTGTCATTCATCCTGTCATAGCTGTCAGCAGACATCACTGCAAGACAGCCCAAAGATTATTTTGACTCGATTACCTCACAAACAGTCACATTTGTTGTGCTTCACACAATAAATGGGCTGGTTTGGCTACAAATAAAGACAAGCACTTTTAATTTTTCCCAAAATATATTGAGGCTGAGCTTGCAGCTTGGGAGCCCCCTGCTGGCTGTGGGGCACTATGCAAACTGCATAGTCCGCATATAGCAAGAACCGGCTCTGGTGGAGACCAAAGCAGAGCTGAAAGAGTGAATATCGGACTTCGCCGAGTGAACACAGACATGACATTACTCATTTTTCACCAGTTCCCTTTTAATTGATTTAAAATTGAAGCTTGTCTGAGTGTAAGTTACATTTACACAACCTTAAAGAAAAGCGAGCTGTTAACACGAGCTGCACCGATGACATGACGAGGTGTTCTCTTTGTGTTTCTTTGAACACTTCAGCTCCAATCTGCTGCCACTCTGCTGAGTACAAATCATCATCTACAGGAAGACTAATGTACACTGTCAGAGATTCACATTCCAGAGTGAATCCAACAAATCATCTATTCACAATAATGTGACACCTTAACAGTTTAATGTCATGAGTATAATCCATATGTGGTTGTGGTTGTTGATGAAGCAGACTCAGCCTTGTATGATGTGCTCTACTTGCTGGTGTGCAGAGCCTGGTGCCTGATGAGGTTGCTGAGGAAGGAGAAGTTCTTGCCACACTTGGAGCAGTGGAACCTCTTCTCCCCGGTGTGAACACTCTGGTGGACCTTCAGGTTGGTGGAGGTGGAGAACTGCTTCCCGCAGTGGGGGCAGGGATATGGCCTCTCCCCCGTGTGGACCATCTGATGCCGCTTGAGGCTACAGACCTGCCCAAAGCTCTTCCCGCACTGGATGCACTGGTAAGGCTTCTCCCCAGTGTGGACGCGCTCATGGATGCGCAGCTGGCACTGGTGGGCGTAGCGACGTGAACAGAAGGTGCAGGCATAGGGGAGGCAGGGCTGCTGTGGGGACTGTGCTGATCCAGAATCCTGGTTCTGACTGCTAGATGCTTGATAAAGGTGGTTCTGACTGGAGAAGTGGATACTGTCTATCGGCCGGATTCCAGACCAAGAGTGCTGGGTTTGCTGCTGCTGAGAGTCCACCATTCCCATGGTAACAGGGGGGTTGTTAAAGGTAGAAATGTGATTACCTGTCGTAATGCGATTGTGCATGTTACCGTCAAACCTGGCTTCACTGGATGGCTCACTGATCTGAATACACAGCAGCGGCTGATACTGTGACCTCACAGTGACATTGCTCTGACCTACGAGAGGCGTCACTTCCTCAGCTCCATCATGTCCACCTCGTACAGACGACAACGTCCCACTGCTGCTGCTGTCCTCCGCTGCACAGGGAAGCGAGTTGATCACAATGACGTCGAGCTTGGACCCAGGGCTCACCTGGTCCACGTTGCACTGAGGCCTTTTAGAAACAGCAGGGAAGCTGGAGGAGGGGTTTGTCCTTATTTGACTCAACGATGACTTTCCTGCTGCAGTTTCTGGTGCGTATGTGGAACAAGATGGCCGCTCTGTGTCTTCATTCTCACTGCTCTGCCATTCCTCCAGAGTTTGGGAGGGACTGCGTTTCTCTGATATGTCACCTGATGGACCCGCAACAAAGAAAAGAGAATTAGAAAAAAAGTGCACAGGACTGAACACTGACTTTTAAAAGTAGTTACTGGGATGCCAACCAGGCACCAGCGTTTGGTTGCCGAAACTGAAAATATGGTTGCCATTTTATTTTTTAACATATAATTGGATTATTAAAGTATGCTGCAGTTGTACATCAGAATAATACAAATATGTCCAAATAATGTTCAAAATTCTTTACAGTTAGTGTTTTTAGGTTAGTTGTTAGTCACAAACATGGTCTCTAAAACAGATGCCTGTGCACACACACAAATAAAATGTTTCTGCCCCTGATGGAAAGCAAAAGCCAAGAATTGGTTACCAATGGCAACCGTTACTGTTGATCCCTGCTGAGGGGAGGGGTGTTCACTTGGTTCACCATCACTAGATGCCACTAAAACTTAGTCACTGGACTTTCCATTGTTTCCATGCTGAACCACCCACCTGTCAAATCAAAGCATCCTCGCTCTTAATTCTGCATAACTTTTAGCCTTAATATCATTTGAACAGGTGAGCTCTATAAAAATTCACCCCGAGTACAGTGGTCATGAACGGAGACCAAAACTGTTTTTTGTACCAGGCTGTAAACATGTTTATTTCTGCTGTGAAGTTGGACGTTTGAACATGGGGACTGACTCACTTCAGTTTGAAGAACTGCAGTTTTTAGCACTTCTGTGTTGGCTTCACTTGACAACCCCAGCAGAGGTGGACTCTTAAATTTGATCTAGTACAGATATTGACGAGAGCCCCAAATGTGGATTAATCCGCCACTGAAAATAGTCGCCAACAGATGAGCTACTCTGTGCAGTTTCCTGCTGTTTGGACAGTGAGTGTATGGAGTAGCTTGGTGCAAGCTGAAACATTGTGACAGAAAAACAGATACCTTGCACTTCATCCATCTTTTCCTCCTTGCTCTGAGGGCTGCTTGTCAGATATCCCTGGCCCTGGAAAGAGGAGGGAGGCATTTAGCTGACATAAGTAATAATACTGTAATAATTAATTATGCCAAATAGGATTCACTGGGTTGATGTGTTTGATATCTGTGCTAGATATAATTACACTTTGAGAAAATCTTTGCAGAGAACTGCACTTAACTGGGACTAAAACATGAATGATACAATCACTCTTTAAAAATATGATTTATTGGCATATTTACACTTGTACTGTGCACTGTATACGCAAGTACAAATTCATGAGATCCCACTCTCCTCTTTGGTGAGCTCAGAGCTCTGATTAAAAGGATACACTGAAATGGTCAAACATGCAGTACGTCAACTATGATGTGATGAATCAAAAAGGATGGAGACAGCAGGTCCAGGAGTAAAAGCAGTCCACACAGAGCTCAGTGATGAACAATTAACAAAGCTTTGTTTAATACTGAGAGTGTGCTACAACTGCTCACATCCACGTCCCTTTGAAAATGTTACACATTATCATGACAACTGTGATTGTACTCGATGAACATGAGCAAATGTTTTGTCATTAGAAAAACTAAATGTGATGATACGATGAGGAGAAAACTCATCTGTCTCATTCAAATCTTAAATAACTGGACTCAAGAGAAATCTGTGAAAAACAAACTAAACACCTGACTCAAACCTTCGCTCCACTGAAGCGCTGTCATTAAAACACACAACAAAGATTAGAAAGAACTTTGTTCACTTTGTATACATACAATACATACATGCACCTTTAAACACTGTGCCGGCTGCAGCACTCTCATTCAGTTCTGGATCACCACAACAAATACCAATTTCGCTTTTAGTCACTTAGACACAAAAACATGGAAAATCAGGGTCCAGGATGAAGTTCTTGTGCTTGTCTTAGGCCACATTCAGGATCAGGTGCTATAATGAATGGCTGCACAGTGTGTGGGGTTGCTGGTGATGTGCCAACATGTGTCGAATGTAACCCCTATAAAACAATCAGGAAATAACTTTTTATTTCTCTTAGCAGCTTTATCGAGGCCAGTGCTCCGTCACTCTCATCCACTGTCTATGCCTCTCAACCAAAGCTCTCCTGAACCAAAACAAATTAAACTTCTTGGTGTCACTATTTTTCAGCGTAAATTACGAGTCAGATTTAGAAGCTTGTTCATAAAATAAACACAATAAAGTCGGAACACAACAGAGGGAATATAGAGGGAGTATAAGAGTCTCCAGAGAGACGACCCACTAAAATGAATGGAAAAACGTGTTTTCACCACAGCACCAGATCCTGTCTGAATGCGGCCTTATAAAGAATTCTCTGACTCTTTCCAGATGTCTGCCGTCCCTGTACTAGATTCAGTTTGTCTATTTTCCAAATAAATCAGTGAAATGTTCAGATGATGATTCAGACACGTCACAGGTGCAGCAAACATCAGATGATTTTGATTAGTGCATTTTCTTTCAGTCTGCGTTTCATTTTTTTCCATCTCGTAGTGTTCCAATTTTAAAAAAAGTCTTAAAAGAAGCATCAGGATTAAAAAGTGAAATATAAAGAGCCTCGTCTAGTCCTCTTTAGGGTTAGCTCAGCCCTGGATATAAAACTTTGGTGCAGCAGTGCTGTTGGAGGTCTGCTCTTTGTGTTCAGTGCTGGATCTTCTGGTGCCTCTTGAGGTTGCTGGGATGGGAGAAGCGCCGGTTGCAGACGGAGCAGCTGAACGGCCTCTCCCCAGTGTGCACATTGCGGTGGATGTCCAGCTGGCTCTGGCACACAAAGCTCTTGCCGCACAGCACGCAGGTGTAGGGCTTCTCCCTCGTGTGCCTGGCCATGTGCTTCTGCAGGTCCGACTCCAAGAAGAAGCGCTTGGTGCAACTGGTGCAGCCGTATGGGCGCTCCATGGTGACGGCGTGGTAGAACGCCAGGTGGAAGCTGCTGGAGACGGGCTTGTAGTGGCTCACGGGGCGGTGCAGAGCCATGCTAGGCGTGTCACTGGAGGAGATGATACTGGAGGTTCCACCACCAGATGTTCCTGGACTGTCACGACAGAGGACAGAGCCTCCCTGGAGAGAGGACTGCACTGACTTGAGTGCTGCTGATTCCTGACCAGAACAAATCATGGGTAATGTAGTTCTTTCATATAAGTTTCTTCCTCTGCTTGCTGCTCCCTTTGTCTGGCCTACATCTGACCACTCACACTCCTCCCCCTCCTTGTCTGATGTCCCCCCTCCATCAATAACTATCACCTCTGACAGGGAAGACTTGGCGGTGTCTAACGCAGCCTCATCACTGGAAGTTTGCATAGTGTCCCTGTGTGGCGCCATGTCAGCATCAGAGTTTAGCAGCTCATTGTCCCCTGCTCTGACATCACTTCCTGTTCGCTCCGGAGGGGAAATGTGGGTGGTGTCACCGCTGCTGTCAGTTTCAGCTGTCCTGCCGACAACAAAGTTGACGATGTCAGATCCACTGACCTCCGTTTCGCTGTGGCGTCTCTCTGGACGTCCCTCTCTGGCGACCTCTGGGGCGGCGGGGAGCGATGTGACCGTGTCTGCATCTCCTCTGCTGTTGATACAGGCATCTGCTGGCACCTCGTGGTTGGCGGTTCCGACCTCCGTTGCTCCTTCCACCTTGACTATCAGGAGCTCTGTGTCCTCCTCAGGTTCTGCTGACTGAGAGGACAAACTGATTAAAAATATTGATTGAACATATTGACTAAAAATAATCACAGATAAATCGCTGTAAGAAAGAAACCTGATACAAACCATAAAGGTGATGTTAATAAAGAGACATGTACAGCAAAAGTTTGGACACACCTTCTCAATCAGTGGTTCTTTATTTTTTTGTTTTTTGAAGAGAAAACTCTGAAATAACATCTGATTGAAATTATGTGGTAAACAAAAAAAAGTGTAAATGACGCAAAATATATTTTAGATTTTAGATTCTTCAAATGAGCCACCTTTCAGATTGGTTTATCGGTTTATCATATTTGGACCCCATTTCTCAATTATGTTGGACCTTGGATCTACTTGCTTTCTATTTTAGGTTATTAATTATTGTTGCTACCAATGCTTGTGACTGACTGAATACTGCGCTGAAGGTTCAACTTTGGGTGGGGGGAAGGCGTTCTTTTAAAGGGGGGAGAAATGTGTTTACAAAAAGGGGAAAAAAGGAGAAGAGCCACCTTTTGGTTTGATTAGTTGGCACCTCTAAGTCTCTGCTGGAAAACAGTGGAATGCCCCCTCTGGGTTGGGAACGAGCTGCCATCCCAAGTGAAGGACTTAAAGTATCTCAGGGTCTGGTTCATGAGTGATGAGAAAATGAAGCGCAAGATGGACCGACGGGTTGATGTCTGGGAACCATTGTTGTTCAGTGGGAGCTTCACCTTCCGGCTCAGCTCTTGATTTTTTACTCCATCTAGGTCCAACCCTCACCTCTGATCATGAGCTTTGGGTAATGACTGAAAGAATGAGGTCGTAGACACAAGCGGCCAAAATAAGCTTCCTCCGCCGGGTAGCTGGGCTCAGCCTTAGTTTAGAGTGAGAAGCTCAGGTATCCAGAGGGAGAGAGCCGCTGCTCCTTTGCTTCGAAAGGAGCCCGCTAAGGTGGTTCAGGCATCTGAGGTGGATGCCCCCCTGGGCACCTTCCTCTGGAGGTGTTCCAGGCACATCCACCTGGGTGGTGTTCCCAGGACAGACACAGAACATACTGGAGGGATTATATACCTTGTCCAGCCTGGGAATACCTCTGGGTCCAGGGAGGAGTTAGAATGTTGCTGCACTTGATGGCTGATGACTTTTCCTTCACTCTGCAGTCTAACTCACCCCAAGCCATGTCAGTCTGGTTTAGGTCTTGTAAATGAGGAGGCCAAGTCTTGTGATGCAGCCCTCTATAACTTTTCTTCTTGGTCAAAAAGTCCTACATAGACTAGACGTGTTTGGGGTCATGATGATGTCCCACTGAGCTCAAACTAGATGGGATGGCATGTTGCTGCAAAATGTTACTGTAGCCATGCTGACTATGCTGATGTCAAACTCAGCAGAGTTCTAAAGTCAGAGTAGATGTAGAAGAACTAAAGTCTACCTTTAAAAGATCAAGAAAAGAGCAATTTGTGTGTGCAAATACAAGACTGGAGCACACAGATTAAGACACATACACACAATTGAATATATAAAACACAAATTTATGAATGATTTTACACATTCACACACTGATGGCACAGCCGTCAGAAGTTCATATTTTGAGGAAATTTAATGTGTCACAAAATGAAAGAACAAATAAACTAATAAAAGCTCAAACAAATCAAAATCTGACTAAAGACGACTAATACTACTACTAATGGCTGTGGAGATTAAGACATGTCTGTAGGGTTAGACCAACAAACAAACTCAAACTCTGATGTCTTTTTTAACATGGATGTCTGCTGCTAACTGGAGCTGCCAGTAGTGAGTGTGTGAAGATTCTCAGTCATCCAGGTCATGTGTCTTCAGGAAGAGTTAAATCTGGGGCAGCTGGACTTGATTATAGATCTGTGAGGACGTTTCACCTCTCTTTCATGAGGCTTCTTCAGTTCTGCCATTAGCTAGTTCAGGTTCAGCTCAGCTAGTTCAGCTCAGCTCAGGTAGCAGTACAGCTCTGTTTTGGACAATGAGGTTTTCATGCTGAATACTGTTGGAGAGCAGCACCAGATCCAGGCAAGTGGGCAGCAGATCTGGACTCACTAGCCTCGCAGTGAACATGGCTCCAACCAGACTGTGGGGCGGTGGATTCACGAGAGGCATGAGAAGATGGGACCTTTTGAGTTTTGGAGCCACTATAGGTTCTCATATGCACTTGAAGGAAAGGGTGAGGTGAAGAGTATTCAGCTGGTTGCAATCTGCAACCTTACTGAAGATTTCCCTCAGGTAACTGTTAACAGACGCTGAAGTCTGCCTCACAGATTGGAACACTGGGTGGTGAGGGAACATTGTGAGATAATTTCCCATCATGCGCCTGGTGAAAATTTCCAAGAGGAAAAACAGAAACAAACAGCTGTCCTTGTGTGTGATTTTCAATGGCTGCAGTGATTTCTGTCCACTTTTTCCTTCAACACTTGATCGTGGTACATATCACGTCAAAGTCACATCTTTAGAAACATCTGGCAGGCTGAATCAAACCTGACAGCAGGCCAACAAATCCAACTTACATCACTAAACCAGTCCTGTGTGAGTGATCACATTAGGACTCGTTCTAAGAACGTTCTATAAATTATTGATAATGTTGCTGATTATTTTTGTAATCTGCTCTGACAGCAGACTCATAACTAGACTGAGAATGAGGGCATTAGAGCAGAACAACTCCTTGTCAACTCCTCCTGACAAAAAAAAAAAAAACTCAACTGACTTCTCTAGGTGAAGAAAAGTCAGACATTCTGGACCCTGCAGAGGCCTTAAGAAGACAGTTTTCTGGACAGTTTTCTGGTGCATTGTGGGATAGCTACCTCAGTTTTGGTGGTGGTGACAACCTCCTGATCAGGATCCTGGTCCAGGTTGATGGGCTGGGTCTTCTGTGCAGTCTGCTGAGTCCCTGGACCTCGGTTTAAAAACCTGGTCCTGCCCTGCAGAGAGGGCCCTTATGGAACAAGACACCAATTACTACAAATGAAGTCAACAAGGAAACACAGCTGATCTAACTCGGACATTACGCCAGATTAACAAGATATCACACACACGTTCTCCTGTCTTGCTAAATGGTGGAACTGTTGTAAAAATGGTGTTAAACAGGACAATGAGTGTCAAGTGCAATGAGGCTTTATGTAGACATAGCATGTTGACATAATCTCAGTGTGGCCTTTGATCAAACAAAGAACTTCCTGCAGGAGTCGTATTCTAACTGATCGTGCTGTCAACAGATAACCTGACAGCTCCTCATGTGCAACTGTCTCCAAAACATCATTCATTCATTGATTTTTTTGAACACTGAACACATTGCACAAGTAAAAACACATATGGAATTATGCAGTAAACAAAAACGTAAACAAAGCTAAATATATTTCAGATTTTATATTATTCTGCTTCCTCGCTCCATATGTAGGTCAACCATTACATAGAGTGGAGGTTTAGTCCAGATTTTAACTGGTCTAATGTCGATTCTTGTGTTTCGTGGTTTATTTGCAATAATTTGACCATGAATGTTGAGTCAGACCGTCTCCTCTGAACAGCTGATGTTAAATGATAAATGGACTGTACTTATTAGTGCCTCTCTAGTCTTCTGACCACTCAAAGCACTTTTAGTCTACATATCTCATTCACACACATTCATACACTGAGGGCACAGCCTTCAGGAGTAATTTGCTGTTCAGTATCTGGCCCCAGTCTGGAGGACCCGGGTCATCTGACTAGTGGATGTCTTGCTCTACCTCCTCCTGAGCCACAGCCACACCCGGTGATGCTGACATGTGTCTGCTACTTGAACTCTGTGAAGCATTTCTGTGGGCTCTAATCTGGCTGGCTGGTAACTGTAATGAACTCTGCAGCAAAGGTAACCTGGGCATTATCACAACCAGATAGAACCAGCTAGAGCCAGATACATGGTGTCAGGAACACTCCCTGTGCAGTCCCTGGACATTAGAAATCATTATATATCACTTTTGTCAACTCACACACCCTTTAAGATGCAGTGTGTAGGATTTAGTGGCACATTACAACCAACTGAGTACTGCTCGCCTCACCCTCCTATTCAAACCATGAAACAGTCTACGGTGGCCATCTAGAGCCAGTGTGTGGTTTGTCCCTTCTGGGTTTGTAGAAACATGGCGGACTCCACAGATGAAGACCCACTCCGTCTGTAAATATAAACGTCTCATTCTAAAGTATTTTCAGTTTCATATACATGAAAACATTTAACTTCTGCCTATGCTTCTCTTCTTAAATGTTACACTGGCCCTTTAAGAAAATAAATTGCACTAATTAATTTTTGACAATGCACACCTGTTCCCTTGAAGTTATGACTATAGGACAATTTCGGTTTGTTTACTACATCATTCCATGTCTTCAGTGTTTAAAAATAAAGTAAAACCAAGTGAACATTTTAAAGTACTGAGGTTACATACCGGCCAGTGAGTCCCTGTTCTGCCGGTTGAGGAGGCGGACCCCGGGGAAGCGGCTGCTGATGGAGCCCTCCGCTCCCTTCACTCTATCCGCTCGGTAGCGGGTGACCTGCAGCTCCAGCAGTTTGATCTTCCTCCGCAGGAATTCGTTCTCCTTCTGGCTCCGGGACATTTCCAGCTGAACCACTGCGTAGCCGTCGTCAACAACTTTACAAATTTCTGCGACGGCCGCGTTAGCCAGCACCTCCATGATGGAGGCTATCTGAGAGTGGAAGTCCGCGGCCATCGACATCGTCACTGTCAACACTCGGCCTTTGACACGGAGAGACGGACTCTGTCCTGAACACACGAGTGACAGCTGTACACACAGTGCAGTGCTATCTGAAATACATCACTGTGTCTCTGTATGTATGTCTGTGTGTGTGCGTGGAGCACCGCTGTGCACTCTTTGTTGATATGATGGCGACACGGAAGCTCCAGTTTAGACCGTGTTTTTCTCTCCAGCAGCAACACAGCACAACAGCGCCCCCTGTGTCCAGGAGCGGACCTGACACAGTGCAGAGGCAACTCTGTTCTAAAGAAGACTTCGTACATGAACGGGGTAAAAACTATCCACAGAACGAGCGTGTGCAATAGAGCAACTTCTGTGAGGCTGAGCCCACAACTCTTTACAAACCAGAACTGGAGATCTCCAGTGGAGAATTTTACACTGTATGCTTTTCTGTCTGTTTTGAATCACAATGTTTTAAATGAGTTCCCTTTCCATGATCTGACTGAAAAAGTTTTTCATGTTTATACTGAGTGCAGAGATTTTTAACGTTTCAACCCATGCTCATAATAATTGTTCTGTTCTGTTCAACTATTCCCTGCCCCTCGAGCCGTATTACTTCTGAACTAGATCTGCTGTTTGTTTCTGTATCTCCATGTCCACACAAAGATCTTTCAGCATCCAGTCTGGTCTCCTAGGCCACACCACAAGTGGACAAATCTTCACAAATTTCACGGACTTTCAGTTGTTCTGCTATGTCCTTGCCTATCCACCCAAAACTTCTCTGAAATGAACCCTTCACTAAAAATGATAAATAATAAAATATATCTGTCATATTTTTGTTAGAGTTATACTGTATTTATGTCATATAAAATGTATATGTATATTTCTTCAACACTTTCATCTTCTTTGTCTTATGTTTTATTATTTAAAGCATTCATTTGTCTGGTCATCTAAATATTTGGATTATTTACACTTATGTCTAGCTCCATCCTGTGGCCAAACCGCGTAATGACAATAATGGGATCCGTCGCTCGAGTAGCTTCCAGAATGAAGGAAGCCCCGCCCCTAACGCTGTACCCCCTCTCTTCATTCAGCTCTGGGGATTTTAGGTCTCGCGACATTTGTGCACCTAAACCGGCAAAGCGCTCACAAGGTCAGTGACAGTTACACGAGTTGTCGGCCGGTGGTGGCACGCGCAGAGCAGTCTGTTAAAAGACAGGCAGACAGACGCCTTCTCCTTTAGCTTAATCCGTGAAGCGTGTGTCGGTTCAGACATGGCCAGAGGAAGCCGTAGCCGTCCCTCAGCACCCAGGTAAACATCCTCAGTAACTTCATAGCAGTCAGTGTGTGCTGTAGTGTAGTGTGGTGTGTGCGGTGTGTGCTGCGTGGTGGTCAAGTGTGTCCTATTTAAAGAGCGAAGTCAGTTCTGTTGTCCAGCCTATATTAAGACTTATAAACAAGTATGGCAGTGAAACACGGCATGTTTGTCCACAGTGAGGCTAATGACCGCCTCATACACCTGGAGGCACACCGTTTAATTGTTGTTGCGTCATAAGTCACTGAGAGCCTGTCCGGTCTCAAGTGAAGGTCACACTGTAAAAAGTGTCTGTACCTTTTACAGTGAAAAACTGTTTATATATGTTTATTTGATTTTAAGGGATTTATAGGAAAGGAAACTGGAGGTGTGTGTGTGAGACAGGTAATGAGCTGTGAAGGCTGCTGGAAGATATGTGTTCTTATATGTGTAACTTTACCAACACAAAATAATACTGTAACATCAGTCTGCTTTCCTTTATTGTAATATGACAAGTAAATATCATAATGTTAAAGATTAACAGTGACTGTGTAAGAACATATAAATGAAATATTGAAATGCATCTGAATGATCATGTTTAGTTTTACACTCCTGTCCTCCATCATCCGAGCTTGTGACAGTTGGGTAACATTGTCTGGAAACTGATCCCAGGATGACAGTTAGACAGTTAATCCTCGAGACCAGTGGTTGCCAGCTTTTTTCCTACAGAGACCTTTTCTGTCTTTGAGTTACCTGACTAAGACTGTTCAGTGCATAACGGTAACAGAACAAACAGTGAACACAACTGCAGGAAGTTTGGATGATTTTAAGGATTGTTTCCTGTGAATGTTCCATCAGAGATGTGATATTTTGGGACAGTTTCTTTAAAATGTAATACTGTTTAAAATGCATATTGATTTTGTTCTATCTTTAGCCCTCCTCCATCCCATGCTCCGGCCCCGGTTCATCCACCTCCCTCTGCCCTGGCCCCAGCTCCAGCTCAGTCCCAGGGGCCTGGCCTCATGGCCCAGATGGCTACTACAGCAGCTGGGGTTGCAGTAGGCTCAGCCGTGGGCCACGTCGTCGGCAGTGCCCTCACCGGAGCGTTCAGTGGGGGTAGCAGTAGCAGCAGTTCAGAGCCAGCCAAGCCGACATACCAGGTAAGAGATGGACTGCAATCAGATGAGGATTAGGATGTCTGAGGAACTGGACTTAGCTGGATTTGACATCTTGAATAGGTCATTGTTTTTTTTTATGTCTCTGACTGTTGTGTGTTTGTACTCAACACCAAAGTTTTCTCCTCGTGGTCCAAGGATTCGAAGTGTAGAGATCAGTCCCCTCAGATCAGTTTAGCATTTTTCAATAGATCAAGCATTCTTATTTTTAGAAAATATAATAATACTAATATAATACCAATTATAATAACTCTTTCCAAACAAAGTTACAGTGCTTAACACTGAAGCAGAACACATTTCAAACATAAAGCTGAAGGCTGTAAATCTTCACATATTTTAAGACACAAAGGGTAAAATAAAACTTGATGATTTGTTACCTGCTTGTTGACTGAATTATTCTGTAAATCTAGGAGTATAGGTTTGGTGTGCTGCCACACTGACTCACTGTCTGCACAACCCACACAATGATCAACCATAAGACCACTTATTACTTTATTCATGTGGTTTGGAGTCTCTAAAACACTGCTCCTCAAACTATGGGACGTGAGTGTTCTCTAGAAGAACGCAGAGGAATGTCTGAAATATCTTTTGAAGGTTAATTAAAAACATATACTATCAAAATTTAAAATGAACATAAATTATCACTGGAATGCAATTTTAAATAAGTTTTTAATTCACTTTAATATTTTGTGTCAATATCAGCCTGTTATGTAGTTATATTCATGCATATAGCACATGCATAAATCTGAGATAGTGACCTGACGTCAAATGGCCCAGGAGGCGGAGCGGGTCGTCCACTAATCAGACAATCGTCCATTCAGTCCCCACCTCCTTCTGTGGCACGATACTGAACCCCAAACTGTCAGTGTGTGAATGCGTATGAATGGTTAACTCCAAAATGTGATGAGCAGTCGACACCTTGCATGGCAGCCACTGATCAGTGTGTGAAAGTGTGTGAATAAGACATGCAGTATATTGGCACTGACATTGTAACTAAACACAAAAACACCCAGCCCCATGAGGATGTACGTACATGTAGTTGATGCAAAGAAGTGACTAATATTTGACAACGTTTTGAATAATGTTACTTGTAGAGCAGCCTGCTGAGGCTTGGCCAATGTCTAACAGTGAAGTGTGAGGTTCTAACTCAAATGTGCGGCGTGTTTCTTTCCTCGCTTGTATCTTTGCAGGAGCCACCCCGGCCCGCTCCAGCCCAGTCGGGCCCCTGTCACTTTGAAGTCAAACAGTTCCTGGACTGTGCCACCAACCAGAGTGACCTGACTCTATGTGAGGGCTTCAATGAGGCGCTCAAACAGTGCAAGTACTCCCATGGTGAGTCTGTGGTGAAGGACTGCTCTTCATGCGTCACACTCATAACCCGCTTCATTTTCACATAATGGTGTCTTCTGACAGTTTGAACACTTGTCCTACATCAGGAGCTACAGGCACTCTTTAAAGTTTAAACATGATTTCAGTATTCATCACCATGACCTGTTTTTTTTCTGTTTTTCTGTAGGTGTGACATCACTGGTGTGAAGGTTGGGGTCCAGCTGTCAATCAAACATAGTGTAGAGACACAACCGACCACACAATGTGAACGCTGTCCCAGCAGAGAGAATGCTGCTTTTGTTTGTTTGGATGAGTGATGTGTGATGAATGAAGTTTTGCTAAGTTTTGCTGACAAGCCTTTAATAAACACATGCTGTCTACTTTAGCTCTGTCTTTGTTTCTGTCATGTCAGCTGTTATCCACAGTTTTCATGTATTTGAATTATTGGTTTGATTATTGACTTATTTACTTACTAATCAGTTTTTGTAATGGATGATGTGGGCCAGCGGGGGCGCTCCAGCTTCACCTGGGCCAGCTCACGCTTGTCAGCTGTCCAGCTCCATGCATAGGCCAACGTCCGCTTCCCCTTTCAAAATAAAATGATTCGTTGGCGGAGAAAAGAAAACATAAAGAAATGACGTGTTTGTGTCTAGTGACAACAATAACATAAACATTTAGCATTAATAATAAACATAATAATTTAGAAACTATAGCTGTTCACTATAAGTTAGTGAGCAGAGCAGCAGTAATTTTGCTTCAACATTATAACGCAGCGCATAGTTTGAAAGTTCAACCGGAAGCAGTCATTGAAGTTCGCCGTGCTGGTCTCGTCCTCGTCCCCACTCAAAGTTGTGAGCAGACCACCCCGTTAGTCGTCAACATGCCTTTCATCGATGTCCAGACCAATTTACCGGCCAGCTCGTTCTCCGAGGACTTCGTGAAGAAGCTGAGCTCGTGCGCAGCGGCCGCTCTGGGAAAACCGGAGGACGTGAGTACAGATTACCGCCGTGACACGAGCGTTACCGGAGCGTTACTCAATGTCAAAGCTGCAGCTGCTTTACATTAGTGCTGCCCTGTGTGTTCACGTGTGTGTGTGAGAGAGACGCGTACAGCAGATCCACGGTGTAGCAATCAGCAGCTTTACACAACAACCTAACAGTTACTGTACGTTACACGGAGTCACTGCCTGCAGAGGAACACAGGCTCAGTGAACCATCAGACTTCACGCTAAGCCAGTCAGACAGATTGTGACATCCAGTGATGTACTGTCATATACATTACAGTGTGGTAGAACTTCCACTGAGCTGGACAAATAAACAGTTATTCCAATACTGGCTTTGATTTATTTAGCAGAGTAATAATACAATTAGGTTAAGAAGACAATATGAACATGCAGCTCTAATGTGTAATCATTACAAAGAATATCAATGAGATAATACCAAGTCACAGTTATTTCAGCTGAAAGGTCAGAGAGTCTGAGATTAGTCTAAGAGATCCTCGCACACACAAAGCAGTTCAGACTCTGACAAAGAGTAATAAAATGTATCCCGTTCCTGCCCTGAACTAAAGTTCAGTTGTTTCTCACACTGACAAGTGAATCTTCCCATGATGTGAATCTGAGCCCTATCTTTAGCCTTGACGGTTATCACAAGAACTCCTCGTTCATGGTTTGCTCCAATCTTTGTTGTAGCAAGACACAGCTGCAAGTTAGAAAAGCTGCAAACAACTTTTTGCACTTAAAAGTTTTGCAACAAATGATTTTTGTCATGATCATTTATTCTGTTTGATTTTGGACTAGTCAGTCTTGGGGTACAAAAGGGTGGAAACTTTTCAGAAACTTTCCATGGGAAAATATGCTAAGAAAATTTAGAAATATTCAAATTCAAAACAGGAAACTCTATGGGAAATAACTGGAAATTTAAACAAACAAAATAGCTCAAGTTCTCATCAAATTTGAATAATTTTATTTTGTTTTATTTAATTTTATTTTTAGTCCATGGAGGACTAAAGAAGATTATAAAATATCTTTTGGTCTTGGTAGCCCTGCAGTAAGCAGTTTGCTATGTGCATGTGATTGAGGGATAGCAGATATTCAAGTGTACTTACATGAAATCTGGTTGTTTTAGTCAAGATTATGCTAAAATATATATTTTCCCCATCTATATTCTATATTCATCTATAAGTTCCCTGTTAAGGGTCAGCCTTCAATTTTGTGAATTCCTGGTATATTTCTGTTTATTCCCATAAATTCCTGTTAATTTCCATAAATTTCCCTTAATTCACGTGGAAGGTCTTGTCCACTATACTGACAGTTTTCTAAAATTAGAATTTAATGAGTGTCAGACCCACACAGTTACCATCCAGGTTCTGGATTTATCTCTGGGCATGGAGTGGAGGAATGTGCTGGCTTTGTCTTTGTTTCTTACATGGCACTCTCGAATGATATGCTCTGTATTTTTACTCACTCCGCCCTCTCTTCATGTCAGTCCGTATTCACCTGCTTCGCCCTCTCTAATGTCAACCATGCTGTGTTTCAGAGGATGAACGTGGTGGTGAAGCCTGGCCTGCTGATGCTGATAGGTGGTTCTTGCTCTCCGTGTGTGTCGCTGTCTGTGTCTGCCATCGGTGTGACAGACACTGCTGAGAAGAACAAGGAGCACAGTGCCAAGATTTTTGAGTTTCTGACCAGAGAACTTGGTCTGACTGAAGACAGGTGAGCTCTCAGCAGGTTTCTGCTCTGCTGGTTTATATACTGTCACTGTTATGTAGTCTGACTCTGCCCTTACAAGAGTTCAGCCTTCAGGTCTGTTGGTTTATCTTAAAATTCCAAATTGTCCATATTTGGCTGAACGTGTCAACTTTGTTCCCATTCACAGGATTGTTATCCAGTTCCACGAGCTGCAGCTTCACCAGGTCGGGAAGAAGGGAACTGTCATGAGCTTCTTGTGAAGGATGTTGTTTTTTGTGACATAACTCACAATCTCATTCCTGAGAGAAAAAGAAGACAGATTAGGATTATTCACCCATTGAAGTAAAAATCATTTTCATTCTTTTCATTGATCCTTGATTTTTGTGTCATGTCCTAAAGCTGTAAAACATAATCAGTTCTATTTTTGTTGATTAGATGCCCTGTTACTGTAAACATTCCTAAAATTACTTGTCTCACATACTTTTGAAGAAAGGAATATAAAAATAAAAAAAATCTCTCTGACAATAGAGACTGGATTTCTTTTTCTCAATATATCGACTTTAATGTCAGATCTTGTCTGTCAGCGCTAAAATTGAAGATATATTTTCACTAAAGATGTGGATGAGATGAACTTGACTCTTTCTTCTGTCAATCATGGTGCCTCTGAGTTGATTATTCAAAGAATCCACACTAAGAAATTTGTTTTCACTTCCAAGTTCTGAGTATTGTACAGGCTTTGGCTCTTTAGAGGTGCATTGTGTATGATTTAGAAATATTTGTTTGCAGGAATGTAATACAATATTCATTAGCGTAAAATAACCTGAGCATCAAGAATTGTGTTTTTGTTGTCTAAAAACTGAAGTCAGACATTTTTCTACAGAAATGACAAACTAAACACAGATCTAGATACAGTATGGTCTTGAGCTTTTTGTGTATCTCCAGCCAGAATTTTTCCTACATGCTTGGAAAGAGAGCGTGAGATGTGGAGTTATTCATTTGGTTGCAATCTGCAGCTTTACTGCTAGGGGCCACTAAATTTTACACACTGGACCTTTCAAGCACAATGTTGTAGAAATTGATATTTTTGCAATTTAGTGCCAGAACACTTCTTGTCTAGTGGCGACTTGCTTAGTTACTCCTTTTCTCTTCTTAGCTTTCTACATCAATGTCCTCTTTAGTCTTTATCCTTTGCTATTATCATCATACGGGCTGGAAAGCCTGGTTACATTACCTGCTTGACTAGCTCCTGTTCTGTTACGACACCGGCTCCTTTTCTCATCTATCTCATTATGTGGTGATGTTTTTATTACAATGTCTGTAAAATACAATGCTACATAATCACTCACATGCAAAATCAGTTCTGAGTTATGTTTGTCACTTTTCATCCAGTGCTTCACAGTGTCATGTTTGATTCTGCTGCTGCAGACAGAGCGTACAGACAGGAAGCAAGAGAGTTCACTGCTCAAGTGTATACAACTTTTTTGTTATATTTTTAGTTATTTACAGTTTCATTAGTGTGCTTTATTGTGCAAAGCACAAGGCACACTAATACAACTGCTTGGGACTTAACTAACTTTTTCTTCCACATTTTTTCGCTGCGCTACTCCACCTGTAGATTTGGTCACACATATGCAGACAAGGTATTGCAACACGCGACTTGGCCAGGAGAAGTGACCACTTTTTGATTTAATCTGCCAAACCTTAACCACTCAAATTCAGCGTGGACATGCACAGCAACATGAGGATGCCGTTTGGTCTGCTTGATATGACCTACAGTACGTTTGGTACCAGGTACTTTTCTCGATTTCATCTTTCACTGCACACAGTAGCCCCTCAATATAGACAGGATTCTTAGCTGACATGCAACTGCCATGGCATAAACCATCTCAGCTCATACCTGGTATTGTCCACAGATTTTGCCAATGGAAAACCTAAAACATTCCAAGTGAGTCGAGATGCACCCAAGTGGCATCCACCATATCTGGGAAATGAAGTCGGTGCGGAAGTACTAAAAACTGTAGCTTTTCAAATGTTAAAATGTCCAACTTCACAGCAGAATCTGTACTGAGTCAAATGTAAGAGTCAACCTCTGTGGTAGTTGTCAAGTGAAGCCAACACAGAAGTTCTAAAAACTGCAGTTCCTCAAAGGTCCACTTGAGGCTGCCTACAGAAGTGAGTCAGTCTCCATAAGTCTCCAGTGTTGTGGAGAAATTGCTGGAGCCAAAGGTCAGTGGTGAGGTCAGCAAGAGTGTTCAGGAGCCTCTGATGTCTTATGCTGTATTATTTATTAACACTCAAGGAGAATTAGAGACATTCTCATAAAGCATCAGAAGTGCCTGAGTCGGTCTCACATTCTGCCCAACTCATGCTGGTGGACAGACTTTAAACCCTGAGATAACATCACAAACACTATACGCCCAGAATTAGGTAAAAGAGAATGCTTTTACAAAGGATGGTGTCTTCGTCAACATGATTAAGTCTGGAGACACAGATGTCTGTTTACGCAGATTGGAATGTCAGTGGCGAGCTGTCTATTATGTCTAAGCATGCAGCACCAGAGTCCTTCGACCCTGGCCACAACAGCGTTGAGATAGGACGACACCTGCTACTGTCAGCCAAAGACAAACAACTAATACTGCCGAGGACCTCAAGGCCCACATGTGACTTCATGTAACCTTGTATAATGTCTGTATGTTTGTGCTTTTATTATACTCCATTTAAAGAATATATGTGTCACTCAGAACACTACAAGAATAGAAAATTCCATTACAATCCCCTCTTATTGATCATAAGATCAATACCAACTACTGAATACTAATAATTACCGAATTTAGAGACCACCAGAGAGCATAGTCAGAATGGGATCGAAACAAACATCACAAAACATTTGCTATCACACAGAAATCAGGAATATTTTGAAATCAAAATCATACAAAAGACGTCAATAAAAATTATCTTTCCAAGAAAAACAGTTGGTTTGAGATGAATTCATACAATCAGTGAGAAACTTTAAGGACCCCTCTTATGTACCCCCTGATCCCATTCCCATGATGTGTGAGTTCCACCTTCAGGTCAACATGGGCCTTTAAGTGAACGAAGATCCCCTACAACACCAGGGTGTTAAAGGAGGTCAACAGGGAGGTCACAGATCACGTGCAAATATACCACTGGGAGAGGAGAAAGATCACAGTTATTATCTCATCTAACAGATACAATCCTAGCAAGTGGACAGGGATCCATAAAACAGTTGATTTGACTTTCTGGAATAGATTTCTCTTTTCCATCAATCACAACAATCAACATTGCAATCAAGATATCGTAAAATCTTCAACCCATGCACATTATGTACAGTAGAGGGTCACCACCATGGAGAGGTTACTAGCACATACGATGCATGGTGGCATGGAATCCATCTTCCATAGAATGTTTCCACGAACCGTTGATATCCATCATCGAAGTAGATTATAAACT
Organism: Nibea coibor; assembly: GCA_023373845.1. NCBI lineage: Eukaryota > Metazoa > Chordata > Actinopteri > Sciaenidae > Nibea > Nibea coibor. Next base: position 25,905,499 of record CM041719.1, on the reverse strand, counting down.
GATTCATGAAATAGCATCTTCTAAGTGATTAAATTACATCTCTTAGAACACTAAATCACCAGTACAATCAAAACCAGCACATAAAGTTAAAACTGAAATGGAACAATGGGGGGAAAACTGATTTTATTTCTGAAGATAGGAAATGTTTTTCTCAACTTTATTTATTCATCTACTCAACCCCCTATTGTTCCTCAGATACCATACATTTACAGACCACAAGTCTCCTCTTCATCATTTTCACCAAGAGGAAAATCATCCAGGCCAAAACCTTGAACTCTTTCCTCAAAACCTTCAAACTCATAATACCTCCTACCCACTGGATTAACAGCCACCGGGCGTACACACACTTGGGGTGCCTGAACCACTGACCTCGTGGTCTTTTTCACCAACATTTTAATCAATGAGGTCACACAAGTGCATAGAAAAAGAATAAGGAAACCACCGACAAATAGAGTAGTCAAACATTTAACTAGCCCTGATCCCCATGACCCCAAGGTACCAGAAAAATCCCCCAAGCCGAAACCATGATTTTAATGTAACTCAAGGTAACTTTGATACCTTGAGCTGTGTCATGCGCCATATCCATGACCTCAGCAGTCGCATCAGAGATGTAAGAGCAACATATAAGGCAATTTCAGCATTACATGAAGACTTTGCTGAATCTAAAGGATAGGCAGGAGTATAGCACTCATCTGCTTCATCTTCAAATCTCATGGCCAAATCATTCCAATTGAACATTTCATAATCTGCTCTAGTGGTAGGGAAGTAGGCATATTTTGACATAGCCAACACTTACTGAGATTACGATCACGAGCATAATCAATCATTAGACTGAGGGCGGAATTTGTTTTTGGCACTATAGGCTGAGAACCTTTACCTGTACCTTTATCAGGCTTTGTTGATTCTGGTTTGGCTACATTAAGCGTATTTACAGAAGAAAAATAACCAGCATGGAGAAACCTATAAGCCTTTTCTGTTTCCTCTTCACCAGAGGTCTTACAGCTGTACGCCTCCCCTGGAAAATCCTGATAATTAACATCCCACAACTTACAATCCGGGTGATTCTCCAATTGCAGTTTGGTGAAGCACCACAGCTCCAGAGGTTCAATCATAGACACTGAATGTTACCTTCATTAACCTGGATGCACTCAACTCCGTCTTAATCAGAGCTTTGTCATGCGTTTTCCACGACCATTTACCTTGGGAGAAAGTCACAGGGTGAGCAACATAACAATCATTTTCATCACATCTGTCAATTGGACATTCAAACACAATAGGATTAACAGTTTGTTTAGTTCGTAAGAGAGCAAGAAGTGCAGTATCAGTATCAGTCTTTTCGGGCACTTTTCCTTTCAGTTTCTTATAACAACATTATCAGTTTGTGTTCCTGTTGTATCAGGACTCACGTTGCTGCAGCTTCGACAGGGACCTGTCGAACTGATCTCACGTTCAGGATCAAGCTCAGTGTTCACCTCACCACGAACACCCAGCAAAGAACACCCCTCCTTTTTGGGGTGAGGGGACAAGGACACCGACTGTGTCCTGAGCAGGAGAGCCTCCCTGCTCTTTGCTCTGCGGAATTGGAGCGCTGTCCTGCTCTCCACGATCTGGAAAGCCCCGATCAGCTCCTTGTCCAAGCCTGGACAGTAGGAGCGCAACGAAAAGTAACCTCCCGGTTACTTGCCAGGGTTCAGCAGCCTTTCGCCAGTGGTTGGTGGAGCCAACCTGCACCTTGTGGCGTGAACCCATTCTGCTCTGCCCTCGACCTTTAGGGCAGTCCTAGTTGTCAGCATCACCTGATAGGGACCTTTCCACCTGGGAGACAAAGACACTTTTTCAAGACATTTGATTAATACAAAATCTCCTTCCTTAAAAGGATGAATTGGCTCCTCCGAAGGCTTTGGGAGCCTGTCAGCCACCTGAAAATGGTACTTTCTCAAAATTTCAGTTAGTCTTTTTACATATTCAGTCATAAACTCATCCGTCCAGAGCAGAGAAGTTTTGTGTGGTGTCAAAGGGGGGCTTATCCCTGTGGACATTGGTCTGCCCACCTCATGAGGACTTAGTCCTGTTGTTGGCACTGTTTTGGTCAGCCGATCTTTGATAGTTGCGTTCATTCTCTCAACTTGACCAGAACTTTGTGGGTGATATGGAACATGTAGCTGCCACTTAAAACCTAAGATATCTGACAGACCCTGCGTGATTTTTGATATAAAAGCGGGTCCTTTGTCACTATCTATTCCCTGTGGCACTCCAAATCTGGGGATCACCTCTTTTAGCAGACACAGACAGAACAACTGTTCTAGCGTCTTCTTTCCTCGTTGCGAACCCACTTTGAGAATCGATCAGTCACGACTAACAAATACTTGTAGCCTTGACAACTTGGCATATGTACAAAGTCTAATTGCAAATTTACAAAGGGACCTGATGGAGGTTCCAGATGGTCATGTTTCACTGTGCTATTCTTCTTTCTGGTCTGTTGACACGTCATACAACTATCTACAAGTGTCTGTGAGACTTGTGTGATGCCTGGTGCGAACCATTGTGAACGAATAACATCATTTATCACCCCTCTTCCGACATGTGTCGGTCCATGTGCCACACGTGCCAGCACATGTAGGAGAGCTCTCGGGCAAACTGGTCGACTATCCGGGTGGAGCCACAAGCCTGACTCCGGGTCAACTGCACAACCTTTACGCAACCAAATACTTCGCTCCCTGCCATCAGCGTGATTTTGCATTTTCACGACATCATTAGTGGAAGGTACTGGAATTGGATTGATGGGTTGTGTGGTGGTACATTGATGGACCATGGAGGAGGAGGAAAGTGCGGCTTGTTTGGCTGCAGCATCAGCCATTGCATTTCCTCGTGAAACAGGATCATTTCCTTTAGTGTGGGCTGCACATTTTACAATCACAAGCTGAGACGGGCACATAATAGCCTCTAATAGATCATTCACCAACGCGTGATGCTGCAACGGCTTACCAGAGGATGAAATAAAACCTCTCATCTTCCATAATTGTCCAAAATCATGCGCTGCACCGAATGCATATCGCGAGTCAGTGTAGATGGTGGCAACTTTACCAGAAACAAGTATGCAGGCTCTAGTAAGAGCATATAGTTCAGCTGCTTGGGCTGAAGTTCCAAGGGGCAAAGGTCCTGCTTCAACAATTTCCCAATCATTTACTACTGCATAACCAGCCAGATGTACGTTATCAGATGGTCTGCTAGCTGAACCATCAGTGTAAAGAACCATATCAGAATTTGGTATTGGTGTTTGCAGTAGATCCGGTCTCGGGGATGTGCACATTTCAATAGTGGCGATACAGTCATGCTCATCATCTGTATCAATCAGTGGTAGCAGAGTAGCTGGATTGGTGTGGCACATCCCTGCGGACCAATAAACAAACATTGTTCACATTCCAACCCCTCTTGTTTATTTAAAAACTCAGAAACCAATTGTTTATACTGCTCAAAAGGGTTAAATGCTGCAGTACAATGACAATGTAAAAGAGGCCTCATTGCAGACATCAGTGTTGCACAAGCTGGAGATAATTTGGCAATTTTCTGAATATCTGAAACAGTGAAACTGGAAAGCATGTTAAAACCTGTCACTTCCCAACAATACAAACTGTCTGCCGTACTCTGCAAAAACTGAAAGGCTAGAGCAGCTTTTTCATCAGGGAGGGTCAAAAACAATCCATCCGGAGTACACTGAATGGTAGCATGCAGCTTACAAAGTAGATCCCTCCCCATGAGATTAATTTGGCTTTTATCAGATATCAGAAAGGAATGCATCACTTCAGAACCTTCAACACTTATTTTAGTTCTCTGAGATAGCGGTTCCGCTATGGGAACACCAGAAATGCCTACAGTAGTGATAAAGTTGGATGTAGGTGTGCATACATGCTCTGCAGTCTTTACAGTAGAAATAGTTGCTCCACTATCTATCAAAATTTCAACGGTATTTCCGTTGACTTGAACGGGCATTTTTGGGTCTTCAGCAGGATTATTAGAAAGTCGAATAGTTGCAGCTTGAATATGAAATGGTTGTTCTGACCCCGCCCCTCCATGGCCTCCGTATGCTTGGTTATAATATGTTGGATGCGTATAAGCAGCCTGTGGGGGCGGGGCTGGAAGAGCAGGATATGGTGTGGCTGTTTGTGGAGCCGGCAGAGCAGGAAGTGATGTAACTGCTTGTCCCTGGCTCTGGTTATCGGATTTATTCCGACGACGACCACTCCTGCACTCCTTAGCCCAATGTCCCGCCTTGCCACATTTGTGACAGTTTCCGCGTTTTGACTTGTCTCTGTTTTTGTTATTGCTTTGACCACCATGCTGTTGTACATGTTGCATCATTTGTTTTGAGCTGGAAGCATTGTCATTGAAGGAGAAAACCTCGTTCCTATGCATAGCCATATACTCAATATACTCAATACACAATACTCATCTGGGTTTGTAATTGGATTGGGAGCTCTGTATGTCATATCCATGATTTCAGATGGAGTCCATGGCTTACAGACTGCTGTGTTACCAACCATTATTTTAGGGGCATTTATTGAAGAAGCTTGTGACTCTTCTAAGAGAGGGGTCTCTGATGTTCTGTGGGTTTCTGTAACTCTGCTTCTCTTAGTCAGAGGTCCTCTCACTGTGCCTCTCCCTCGTCTCATATGTGTCCCTGAAAGAGCCTGCTTTGTTTTTGGTTTCACAGCCTGCACCTCTTCGTCAAGTCTGTGTCTAGCTCCTCCTCTTTGGGCCTGGCTCGTTCTCCTTCTGAGTCTGCTTCACTTGCCTGTCTGCTCTCTTCTTTCTCCTGTCTCTGCCTGTCCTGCCTAATTCTCTCCTTTTCTCTGAGCTGTCTCTCCATCTCTTCCTGCTTCTTTCTCGCCTTACTCTCGGCTACCTGAGCCTGTCTTGCCTTCTCCTCAGCGGCCTGTCTAGCCCTTCTCTCCTCTAGTGCGGCCTGTGCTTGTCTGTCCCTCTGTTCAGTGGCCTCTCTGACCCTTTCTTCTTCCACTGTAGCTGCTAGTAGGAAAAACTCATCATCTGACTTAGTTTGCGATGTACTTGGTTGTTCATCTATTATTTATTATTACAAGAAGGCTTTTGTAATAATAAATAAGCTAAATAAATCAGCTAAAATATTCAACAAGTCTTGAGGGGTGGGAATCTTGGCCTGGCGCTTCGTCAGGCCAAGATTTGTCCATTCACCCATAAGAGAGGAGAATGGAAACACAAAATCCCATCCTTTCAGTCTACCGATGAGTCCAGCCGGCACATGCGGCGAAAACATTGGTTTGAAGTGTGATATCTGGTCAGGTGTGTGTGTATGTGTTTTTGCCTCTGCACGCCGTGTATCAATGACAGGTTGACCATTTAACTTCACATCAGTTCTTTGATCATTTACAGACAGATGTTTTGTCTTTGACTTAGCCTCATTTTTTCTGTTTTCAGATTCCCAAGTTTCCACTGCTCTGGACAGATCGTTACCCATTTTCGCTTGCGCAATAAGAGGTTACACATACAGACAAACAGATTTCAATCCACAATACAGCAGCATCAAAGGTCTCCACACCTTTCTAACTACAGCAGTGTTGGTCTGAGGTGAAAGGACGAAAAACTCAGTTGTTTTTCGCCCGCAATGTATACACATTTAAAAACGTGTCCAACAACAGAAACAAACATGTTTACAGCCTGGTACAAAAAACAGTTTTGGTCTCTATAGCTAATTTCCCCCATTCATGACAACTGTACTGAGGGTGAATTTATATACAACTCACCTGTTCAAATTGTTTGAGGACTGTTTGGTTTTGCGTGTGGCTTCGCGTCACAGCCTCAGAGGAGCGTCACTAGAAGAGGAGGGGGTGAACTGTCTTGGTCGACTCTTTGGTTGCTCAAACTCGTACAAGTTGTTGCAGAAAGTGGAGTGAGAAGAGTGATCTGTCGTGCAGATGACAATGGCGTTAGAACTGTACCTGGACCTCTTCTCTCAGCCGTGCCGCTCCGTTTATATCTTCGCCAAGAAGAACAACATCCCCTTCGACTTTAGACGACTGTCACTGCTGGACGGTGAGTTCGAGTCCACACACAGAACGAAGCCGAACTTACTGTCTGTTTGTGCAGCAGCACGGGTGGAGCAGTGACATTCAGTGCAGTTGCTGTAGCAAAGACTTTATTTCTCTACTTTTCTGAGTGTTTGAAAATCTGTGCGGCAGCTGCTGCGCGCTCCACAGTGGCGGACTACGCCTCACGTCCGGCTGGGATAGGCTGCAGCAGAAACCGAGCCCGTGATAGAGATCTGCACACAGAAAACACACAGAGACAGGAAACACACTTTGTGCTGGACACACACACACACACACACACACACACTAAAGCACAAACACGAGAAAGAAAAGATGTCTGACTTAAAGATAACTATCGGGATGTTGCGCAGTGTCTGAGTGGACATGGTCAGTTTGATAAGGAGAAGTAACCAGACAATAAATCTGGAAAACATTTCTAGTGTTTAGTCACTTTTGTCTAGTCACTTTTGGTTTGAAGTCCAGATTTGGGGACCAAAGAAAATAACCAAAAGAGGACATAACAGTGTCTGTGAATCCATAATTCAGACAATTCTCTCATTGCTTGACCCAGGTGTGTGTGTGTGTCTGCGTGTGTTGGTTTCAGGGGAGCAGTATGGAGAAGAGTTTGGGAAGATCAACATGATAAGGAAGGCCCCCGCTCTGCGGGACGGAGACTTCTGCCTGGCTGAAAGGTGAATACTGAAATGTTCTTCAACTGTATGAAGGCTGTGCAAACGTTGTATGAACTTGTATGAACGCTGTATGAAGGCTGTTTGAACTCCTATGAACTCGTGTGAAGGCTGTATGAACCTTGTATGAAGGCTCTATGGACGCTGTATGAATTGTATGAACACTGTGTGAATTCTGCATGAACACTGTATGAAGGCTGTGTGAATGCTGTATGAACCTGGTATGAACACTGTATGAAGGCTGTATGAAATCTGTATGAAGGCTGTGTGAAAGCTGTATGAAGGCTGTATGAAGTCTGTATGAACGCTGTATAAACGCTGCATGAACGCTGTGTGAAAGTTGTATGAGCGTTGTATGAAGTCTGTATGAAGTCTGTATGAACAGTGTGAATGCTGTATGAACGCTGTATGAAGTTTGTATGAACACTGTATGAACGCTGTATGAAGTCTGTATGAACACTATGAACGCTGTATGAACACTGTATGAATGCTGTGCGAACAGTGTGTGAAACCTGTATGAACACTGTATGAATGCTGTATGAATGCTATATGAATGCTGTGTGAACACTGTGTGAACCCTGTATGAACACTGTATGAATGCTGTATGAATGCTGTATGAATGCTGTATGAATGCTGTATGAACACCGTATGAATGTTGTGTGAACACTGTGTGAAACCTGTATGAATGCTGTGTGAAAGCTGTATGAATGCTGTGTGAGGTCTCTATGAACACTGTATGAACGCTGTCATTGGAGGTGTTTGTCTCTGCAGCATAGCCATCCTGCTGTATCTGGCAGAGAAGTTTCAGACTCCAGACTTCTGGTACCCAGCTGACCTGCAGCAGCGCGCTCGTGTTAATGAGTACCTGTCATGGCAGCACATGGCCATCCGTATGCATGGATCCAGGATGTTCTGGCTCCGGGTATGTTCACCCGTCAGGCTGCAGACTCCAGATATTCCTGCTCCTGTATCCTGTTCCTTTTGGTATACAATACATTCTTTGTATGTGAGGCTTGTTATTTGATCACTAGTCTGTGTGTGCAGCTTTTGATTCCCAAAGTTCTGGGCGTGGAAGTCCCGCAGGACAAGCTGGACGCAGCCTTGGAGGACCTGAACGGCTCACTGAAGCTCATTGAAGAAAAGTTCCTCCAGGACAGGCCCTTCATCGCAGGAGACCACATCACATTGGCCGACCTGGTCGCCATTGTGGAGATCATGCAGGTGTGCAGAGAAGTTTTTAAACTGAGCAATAAAGGAGGATTTTCACATCACTGCTAACTGGTTTCTAAAGAATACACACAGTGTTTTACACGATTTCCTTCATTTGTCACAGGTCTGGTTTGTCAGTCATGCATGCTACACTCTCCTGTACATGTTTTCGGGTGCAGGGTAACAGTAAGTTTTACAAAGAAAACAAAGTGCCCACACATAGCGATAAAATTGCTGATCCTTCTTGAGATCTGCAGGATTTGACAGTGCGACCACAAAGGGTGAAGTCCCTGCAGTCCATGCTGAGTGGGGACAAGAACATGTCCCTCAGACACCAGCTGGTGATCCATGCAGAAGACAATAATGTGTTCTTGTATGGCAGCTAGTTAGCTCAAGTGCTAACTAGTATAATAAGGAAAAACGTGTTGTCTTCTTACACAACATTGGTAGAAGAACACAAACAAGAAGTCAAATTAGATTTGTGCTTTACTGTTCATATTCTGTTTCATTTTTTTTTTTATCTGGATAGTGACAGACAGAGACATGAATGGACCGGCAGCAAAAGGCCTTAGTGGGGTGTCGTTTAGCTCAGTTTGTAGAGCAGCCGCTCCATGTGCGAAGGCTCAGTCTTTGCCGCAGTGGCTGAGGATTCAAATCTGACCTGGCTCTTTCCCGCATGTCATTCCCCAACTCTCTCTCCCCACATTCCTGTCACTATCAAAATAAAAATGTTCAAAAAAGGAGTAGCATTGTTCTACACGCTCTACACAGTGAGCTAACAGGTCAGCACTCACTCCATTTACACCTGGTATTAAAATGTGATCTGTGAGACTAATGGCAAAGTTTTATCGAGCTGTTGAGTCAGAGGAAACATTGTCAGCGGCAAATTCTCAGTTATTTGTCCACAGTCATAAATTCCTCACATGTAACTCTGTATAAAAACAGTGTCACTTTGTCCCGGCCTGAAGGCTGCTCTGTGACTGCACGCCTTGTTAACAGCAGATCAGATGAGTCCAACACACGCACACACACACACACACACACACACACACACAGTTATTTGTTACTGTGAATCATTCATGTCACACCCACACTGCTTTATTTTTCATGGTGTCCTCATGAGTAACTCATCTTTTCATGGCACAGACCAGACGTAGAATCAGTCATTAGATGCACTCTCTAAGTTTGAACAACCTTTATGTTATATTAGCTAAAAACAGATCCTGGATCAGTGCCGTGTACGGATGTTTACATCTACCTGTCTCCAGAATGATCAGGCAGATCTGATTACAGCAGATCACGATGTATTTACACGCCCTTACATGTCTTCATCCTAACGTGCAGATACAGATCACGTTTAAACCAGGTGAACGTGGCTCACTGTCTGTGGAAATGCTTTGAAATCAATGAAGTGATTGTCTGACGAGCTGTTCTGGTGCATGAGTGATGTAAACTAAAGGTCTGGTATTGAGTCCATCTTAGCGTTGATGAGGGTCAGCAGTCTCGGGGGATGGCTCCACATTAACAGGCCTTCTCCTCTGTGCCTCTCTAACCGACAGCCCGTGGGTTCCGGCCTGGACGTTTTCGAGGGGAGACCCAAGCTGAGCGCCTGGAGGGACAGAGTCCAGGACGCTATTGGAAAGGAGCTGTTTGACGACGCCCACCGGACCATCATGGGCTCCCAGGAGGCTGTGAAGCTGATGGACACCAGCAAGATGCAAGTGTTCAAGCCTAAGATCCTCAGATTATTCCTGTGAAAGACGAGCTCAGCACACATTCTTTCTCAGAGCTGACAATAAAAATGATACAAAACCTCATGTGTCACTGTTCTTACTTCTAGACTGGATCATAATAATCTGTGTGTGTTCCAAGCTTCTTGTTTTAACAACCCCCTATTTGAATGTGATAGCGTGTGATGTGGCTTCAGTCTGACCCGGTTCTCGACTCATTACGTAACGTGGTGGAGGAATGTGAAATGTGAGATAAGTCATTTCCTTTGCTTCTCTGTGGACGTAGTAAGTTCATGCAGTTCATCAGCTGAGCTCCATATTAGGAGACGTGTTGATGCTCTTTAATAAACAGTATTCTGTGTCACAGTGTGGTCATGTCTGTATGACACAACACGTCAGCCACATGTTTTAAGCAACTTAAGCAATTAGACTTAAATTACAAACAAACATGACATTACATATACTTATGTACTGTTATATGAAGTAGAACACTGATAATAAAATGTGGTCATCTGAGATGAATGAGTTAACATGACTTCCTGTTAAGTAGAAATATTAAGCCAGGCACTTGATAAGTCAATGATGCTGGATACTTCCATGCATGTGAGCAAATGTGTTATTGTGACAAAGGTTAGGACCACTATCTGATTGACTGATCATCTATAGACTGCAACAATTATGCAAACTATGCTCTAGTTATGGGCAGATAGCTGAACAAACAGTGCAGAGTACAGCTCTGCTGTGTCCACAGAGGCAGCCAGCAAACCTGCACACTGTATGTTTACATGAGCTCAGAGCAAAATTAAAAATGCTCCAGCAAAGTTTCTTTTCCAGACGGTCTCTGTTGGTCGTTTGGCATTTTGTTCAGGTCATTGCGGAGAACTCCAGTGTAACAGGAGGGGGGAAGTATCCAGGTCAGTCTGCTGGTCAGTAAATCAGACTGGTGAGGCAGTTTTTACATTGTTTAGTCTTTAATTCAGGAAAGGAAATGAGACAGGTGAAGAGCACTCAAATAAGTTCACTTAATGACAGGATTCAGATCATTACATGTACCTGCTGTGATATGATGTGATGTTCAAAAATGAATTTTAGTGTTTTTCTGACATGGTCCCTCAAAGTGGAGATACACTCCTGATCAAAATCTTAAGACCAGGTGAAAAAATACTAATATTTGCATTTTGCACTGGTGGAACTTAACCAGATTGTAAGTAGAGCTTCAGAATGCAAAAAGAAGAAACAGGAGCAGTTTATTGAAAACTGCATTTAAACTTAAACAGGCTATTTATGAGCTGACCCCCACATGGCAAAGGCAAAAAGATTTTTCCATTCTTTGAACGTGGAAGGATTGTTGAACTGCACTAGCAAGGCTTCTTGCAACACGCCCATCCCTGTTAAGCTTGGACGCAGTATGAATCTGAATGGTCCTGATGGCTTCCGACGTTACTGGCATGACATGGAGATCCCACTGGAGATGTTTTCTACGTGGAGGAAGAGGCTCCATCATAATCTGGGGTGTTTTTTTCTTCAATGTAAAAATGGAGCTTCAGTTTGTGCATGGGGTCAAAATGCAGCTGGCTCTGTGGAGATGTTGCAGCAGGGATCCCTCTTGACTGAGAACCCTCGTATGTGCAGTGATGACTGGGACAGTGCTTCAGTTCACAACGTCTGCCTGACAAAGGACTTCTTCCAGGGGACTTTTTACTTACTTACTTTTTACTTCCCTAATAACCATTATCATTTATTCTGTTTTATATTATTATTACTCTCTTTTACACTATTTTTAATTGAACCAATTGTAAGAGCTTAGAAAAATACATTCTTTTATAATTAAATGTGAAAAATAATAAGGAAATTGTATTCAGTATTGTATACAGTTTAAAGTGGAGGTACCACAGAAATATGTATTTAACATTTCAATGTTTTCTAATGCAAGGATTCACTTGGAGTTTAGAGTGGACATTGAACCTTGGTCTTCAGTTCTTTCGACAAATATTTCATTAGGTTTAAGTCCTGCTGATTGACTGGGTCAGTCCCACACCTTCATTTTCCTCCTCTGGAACCAGCTGACCCTGTCTCCTTTGCACTATGTTTTGGATCATTGTCCTGCTGGAAGGCCAACCTGTGTCTCATCCTCATTGTCCTGATAGAACAATCCTGATGTCCTGGCAACAGATTCTGCTCTAGAATTTTCCAGTGCATGACTCCATCCATCTTTTCTTCAATAATCTAGATTCTGCTAGTACTATGAGAAAAGAACCATCCCCATACCACGACACTTCAACCTCTGAACTTCACTGCCTTTTAGGGTCATAGGCAGCATCATTTCCTCTCCAAACATGGTGCGTCAAATTCATGCTGATCACGGCACCTTCTAATAATAATGGTAATAATAATAATAATAATAATAATAATAATAATAATACAAAGGCTCTCCAAATACTTCTTGGTCCAAAGTTCTTGGTTCTTGGGCTACTCATGTTCAGTTAAATTGGAGTGATGCTTATAGGAACACTTAGGATTGAGAAATCCATCTATTGATATGTAGCTCAACAATGACATCTTTCTCTTTCAACAATCGTGAGATGTTTCTTCATAGCAAATTTTTCTTGGATTCAGCCTACTCATAACCAATATGCACTAACCCAGCTGCTGTTGGAGAACTCAACAGTCTGGAATTCCTTTCTAGTATGTTCAATATTTTTTTCCTGTGTCGTTCCACCATACTGCACAGAACTTTTTTTTATGGATTTGAATGTTACAGTTTCTTCATCCGTGTAATTTTATTGAGTTTAGGTCTGCTCTAAATTCCAGGTAGATAGTTGCATTGGAAATATGTTAATGAAAAGAATGATTGACCAATTGAATACTTATTTACCCTCTGTAAATACTAGAAAATTGCTGAGTCAGGGGCATCCAGGGTATTTTACGTGCCTCCTCAAATGCAGAAAATAGCTGCTGTGTTTACTTATAGTTTTAAACCCAGTGCAAAACATGTTTCTGTTGACCCCACAAATGATGAACGATGAACTGTGGGAATTGTATCACTCATGTCTAACCACTAAACTTCAAATGTTTATATGTAGAATGTATCCAAGACTTAAAATGAATGACATAATGTGAATAAAAGGCAGTGGTTTGTCATCAATGAAGCTGTCTTTCAAATAGGATTTTTCTCCAGTATTTGATAAGTCTTCAACATACTCAGCATCTTCTTGAATTCAGTGCATTGGAAATAAACAAAGCTTTTCTGTCCTTCTTCCTTGTTCAGTGTCTGATGTACGGTTGGTTGATGGAGGGAGTCCCTGCTCCGGCAGGTTGGAGATGAAGCATATGGGAGAGTGGAGGCGTCTGACCACCCAGGAAAATAAGCTAGAATTTCGAATCGGTCATGCACAAGTAGCATGCAGACAGATGGGTTGTGGCTCTGTAGTATCCATTAAAAAACACACCAACAGCACCGACCAGAAACAAGCATGGGAGGCCCATTTCTCGTGCCAAGGCACAGAGTCAACCCTGGAGCAGTGCAGCAGCACCACAACACGATTGATGGCCCTTATTTTCAGAATAAAGCAGAAATTAAATATAACATTCCTAACTTTATTTTCATGCATGTCAGAAGATTCTTGTTTTGAGGTGATTACCTCAAAACAAGAATCTTCTGATTTTGTTACTTTAAAAAGCAGGGAATGGGTCCCCTTTCATGGAGGCCACCATGTTGAAACACTGTTTCTACAGTAGCCCAGAACAGACAAACTAAATAGCAACTCTAGACAGGGCCTTTCAACTATTGTTTTTCTGTTTCTTTACACTAAGAAGGTGAGGTGGGAAGATTGCAATGCAGCGATGACACCACACGATGCAACTAAATTCTACAGACTGGACCTTTAAGAGTAATTAATAACTTTTGCTGCAAAATACTGACTGACTGGATATTCATCTTGTTACACACTTATACATCAAAATGATACAGATAAGACCTGTAAACACATCAAAGAGTTGCTTTGCCTTAAATTTGGAGGATGTGTTTCATTTGGAGCGTGTATGAATAATGTTCTAAGACACAAAGAAACTTTATTGCAGTTCAATTCAGAGCTAGTTACTCCTATTAGTTTGTTTTAAGTTTGCTAAGGAGAAGATCAGATTGATATCTATCATAACACTGCTGGTCTGCTCCCACACCTCCAAACCCAATAAAGAGCAGCTAAGAACTTCTAACATTCCCCTAATCTCTTGTGTTCTGCCATCCCAGAGACTTGTTTTTAAGGGTGCAGCTTGATCTCTCTGTGTTTGCTTTCAGAATCCGTGAGGTTTGTTGGATCGTCAGTTGTCTGTGCAGGCAGGGTAGAGGTGAAGTCCGATCAGGGTTGGGCCTCAGTGTGTGAGGAAGGCTTTGACTCAGAGGCTGTAAAGGTGGTCTGCCGGGAGTTCGGCTGTCGACCTCCAGGGTATTTAAGGAAGTCACAAGCAAGAGAAGATGGACCGGTCATATCCAAACAGTTGCAGTGTACAGGCAATGAGTCTCATCTTATGGACTGTGCCAGTTCAATCCGTAACAACTGCACAACGGCTTTTGCAGTTTCATGCACAAGTATGTATATATGGACCTTAATATGAACGTATTCCCATGGTCTAATGTACTCAAATTCTGTGTAAAGACACAACCCCACAGTTTTTACCTGAGGCAATAACGCTTTGGACTTTTGGCATTGAAAGTGCATTATTTTATTGTTCTTCACATATTTGAAAAACAGCACCTGTATGTCAAGCAAAGGGATTGAAAAATTAACTATGAATTTATTATAAAATTAATTTATTTCATAACCCTATGAAATAAATTAATGTGTGAACTGATGTTAAAAGGTTCTACAAAGCAGAGAGGAACTCCAGAGTTTGGTTGTTGGTTTGTCACTATGAGCAACCAACTTTTGGTTTTCCATCAAGCAAGCAGCTTCATGTGTGTGATGACGCTTTATGTCTTTTTCCAGGGCCTCGAGATTTGAGACTGGTGGGAGGAGAGAATCACTGTAAAGGCACACTTGAGGGAAACGCTGAAGGAGAGTGGAGACCCCTGAATGATCTGCGGGGTATCATGACACCACAACAGCTTTCTTGGGTTTGTCAGCAGGTGGGCTGTGGTGATCTCATATCATCTTCAGAGGATAATTTTCCATTCCGTCAACCTGTGTGGGAGCTTGACATCAACTGCCGCCGCACTGGTTCCTCAATTTGTAAATCATGGACAAAGCATGTTTCGACCTGTACTGGAAACACACCTGTTTCCAGTACAGGTCTGACATTCCTTAGCCAACAGTGCTCCTACTGAAGAACTACAAATATCAGGTTAGCTAACCAGGATCAGAAATTTTACCACTTTTAGCGCCCCCAGTGTCCCTAATATGGATAGCTGTACTTATGATCAGAAACTAGCGATTCAACAACTTTCCTAACAGCCAAATATCAAGCAAGGTCAACAACACAAGACAGAGCAGCCAGCTAATATTACTTAATAGTCCAACAACAAGAAGCCCAACTCTTCAAGACAAGAATAAGCTGACACACAATATTATTTGCTTTTAATTTAAAGTCCAATTTAATTTAAAGGCAATTCTGAAATTTCCTTCAAAACACATTATATATGTTGGAAAATAGTTGCAGTTTTTCATCAGTTTTCAGTCTAGGACTTTGTGGGCAGTCCTTAAAGGGTGACTCGATGACATGCTGAGGCCACCCTGAGCATTCCCCTGCACCCCTAGCAGAGAGACAGAGATGAATTCATCTCGCTCAGAGTGTTTCAAAGTTAGTCATGTCATTTTCTGAACTCATGTTCAGTCGCTTCAAAATGGCTACTTGACTGCTCCCACAAATAGGCGTGGCTTCAGCACATTCAGAGGACACACCCCCAAAGTCCTGGAGCTGGGACTTAATTTTTACCTGATTTTGAGACCTTATTTCATAAACTTGCTGATAATTTAACTGTTCAGATTTGGCTGGGTGGTTAATGACACTTTCTTCTTTGGTCTGACAAACTCAGAACACATATTTATTCTTACTTTACACAGACTTTAAAAGCTTAATGCAGAAATTATTAAAGGGCTGAGCCTGTGTAATTAACAAAATGTATTTAACCAAATGAACAATGAGGCAGACAGGTAGGTTTAGAAAAGGATTCCTGGTAACTGGCTTTTCTTCACTGAGTATTCAAAGTATCAGGGAGCTGGCATCAAATTTTCTGAGGTGGTAGAGACCTGTTGTGTTTGATACTGTCTTCCTCCAGAGGATGTGAGACTTGTCGATGGGCGCAACAGATGTTCAGGCATGCTTGAACTGAAGACTGGCCAGTCGTGGATTCCCTTGTGTTCCTCTTACTTCGACTCTGCGGCTGCATTAGTTACTTGTAGAAGTCTCAGTTGCGGGTTTCCTCATGAGTACTATGGGGGGAGGCATAGCAGTCATTTTCAAAATACAGAACATGCCTGGAATCCGGTGTTTAAGAGAAGAAACTCATGGACTGTTCCGCCACAACGCTCAATATCACAGAGGAAACAGCCAACTGTGCTGCTGCGTACCTCACCTGCAAAGGTAATAATCAAGCATCTTTGTACTGTTTTAGTTGTTAGAGGATTGATGTATTATTTGAAATAGTGTAATTAATAAGTTAGCTTTAAGAGGATTTTTTCCCTTATGGATCTATTATTTATGTGTTCTGGCTAAGTGGTGCCTTAACTCTCTTCTTCTTTGCAGAACGTCCACCTTCACCTGATATCATCCTGTATACCACAAAAAAGGCAGGCAGGTTGCTTGACAGGGGCAATGCGGTTTTCAAGGGCCATCACTTTGCCATGTCTTGCGTAAATTCTTCACCTTACAGCATACTCACCATGCGGCTGAAAAATGTTTACACCAATCAACCAGCTGAGATCCAGATCCAGTCACCTGTTGATGGGGAAGCCATCTTTGTGTTTCCTGCTGCGGAGGATTCCCATTATGGGACCTATCATTGCGATTACAACTATGAGTTCAGCTCAGAGATTTTCTCTACGCCAAAGGCTATGTTTCTGACTGTAAAAGGTAAACCAAGTTAGAGCTTTTAAATGGCGTTGATGGATAGTACACAGCTACTGACCGCTGGTTTCATTGCAGAGAGCAACTATGTGAGGTTGGTAGATGGAAACAGCCGCTGTGCTGGTAGACTGGAGGTGGAGCATCAGGAAGAGTAGAGACCAGTGAGCTACCGACACTCCTGGAGTCTGAAGGCTGCAGCTGTGCTGTGCAGGCAGCTCAACTGTGGCTCTGCCGGTTCAGCCAGCAAAGCAGAGACCTCAAGTGAACCTCAGCCCGTGTGGCGTTTTTACTCCAACTGTGACGGCTCCGAACGTGCTCTGATGGACTGTGGGAATGTGGAGAAGTGGATGTCCTCTTCCACTGTTGAAGTGGTCTGCTCAGGTAAAATATTAGAAACATACACTGATATTTAAGGAATTTATTTAATAATATTCTAAAAGATCTTTCTGTATTGGACTGATAAGATTATATTAAGATATTTAAGTCTGTGTTTGTGTAAGTAAGAATAAATATGTGTTCTGAGTTTGTCAGACCAAAGAAGAAAGTGTTATTAACCACCCAGCAAAATTTGAATGATTAAAAATATCAACAAGTCAGTGTGGTGACTTGTTGACCTCTAAGAGTTAACCGAACACCAATAACACATAGGCTGAAATACCTTGGGCAGAGAGGTAAAAGCTTGCACATGATCTATCATTTGCATCCACTGTATCCGTTTCTGTCTCTGATTTCTGTTCGTCCCTGACTGCAGATATCTTGCTTCAGTCGAACATTTCTGTTGTCTACACGGGTGGCTTCTCTGACGGCTGACTGCTCAGAAAGGGCCGCAGCTTCACCTTGAACTGCTCTGTGGAGCCACAGTACCCCGGAGGTAACTTCAGCCTCATCGTCACCGGCCTCAACCAAACCACAGCCAAACCCAGCCAGCTGTCAATCACTCTGCCCTCTTCACGATTGCTGCTGTGGATGGGTCCTCCCAGTGGAGCTACAGCTGCGTTTATCACAACTTTATGTTCAGTCATCACTTCTCTTCTGAGAGCCAGAGCCTCCTGCTCAGTGTCACTGGTAGGATAATGGATTTTCTTTTAGAATCATTTTTTTAATTTTCTTTTAGACTCATTATTACATGCGTCTTCTTGTCCTGACTAGACGTTGAAGATGTGATGTTGGATGATGGAGTGCTCAGAGATGACAACAGCATGTCCTGTACAGGCAAACTGCTTGTGTACCAGGACAACAAGTGGAGACTGCTGAGTGCAGAGTCCACAGTCTGGGACCTGAAGCATGCCTCTTTGGTGTGTAGACAGCTGAGCTGTGGTTTTCATGCTATATCAACCAAAAAGGTTGACCTTCTCAGAAATACAACTATGTGGCGTTTTTTCTCTGACTGTGATGGATCTGAGTCTGCACTGCTGGACTGTGGATCGGTAAAGCTGTACATTTCCTCCTCTGCTGTTGAGGTGGTCAGCCCAGGTGAGACACTAACAAACCCTGGCTCAGTAAGGTCGACAAACCCTGTAGAACAGCTTGCTTTACATCTTGTTTCAAAAACTAATTATTGCTAATCATGAGCTTAATCATGGTTCCCCTTGTTCATTGTGCTTCTGATGCCGTGTTACACACACACAATTCACAGTGATATTTCAAACATGCCATCCTGAATTTGCATTATTTTCCCTTTTGACCCTTTGGTCAGATACGCAAGTAAGTGCAATCGTCCATCTCACCCTCTGGGTGCTAAATGTATCACTATGCCCACAGCTAGTTGCTAAATTTAGATTGCAGTCTGTCCGTGGTTTGCCTCTAAAACTGGGGCCATGAAATTCTAACAAATATCACTTCCTACAGAATGTTGTTTTGAAGACAGCTGACCACATCACAAAAAACATTTTTTACATTATGTTGCTTTAAGGGTGTGTTTCAGAGGAAACACTAAATGTAATCTGAAATAATCTGGATTAAATATAATAAGTATGTTTTATGGGAATCAACCACTTCATCCTGTTGTATATCGGCACATTTATAGTATTTATAGCATTCTGTGGATGTAGTGTGAACTATATTGACATATACTTGCACATCAGCATGCATTATTAGCATGCATCCTTTGTTTTTAGAAGATACTGCACATATATATTTACAGTTTATATTTTAATACTTAGTTTTTTATCTTCTCATATATTTTTTTATATTTTTCTACTTAATGTTTACTCTTCACCAAGTAGAATTCCTTCTAAGTGCAAACCTACTTGGCAATAAACTTGAGATTCCCTGAAGACCACATAATGGATAAACAGGTTACAATTCTTATCCAGAGTAAGACAAGTATTGTCTCTGGCTGGTGCAGGTCTTGTCTATGAAGCCCTGCACAGCCTCTCTGCACCTTTTAGCTTATTTGGCTTATCTGGTTGTTCCAAGGGTTAAATCCTCATAATGGAGAAGCAGGTTCTGAGTGTATAACTCTCTTTCAACTTTTCAGGTCATGAGGGGGCAGGAGGCAAGAACTGAGGACGGAGGCAGCGTAATGTGAAGCTTTTGTTAAAGAAGACGAATACGAAGATATCGAACTTTATTGATTCCATAATGGGGAAATTCTTTTTTCATTTGCGCATTTGTCTCAAAGCATTTTAAAGTGCTTCTTGACCTTCTTTGACTCAGATGTAGGCTACTGAACTTAAATGTTGCATGTCAACATAAACGTCTTGCTTCCACTTCTCATTCTCAAGTCAAACATTGTCCACAAGTTTCTTTAAACATTGAAAAATATTTTACTCATTAATTATTGAAGATGTTATTGAGACAATCTGAAAATGACTTATACACACGACAGACAGATATGGCTAATGCAGAGAAGCACGATTCCACATTTTATATAATAGAAATACTTTTTAATTTGAAGGTTCATCACAGGCAAAAATCGTAAACAAGATATTTAAAAATGCAGATTTCACTTTTATCATTCAAACTGTCTCATCTCATGCTCTGTGTGTCACTGTCATACACACACACACACATACAAATACACACATATCAGAGACTTAACAAAAAAAGAAGAAAAAAAGAAAAGAAAAACAAAAGTAACTAGAGATTCTTCAGGATTAAAATTATCCACCACGGATTCACCTCAAGAGCGCACACACATGCACACACACATACACTCTTCTGACACGCACACACACACACAAAAAAAAAAGGTCTGCATCGAGTGGGGAGGGGGTGGTGTTGATGTCCGTTGTAACTTCTACCTGGACAGAGCAGAGATCCTGAGGATGGAAAAACACAATAAAAGAATTATATACAGAACCCTAAATATGCTCGACCAAAGCAACATGTCACATTGTGTGTGTGTGTGTGTGTGATGTAACTCACTGTAGCTTGTCCTGCAACAGCTCCAACCTCTGCCGATCGACGTAGCGTGACAGGAGGGAGAGCAGGTTGGGAGGGGTGAAGAGGGGTGGAGAGAGCGATGAAGAGGGAACACTGAGCAACTCCCTCGTCACTGAAAACACCAATTCAGTCCTGGACCGGTCAGTGTGGGTTTACGTGGTTCAGCGGGAGGAGAAAAAAACAAACAAAGATGTGACGAGAATGTCAGTGTGAAAAGGAGAAGCCTCAGAGAAAGTAGGGCGCGCACGCACAGCTTACCATCGATTGTCGTCCATGAGTTGACAGTTAGGGTCGGAGCTTTGCATCCTTTCTCCTTCACTCAGGATCAGATACAGCAGTGTCACACCAAACTACACAGAGACAAACACAGAGGTGTGTGAAGGTATGTGTGTGTGTGTGTGTGTGTGTGTGTGTGTGTGTGTGTGTGTGTAGTGTTTGGTTGGTTTCTGCTTTTGCAGTTACGGTCATGCTGTACAAACTTAAACCGGTTTGACTCTGCACAAAACAAACAGCTGAACTGGAATTTAATATTACGAGGCAAACTAACAGTTCTACCTGTCAGTTTCAAATTAAAAGAGTTAGTCCAGAGTGGACAAACTAGAAGCACAACTCTACATCGCTCATCGCATGTTTCACTTTGTTTTTGGGACGGGTGGGTGAAGGGAGTTAAGTAACTTCACCACTAAATCCTGCACACTGGACCTCTGATGGGATGTGTTGTCAACAAAGACAATATAAGATGGTCATGTGATCAAAGTGTGATGTCTGTGGTGACTGATGAGTACACACACAGTCTGCTGTGCTTCAGTGCAGTCAGGCTCTGACCAGCGTCCTCTTTTTTTTACTCAAGTTAATAAGTGACTGTACAGATTGTATCAGTGTGCAGTGTGTGTGTGTACCTTGTTGTGCAGTACTGTGGCCAGTTGGCCCTCATTGCCCTGAAGCTCCTGGAGCAGGTCTGTGAGGGCGGAGCTCGACAATGACTGGATCACTGCAGAAACAGGCTCCACTAACCAGCACAGCACCTGAACGAGACGCAGAGAGAGGATGGAGCCAGACACTGGTTAACGAGTGTAGAGCCACAGGACAGACAAGTGAAGACGAGGCTTCCTGAACAATAAAACAAGCAGCAGAGATTTCTGGGCTCCAGGATCAGTCTGGATTTATGAGTCTGTATGTGACTACCCTCTCATTTTAATTTAACTATAGATAAATCATAAATCTCTTATATTGAAGTTACAATTTTCAGTTTACAAGGGAGGATTTTAGTAATACAGTGCAGAATTAAAGTGTCTTCAAGCGACCAGTCATGCAGCTGTAGCTGTGACCTGACATCCAGACACTGCAAATAGGAACAAATCTTTAAGAATGCAGCCACCTAGACCTAGAGAGCATGAGGATCCTAAATGAGGACACTTCCCAGGACCCTTTATTCCTTATAGCTGCTGCTGATTGTTAGATATGTTATGTCTATACATGTATGTATGTATGTTACAGCTGAATGAACAGAACTAGAAATGGAGGTGGAGAAGAACACAGCCTTAAAAAGGACTTTTAGAATTTTTACTGGATGTTTGTGTGGACACGATGCTGCGGCTTAAAATGGTTACCTGGTCCTGCTTGTCCTTCTTGGCCAGGGCGGGAAGGTTGCGGGCAATCGCCATGACAACGGCGGCAGCCTGGGGCGATGGCAGGAGGGGGAGGAGCCTGGAGATGAGCCGCTTGCCCTTCCTTACCGACATGATCATCACACACTGCTCATCACTCACTCTTTAAGAGGAAGACAAAAAGAATTAGTGGAGATGGACATGCTGCTGTGCAACGCGCAGTGAGGTGCAGAGTGACACAAGAACAAACTTAGAAGGAGGATATTAGTTCAGTTCAGGTGGTTCCTCCTACCTGTCGTCCCACTCCTTCTCCCGCAGAGAGTTGCACAGCTGCACGGTGTTGGTTTTATGCTGCTCCAGCAGAGCCTCTCGGTCCTCCTCTGGCGCCTGGACAAAACGCTTCTCAAAGTCTTGAACCTCCAGCAGCAAACTGTACATCTGGAGGACGGGTGGAGCAGGGGCAGAGGTAAGCGTCACTGTGATAGATCTATGATTCAGGAGTTTATCGTGGACACTGAATGTTCTCAACATGTAGGGTCTTCCTCCACTTACCTTCTCCACGGTGTAGAGGATCTGTCGCCTCTTGTTCCAAACCTGCTTTTCTCTTTTCTCCTGGAGACAGACAGTAAGACAAACTGAACAACAGGACTGATTATGCTGAACATGTGTCTGTTTTCAAACTGTCAGCACTTCTTTAAGATTGTGGTAGGCACCTAAGGTGGATGGAAAATGCACCATTCCTGCCTCATTTTCAAGAGCTGCTTAATGTTGACCACATGAGCTGACCAACCATAAGGTAGCTGACTTTTTAGCTGATGTTTCTGCAACTTACAGAGAGCTGCTACGAGCAGAACAGTGTGTACACGCCTTTACAAGAAAAGAAGTGATCAAACATGTCAACAGACCTCGTCATCTGTGCGAGATGTCACCACGGCGTCAATCATCTTGCGGGGATTGTTGACGCTGGACACAGTCAGCTTACCCAGAGAACCTGCAAACTGAACTGTTGACAAACACGTGTCAGCATTTAACAGACGTCTCCAGAAGAGTATGTGTGTGTACTATTGGAGAGCGGAGAATTCACTGCCGTGTTCTGATGTCACTTACCTGGTCTGTAGGTGTGTTCAACCTTGGCGACCTGTGGAGTGATCAGTTTTGTGGTGTGTTCCTTCTTGCTGCTGTCCTGTTCTCTTTCCTGACGTTTCTCCATCTTTTCGTAGTAGTTCTATGTGTGTAAAAACACACACACACACACACACACACACACACACACACACACACACACACACACACACACACAGTCAGTAATCATCAAACATTAACTGCTTAAACTCATGAGCTTACAAACTGTCAAAGTACTGGCAATCACACAGTTAGGGTGAAGTCTTATTGCACAAATGTTCCATAATGACAGGAAGCAGAGAAAACACTTTCACAGCTGAGACTAGCTGTCTGACTTAATCATCAATTGTTTTATTGAACACTGATTTCTTTTGCCTTTATAAGATAGAGACAATGTAGAAAAGTGCTTTTAAATAAGCAGCAGACAGGAAACGGGACATGCAACAAAGGTTATCATCCACTGTAACCACTGAGCTAGGTGCTCCAGGCAGTAAAGTTTTAAATGATTTAACTTCATTTGTGTATCTGTGTAGAGAGCTCGGACCACAGACAGCTGAAGAACATGGGTTTACTAATTAATGTGGATTACTGTGAACACACTAGGAGAAGGTGAATGTGGCAAACTTTCTGCTTCATGCACAACTCGATTGATTAATTGCGTGCCCATCTATTGTCTTTTTGACGTGTTAAAAACAAAGTGATTCATCGAGTAATAGTAGGTTGTAAATGGTCCATCAAGAGTGAAACTCAAAGACTCAGGTTTTAGCAAAACCTCTGGCAGTCTCAGCCCAGAACCCCACTGGGCATGTCTCTGTCAGTGCAACGGTGTAACACTGTTTTAGTCTGTCTGTCTGTCTGTCTGTACACAACTTCAAACCCCACTGCAGCATTTCAGAAGCATTTAGCCAACCAGACTTTGTTTACTTGCTCGGATTTGGTCATTTTCAGTCAGTTCATTTGTTTTGTCTGTTTTTTTTTTGGCAGTTTGCACAGAATATTTTATTTTGAAAATCCACCGGATTCTCTATGCTGTTTCTGTGTCTGGCTTCCTGTCAGCTCGAGGTGCTCTGTGTAAATTGACGCGAGCTGATCAAGTCATTTGTCAAAGCGGACTGACAAAGCACCATCAACGTCCATACTAGCTGTTAGTCATATCCACTATGTGAGATAAAATATATTATGCAGATAAAATACTTTTTCTGTTTTTGATATTCAGAAGTTTTGGACTGTTTGAACAACAATTTGACGATGCTGCTTCAGCATTTTTTACTTTTTTTATTCAAACAAACATAAGCTTATCTCACTGAGATTACAGGTGCTGGCCAGTAAATTAGAATATCATCAAAAAGTTGAATTATTTCAGTAATTCCATTCAAAACGTGAAACTTGTATACTGTATACTTTCCTTCCACACATAGTGATATATTTCAAGTGTTTATTAATTTTCATTTTTATTATTACAACTGACAGCTAATGAAAACACCAAATTCAGTATCTCAGAAAATTAGAATATTCTGAAAAGGCTCAATATAGAAGACACCTGGTGCCACACTAATCAGCTGATTAACTCAAAACACCTGCAAAGGCCCTTAAAAGGTCCCTCAGTCTTGTTCTGAAGGCTCCACAATCATGGGGAAGACTTCTGATTTAACAGTTGTCCAAAAGACGACCATTGACACCTTGTACAAGGAGGGCAAGACACAAAAGGTGATTGCTCAAGAAGCTGGCTGTTCGCAGAGCTCTGTGTCCAAGCACATTAACAGACAGGCGAAGGGACGGAAAAAATGTGGTAGAAAAAAGTGTACAAGCTCTAGGGATAACCGCACCCTGCAGAGAATTGTGACGACAAACCCATTCAAAAATGTGGGGGAGATCCACAAAGAGTGGACTGCAGCTGGAGTCAGCGCTTCAAGAACCACCACGAAGAGACGCATGAAAGACATGGGATTCAGCTGTCGCATTCCGTGTGTCAAGCCACTCTTGAACAAGAAACAGCGTAAGAAGCGTCTCGCCTGGGCCAAGGACAAAAAGGACTGGACTGCTGCTGAGTGGTCCAAAGTTATGTTTTCTGATGAAAGCAAATTTTGCATTTCCTTTGGAAATCAAGGACCCAGAGTCTGGAGGAAGAGCGGAGAAGCACAGAATCCACGTTGCATGAGGTCCAGTGTAAAGTTTCCACCGTCAGTGATGGTGTGGGGTGCCATGTCATCTGCCGGTGTTGGCCCACTCTGTTTCCTGAGGTCCAAGGTCAATGCAGCCGTCTACCAGGAAGTTTTAGAGCACTTCATGCTTCCTGCTGCTGACCAACTTTATGGAGATGCAGATGTCACTTTTCAACAGGACTTGGCACCTGCACACAGTGCCAAAACCACCAGTACCTGGTTTAAGGACCATGGTATCCCTGTCCTTGATTGGCCAGCAAACTCGCCTGACCTTAACCCCATAGAAAATCTATGGGGTATTGTGAAGCGGAAGATGCAATACGCTAGACCCAACAATGCAGAGGAGCTGAAGACGACTATCAGAGCAACCTGGGCTCTCATAACACCTGAGCAGTGCCAGAGACTGATCGAGTCCATGCCACGCCGCATTAATGCAGTGATTGAGGCAAAAGGAGCCCCAACTAAGTATTGAGTGCTATACATGCGCATTCTTTTCATGTTCATTCTTTTCAGTTGGCCAACATTTAAAAAAAAACATTTTTTTCATTGGCCTTTTCAATATTCTAATTTTTTGAGATACCAAATTTGGAGTTTTCATTAGTTGTCACTTATAAATATCAAAATTAAAAGAAATAAACATTGGAAATACATCGGTCTGTGTGCATTGCATGAATATAATGTACAAGTTTCACTTTTTGAATGGAATTACTGAGATAAATCAAGTTTTTGATGGTATTCTAATTTACTGGACAGCACCTGTATACTGAACTGATGAAGGACTGAAACAAGCCAACCAATGAAAAGGCCAGATGCTCAGCCCCCAACATGAGTGTAACAACATCACAAACCCACCTGGTAGTAGTAGTCATCCAGGTAAGGGTCAGTACTTTGCAGCTGCATCATCTGGATTTTGGTTACCCATTCCTTCTCTTTCTGGGTCATCAGGTTACTGTAGGGGTCTCTGTTGCGCCGGTCCCCTGCAGTCCTACCACGATCCCTGCAGGACAGACATGCTCAGCATTTAGCCTGCTGGTGGATGTTATGAGGATGCTGTCATGTGTGTCTTGATGCATGTATGACTTTCTTACCCTCCTCGGTTCTGCATGCGCTGGGTGAGCATGCGACGGTGCTGGGGGTGGAGGTGGGTGGTGTTGTGCCGGATGGGTGGTGTGTGGTTAGGGGGACCGTGAGGGGGCGGTGGGCCCATTCGGTGACCGTGTGGAGGAGGAGGCCCCCCGAAGAACGGCCTGAAACCACCACCACCTGGTAATAAGGGAGGTGCCGGGCCACCGCGGGGAAAACCAGCCACCTGAGGAGAGAGAGAGAGAGAGAGATGTTTTCCTCTATTAAAGAAGAATTTTAAATTCACATGTTCTGTACATGTGACATCCATTGCATGTCTGTCCGTCCTGGGAGAGGGATCCCTCCTCTGTGGCTCTTCCTGAGGTTTTATTTTTCCCTGTTAAAGTTTTTTTGTGGGCAAGTTTTTCCTCACTGGAACCGAGGGTCTAAGGACAGAGGGTGTCACTCCCTGTACAGATTGTAAAGCCTCTGAGGCTAAATGTGTTCGTGACTTTGGGCTATACAAATAAAATTTGATTTGATTTGATTTGATTTGATGAACCCAGTGTGAGAGTACCACTCATGACCTGTTAAATACTGCTGTGCCAGTACTCCTCTGAGAAGCAGCTCTTGACCTGCAAAGTTATGCCCTTCATAGTGGGGGTGCCAGGTTAGCTAGAAGAAGCTGACAATTGTACTTTAGATTTGTTTGTTTTTTAACAGTATCTCCGAGGACACAGAAGACAGTTTGTCTTTCATTTGTTCTTGTACAGTTATTTTATGTTGCTTTCACACCAGGATAGTTCAGGGGACTCGGTTCGATCAGGCAGGAAATGCCAAAAAATCTCACGCCTTCATTTGGTTTGGGTCACTTTCACACTGCATACACTGAAAGGCGACCAAACCAGAGGTCGCTTGTATGTTCCATAACAGAGGACTTTGGATGAGCTTTCACATCTGCCCAAACGAACTGGACTATCCAAGGAAACAAACTCTGGTCTATTTAAAACCGTCCAAACAGCGCTGGTGTGAAAGCGCCCTTAGTCTCTTGTATTTCAGTACTTCTGAAGCAAGAGCATTTTTCATTCTCACATTATTACCCATCATCCCAGCTGTAGTGTGTATCCAAGGAGCATAAACTTCATCAACTCATCAGCAACAGCAACTCACCAATATACACAATAACACACCATGTGTGTGTGTGAGAGAGAGATACCGACCTGAGAGTTTAGCAGCTGGGCCCGTTGAATCTGAGACAGGACTGGACCGACTCCAGGAGGGAATGGACCACGACACAGAGGGGAGTTCTGGAAAAAAAGTGGCAAACAGAAACTTCATAACACTGAAATCTAAAAATGTGAAGTGTGCGTCTCTGTTTCAGGAAATACATTTATTCACTTTCTCGATCAGATCGATACCACTCATGTCTGTGAGTCAACGTACACTTTCATTTTTACTGCACATGTGGACGTCAATATCGGTCTCCTATATTATTAATAACTGGAATAAGTCTTGAAGAAAAACAAATCGGTCAGCCCATAATGACCCATATCGATGTTCAAGCTGTTGGCCGTGGGTGAAATCACAGTGACTGGCAAACGAACAGTCTGCCAAACCCAAACCCTGCTTATCTAACCTCTCAAGTCTTCTGTCTCACACTTTCAGCTACAAAACCAAGTGTAAATAATGAATATCTTATTTCCTTAGCAGCATGGCTGTGTCGTTAGCCGGCACAATAACAACAACAAACATAAATGTGCATCTTCACTTCACCTTGTAAAACACACCAGACAGCGCTCACATGAACCCCAACGGCAGCTCACCTGCTGTCCTTTCAAAATTGAGCTCAAGCTCAAACATTCTTGTAAGTCGTGAACACTCAAAGGGAAAAAAAAATCATCTCCTCTTCAGCCTACGGACGAAGAAATCCTTTACAGTTCTCCTGGACAGACATTTAAAATGTGTAAAAAGTTCTAAAACTTAAGGGGAGGATGAAGGAGAGGAAGAACTCACAGCTATATTGAGGAGGGTGTTTGGTGACAGACGCTCAGGGAAGGGAGGAGGGTATCTGTGCTGGACCGGGGCTCTCACATGAACCGCCATGGGATGGTGGATCTACACATATACAAAGACACACACGCACACGATGGGGTTTCCAGGTGGTTAGCTTTGTTGCTGTTAAGTTAATGACAAAAGGATCTAATGATCTCAAAATGTTTAGCTTCTACAAAGACACATACTACTACTACTACTACTAATAATAATAATAATGAAGAAGAACAGTTGTTTGCTATTCACCTGATGATTCAGGGTGTGGCTCATTGGCTGTTTGGGTGGGGTCCCAATAGGCACTGCCCTCACTGGAGGGGATCCAATCACAGGGGAGGAAGAGCGTGGAGGTGGGACCCTCTCTGACAAATCCTGTCCTTCATCACTCCTACCCGGAGGTGGTCGCTTAGGAAGACCCACCTCCTTGATTATAGACATTAGTGGACTATCCTGAGGAGGAAGAAAGATGGCAAAATAAAATATTAGAAACATACAGATGAAAAGAAGTAGTAAAGTAGTTTGGAGAAATATTAGTGTATTCGAGCTGAGGTGAAGCTGTTAAACTGAATGTCTAGTGTTCTAAAGAAGCACAAGAGTGTCCCTCACCTCCATGTGTGTAACCAGACCAGGGGTGACGCTGACCGGCCCAAATCCCATACTGTTCTCCCAGATACTGTGAGAGTTCATCTGAGAGAGATAATAAGAAGACATTCATGAAACAAGTGTCCCACAGCACGCCAGCAATACAACATATCTGACAGCATCAACATGTTAGAACAAACACTAACCTGGCCCATAGAAGCAGTCCCTCTGCGCAGCAAGTGCTGCTGCTGTTGATAGCTGAGCATGGATGAGGGGGGAGGGCCAGGAGGAAGACCTGGAGTAGTCCAGAGTACAGCAGTGTGAGTGAAACACGACCAGTACACAGAACACAGCAGAATTAACCACACTGTCATAAAATAGCTGAGAACATGCTGCAGTATCTGTATGTGACACATCACTTGTTATGAGAAGTTTGTTGAGAACTTCAAACCAAAAAACACAGAAACACCAGCAAGCACTCATGGACACAACAGAAGATATCTGAGCTGAACGATGACGTGACTGAACGAGGATTCACTGTGTAAAGACCGGAATGAATAAATACATCTGCAAAACAGGAAATGAAATCAGTCTGTTCAGAGAATTACACTCATCGCTCCAGTGGAGTTTCACAGTGCTGGTGAATTTATGACGAGGAGCCCTGATGCTGTTTAAACATCAGCTCACTCAATCTGACAGCAAACTGATGTACATGTGATGACTAGTACAACTGAACACACACTCACACCTGACAAATCCGACAGCTGATCATTTGCTGATACATGATCAGTTCTCACATTATTGTTAGTTAAGTGAGATTTAAAGGGCTAGTGTAGCATGCAGAATCAGAATCTGAGACTGTGATACAATTTTAAATGAACAGCATGCACACATGCTACACAAAGAGTCACCGAGCAGGAGCAGTGACAATGTTTTCATCAGAATGACAGTGGACCTAAGGTGGTATTATCATCATATTATTAGTAGGTCATTTCTCATGTCGACATGTGCTTCTCTTTCCACACACAAATCTGCAGCTCAGCAGAACTTGCTTGAAGATGCTCAAAAACCAGGACGAGGCTTGTTGTTAATGATGTAAACAATCAAAACCGAATGACATCACTAATGCTTGACCTGTGCATGCTTGAATGCTGTGTTTGCATCTTCAACATAATATCAGATAACATCTCTCTGAGGAGAACTTATCCACTAGTTAGTCAATCAATAACTTTGGGATAGAGACACAATCAAATGAATATTTATGATACTTATGGCATTGAAAAAGTATCAATACTTTAATGCTGAAAGAAAAAAATCTTATTTTCAGGTGACTAAACACTAATAAAAATATAGTTATGAATATAGTTACATATTCTGCAATTAGAGCCCCATAAATCTTACACACTAGACCTTTATTGGCTGGAAACAAATCATAGTTCACCAATATGAATAAATAAGAGGAGAGCATTCATTCTCACCTGAGGTGGAGGGCCCAGGAGGCAGCTGGTGCTGGGGATGATGGGGGTGCTGGTGTGGTTGAGTGGGATGTGGGATGGAGGAGGGCTGAGGCATGGCTCTGGATCTGTCCAGCCCCTGAAGAACAGACAGACTGGATCCTGAAGAGCCAGGGGACGGACCAGGCCTCTCGGCCGCACCAACCCCAGCGATGGCTGGGTCGGCATCCAGGATGAATCTGGCCAGAGACTCAGCCAGATCGCCTCCCCCACCTCGATCCTCCACATCTGAAAGGACAGTTTGACTGTTGGTGTTTTTTTCCTTTTTCTCTGCATTCTATCTGAAGCAGCCAGTCAAGAACAAATTTTAAATCTTAGACCAAAACCTGAACTGAAAATGATCAGAAAAGTAAGAAATACTGTGAACCCACAAACCAATTAACAGGATTCCTGAGTGAAGTCAGCCTTCCTCTAATTGCATCACTGACCTGATGGAGGCAGTCCAGAGGAAGACGAGGGGAATTTGAGTGAAGGGAGGGATGATGGCATGGGGAGATGGACCGCAGAGGTTGGGAGATGGGTGGAGGAGGAGTCCCCAGCTCCTCCTAAATCAGATTCTCCTCCCATGCCCCCTCCTCCCAACCCCAGTCCCCCTCCTAGCCCGTCCCTCTCGTCGAGCTCAGCGAGACGTTTGTGTTCCTCCTGCCAGTCGTCATCTGGAGGGGAGGACAGAGTGCTTGTTTGTTTTTGTGGCAGTGCTGCAATCTCACACATAGTTTTAGGTCTGTGAGGTTTTCTGTCTTCTAACTTTGACACACTGTCTCCAAGGTGCATCATGAAGGTGACCAAACGCAGTTCACACCTGACCAGCATCAAAGTGTCCCCTGAGGGAATCTGACCCCTTTAAATATGCTTTTATTAAGATCACTTCAATTCACATCAACATAATGAAGATGTACATTAAAGATGAATGTGTGTCACAGATGATTGGGTAAATGTTACATTTGCAGGAACAAGGTTAATTTTGTGAGGGAGACGGAAACATTTCACATGAAACTTTAACCTGAATTTTAAGGAGACAATTCTGCTGCTTCAGTTTGTCTCATCTCGTCGATGTCATGTATACACTTTGATTTGCCTACTGATTTTCATACATTAAGCACCCAAAGTTGTAGTCAGGTGTCAGACGTGACACAAAAACCCAACTGAACCATATACACTCAAAACACACGTTTGGCTACATGGCAACCTGGAATAAATCTTGAAACCTCCCAACTTAACTGGATTCAAACTGTGATTATGAACGAGCATTGGAACATTGATTCTGCACGCCAAGTGTGCAAACACATTTCAAATGTATGTTAGACAGCACTGACCGATGGCCCCGGCTCCAAAGGTGTCGTCGTTGAACTGATCAATTTCATCTTCCTCTTCTATGAGTCCCTCATCTTCCTCCTCCAGCGTACAGTCTTCATCCAGGGACTGCGAGGACAGCAGGAAAGACAGATGAAACAAGGAGACGTGGTCAAGGAGGGGAGAAAAGAAAGTGATCAGAGAATCAATGTAAATGTTGACAGGAACGGAGAAGAGAAAGATTAAGATCACTGAAGTACTGAAGAAGAAGACGTGATTCAAATGTTCTGACGGGTTTTGAGGGATTGATTAGAGTTCAGTTCCAGTAATGATGAATTCATTGATTCTTGTTACCAGAAACTAAAGCTGAGCTGCACGTCCTAATGCTTTACTTGAGCATCCTCTGCGTGTCAGTGCACATGTACAGTGTACAGGGCAGGAGGCGGCACTCAAAGGTACAGCGAGGTTTCACAAACGCAGAAAAAATTTGGTGAAGTCAATCACAGCTACATTTTTATTCTATAGGACACTCATTGGTTTTTATAACTTCAACAGCTGCACACAAATAATGTCCAAAAGATATTAGAATTAATGTAGGAGTCTTTTTCAAGTTACTTAGAGTGTATCAGTCCATAAGATTTATTTATATCATCAGCTGACAGTAACAATGCAGCATCACACTTAGCCTTTAAACCTGTTCCTGACCAGGTTAAAATGACCACAGTCATCTGTCTGCCATCCATCAAGCTGTAAAAACCTAAACACTAGAGGCTGGATTAGTTAATAATATAAAGGTTAATGACATTAACAAAGACTCTCACTTCACAAGTGCCCTTGAAATAACTCTGAAGTTCAGTCATCATGAATTACGCCTGAACTTTTCCTGCCATGAAATGTCAGGATGCCTGGTGTGCAAAAGGTTTGTTGGGTTCCAAGATGTGATGCCGATGAGTCCTTTATGGATACGCTGACATAATATCCAACATCAAGTGGTAAGAGTATCTAATGTAGCTGCAGAACAACTGCAACTCCAAATGATCAAATCACACACCCATGCAGCCTGGCTTCAGTAAGCGATATATTCAGGATAGCTGGTCTGTTGATGACTCCTTCCCTGCTTGACAGCAGCAGCAGGGTGAAACGGTCACCTTTCAGTGTGAAAAGAAATGAATCACTCATAGCAGCTATGAGCTCAAGTTTCCAAGGAATTTCTGAGGAACTGTCAACATAACTATGATCTTTTCCATGTCTGACTGCTGCAGCCGAGTCAGGAGAACACTGCCTTCCTAATGAAATCAGAACGGGCCACTTGAGCACCTGCAGAAAAAAGGCGAGTTACGTAGATGAGCTTGCTCTGTGCTTCCTAAAATCTAAGAAGTAATCTTAAATACAGATGAGCAGCTCAGTGGAAGAGTGAGCGAGCACAAAAAAATAACCATCAATCTGCTTCTGCTCATGTCACATACTAATGAATGTGACGTTGATTTAATTATAGACGAGACTGGTGGCCTGTGAACTGTTCATGTCATAGTCAGGTGCCAGAAATATTCAGCCCGGCTCAGAAAATGTCATGCAGCGTTAGTCTGCTGCAGCACAGGGCACAAAGTGTGCTCAGTTCACGTGAAGACGTGAAGATGTGAGTGACACTTCAGTTTGACTTGAACAGCAGTTCAACCACGGCTGATGTGTAAGTGAACATATGAAGACTTAGCTCTGTATAAACAGCCAATTAGCCACATTAGTTAGCCTGGTCCGCAGTGACCGAGAACGGCTCCTCACAGCACAGACGCTGCTAGCGTTAAACATTCAGGTAACGTTAAGTGAACTAATAAAATAGCACCCTGCGAGCTACCAAGTGTGAACACTGTGAATGAACACTGTGAATGAACAGAGCTCAGGACTTGTTTTCCAGGAACCTCTGGCAGCCTGTGCATAGCAACTCGTTAGCCACGATGCTAATGCTGACGTTACATCACGCAGGACCCACGGCGAGGGAAACTGCTGCCTTCAGACTAACAAAGATGTGACCTTCTGGACACGACTTCTTACTATCACACACTGGCCTTCCATAGCTGAGGTTCATTTATGAACCAGTTAGCTCGTCCTTGTCACCAGCGGCAGGGAGCGCTCACCTTTCGTCCGGCTCATGTCACCAGGCGAGCGGGCTGCTTTGCAGGCCGCCAACCGCATTGAATTTGGCAGTCAATAAACAATGGACAACATTCTCCGTATAAATCACGCGCAGGCTGGAATTACCGCTAGCTCTCTTATAAAACACGTGAAACCAGCTCCAGAAAGGGGTACGCGGGGTTTAGGGGTACAGTACTCACCTGAAATCGAAACATCTATCTTTAGTCTGTCGGGAAAAGAGGTGCATCGGGAGCGAGGCAGCGCGAAAATGACGCAGGAGTGGGACGTCCACTTGAGCGTGTGTTACGGAGCGAACGTGAACGAGCACGTATTTGGGCACACACACACACACACACACACACGGGGCGGCGCTGCTGTTATCATCCTGCGTATAAAGTCATAAGATCATAAGGAAGAGCTATGAAATACCAGAAACACAGATAACAGCGGAAGAGGTAAACAAACTGAATATGAGCAGCTTGTTCTGTATTAAAGGACGCTTTCTTAGCTGTTGTTCCACATGCAGTTTATTCGTTTTTAACAATGGTAGAGAGCGTCTAACTGTCTTATGTGTTTGTGTGTGTATCAGCCGCACCATGGTTCAGTGGCAGATCTGCACTGTGGAGGACCTGATGAATTCAGGCTTCGGTCGTCCTTTCCCACGACATGGCCTTCAGCTCCTGTTCTGGTTTGCCAATCACTGTGTGACCTGTGAACTCATTAACTTTGTAGTCATCATGAAGGTAAGATTAGATTACATCACACATTCAACTGACTGTGGAGTGGAATCTATCTATCTATTTCCTAATCACTTGATATGTGGAGTGACCTAGGTCTGTTTCCACAGCTGGTGTCAGATTGTCAACCAGAGAATGGTTTCTACGGCTTCCACATGTTTGGTAATATCGAGGAACTCCTGCCTCTGCTGGACAGGCGCAACAAGAGGAGACAGGTGTGTGATATCTTTCTTTCTGATCTTTGTGTTCATTACACGCAAAGATCAGGAACACTACAGCCTGTTGTATAAAGTCTTTCTAGACTGGAGGAGCTCTGTCAAGCCTGAGAAGATGACCCTGATCATGTCATCAGGGGTATCTCAGCTTGGTCTTGGGGACATTCACAGGGTTGTGCGGGAACAGTCAGGTACAGATGGAAGAAGTACTCTTGAGGTGCATCATGGGAAATGCTTCAGTTCAGTTCTATTCTTTTTAAAAAATGTCTTCAAACACTTGAAGTGGCTCTATGTCTCTCTTTCCAGGTTGCATACTATGAAGTTGGCAACCTTAACACAAAAACTTACCCAGCTGCTGCAAACCTCCCGACATATGTGAGGGAAAATTATGTGCTGGAGGGTAATCGTAATGATTACAATACAGACCGTATCATCATCAGTTACCAGGTGAGAACTAGGGTGGTGGAGACGGTGTATATCACAGAACATGACGGAGCAGGCTGTGGACGGTTCAGTCCGGACAGGACCCATGAAATCAGCTTTGAGCTGATCCGAGCTCTGCAGAGTCCGCAGCTGGATCTCACCACCTTTCTCATGCAGACGGGCTACTATGCATTGGTCCAGGCGGTCCAGACTAATGATGTAGAAGACATTCACTACCCAGTGCAGACCTACAGTGGATCTACAACAGGAACAACACAGAGTCATGATGTACAGTTCTTCTCACAAGCCTTCAACCAGCATCTAGGTGTCAACATAGCGCCCTTCAGCTATGACCAGCAACAGCACTACATTGTCAATGTGACATCACACAACTACGGTGAAGTGCAACATGAATACAGGAGGGCTCAAGTCATCAAGTGGCCTCGCTCTTCGAGGCAAAGCAATTGGCCGTCTGGATGGCAGCAGTTTTATGAAGGTGCTTTTGCTTCTCTATGTGTCTCATAGTTCTTTGCATTTCAACAGTGGGATTGTTTACATGTGAACAAGTCTCAATAGGAAGTAAGTTTTAAGTGTACAGCTGCAATGTGTGCTACAGTAGCTACACATTAAAGGGTCAGTTCACCTTTTTCTCTTAGCTGCTGTCATTTTATTTACCCAGGTCTCCATACATCTATCCTTGAGTTGAACAAACTGTTGTTCATGTTTATATCCATTGCCAACTTACTCCAGAATTAGCTCTACTGTAAAGGAAAGCTTATTAAAGCTTATTTAATGCTGGCTATTTCTGTCTTCAGGTTTTAAAGGAGAAGCCAAGAAGAGGAGCGGAGGTGGCGGCGTCAGCTTCTTCAAGATTCTCCTCAGTGTTGGAGCACTCTGCTTGGCAGCCAAATGTTTCAGCTGGCTGAGGAGCTGGTGGAAGGTGGATGAAACTGTCATCAAGAAGATCCCGTGGAGGGCTCCAAGTTATCCACACACACACATCATGCTGGATTACGTATACTAGGATTTTAGCGTCTAGACTTTTGTAATGATAACACATACAAATATTTGGATATTTTGTACAGTGATAAAATCAACCTGGAATCATCTGGAATCATCAAAGTCTCCCATTTAGGTGGACTGACAAGATAAATTTCCATACTGGATATTTCATATTATTTTCCATACTGGAAAAAAAATCATTATAATTTTGATGTAATGAGCTTGTAAAGATTTTAAGTTTGATTTTAGGAACATGAAACAAATCAATCAAAACTGTCATTAGATTGTGACAGTGTTCGCACACATCAGCTGCACTAAGTAAGTGGATGTATTAGGCTGCAGTGGGCAGTGCTGCAGTTTATCTGAAGTTCATCTGAGGCTTCAGCAGCCTGAGTCAGACAGTTCAAGCGGATAACTTCCAAACATCCAAACTTAAAAGTGTTTTTTCAGTGCGAAATACAAAAAGGTAACAAGAAAACCTTCACATTCATTTCAGATAAACTTTGTAATATACAGTATTTTGCGAGAACTGGATTTATTCTTCCATTACTTAACGCTGGAAGAGAATTATGAAGGGACCTTTTTATTGCCAGTATGACCAGGAATCATTACAGCAAAGCTGTCTCAGTGTTATTATGAGAACCCGACTATTGTTTTAAGACAGATTTGAACAGGGTTACATGGTACAACATAGATCTCCATTCAGCCAAGCCAGCCAGTCAAGTGTACAACAGGCTAACCATATGCAGTGCTGTTTGTGGCATTGTTTATGATTTAACCTGGATTTAGTTAATATGTCAGCCATCTGAACTTTATCTTCATTCTGACGTGGCTTTCTTTGTCTCTAGTAGACGCTTTTAGAAAACAAAAGATGGCAACATATTGAGTCATGAATTCGATGGCCCATCCCTCACAGCACACACACACACAGGATGCCAGAGACTAGGAGTCATTTACTGTCACCACATTAGACTGTTGTTGGTGGACATCTGCTGGATTGCTTCACAGAACATAACAGACGAGCTGCTGGCTTAGAGATAAATAGTTTTTTTTTTTTTAACAGCAGATGGCAGCAATGAGTGAGAAATCATTTGGGACCAACATGAAACTAGTGCCAGACAAATAACCCCATGTTCTCCACTATATTAGGTTTTAAAAGTTAATAAAGAGTTGTTTTTCTCCTTTCTATCAGGCAATAAAACAAAGTAAAAATGTTTATCCAATAATTAAATAATTAAAGGCTTTACACTTTCTAACAAGCCATCAGGTCTGTAGTGTGTATTGTCCACACACACACACACACACACACACACACACACACACACACACACACACACTCTACTAAAATGATTTCATGAACTAGATTAAATATTTCATAAAATTTTCTTGATGAAATTAAACAACAGTATCTCACTATCTGTTCACTTCCTGTTATAATCACATCACAAACCAACATGGATCTGCTGATAAGACTTAGTCATGACCTTTGACCTCAGCCTCATTCTGGATCACATCTATTCAAACTTTTTCCAGTTTAAAGAAAATATGAAGATGCAGAGAAATTTGACTTCGCAAATCAAAATATTCCATGACAAATGGGTGAACTCCATCTGCTGAGGAAGATCATGTAATTTGATCCAAAGCTCCAGAACAGATACTAAGTGGACATTGTGCTAAATTGGTTTTAAGTGTGGAGCTTAAACTTTCAATTTCAACTTTTTTTTAAAAGATATTTTTTGACCTTTTCAAGCTTTATTTTTGATAGATACAGCTAAAGAGTGACCGGAATGTGGGGAGAGAGAGAGATGGGGAATGACATGCAGGAAAGAGCCACAGGCTGGATTTGAACCCTGTGCTGCCATTTGTATGTGGTGCAGCTGCTCCAACTGAGCTAAATGACCCCCCTTTCAATATCAACTTTAAAGACAAATACATGTATAACTTAGAAATGACAACATTATGGAAATTTAAAAATAAATGTAGTTAAATTTGGGATTTCAGTACAAAATGAACACTGACTCCTTTCTGTGTCACATAGATTGTTAATGTACAAACATTTGTGAAAAAAATCATCACTGACAGCAAATCAAGTGTTTGAAATGAAGCATTAAGAAACAAACAGGAGGCCAATGAATGAATATCAAACTCTTTCAACTACACACTTGTAGCTGTGCCAATTCTTTGACCATATTGTATGTTTATTTTGTTATTGTCCAGGTGAACATTCTCAAAACGTGATAGTGTCTGTATTTCTGTTTTATTTTTTATTTTGTTTGATTTATTGATATTGTACATAGTTCCAGGTTGTTGCAGGGGAGGTGATCTTAATTTATGATACACAGTCTATAATGTTAAAGTTATATTTCAATACCTCAGCTTCAGTGATTTTATGAAGATTAGGAAAGCGAAAATTAGGGCGCAGTCACTTTTTTCGACAGGAGAAGCCCTGCGATAGAGTTACAGTTCTATACATGCTGCATTATTGTATTCATAATACAAGGAATTATGTTTAATGTTTAAAGGAATAAAGGAATGCATTCCGGGAGTGGTCTATATCTCCCATACTGAAACACTGAGTGAAAACAACATTGGGTTACTTAACGTAATTCTGGTCCTTTGATATCACAGTGAGGTGTTTCACCAAGAATTCCCTCCTTGCATATATGAGGAAAGAATATATATAAGAATATATAGGATATATAGAGGGGGGCAGGGCCTTCCCCACATGTCGACCTGTCTGTCAGAGACAGACGTTGTGTGATTGGAGCTTCTGTAATGGTCTTGCCAGAAGTGATTCCCATACTGAAACACCTCACTCTGTTGTCAAAGAACCAGGGGTTATGTTAAGTAAGCCAGTGTTATTTCATCATCTCAGCAACATTGCTGAGG
Source organism: Nibea coibor (assembly GCA_023373845.1). Taxonomy (NCBI): domain Eukaryota; kingdom Metazoa; phylum Chordata; class Actinopteri; family Sciaenidae; genus Nibea; species Nibea coibor. Next base: position 25,866,570 of record CM041719.1, on the reverse strand, counting down.
TCAGAACATTAATGTCTCAAAGATGGGGCAGGGTCATGGGACACCTGCTTAATTTTCTATGAAATGGTCAAATCATCTTAGAACATAAAAATATGAACAAAATAAATATATTATTAAACAAAAATATAATAAAATAATAATATATAATAAAATATATTATTATATAAAATATAATAAATAATTTTATACCTGAATTGGATAATGCATTGTAAGATTAGCTAATGTATTATTTAAAAGTAAGAATATCTCAATACCAGTGTGATAATAAAATTTATCATGCAAATAATAACTCACATGTGATGTTCTTTTGGTGTTCTTCAACAAACGTGTATCACTGATTTAAAGAAAATCTTTAAAATCTCAGATAAGAATAGTGTGACATCATCTTATGTCGACGATACTCTTAATTCCATTTCTAATCCTCAAAATACATACTGTTAGTATGAAGTATGAAGTTTTCTGGCAGATTCTTTTTTTCTTCCTATTTATATACATCACGTTAATTGTGGTTTAATTTTTACTGTGATATGTTGAAAAGAAATTGAAATCTATCAAGAATACAGCACATTGTCACAATCATTTCATGAAAGGAGGTACATATATTTTATTCTAGATTCATGGACAACAGTGCATTAATCAGTATTTTAGATTCATTTAAATGTCATGTCGATATGTTTACTACAATGTCCTCCTTTCATCCTTCAATCACAGCTCATTTCAGGATACCACGACTACCACAGCTACTATGAGGTGAGACATCGCAACTTAGTGGGTTACTATATGTGATGTAATCCCAGAATGTGTTAATATCTTCCTCCTATGTAAGTTAAAATGTGGAAATAAAATATGGAACAAGGCATTAGATAAAAACAACCATGAAAAAATACTTCATCTAAAGAAAAAATATTTTCATTGTCTTACAACTTTAAATGTCACTATTTGAAATTTAATAATGTTAAATCAGTACGATGACAGAGAGAGACTGTGCTCAGTGGTAAGTCAGGCCAGGACTGAAAACACTGGTTTCTCCTTATTGTCAACATTTCCATAGAGAGCCACTTTGCATGAGCAGCTCCATGCTCCAGTGCTCTGGGAGAGTTTATAGTCCTGAGAGTTGAACACTGTATGACTGACAGCTGTCCTTCATGACAACAGAAGCCACAGAAATCCTCCTCATCAAAAACATGACTTTGATCTCCGTCTTCATCTGGACTCTCCTCTGCTGCTGCTTCACAGGTAAAGTCCAGAGAACCAAACTCCTCTCCTCTATGAACATCCGTCCCTCTGAAATGAAGCTGCCAAAACCATGACGCTGTTTTATGTTTTTGTCTCTGTATCCTCAGAGTCCAAAGGCCAGGTCACAGTGACTCAGCCTGGAGCAGTGAGCTCTGCTGTGGGAGGCTCTACGACCATCAACTGTAGGACCAGTCACAATGTTAAATTTTATAACAATCACTATGAATTATCCTGGTACCAACAGAGAGATGGAGAAACTCCTAAACTGCTCATTTGGGGTGCTCATGAGCGACAGGCAGGAATTCCAGCTCGTTTTACAGGCAGTGGATCAAACTCTGACTTCACTCTGACCATCAGTGGAGTTCAGACTGAAGATGCAGCAGTTTACTACTGTCAGAGTCTTCATCTGATCAGCAGTCTGCATGTATCCACACAGTGAAAAAGCATTGTACAAAAACCTCCCTGTCAGATGGAACAGAAACTGAACCGACTGCTGCAGCTGGAAGCTACTGCAGAGACTGCTACACTTCACTGAGGACATAAATATTTCAAACGTGAAGCAGAACTCCAACTTAAAACTTATTTGACTCTGAAACCAAGTATTATGCCTCCTAATTCATGAAATCCCTTCATAAATTATTAAATTGTCTTCACCTCAGAAAGAAATCATCAGATCAAGTTGAAAGTTCAAGTTGGTCCTCACAAAAATACAAATACTAGAACACATTTATACATTTTTACTACATTTAATTATAAAAACTGATGGTGTGAATTTCCATCACTTTGAAATTTTCTGGAATCTCAGGTGTAAGTTAATGAAAATCAAGCTTTATGTTGATGACATCTGATTATACATTACACAGCCACCATCTTCCCTTCTTGTACAACATAATGTGATCAATAATTAATATTGGTTATCTGATTTCACAATCTCCAATTTCAAATATACCGCAAAGCTTAATGAAGACTTGATAACTTTCATTTCACTCAACTTTAAATGTGCCATATGTACGATTCAGAATCATTTTACGGGTTAAGTTTATGTTTTAATCACTTTATATTACTAAGTGGTGAACAGGTTGTAACATGATTTTCAGCCTGTTACAGTGACTCTGTGATGTTTATGTGGACTTCCCAGTGCCTTATTCTCTCTCTGCTTCATCATTCCTGCAAACAATGCAAGTTATACTTTCAACCTGATGAATCTGGAGGGAAAAAGAGTTGTCACTTTATGCAGATGACATGTCTAAGCATGCGTATTGTTACCAAATGTAGTTGGCTTATGTCAAACTGGATGAATGATAGAAGAATATGTAGTCTTAAAACCTTTCAAGTCATTTGGAGAAAATGGATTTGTTACTGTGCACCAATCTGACTAATGTTCCTAATATATAAGATGTGTCAAAGAAGCAAGTCAAAAGGCATGTCACTTTTATAATATGGAATCTTTATTATTGTAAAATGTTGAAACCATCAACAAGCAAGAAGACGTTAATGTTGAAACATGTCATAAGAGAAAGAGAGAACCAGAGAGAGAGAGCAGACTGAGAGCAGTAGCAGATTAAAACCAGTATCAGAGTTGCAGTGAGTCAGTTCAGGACTGGGAACACTGGTCTCTCCTCAGTGTCTGTGAGAGTGAAGTCTGGGAGCCCTGGGTGGCCTCACAGGTCACAGAGTCCACCTTCATCCAATGGTCTACAGGGAGCCTCAGGGTGCTGCTCCAGCTGTAGAGGCCATCCTTCTCCAGCACCACAGGGCTGCTGCCCTCCTCCCAGCTGATACTGCTGCTGCTGTCCACCTTCCAGGACAGACTCCAGTCTGAGGGGAAGCCCTTGTTGGCCAGACACATGAGCGTGGCCTTCCCCTGCTGCAGCTCCTCACTGGAGGGTGGCAGCACCGTCAGGGTAGGGGTGGTATCACCTAGGAAACACCAATCAGATTAGAGGCCAAGGACCACACAGCTGTCAGTCAACCAGCAAAAACTTTGACACCTTCACTGTGTGAGAGATGATGTTCTCCTTTAAGGAGTTTCTGTCAGATGATTTTTCTGCTCCACCAGTCACTCACTCACACATTGTTTCACTTCCCTTCATGAAGCCTCTCATGCATATCAGCACAGAGAGAATCATCATACACAGTGACCTGAAATAAATCAAACTACACTGGAAATGAATATGTGTTGGACAAGATAAATGAAAAATCCATATTTTCGTCATAAAGACAAACATTAATTGGATCCACTGTTAAAGGACAAAGTTAAGGACAATGATGAGGGCAATGTTTACAATGTTCATATGATAGATTTAAAAAGCTTGCAGCCTCAGAAAACTGTCAAAGTTATTTCAAACTGAGGTCAAAAGACTTTCAGAGACTTTCTATATAATGTATATATTATATCAGGGATTTCATTGTATCTTAAACATTTCCCTCTTTATTCACCCAGTTTAAAATACTTTGAATTCAACTTCCAAACAGTTTAAAATGGAAAATTAAAGGCTGAATTTAAATTTAGTAGAATACAGGTGTTTCCTTTCCTACAGTTCAAGCTGTTGGCGTTTTACAAATTAACTGGAAAATGCCATGAAAAGTTCAGTAAAGTGGCTTTAAGTATAACTTCGAGGTTAAAGTGATTTCGACCAGTCCAATGGAAATTTAAAGTTATTCAAATGTTCAGACACAAAAATTAAAACATTAACTGATGATACTATAATTAATATTTGAGCAAAAACTTACTTCCAACATTCAGTCTGGTTCCTCCACCAAAAGTCCACCACAGTGATACAAATTCATTGAGCCGCGGTACAAAAACCTCTCACTGTAGAGAGACACGGCTCTCTGACTTTGTCTGACAAAACTTAAACTACAAGTTTAAACTTTAATCTAAAATCTAAATACATGACTTATCTTCTGCACCAATGATTGTAGCAATTGCATTCATTTATTTATTTTCATTCCAAATTCTTTGATTTTTTTTATACTCAACTACTGAGAAATACAATTAGAAGTTAAGATGTATAATCACATATTTGAATTCCTATAGAAAAATACACATGGAAAAAAAGAAAATGTTGATCATAAATTAATACAAAACAATTAATACATCAAAAATTAAACTTACTTCCAACATTGAGTCTGGTTCCTCCACCAAAAGTCCACCACAGTGATACAAACTCACTGAGCCACCGTACAAAAACCTCTCACTGTAGAGACACGGCTCTCTGATCTGACACAAACAAACTCAACATCAAAAGTTTTTAAAAGAATGAACGATTTCACATTATATTGATCAAACAGCACCACACCTGTCCAGAATCAGTCACATTTTGGCAGATATAAGTTCACATCTTCCTAAAAGTCAAAGTGGATTTTATATTAAAAGAAACAAAACAGAAGATGTTCTTAAAGAAAATGTTTCCATAGTGATCAAACCAAGTCCAGCTTGAAATGATCACTGACTATTAATCAATATAAATAAAGTGATAAAGTGACTGATCCATTGAAAAACAGCATGATCAGAGTAATCCAAGTTCCTGTTGGAGTCAGTCAGAGCATTTCCATAGAGAGCCACTTTGCATGAGCAGCTCCATGCTCCAGTGCTCTGGGAGAGTTTATAGTCCTGAGAGTTGAACACTGGATGACTGACAGCTGTCCTTCATGACAACAGAAGCCACAGAAATCCTCCTCATCAAAAACATGACTTTGATCTCCGTCTTCATCTGGACTCTCCTCTGCTGCTACTTCACAGGTAAAGTCCAGAGAACCAAACTCCTCTCCTCTATGAACATTTGTCCCTCTGAAATGGAGCCCACAAAACCATGAAGCTGCTTTATGTTTTTGTCTCTGTATCCTCAGAGCCCAGAGGCCAGGTCACAGTGACTCAGCCTGGAGCAGTGAGCTCTGCTGTGGGAGGTACCGTCATCATCAACTGTAGGACCAGTCATAATGTTCATTACGATAATCCATACCACCGTTTAGCCTGGTACCAACAGAGAAATGGAGAAACTCCAAGACAGGTTATTTATGATGCTACCAATCGACCATCAGGGATTCCAGCTCGTTTTACAGGCAGTGGATCAAACTCTGACTTCACTCTGACCATCAGTGGAGTTCAGACTGAAGATGCAGCAGTTTACTACTGTCAGAGTGGACACAATATCAACAGTCAGGATGTGTTGACACAGTGAAAAAGCATTGTACAAAAACCTGACCACACAGCTGTCAGTCAACCAGCAAACACTTTGACACCTTCACTGTGTGAGAGATGATGTTCTCCTTTAAGGAGTTTCTGTCAGATGATTTTTCTGCTCCACCAGTCACTCACTCACACATTGTTTCACTTCCCTTCATGAAGCCTCTCATGCATATCAGCACAGAGAGAATCATCATACACAGTGACCTGAAATATATCAAACTACACTGGAAATGAATATGTGTTGGACAAGATAAATGAAAAAGCCATATTTTAGTCATAAAGACAAACATTAACTGGATCCACTGTTAAAGGACAAAGTTAAGGACAATGATGAGGACAATGTTTACAATGTTCATATGATAGATTTAAAAAGCTTGCAGCCTCAGAAAACTGTCAAAGTTATTTCAAACTGAGGTCAAAAGACTTTCAGAGACTTTCTATATAATGTATATATTATATCAGGGATTTCATTGTATCTTAAACATTTCCCTCTTTATTCACCCAGTTTAAAATACTTTGAATTCAACTTCCAAACACAAACATATTAAGGGTAACAAGTGTAACCGTGAAATGCACATAATAATAACAATAATCCATGACATTTTATTGGATGATTGTCTCACTTTCCCAGAGCAACGTTAAAATAGTTTAGATTTATGTACTGTGGATTTCTGTTATGTATTGTATTAAGTGTCCATTTCATTATAATATTCAGATTTTTCATAAATAATTGAACACGCACATGTTTTACATTCAGTCAAAGAGGGATGGAGGTGGGCTCCAAATTCTTTGATACATTTGAGCATTTAAAAAATTACTTTCCAAAGTAACTAGTTACCTTTATAACTTAACTCAGTAACTGCTGTAGTTACTTTCTGGGAGAAGTAATTAGTTACCGTAACTAGTTACTTTTTTAGAGTAACTTGTCCAACACTGTTTATAAAATTTAAACCTCATGTCCCGGTACTTCTGCATCGTATTTGGGCCAAATCACTGCAGGTGAATTATGCTTACCAAATGGAAACTGACTGACTCAGAGATGTGCATGTGAAATCACCACACAACCCTCCTGTTGTTTAATGCTCACTTAGTTCTGTGGTGTGCTTTGTTAAGTTGACTGTTCAAATCACGCAAACCTCATGTGAAGCGACAGTGCTAACCACTGTTCCACCATGCCAGCCTCTTCTAGACAGTTTGTCTCCTAGACTGTCTTCAATGCTCCTGACAGGATAGCTGATAAGATGCTTTAACATAACTGGATTGCTTATGCACCACTGCATGGCCACTGAGATGTATCTGCCCCATAATATCCTAAAATAAGTAACAGAGAGTTGATATGTAACAAAGCACAATGTGTTTGACCCCTTTAAATAATATCTAGATAGTTGGAACAAAGGAGCATACTCTGAATGTTTTTTATAGACATGTATCAACAGTTTACAAAAATATATTTTAATACAATTAACAAAGCATACAATTCTTAAATGATACAATAATTCCCTAAAATAAATAGTTAGAAAAAAAGAAAGAACTAAAAACTAAAAACAAAACAGAACTGGGTAACGACAATCCATAATCATACACACCTGAGCATCATATTGTTAGGGTATCGAGAGAGAATAAGGAACATGTCACCTTCAAGTTTCCAGAATTTCCTCAACATCACAGCTCTCCAAAAATGCAAAAAAGGGATTCCAGATCTCTCTTTGGTTGATTTTTTTTTTTCTTTTTGATATTAAACTACTTTTCAAGGCATACTGATAGTACTGTCAGCCAGTGACCAATAGAAGGCCTTTTGACGTGCTTCCAACAAAGAGAAATCAAGCGTCTAGCTTGTACTGAACATAAGTCAATCATTTTCCTCTCTTTGTTGTTTAACATACAGTCCTTTGGATACAAATGAAGTACGAATAATTAAGAATTAAGAATACAAAGTATAGGACAGTCTGGTACTCTATTCAAGGTTATTTGAGAAATGCATTTTATAACTTCATTCCAAAACTTCAGTTTTTGACAGGTGCAGAGTAAGTCACAGGCCTCTGGCAGAACTTTACTGCCTATGGGGAATCAACGAGTCTCCTATGCTAATGCAACATTCTCCGGTGTCCATGGAGGATTTTGTTTTACAACAAAAAGGATGCCAAGGTGATTCTCTCTCTCTGGTCTGTAAAACGTTGTAACATGAAGTCATCTGATCGATGAGTTGATCACAGCGTGCTTGCCTCTCTGCCCAAGGCAGATGTGCACACTCACTTCAACTGACTGAAAGTTGGATTATACAACATCAGTTCTATCACCAGCAAAGCTTCTCTGATCAATGACTTTATTGCAGACCATAAGATGGACTTGAGAAGTACACCCCTACCTGACACACTCTACAAATATTGTAGAGTTAGCTTTATTATATTATTGTTATTTTTTGGCCTTTTTGCTTTATTGGACAGAGACAGCTAAAGAGTGACAGGAAATGTGGGGAGAGAGAGATGGGGAATGACATGCGGGAAAGGGCCGGGAAATGTATTGGTTCATTTATGCAGCAGGTTGTATTTGGGGTTTCTGAAGATACATTCACTTCATTTTGAGTTGAATTTCATGTATTTGTCTTTCAAGACCACCAGTTGACTGTTTCTAAACATTTTAGAAGATCCATATTGACAGATGTGCACCATGTGTACTTTAAAAGCTGTAAACATGTTTATGATGCCTCATAAAGTTCTAGAACTAGAACTAGAAGTGAAGAATTCTGATGAGCAGAATCAGTTCAGTCATCATTTCATTTTCTGTCCAGAGATCGGCAAAGCTTGAAGATGTTTTCAGACAGACAGCCAGCTCTGAGAGGAGGTAAGGACATCCAGAAGTCTTTTCATAGTTTGATCATCACCTCTGTGCTCAGATTGCTTCCTTGTTCAGTTTGGTGGTTGATTTTAAACAAAGTGCTGAGAGAAAACTGTGGAGGGAGACACAAACCTTTACCATGGTCCTGTTATTACACCTGAGACCTGACCTGTCTCCCGTCAGACATCACACTGACTCAGCTGGTTAGATATTGCACATAGCCGTGTTTGTGTGTATATTAGCAGTAAGTCTGAAATTGAAACAGAATGAAAGCTAAGCTGAATTTAGCTGCTCTCCATTATATCATACACTATTAACACAGTGATCAAATGACCTGAATCATGGCTGGAAATTTGCTTCTGAAGACTTCAAACTCGTCAGGGACTCAAAGACTCAACTGAAAGACTGAAAACCTGTTGTAGTCAGTACAATGCTAAATGAAACCTGGACTACAGAGTCCTTAAAATGATCCCTCAAATGATTTATGATTCATTTTGTCTGCACAACAGAAAAAACAAACTATATTTGTCTTTTTGAACAGTGTCACCGTCCCGGACACTCCTACTGAAAAGATCCTGTGGCTATATCGATATCGAAATTTGTACACGCTTACAGCCCACCACTGTTCATAGCTGTCTGCCAGCATGTCAGTGCAGGTCCAACATTTCCATCAGTGAGCCCAAAAACAAAATCTGTATTATATGCTGCTGTATTATAACTACATGTTGTCTTCTGAATGTGTAGATGCGGTGCAGCATCCACCACTGAGGAGGAGTTTACAAACCTGTCCCTGGACCTGATACCCGGAGGTGGAACAGTGGAAGAGATGCTCCAGTGTTACTTGAAGGTAAGAAACGCTTCTCCTCACTCAGTCCCATTAGAAGTGACTGATGTGACCTGGTGGTGTCCTCCAACCAGGTAAGGAGAAAACTAAATGAGTAAAATGATGATCGTCGGATATGGGGCTGTTGTGAGTCAATATGTGAACTGTGTATGTATTAACTGTGACTGACTGTCTTCCTTCTCAGGGTGGTGGCTGCCTCTCGCTGGTCAGCACCATCAGTCACATCAGCTACACAGCAGAATGTGGTGAGATCATCATCATGTCTCATGCAGCTGTTGCTGTTGTTTTTTAGTCACATGCCAATAGAAATATTTTCTTACTTTTATGTATTCTGATGGCAGAGTTCTGTGACAGCTCATGTAACAATGATTCCTCTCATGTAAGGTCACTACATCTGTGATGGGGTGGATGTAAATGTGGCACAGGGGGACCCAACTGACCGCTGGTTCACCTACAATGATGAAGAGGTCACTGAAACAACTGGCAAGTCTGTGTGACGAGCGGAAAAATGTCTCCTACATGCTGTTTTACAAAAGACACGTGAGTGGAAAACGCACCGTGCACACTTGGTGGAAATGTGTCAGTTTTCCAAAGTGCTCAGCCAGCATGATTACAGATGAGAAGAAGATTTAGAAATCCACCCAGAAAGACACTCAGCTTACTCTAAGTGTGTCTCCATTCTCAGGACTAGATGCTGGGACATTCCACGTGGACTTTGGATGGAGACCCTTCATCAGGAGCAGGACCCTGGACTACACGCAATGCACAACACACACACTGAAATTCTTGACGTGTCCTCAGATAGCATGGTTACAGCTGAGGAGAAGTTTAGAAATGACTATGTGTTTCCATTCTCAGGACTAGATGGTGGGACTTTGGATGGAAAGCCATCAGCAGAATGAGCTCCAAAGTAATAAGCACAACAACAATTGAACACGGTAAGTGTTTTTTCCTTCTGTGTAGTTTTCCCTCACAGGATGAACATGTAGGTATGAGGCGCCTTAGCAGCCTTACTTGAACGTCCTTATACAGGCATATGTTAGCTCTCCACCATCCAATGAAGAACGCCTGGTGCTGCCACTTGAAGAAGAGCCAGCTCTTCAGAGAGGAGCTCCTCTCTTATCACTACCAACAAGTGAACCTGCTGAATCTATTCCTCTTCTCCAACTGTCACTTGATTCTATGCCAGTACTAACATGTCCTTGTCATACTGTACCTTTTTTGTGTGGCTTTGGATAAAAGTGTCAACTAACTGACTAAATGTCATGTGAATGTAATCAAACAGAGCATGGATGAGGACCATGAGCAGTGGAGGAGTACGGTGGCCAGGAACCGTCAATGCTGCAAATAAAAGAAACACTGCAAACAAAAAGAAACACCACTGCAAATAAGCAGCAAACAAAAAAAGCTGCTGCAAATAAAACAACAATGATGCAAAAAAAAAAGCCACAACGGATGTGCTGGTGCACCTGTGGTTTTTATGTGAGTGAAGAAGAAGAAGGAGAAGGAGAGAAATTCGAAGAAAAACGAATGAACAAGTAAATGAAAAGGTCAGACTCAGAGCACCTCAAGCTGACAGGGAGCCAGGACAGCAGAGAATCTGGTGGATTTTCAAAATAAGCGTTTTGAATTGCATACTTCAGTTACTATGTGGCAAGTCCCAACGTACGTGGCAGCACATTGAGCTTGGCAAGGAAACTACATGAGCATCAGCACAAAAGTAGGAAAGTGTAGGAAGTGTAGGAAAATGTAACACATTTCAACTAAGTGTGTTATTACATATTAAATGTGCTTTACAAAGTGTAACAATTTTTTTCAGAAGACAAGTTTCTTTTGAGTAACAGTTTTTTTCAGTAACGAGTAATCTATTTGATTACTCTTCCTATCATTATAACGCAGTAACTGCCAAAAAATGTGGTTACTATGATTGAAGGCAGCTGTTTTTCATCAGACCAAAGCTGAGCGGTAAATATTTTTCTTGTTCCTCCTTCCTTGGTGAGGGCGGGGCCCGTTGTGGAGAAATTGCTGGAGTCAAAGGTCAATGGTGAGGTCAGGAAGGAAGAAAGTGTTCAGGAGCCTCTGATGTCTTATGCTGTATTATTTATTGATGCTTGGCGAATTAGAGAGACTCTCACAGTACATCAGAAGTGCCTGAGTCGGTCTCACATTCTGCCCAACTCATGCTGGTGGATAGACTTTAAAGATAACAAGATAACATCACAAATACTATACACCCAGAATTAGGTAAAATAATTTCTTTACTCATGCAGGTGTTATTGCCAGTATATTCTAGACACAGATGTCTGTTTACACAGACTGGAATGTCAACAGCAGGCTATCTATTATATCTAAGCATTCAGCACCAGAGTTCTTTGACCCTGGCCACCACAGTGTTGAGATAGGATGGCATCTACTGTTGCCAATAGGCCAAACAACAGTAAGCCAAACAACTAATACTGCTGAGGACCTCAAGGCCTGCACATGTGTAACCTTGTGCAATGTGTCTGTATGTTTGTGCTTTTATTATACTCCATTTAAAAGAATATATGTGTCACTCAGGAATAGAAAATTTCATAACACACTGGAACTGAAGAAATTATGGTTGAAGATGTTGTCTGTCTCCGTGGAACAGCAAACTTCTTCAGTTGGAAAGACTACTATGCAATGCTGCACACCCACACTATGGTGCAGCCATATTTGCCCCACACTGGGAAGCATTTGCCAGATGGTTGGTCGATGAAGAGAAGGACCTGGAGTACATGTGTGTGTCCAGCTACTCCTAGATGCCCTGTCAGAAGAGGATGTAGAGAAGGCAACCTCTGTGTGTGCTGATGCAACTGACCAACTGAAAAAGATGCCATGTTTGATGGCTGAGTTTGATGAATCACATACCTCACCTACCACAGACCTATGACTAATGTACATGGATATGGTGATCATTCTTAGACGATTCATTCTTGCTGAGCATGCAGGTCTGTGGGAGGAACACCTGGCTGAAGTGGAAAAGATGTTACCATACCTTGTAGCTGGTGGCCACTACAAGTACATATCCTGCCTGCCTGCCCCACTACCTAGAAGCTATGAAAAGCTTGCCTACACTGGCTGCAAACATCTATAGAGAATTTAAGGATGGGAAGTTCACTGTACGTCAAACAGAAGGACAGTTTAATGGCATCTGGACAACATGGCACTGGAAAAAACCTGCAACTGTAATGCTAAGACAAAACTCTTCACTGGCATCAGTCAGTCAGCAGCCAGCGACCATGGAGAAATACTTTAAAGCTCCTCCAGTTCTGACAGCTGTGTCAGAGCAGACAAAGGCTATGGCTCACCTGGATATGGATAACAAAAAACGTGTATGAGGAGGAGAACACAGTTGTGCAGAACCTGTACCGTGTTCACGACTTAGAGGAAGACAGGAAGGTGTGTTTAGGGATGAATGGACATGAATGGACAAGTTGCCCAGCCCAGCCTCACTGTTTGAGCCAGATCCATCCCTTGACCAAAGTTACGCTGTGTGCAAAGGAAACAAGGCAGACTACCTGGCTGTAATCAAGACTGCCCCTGGCAGCTCATGGGAGGAAGTGGACAAACTACCGCCGTCTGACAAGCCTGTTGTAATGGTAGTAGATGCCATGGTGTTCATTCAACATTACCAACATCTAGGCAGCAGCACCTTCCATGACCTGTAAGGAAAGTACCTGAGGCAGCTCCTTGGAATCCTCCCAGACCAGTGTGACTGCATCAACTTTGTTGATGATCCTGATCGCACTGTCCTCTTGGCAACAAATTGTCAGGTTGAGCTTCCAGAACTTTCCTGTGAGAAACATGACCAGGATGTTTGCTGACATTGCATACTCAGCACAAATTATGCACCACAAACGGTCTGTAGTGGTCGCAACTGACACAGATGTGATCATGATGTGGTTGTACTACATTACATGCATGGATGGGCTGCAGGAGTTGTGGGTGGAAATGATGGATAGCTTCCTACCTGTTCATGCCATCACAGAAGCTCTGGCAGGGAAGTATGATGTTGCAGCTTCAGATCTTAGATCCATTCTCCCCAGAACTCACATACTTACTGGATGTGACACAGTGAGCTATCTGTACAGAAGAGGGGAAAAGTGGGCCTACACACCTGCTATTAAACAGCTGACAGACCTTCTGCCACTGTGCAGGTATGGTGACCCTGAGGAAAGCCTGGATGTTCAGGAAGAGGTTTTAATAGCAGCACAGCAATACATGGTGTCTCTCTATGACAGAAGTGACTTTGGTGGTGCTCTAGATGCACTGCAAGCTCATTTCTTTGTGAGCATCAAAAGAGACATGTGTTCCCTTCCACTAACTGAAGATGCCTTCCTATTACACCTTCACCGAGCTCTGCCTCAGTTGGCTGTGTGTAAGCGGGCGCACATGGTTCAGCCAGCCTACCCAGCAGCCACTGATTTTGGGAGACAACTTGTAAATGGCAAATTGGTGCCAACCATAATGCTGAAAGAGGCAAAACCATCTGGGGGGGGGGCTCTTTTTTTCACACTGCTGTATAACCCAACCTGCTGGTCGTGTTTGCGGTCTCCTCAGGTGGTGAGGGTGAAGGTTTATTCCCAGAGCAGTATCTGCAGTGTGCCACCCTCGTGATTATCCCACTTCACAGGGACCTGCACCTAGTTGAGTGTGCCTGAAAGAGCACACTCATTAAAATCTTAAATTACTTTGTTCTGTTAAAGTTGTAATAGTTGTCATCTAAGGCAATAACATAATAACATAATAAAGTCATTTTGTTGTATTATATTTCTTGTGTGACACATTTCCATTGGGAGAACAGAGTTATGTTGAAATTAAAAAGATGCAAGTCTAAACTAATCTAAGGCTATGAAAAATTAAATGACAAAAAGTCAACAAAAAACTCTTTTAGCGAGGCGAAAACTGAAACTGCGACTGAGGCTTTACAATAACTGGACGGAAGAAAGACCACACATGACATGACACACTGAAACAGGACAAAGGGAAACGCAGACTATATGAACACATGGAGGTAATGGGGAACAGGTGGACACAGTCAGGAATCAGGGCAGTCAGACTGGTGACACATGAGGAAGGGCAAGTGACCTGAAACGAGAGGAGAGTTAATTCCCAAAATAAAACAGGAAGTCACAATACAAACATGGAGACAGGACAAAAACTCAAACTTGACATACCGGTGTGACAGCTATAATGCGGTTCACCTTTCGCGGCTTTGCTGTTTCGCAGATTTTTTATTTTTTTTTAGAGTGCATTGTGTTGTTAATCGTTCACTTAGACTTCAGTAGAAAAAGACGATACAGCGGAGCGGTCAGGACAAAGACGCACAGTCAGAGGGACTGTGAAATACACGAGTCACAATGTGTCCAACCTTGTATTCATTATTAAAATGATTAATGTACAGTATTTTTATTATTATTATATTTGTATTTCTTAAACAAATGCTTGGGCCTGAAAACAGGTTTTGATCTTTGGTTTCATTCTATAGTACAGTATTGTATTGTGTAATCATTGTAAAAAAATAAAGCTGACTACTTCACGGATTTCGCCTATCGCGGGTTCTTTTTGGAACGTGACCTCTGCGATAAATGAGTACATGATTCACTGTATACTGTTTGGTGAAAAGAATGGCATATTCGCTGACTTGGGGTAATAGTTGATTGTTGAATGAAGTAAAGGTGAAAATATTGGAAAAAAGTGAGAAAATGCCTTTTTTCCATTAAAGGGATAGTTCGGGATTTTTGACATGAAGCTGTATGGCATCCCCGTCAGTAGTGTCGCACATCCACACCGTCGTAATCACTTGGCCCTACTTTCTCTCTTTTTGTATATCTGCGCTGCTGCAAGTGGCCGCTACTGTTTAGTTTTGTTCGCGGACGTGCCGCGTCGGAATGGGGCGACCCGGCTCTTTCGGCCCCACCACGCTCTCCCCGCGCAGCCCAGCCCTCGTTGTCATCTTGCAGCAGCGCAGAGATACAAAAAGAGAGAAAGTAGGGCCAAGTGATTACGACGTGGGACTTTTTCGCAGACATCGGTTTTGCGATGCAAATAAATCACTGGCCTTCCTGCAGCCCCACTGGCCATACTGTCAGCAGAAATGTGTCTCAGGCTGCCGGACGCTGTCTTACCTGCTTAGTTTTGTATCCGGATATGCCGGGGAATATCGATATTTTTTGGAGTATCGATATTTTTGACAACTCTTGTCCTTAGGGCCAAGGTTAACAAAAACAAACAAACAAACAAAAAAACCCCACACAAATAAAAAGTATGGCAGACCATGTCAGGTTCAACACATTTTATTGTGTTGTCATTTTATCATTCATTGTAATTGTACAATATGTTTGTGTTGATTGTTCTGTACATGTGGCATCCATTGCACGTCTGTCCGTCCTGGAAGAGGGATCCCTCCTCCGTGGCTCTTCCTGAGGTTTCTTCCACATTTTTTTGTTTTTTGTGGGCAAGTTTTTCCTCACTGGAACCGAGGGTCTAAGGACAGAGGGTGTCACTCCCTGTACAGATTGTAAAGCCCTCTGAGGCAAAAGGTGTTTTGTGACTTTGGGCTATACAAATAAAATATGATTTGATTTGATTTGAGCTTTTGAGACTTTGGCTCTCTGACTATATGTATTGATATAATTTCATAGCCCCCCTTACTGGATATGATTGCTTTAAACTTACCACCACTGTACTTTCAAAAAGATTTTGTCTGTACAACAGTATAATTAACAATGAAAAATCCCCAATCAAATGAATGTGTTTATACAGATGGTCTCTGTATATTATCAATAAACTTTTGATAATGTTTGTGAGTTACCAACTGCTTATATAATTATCACTTATATGACAAATACATGTTGGCAACATTATCCAACAGACAGAAGACAGTGAGACAGACAGACAGGGGACAGTGACTAATGAGGAGGTATCCTCTCCTGTTGAGAACTCTACTCTGGGCAATGACATCACATTGTCTGTGCTCAGGCCTTGTACACCAAGTTCATCAAGGTCCTCAAGCCAACCACCATCAGAGCACAGAGTCCACCAGCCATTAAAGACACTTGGATAACAATGTTTCAACTTGAGTATTTTTTTTGCACTTTGTGGCTGAATGAGCTGCTATTTTCATATTTTTGTGTATGCTTCTGTAAATGACATTTTGCTGTGAATGCCCTTTTTTTAAGTAAGTTTTGATTTGAAAGATTGTAGCCTGTAGCACAGTTTTGCTCCAATGTGGAGGTGCCTTTTCTACTCAGAATAAATAAAATACACACATTTTTAAAGTATTTGCTTTCTATTGAACTTATTTGTACAATAAAAAAGGAACAACAGTGATTTAACCAGTACCAGTACAGTACAGTTAGGCCAGTACAACAGAAGTTTTCTTTTAAATTAAAAATGCAGACTTGACCACAAACATTTACAGTATTTCCAGACTATTGAGGATTGTGTCCTTATGAGAACACAGTCACAAAACAGATTTTTAATGTGGGGTAACAGGCAGTCAAGGATATCACACCATCATACCTGTGCACACATTATATGTGGTGCTCCTGCCATGGTACTTGGCCTTCTAGTGAGTTGAAGTACTCATTCATCATGTCCCTCAGGTCTTTAGCCCCTTTGTGTTGGATTGTGTGCTGTGTTGTTTGTCAGATCATGGAACGCCCCTGGCCTTCCTGCCTCCAGGATCCAGGGATGAATTCATGGTCATCAGTCTCTCGGTCTGTCAAGGTAGGTGGCACATAGGCAGACCATCCAGGAATTTGCGATGTTGCGATTTGCAACTTCAAAGCAACTTCAGTGAATCCCTGTGAATTCAGGGCAATGTTGCAATTTTAACCAATCACCGCCATTTTCCGCAACTTTTGACCAATCATTGGCGACGTCTTGAGCTGACGTCACCAAACTTCCTTTCGCTTCACTTCCACGAAGGAAACTGTGATGGAGAAGCAACATGTCCACAGCTAGTCATCTTCCCACAAAAATTATAGCGAAAGACAGAGCCAAGCAGTTCCCCACTGTCCTTCATGAAAGTAGGGGCAAGCTATTTTGTATACCGTGTAATCTGGTCATTGAACATAAAAGAAAGTAATCGACAAAGATTTTGCAACCGCGAAACATATCAGGTGTTTGGAAATGCAGCAAACAGGACTTAAGACGATGAGACAAGTTACAGTGACGGAGGTGGTGGCAAGCAAATCAATTACAATATACAATTACAAGGGAAAGAATAAAGGTGAGTTATTTTTAAAAGTGCATCCATATTTAGTGTTAACTTTGGTGTATATATTATCATGTTGCTGCGCTCATTTGCAGCCCTGTCTCTGACCCTTACTGGGTTAGGCTACATGCACAATTAGCTTAACAATAACAGACAATAAAGACATTTACAGAACGAAAACAGATTTAAGATCTGGCTAAAGTTAGCATTATGGCTCAGTAGCCAACACCTGATAACCGCAAAAAGGTTCAACAATTCCTGGGATTTGCTAACTTTTACAGGTGGTTTATCAGAAACTTCAGTGCCATAGCTGCACCTCTCCATTCTCTTACATCTCCACAGCCTCCATTCCGGTGGTCCCCTCAAGCTGAAGAGGCCTTCCAGCAGCTCAAAACTCGCTTCATCACTGCCCCCATCCTCACAGTTCCTGATCCCGGCCGACAGTTTGTGGTGGAGGTGGATTCCTCCAATGATGGGGCAGTGGTTGTCCACTCCCAACGTGCTGAAAAGGACAACAAGCTGCACCCCTGCGCCTTCCTGTCCTGTTCCTGAAGGCTTACTCCGGCTTCTTGTTTGGACAGACCACAAAAATCTACAATACATTTGCAAAGCTAAAAGGCTGAACTACTGCCAAACCAGATGGATGTTGTTTTGAACTGCTTTAACTTTGTTTTGTCTTACAGGCCAGGGTCCTAGAACACTAAGGCCGATGCCCTGTTCAGTCTGTTTGACCCTGAGCCCACTGCCAAGGAACCTGAGCCCATTCTATCACTGAGCCATGTGGTTGGAGTGAGTTGGCAAATAGAATCTGAGGTGAAGCAAGCTAATGGTGAGAACCCAACACCTAGTGGTTGTCCAGTGAATTGCTTGTTTGTCCCTGTCACTATGCGTCCACAGGTGATCCATTGGGCCCACACCTCATTACTCACCTTCCATCTGGGCATCAAAAGAACTATGTATGCCATTTCCCACAGGTTTTAGTGGCCCTCCATGAAGTGTGAGGACCGGGAGTATGTGCAGGCATGTCCCATCTGCACCCACAAAAAGAACCCTTTCAGGAGCATGTGGGGTTTGTTGCAGCCACTTCCTTGTGTTAAGGACATCGTGTCAATATAAAACAGGGCCATGCTGATCAGAGGCACTGACCTGCTCCAGTGTACCAGCCTGGCCAGTCGTCACCTCCAGGAAACTGGCTCCGGTTTGTTGGTCCATCCCTTGTATCAAAGGTCATCTGTCCCTCTTCTGTTCGTCTGCGTCTGCCTCGGTCCCTCAGAGTCCACCCAACCCTAGCTGGGTCAAACCGGTTAAACAGAGCCCCATGGTCCCTGCAGCAAAACCCTCTCCACCTCCCCAGATGGTCGATGGTGGCCCAGCCTACTCAGTTAAGAAACTTCTTGCTGGCAACAGGGGACAAGACAGGCAATTCCTGGTGGACTGGGAGGGCTATGGCCCAGAGGAACATTCCTGGGTCCCTGCTAGCTCTATCTTCGATCCTGACCTCATCTCTGACTTTTACACTAGTCACCCTCAGATACCTGGTTGATGAGGATGAACACAAGGTTGGCCGTTGTGTAATTACCACAAAAGGACACCAAACCATGTGACACAGTCTAGAAGGTTGAACCAGTCTTTTATGTAGCGGGGATGACTGGATGATGAGCAGCAGGTGGTGAGCTGACAGTCAGGTGAGAGAGACACCCAGGAGGTCACACCCAGCAAGACACAAAACAGAGAGACAGACATGTCAGGAAAACAGAAGGTGGAGTTTGGTAACCTACAGGCTGCCTCCACCTGCAGGTTGTAGCCTGTCAAAGCTGATTGCCAGAGTCTACAGGTGGAGGCGGCCTGCAGGCTGTTGGCTGAAACAGGTAGGTAGAGAGTCAGTCAAAGCTTCTTGCCACAGTCTGCAGTTGGAGGCAGCCTGAAGGCTGGTGGAAGAGGCTGGCAGGTGAAGGGTCAGGGTACAGCTGCTTGCCACAGGCTGCAGGTGGAGGCAGTCTGGTGGAAGAGGCAGGTAGGTGGAGGGTCAGTTAAAACTTCTTGCTGGAGTCTGCACGTGAAGGCAGGCTAAAGACTAGTGGCAGAAGTTGGTAGGGGGAGCGTCAGGGTACAACTGCTTGCCAAAGTCTGCAGGTGGAGGTGGCCTGAAGGCTGGTGGAAGAGGCAGGTATGTGGAAGGTCAGGCTCAAGCTGCTCACCACAGTCTGCACTGGGAGGTAGCCTGAAGGCTGGAGGCACAGACTGGCAGGTGGAGGGTCAGGTTACAGCTGCTTGCCACAGTCTTCAGGTGGAGGCGGGTTGCAAACTATTGGCAAAGTTTGGTAGGTGGATGATCAGTCTGAAACTGCTTTAGGATGCTGCTTTATAGGATATAATTTGGCCCCTCAGAAAGGCTTCTAATGTTTCCCAATAAATGAAAATATTAGTAGCA
Source organism: Nibea coibor (assembly GCA_023373845.1). Taxonomy (NCBI): domain Eukaryota; kingdom Metazoa; phylum Chordata; class Actinopteri; family Sciaenidae; genus Nibea; species Nibea coibor. The sequence continues at coordinate 25,846,787 of CM041719.1, read as the reverse complement.
GATGATCTATTTGTTAAAGAGAAAAAAATCAATCTAGTCTCTTATGAAAGGACTGAATTCAAGTTGTTTTAAAAGTGTAGGGTTGAACCTCCATCTGTACCTTCCAGTTACCTTGTCAGGAATGGATATAGACAGCACCAAAGGAGAGTGATCACTAAGCAGTCCAGGAAGGTATTCAATGTCTAACAATGTGTATTCAATGTCTGAAATATTTGACCCGAAATCAGAAAATTATCTATGGATATATAAATAATGGGACGTTGGATCCATAGATAGCTGTGGATCCAACCTCCCAGCTCTGAAGTGTATGAACGTAGGTGTCAAATCAACTTTATTTATATAGTCCTTTACAATAGCCAGATGGTACGCAAAGTACTTTACAACAAAGCTGTAGAAACAATACACAACAGGTACATAGATAAATAAATGCAGTTAAAATTAAAATAAAATTAAAATACAATTAAAGTACAATTAAAATACAATAAAAAGAAAATAAAGTGTTAAAACCTTCCAGAAATGTATAAGACGCAGCAGGCAGTGTGAGTACACATGAAGTGTATACCTAGTTGGAATAAAAGGCCAATCTAAAAAAGTGTGTCATTAATGTCATTAATGGCGTTAAAAACAAACAACAGAAGTGTCACACCGCGGTGGGGTCAAGTTGGGGTTTTGTCTTGTCTTGTCACTTCCTGTTTTATTTTGAAAGTTAACTCTCCTCTCCTTTCAGGTCACTTGCCCTTCCTCATGTGTCACCGGTCTGATTGTTTCCATCTGTTCCCTATTACCTGGTGTATATATTGTCTGCGTCTCCCTTTGTCTCGTGCCGAAGTGTTTCGTCTCGTGTAGCGTGCACCCAAGCCATCTTTTCACAGTCCACAGTTCATGTATCATAGCTCTTCTGCTCTTTTGTTTTCCCTTCCTTGTAAGAGTGATTTTGTGTTTTAATTTTGTAGTCTAGCTTTTTGTTTCTTTCTGAATAGTATAGTGTTTAATTTTCAGCCTCGTTGGAGTGCCCTAAGTTAAAGTTTCATAGCCTTTTGTTTTTCCTCCTTGGGAGTGATTTTGAGTTTGTTAACCTTATATAGAGAAGTTTAGTGTTTTTTCCTCCTTAGGAGTGATTTTCTGTTTTCCTTAGTTTAGGCCTTTTTATAGCCTCACTCAGGCGAGGATTTTTTGTGTGAGCTAATAAAACCGCTCTCCGTTCAACTCTGCATCTGAGTCCTCTTTTGAGTCCAGGCCTGACAAGAAGTTTAAAATCAATTCTAAAACGGACAGGGAGCCAGTGGAGTGACGCCAGCACAGGGGTGATATGTTCACGCCTGGACGTGCCCACTAAAAATCGGGCAGCAGCATTCTGCACGAGTTGGAGACGAGCAATAGAGTAATAGAGCAATAGAGTCCAACGTAAAGGGCGTTGCAGTAATCGAGTCTGGAACTAATAAAAGCATGGATTGCCCTCAAGATCCTGTCGACTGAGAAAGGACTTCACTTTTGCCAGTAGACGAAGCTGAAAAAAGCCTCTGCTGACAACAGAGCTAATCTGTTTTTCAAATTTGAGCCCATTATCAAATGTTACCCCAAGATTTTTAACATGTGATTTAAAATAGGGGCCAGAGTACCAGAGTTTGTGGTGAAAACATTCAACATGGATGATGAACCAAACAAAATGCACTCGGTTTTGCTGTCATTTAGATGCAAGAAGTTCTGTGCCAGCCACTGTTTTATATCGGTGATGCAGCTCGACAGCTCAGCAAGTGCAGTGTTATTGTTCGATCTCATGGGCAAATAAATCTGCAGATCGTCAGCATAAAAGTGAAAAGAGAGATTGTGTTTTTTTTATGATTGAACCCAGAGGTAGCATGTATAATGAGATAGGGCCAAGAATAGATCCCTGTGGCACCCCACAGGGCAGGGATGCACTTGAGGAGCAGTGGTTATCAATCGCAATCGAAAAATTCCTGTTTGCCAGATATGACCTAAACCACTGAAGAGCGGTGCCACGGATGCCAACGTGCTGCTCTAGGCGAGATAGGAGGACTGCATAGTCAACTGTATCGAAGGCTGCTGTGAGGTCTAGTAGCACCAGCACAGCAGGATTCCCAGCATCTACAGACATGCAATATCATTGTGCACCTTTAACAGTGCTGACTCTGTGCTATGACCGGATCTAAAACCAGACTGAAATTTCTCAAGAACAGAATTTATCTCCAAGAATGTCTGTAATTGAATAAAAACAACTTTTTCTAGAACCTTAGAGAGAAAAGGCAAGTGGGAGACAGGTCTGAAATTGGAGAGCACAGATGGTAAAGAAAGACGCAAACTCTTCGCAGTTTGAAGTGGAGGCATCGGACAGGACAGTTGAGTGTGGATTGGCAGAATCGATAGTACTGAATAGCAGTCTAGGGTGATGGGAGCTGTTGGCTATAATGAAGGACAAATATTTGGACTTCACCTCCTTTAGCACTCTCTGGTAGGCAGCCAAACTGTCCCTTAACCAGCCCAGCGATACATGCAGTTTGTCCTTTTACCACCGCCGTTCAGCCTGTCTGCATTGTTGTCTGAGCTGACGAGTATAGTCATTCAACCAGGGATCTGACTTGCTTTTGGTAGATTTATGCCGAAAAGGGGCAACAGAGTTAAGAATTGCAGAACATGTTGAATGGAAAGTGGAGAGTAGGCTGTCTGGACAAATGGCTGACAGTCAACAAGCAGCTGAGAGTTCCTGAAGGCAGCAGCAAACTCCCCAGCCGTTGATGGAGTAAAGATTCGGTGTCTGCGAGCTGAGGAAACTGGCTTATTGGCAGGTCGGGGGGCAGCAAAGTCGAAAACAACAGGGAGGTGATCCGAGATCGCAGTGTCAACTATTTCTCTGAGGGAGACTGAAAGCCCATGAGAAATCACAAGGTCGAGAGTGTGCCCATGCTCATGCATTGGTGCATTAACAGATTGAGTGAGATTAAAAGAATCTAAAAGGCCTTTGAAATCATTGGCCAGTTGATTTGCCGCACAACAATCGTGAATATTAAAATCTCCACAAATAAAATCGGACAAGAACTCCGAGAACCCTTGAAGAAAGTCCTTATGAAATCTGGGTGGGTGATAACGATAAACTGTGGCACACAGCACAGGGCAGGGGAGGTCAATTATGAACAGCTGCACTTCGAAGCTGCAGTAATTGTCAGTGGTTATCATCCGGCATCTGAAGCTCTCCTTGAATATAGCAGCCAGACCGCCCCCGTGACTGGCAGCTCGCGGGGTGCTGAAAAAGGAACAGCCGGGAGGGAGGAGCTCTAAAAAGGCGCTGTTGTCACCTGGATTCAACCAGGTCTCTGTCAACAGGAGGAAATCAAGATCATGTGTTGTGAAAAAGTCATTTAGAATAAATGTCTTGTTTGTAAGAGATCTGGTATTAATCAACGCTGTGTGAACTGAGCATTGGTCCGTCTGACGAGAGAAGTGACTGAGCGAGCGGAGATTCAGTGCTGGTCTAGGCGCCCTTACTATTTTTTGGCATGCTGTACTGATTCTGACTGGAATATATCTGGTGGTTGAGGATTTAGGACTGGTGTGGGTGTAAGTGGCAGGGTTGACCTGAAGGGGGAGCCCTCATAAAAAATGGTGCGTTGTGGCTCAGTCTTCGAGGGTGAGGGCGGATCCGGTGTGAGGGTGGGAGATGTAGATAGTCAGTCACATGGAAAGGTGTGCACTGCGTGCTGCAGGTTAGCACACAGCATTTGGCTACCTCTCTTATTTGGGTGGAGGCCATCACGTTTAAAAAGAGAGTCGCGATCCCAGAACAAGTTAAAATTGTCAATAAAACCAAAGTTGTAGATCCTGCTGGTGGACTGGAGCCAAGTGTGAAGGCTGAGGAGCCTACTAAAACGGCCAGCTCCACGACCCACAGATATAAAAACGGACTTTCCACAGTTCTTAAGAGCGTCAAAAATGAGTTTAAAATCATTTTTAGTGCGCTTAGACTCCTGACGGGTGGTGTTGTTCGTTCCCATGTGAACTATGATCCTCTTAATCGAGGTCAGGAGCGAGTGCATCATTTCCAGAAGTTTATCCAGAATGTGGGGGACTGTGGCTCCAGGAAAACAGCGTGTGGCAGCATTAATGAAGCGACTGTCCCGGGTTATGGAGTCACCGATGATCAACGTGGTGGGAGGAAAGAGGGGACAGGGGGACGAGATGTGCGGGCCGTCAGGACGATGCTGAAGACGGTCCGTTGGCGTTGCCTCTCTCAGCTTATAGGTTGACAGCCCGGAGCGGGGCGTCTGAGTAGGTGGACAGAGATGAGGAGACTGCTTCAGACTAGCCCCAGGGAGGCCCCCAGACCGTCTGATCACAGCCTCCTTCAGCAGCCTACGGCGGTCATTTACTGCAGAAGAGCGACGAGTGGCCTTACCATGGCTCGTTGCGGGCGCCGCTGAAGTGACTACAGAGCCAGGTGAGGTGGAAGCTGCAGGCGTAGCGTCAGGATGGACGGATGCATCCTCCGGCAGAATGGTGAAGCGGTTGGAGATAGCCAACGGAGGTTGTGGATACGGACCAGCCAAGACCCTCCTGCTGCCGCGTCCATTATTGTACCTGTGAGGAGCAGAGAAACAGAAATGAAGGGCCATACCTCCGACGGACGGAGAAACAACCTCATCAAAAAGTTGAAAATATGATGATTGCATTGCACCCCACATTGCTTTGGGGTTCACTTGGATTAATACTGGTGGATTTTCTTGGTCACAGTGTGTTTTATGTGCAAAAAATACTGTCTCACAACTCAATGAAACCTTCACTGTTGCTAACCAAACATGTTCATTTGAGAAATAAGCCACAGGAGTTTTTTGTACGAGAATTGAGAAGACTTTCTACCAGTAAGACTTGCATACGGGAGACAGATACTGTTACCAGGACTGGGTTACAAGCATCTTACATGGTGAGTTACCCAGTGGCTAAAACTGGCAAGCCACACACTATTGTGGAGGACTTAATTGTCCTTGCTGCCACGGATATGGTTTGGGCAATGCTGGGGCAAAAATCTGAGAAAACTATACACACTATGCCTTCATCAAACAACACAGTTTCTCTGCGCATCAAAGACATGGCAGAGGACGAGTACTCGACAGATGTGGTCAGCCTGGCACATGTCTTGGTGTATGTGCGATACATTCATGAAGGGACAATTAAGGACATGCTTTTCTGTAAATCTCTGGAAACAAGGGCAACTGAAAAGGACAATTTCAAAATGCTGGACACTTCTGTGACATCAAACAGACTTGTGTGGACACAATGTGTCCAAATAATAATGTGTCCACAGTAATGCGAGTGCAAGTGGTTGCTCCTGATACCACAGACAGGGTTCACTGCAGCATCCACAGAGAGACTCTTGCTGTCAAGGGAATGTCTGTCAGCCTGAAAATGCTGAACTTTGTGAAAGCCAGGTCCCTGAACTCGCATATTTTCTGCATTATGCAGTAGGGATGCAAATTATCGATTAATTCATTAATTGTGTGACGGTTCCCTGGGTAATTTGAATGTGTGTTTCCATGCCCAGCTGATTGTAGGTGGAAACACCTGGGAGTTAGGAGTATAAATCTCTACCCACTAACTTCTAACTTCTACTAACTACCCATTTTCACTCATGCATACATGCACTCTCACCACCGATTGACTGATCAACACACCCCATTGTTACTTTGGTTTGTCTTTTGGTAAAAGTTGTTTGTGTTGTTGAGTTCAATAAATTACTTGAATTTTGGCCTTCAACCCGCATCTCCCTTTGTGTTTGTCATGGCTCTAGAGCCGGGTCATGACAACATTGGAGGCTCGTCCGTTTTGCTAGGTTGTTTGTAATTGTTTGGTCCTACTTTAGTTTAACTGCGGGGGTAGGCCTGTTAGCTTGTTAGCACATTTTGGTTAAGGGCCAATTGTTGGAATGTTGTTCTAAATCATACCTCAACAAATCATGCTGGTAACTTGGGACCTAGTCCAATGAGCTGGTAGGAGCAGTGGAAACTTGACTCAGCAGCTCTGGAGGCCCAGGAGAAGGCTGGGAAGGACAGGCTAAAGAGGTCTGCTTCCTCTTCTGGGGCACGCTGGCAGGTGTAGCAGAGTATTTGTGCTTTGGGGAATGAAGAAAGAGGATGTCAGGCTGTAATAAACAGTGCAATCTGCCTGTGTGATGTCTGACAACACTCAGTGTATCATAAAATAGAATCAAAAATAAAATAGTTTGAATGGTTGCGGAACGTCGGCCAAAAACAAGCACAATACAACTTCCACTCCTATAGATGTCGCTGTCGTCAAGTTGTTGGCGACCGCTGCCTTCGCGCCAGCGGCATTTCTGGCGGGCTATGTGACTGCTTGCAAATCCCAACATGGAAGAAACGGAGAAGATTCGTCCACCTCCCTCAAATTTTAAAGCTGATGTTTGGGCGCATTTTGGCTTCAAAAACAAAGAAGGTAAAAATGAAATTGAATTTTGGCCTTCATCTCCCTTTGTGTTTGTCATGGCTCTAGAGCCGGGTCATGACAACACTGGAGGCTCGTCCGTTTTGCTAGGTTGTTTGTAATTGTTTGGTCCTACTTTAGTTTAACTGCGGGGGTAGGCCTGTTACCTTGTTAGCACATTTTGCTTAAGGGCCAATTGTTGGAATGAAGTGTGGTCCTACATCACTTGTGTGAGGGTTTCCCTGGGGATTCCCTGTGGTGTCCTGTATGCATAGTTTCTCTTGTGTCTGATAGTGGGAAATATGTATGTTTCCCACATGTTTGTTTGAGAGTTGTGGTAGTTGGTGGCTTGTTTGTGGCATTTTGAACAATCTGGGACATGACCCTTCAAAAAATAAATCTATTAAAATAAACTCAGATTTCTAACCTGTCCCTGCAGCATGGACACTGCCTGTGAGCTGCATGCTTCTTTGTTCTCTTTGACTGACGTGCAGACCTCTGTCTTTTTTGGCTGTGGTTATGGTCCTGGATTGCCACATTAGACGGAAACAATACACACACGTTAGAATGAGGCTTTACCAGTCCAGAAAATGCAACAGAGCACCGAATAATGTCAACTTCACACTTCCTGTAAAAATGAACTTCTCTTAGATAATCACATTTGAGCAACACAAATGCCTGCACCCTTCCAAGCCATAGATTTCTGTTCTTTCCTCATTAACACACATTTATCTAGCAGGGAGCAAGTGATGGGCTGTGCCCATCTAACCTCTAGCGCATGCTTCCAAAGTCAGAGACTGTGGGCCTCCCCTAGGATAACATTTCTTTATTTAAATGTGACATGAATCATTTATTAGATTATATAGTTTTGGCTGAGACTGCATACTAAAACTGGTCGATTTTATGATTTTGGACTATTTTGCCTCCATAAAATTTCTTTTTTCAGACAAGAGTAAAGACAATGCTAAAAACACTCATTTGTTATGAGAAAAGAAATGCATGTAGATATTTCATTTATCTGTGTCTGTAGATTTCTCCTGAATTCACCAAAAGCTCATTTACATTATTTAACATAAAATGTCAGGAAGAATACCAAAAATATGTATCTTAATGTATCTAATCAACTGGGGAAGTGTGATGGTAATATGGATTTGTTAATATTTTTGACCGTCTTTACCTGCAGTGTCGTGTTAAATATATGTCATTTTACAATATACGAGACACAATACATTTTTCTTTGTCTGTTGACAGCTTTACTGGTGGAGGGATAAAAATCAAGTTGATATATTGATATAAAACATTCAAAAAAGTAATCAAATCTCACATTTTCCATGACAGAAGTGTCTTGATCGGCTTCTTCACTCTCTGTGTTATTTTATTGGTCTTGTGAATGGAAAAGTTGAAGGGTTAATTTTCAGTTAATAGTCGGTGAAACAGGAGACAAACTTTTTGTGACCGTTTGGTTTTGTTTATGTTCAAGTTCTGATCTTTCTCTAGTTCTGATCGATTTAAATGATGCACATGGAGACAAAACATAGCAACCATAGAATGTTTGAATAATAATAAGACATTTAAAAAAAAAGATAGAACCAAACAAAACATACTACCAGCACTTGCAATTACTCAATGCAGAGAAAAGATGAAGAAGAGCCTCCTGATGCGGGAAAGCATGTAGCGACGGGACGGAGAAACAACCTCGTCAAAAAGTTGAAAATATGATGATTGCATTGCACCCCACATTGCTTTGGGGTCACTTGGATTAACACTGGTGGATTTTCTTGGTCACAATGTGTTTTATGTGCAAAAAATACTGTCTCACAACTCAATGAAACCTTCACTGTTGCTAACCAAACATATTCATTTGAGAAATAAGCCACAGGAGTTTTTTGTACGAGAATTGAGAAGACTTTCTACCAGTAAGACTTGCATACGGGAGACAGATACTGTTAACAGGACTGGGTTACAAGCATCTTACACGGTGAGTTACCCAGTGGCTAAAACTGACAAGCTACACACTATTGCGGAGGACTTAATTGTTCTTGCTGCCACGGATATGGTTTGGGCAATGCTGGGGCAAAAATCTGAGAAAACTATACACACTATGCCTTCATCAAACAACACAGTTTCTCTGCGCATCAAAGACATGGCAGAGTACGAGTACTCGACAGATGTCGACAGATGTGGCCAGCCTGGCACATGTCTTGGTGTATGTGCGATACATTCATGAAGGGACAATTAAGGACATGCTTTTCTGTAAATCTCTGGAAACAAGGGCAACTGGAAAGGACAATTTCAAAATGCTGGACACTTCTGTGACATCAAACAGACTTGTGTGGACACAATGTGTCCAAATAATAATGTGTCCACAGTAATGCGAGTGCAAGTGGTTGCTCCTGATACCACAGACAGGGTTCACTGCAGCATCCACAGAGAGACTCTTGCTGTCAAGGGAATGTCTGTCAGCCTGAAAATGCTGAACTTTGTGAAAGCCAGGTCCCTGAACTTGCATATTTTCTGCATTATGCAGTAGGGATGCAAATTATCGATTAATTCATTAATTGTGTGACGGTTCCCTGGGTAATTTGAATGTGTGTTTCCATGCCCAGCTGATTGTAGGTGGAAACACCTGGGAGTTAGGAGTATAAATCTCTACCCACTAACTTCTAACTTCTACTAACTACCCATTTTCACTCATGCATACATGCACTCTCACCACCGATTGACTGATCAACACACCCCATTGTTACTTTGGTTTGTCTTTTGGTAAAAGTTGTTTGTGTTGTTGAGTTCAATAAATTACTTGAATTTTGGCCTTCAACCCGCATCTCCCTTTGTGTTTGTCATGGCTCTAGAGCCGGGTCATGACAACATTGGAGGCTCGTCCGTTTTGCTAGGTTGTTTGTAATTGTTTGGTGCTACTTTGGTTTAACTGCGGGGGTAGGCCTGTTAGCTTGTTAGCACATTTTGCTTAAGGGCCAATTGTTGGAATGTTCTAAATCATACCTCAACAAATCATGCTGGTAACTTGGGACCAAGTCCAACGAGCTGGTAGGAGCAGTGGAAACTTGACTCAGCAGCTCTGGAGGCCCAGGAGAAGGCTGGGAAGGACAGGCTAAAGAGGTCTGCTTCCTCTTCTGGGGCACGCTGGCAGGTGTAGCAGAGTATTTGTGCTTTGGGGAATGAAGAAAGAGGATGTCAGGCTGTAATAAACAGTGCAATCTGCCTGTGTGATGTCTGACAACACTCAGTGTTGAACATATATCCTGTCATGATTTCTACATTTTGTCAAGCAGTCTAATTCTCTCATTCTGGAGAATGACATTTTGAACAATCTGGGACATGACCCTTCAAAAAATAAATCTATTAAAATAAACTCAGATTTCTAACCTGTCCCTGCAGCATGGACACTGCCTGTGAGCTGCATGCTTCTTTGTTCTCTCTGACTGACGTGCAGACCTCTGTCTTTTTCGGCTGTGGTTATGGTCCTGGATTGACACATTACACTGAAACAATACACACACGTTAGAATTAGGGATGTGCAAAAGAATTGTCATGACGATGCATCGCGATACTAACTTTTACAATATACTGCATGATTCTTGATGCCAAATATCGATTATTAATAAAATAAATAAAATAGTTTGAATGGTTGCGGAACGTCGGCCAAAAACAAGCACAATACAACTTCCAGTCCTATAGATGTCGCTGTCGTCAAGTTGTTGGCGACCGCTGCCTTCGCGCCAGCGGCATTTCTGGCGGGCTATGTGACTGCTTGCAAATCCCAACATGGAAGAAACGGAGAAGATTCGTCCGCCTCCCTCAAATTTTAAAGCTGATGTTTGGGCGTATTTTGGCTTCAAAAACAAAGAAGGTAAAAATGTAATTGACACGACAAACGCAGTTTGCACACACTGTAACACGGTGATGAAGTATTGTGGGAACACAACAAACTTAAGAGCACACATGCAGTGGCGCCATGCAGAAAAACTGCAACAAGAGCAAGCACCGCAACCTACGACAAGACAAACAACTTGCGCCTTCATCTGCACGTGCCAAAAAATCACAGAGTCTATTGCCGAGTTTATTTGCCAGGATTTACGGCCGTACAGCGTGGTGGAGAACAGTGGGTTGAGAAACATGATAAGAATACTCGAACCTTGCTATGGGATCCCAAGCCGAAAACAAATTACAGAGGTGAAGCTACAAGTTAAAAAATCCCTTGCCTCTGCGGAAAGCGTTGCCCTCACATGCAATGGCTGGACTTCGCGAGCCACAGAGCCATACCTCACCGTAACATCGCACCACATTGACGAGAGCTGGGAATTAGTTTCCCATGTGTTACAGACAAGGGCTATGTTTGGGTCCCACACCGGCACCAACATCGCCCAGGTGCTGAGATTGGCGTTGTAAGAATGGGAGTTAATGAACAAAGACTTTGCAATAGTAACGGACAGCAACGTTCAATAAATTACTTGAATTTTGGCCTTCAACCCGCATCTCCCTTTGTGTTTGTCATGGCTCTAGAGCCGGGTCATGACAACACTGGAAGCTCGTCCGTTTTGCTAGGTTGTTTGTAATTGTTTGGTGCTACTTTGGTTTAACTGCGGGGGTAGGCCTGTTAGCTTGTTAGCACATTTTGCTTAAGGGCCAATTAGCCAAAGTGTGGTCCTACATCACTTGTGTGAGGGTTTCCCTGGGGATTCCCTGTGGTGTCCTGTATGCATAGTTTCTCTTGTGTCTGATAGTGGGAAATATGTATGTTTCCCACATGTTTGTTTGAGAGTTGTGGTAGTTGATGGCTTGTTTGTGGCATTTTGAACAATCTGGGACATGACCCTTCAAAAAATAAATCTATTAAAATAAACTCAGATTTCTAACCTGTCCCTGCAGCATGGACACAGCCTGCGAGCTGCATGCTTCTTTATTCTCTTTGACTGACGTGCAGACCTCTGTCTTTTTCGGCTGTGATTATGGTCCTGGATTGCCACATTAGACGGAAACAATACACACACGTTAGAATGAGGCTTTACCAGTCCAGAAAATGCAACAGAGCACCGAATAATGTCAACTTCACACTTCCTGTAAAAATGAACTTCTCTTAGATAATCACATTTGAGCAACACAAATGCCTGCACCCTTCCAAGCCATAGATTTCTGTTCTTTCCTCATTAACACACATTTATCTAGCAGGGAGCAAGTGACGGGCTGTGCCCATCTAACCTCTAGCGCATGCTTCCAAAGTCAGAGACTGTGGGCCTCCCCTAGGATAACATTTCTTTATTTAAATGTGACATGAATCATTTATTAGATTATATAGTTTTGGCTGAGACTGCATACTAAAACTGGTCGATTTTATGATTTTGGACTATTTTGCCTCCATAAAATTTCTTTTTTCAGACAAGAGTAAAGACAATGCTAAAAACACTCATTTGTTATGAGAAAAGAAATGCATGTAGATATTTCATTTATCTGTGTCTGTAGATTTCTCCTGAATTCACCAAAAGCTCATTTACATTATTTAACATAAAATGTCAGGAAGAATACCAAAAAGATGTATCTTAATGTATCTAATCAACTGGGGAAGTGTGATGGTAATATGGATTTGTTAATATTTTTGACCGTCTTTACCTGCAGTGTCGTGTTAAATATATGTCATTTTACAATATAAAAGACACAATACATTTTTCTTTGTCTGTTGACAGCTTTACTGGTGGAGGGATAAAAATCAAGTTGATATATTGATATAAAACATTCAAAAAAGTAATCAAATCTCACATTTTCCATGACAGAAGTGTCTTGATCGGCTTCTTCACTCTCTGTGTTATTTTATTGGTCTTGTGAATGGAAAAGTTGAAGGGTTAATTTTCAGTTAATAGTCGGTGAAACAGGAGACAAACTTTTTGTGACCGTTTGGTTTTGTTTATGTTCAAGTTCTGATCTTTCTCTAGTTCTGATCGATTTAAATGATGCACATGGAGACAAAACATAGCAACCATAGAATGTTTGAATAATAATAAGACATTTAAAAAAAAAGATAGAACCAAACAAAACATACTACCAGCACTTGCAATTACTCAATGCAGAGAAAAGATGAAGAAGAGCCTCCTGATGCGGGAAAGCATGTAGCGATGGGACGGAGAAACAACCTCGTCAAAAAGTTGAAAATATGATGATTGCATTGCACCCCACATTGCTTTGGGGTCACTTGGATTAACACTGGTGGATTTTCTTGGTCACAATGTGTTTTATGTGCAAAAAATACTGTCTCACAACTCAATGAAACCTTCACTGTTGCTAACCAAACATATTCATTTGAGAAATAAGCCACAGGAGTTTTTTGTACGAGAATTGAGAAGACTTTCTACCAGTAAGACTTGCATACGGGAGACAGATACTGTTAACAGGACTGGGTTACAAGCATCTTACATGGTGAGTTACCCAGTGGCTAAAACTGACAAGCTACACACTATTGCGGAGGACTTAATTGTTCTTGCTGCCACGGATATGGTTTGGGCAATGCTGGGGCAAAAATCTGAGAAAACTATACACACTATGCCTTCATCAAACAACACAGTTTCTCTGCGCATCAAAGACATGGCAGAGGACGAGTACTCGACAGATGTCGACAGATGTGGCCAGCCTGGCACATGTCTTGGTGTATGTGCGATACATTCATGAAGGGACAATTAAGGACATGCTTTTCTGTAAATCTCTGGAAACAAGGGCAACTGGAAAGGACAATTTCAAAATGCTGGACACTTCTGTGACATCAAACAGACTTGTGTGGACACAATGTGTCCAAATAATAATGTGTCCACAGTAATGCGAGTGCAAGCGGTTGCTCCTGATACCACAGACAGGGTTCACTGCAGCATCCACAGAGAGACTCTTGCTGTCAAGGGAATGTCTGTCAGCCTGAAAATGCTGAACTTTGTGAAAGCCAGGTCCCTGAACTCGCATATTTTCTGCATTATGCAGTAGGGATGCAAATTATCGATTAATTCATTAATTGTGTGACGGTTCCCTGGGTAATTTGAATGTGTGTTTCCATGCCCAGCTGATTGTAGGTGGAAACACCTGGGAGTTAGGAGTATAAATCTCTACCCACTAACTTCTAACTTCTACTAACTACCCATTTTCACTCATGCATACATGCACTCTCACCACCGACTGACTGATCAACACACCCCATTGTTACTTTGGTTTGTCTTTTGGTAAAAGTTGTTTGTGTTGTTGAGTTCAATAAATTACTTGAATTTTGGCCTTCAACCCGCATCTCCCTTTGTGTTTGTCATGGCTCTAGAGCCGGGTCATGACAACATTGGAGGCTCGTCCGTTTTGCTAGGTTGTTTGTAATTGTTTGGTGCTACTTTGGTTTAACTGCGGGGGTAGGCCTGTTAGCTTGTTAGCACATTTTGCTTAAGGGCCAATTGTTGGAATGTTGTTCTAAATCATACCTCAACAAATCATGCTGGTAACTTGGGACCAAGTCCAACGAGCTGGTAGGAGCAGTGGAAACTTGACTCAGCAGCTCTGGAGGCCCAGGAGAAGGCTGGGAAGGACAGGCTAAAGAGGTCTGCTTCCTCTTCTGGGGCACGCTGGCAGGTGTAGCAGAGTATTTGTGCTTTGGGGAATGAAGAAAGAGGATGTCAGGCTGTAATAAACAGTGCAATCTGCCTGTGTGATGTCTGACAACACTCAGTGTTGAACATATATCCTGTCATGATTTCTACATTTTGTCAAGCAGTCTAATTCTCTCATTCTGGAGAATGACATTTTGAACAATTTGGGACATAACCCTTCAAAAAATAAATCTATTAAAATAAACTCAGATTTCTAACCTGTCCCTGCAGCATGGACACTGCCTGTGAGCTGCATGCTTCTTTGTTCTCTCTGACTGACGTGCAGACCTCTGTCTTTTTCGGCTGTGGTTATGGTCCTGGATTGACACATTACACTGAAACAATACACACACGTTAGAATTAGGGATGTGCAAAAGAATTCTCATGACGATGCATCGCGATACTAACTTTTACAATATACTGCATGATTCTTGATGCCAAATATCGATTATTAATAAAATAAATAAAATAGTTTGAATGGTTGCGGAACGTCGGCCAAAAACAAGCACAATACAACTTCCAGTCCTATAGATGTCGCTGTCGTCAAGTTGTTGGCGACCGCTGCCTTCGCGCCAGCGGCATTTCTGGCGGGCTATGTGACTGCTTGCAAATCCCAACATGGAAGAAACGGAGAAGATTCGTCCACCTCCCTCAAATTTTAAAGCTGATGTTTGGGCGTATTTTGGCTTCAAAAACAAAGAAGGTAAAAATGTAATTGACACGACAAACGCAGTTTGCACACACTGTAACACGGTGATGAAGTATTGTGGGAACACAACAAACTTAAGAGCACACATGCAGTGGCGCCATGCAGAAAAACTGCAACAAGAGCAAGCACCGCAACCCACGACAAGACAAACAACTTGCGCCTTCATCTGCACGTGCCAAAAAATCACAGAGTCTATTGCCGAGTTTATTTGCCAGGATTTACGGCCGTACAGCGTGGTGGAGAACAGTGGGTTGAGAAACATGATAAGAATACTCGAACCTTGCTATGGGATCCCAAGCCGAAAACAAATTACAGAGGTGAAGCTACAAGTTAAAAAATCCCTTGCCTCTGCGGAAAGCGTTGCCCTCACATGCAATGGCTGGACTTCGCGAGCCACAGAGCCATACCTCACCGTAACATCGCACCACATTGACGAGAGCTGGGAATTAGTTTCCCATGTGTTACAGACAAGGGCTATGTTTGGGTCCCACACCGGCACCAACATCGCCCAGGTGCTGAGATTGGCGTTGTAAGAATGGGAGTTAATGAACAAAGACTTTGCAATAGTAACGGACAGCAACGTTCAATAAATTACTTGAATTTTGGCCTTCAACCCGCATCTCCCTTTGTGTTTGTCATGGCTCTAGAGCCGGGTCATGACAACACTGGAAGCTCGTCCGTTTTGCTAGGTTGTTTGTAATTGTTTGGTGCTACTTTGGTTTAACTGCGGGGGTAGGCCTGTTAGCTTGTTAGCACATTTTGCTTAAGGGCCAATTGGCCAAAGTGTGGTCCTACATCACTTGTGTGAGGGTTTCCCTGGGGATTCCCTGTGGTGTCCTGTATGCATAGTTTCTCTTGTGTCTGATAGTGGGAAATATGTATGTTTCCCACACGTTTGTTTGAGAGTTGTGGTAGTTGATGGCTTGTTTGTGGCATTTTGAACAATCTGGGACATGACCCTTCAAAAAATAAATCTATTAAAATAAACTCAGATTTCTAACCTGTCCCTGCATCATGGACACAGCCTGCGAGCTGCATGCTTCTTTGTTCTCTTTGACTGACGTGCAGACCTCTGTCTTTTTCGGCTGTGGTTATGGTCCTGGATTGCCACATTAGACGGAAACAATACACACACGTTAGAATGAGGCTTTACCAGTCCAGAAAATGCAACAGAGCACCGAATAATGTCAACTTCACACTTCCTGTAAAAATGAACTTCTCTTAGATAATCACATTTGAGCAACACAAATGCCTGCACCCTTCCAAGCCATAGATTTCTGTTCTTTCCTCATTAACACACATTTATCTAGCAGGGAGCAAGTGACGGGCTGTGCCCATCTAACCTCTAGTGCATGCTTCCAAAGTCAGAGACTGTGGGCCTCCCCTAGGATAACATTTCTTTATTTAAATGTGACATGAATCATTTATTAGATTATATAGTTTTGGCTGAGACTGCATACTAAAACTGGTCGATTTTATGATTTTGGACTATTTTGCCTCCATAAAATTTCTTTTTTCAGACAAGAGTAAAGACAATGCTAAAAACACTCATTTGTTATGAGAAAAGAAATGCATGTAGATATTTCATTTATCTGTGTCTGTAGATTTCTCCTGAATTCACCAAAAGCTCATTTACATTATTTAACATAAAATGTCAGGAAGAATACCAAAAATATGTATCTTAATGTATCTAATCAACTGGGGAAGTGTGATGGTAATATGGATTTGTTAATATTTTTGACCGTCTTTACCTGCAGTGTCGTGTTAAATATATGTCATTTTACAATATACGAGACACAATACATTTTTCTTTGTCTGTTGACAGCTTTACTGGTGGAGGGATAAAAATCAAGTTGATATATTGATATAAAACATTCAAAAAAGTAATCAAATCTCACATTTTCCATGACAGACGTTCTTGATCGGCTTCTTCACTCTCTGTGTTATTTTATTGGTCTTGTGAATGGAAAAGTTGAAGGGTTAATTTTCAGTTAATAGTCGGTGAAACAGGAGACAAACTTTTTGTGACCGTTTGGTTTTGTTTATGTTCAAGTTCTGATCTTTCTCTAGTTCTGATCGATTTAAATGATGCACATGGAGACAAAACATAGCAACCATAGAATGTTTGAATAATAATAAGACATTTAAAAAAAAAGATAGAACCAAACAAAACATACTACCAGCACTTGCAATTACTCAATGCAGAGAAAAGATGAAGAAGAGCCTCCTGATGCGGGAAAGCATGTAGCGACGGGACGGAGAAACAACCTCGTCAAAAAGTTGAAAATATGATGATTGCATTGCACCCCACATTGCTTTGGGGTCACTTGGATTAACACTGGTGGATTTTCTTGGTCACAGTGTGTTTTATGTGCAAAAAATACTGTCTCACAACTCAATGAAACCTTCACTGTTGCTAACCAAACATGTTCATTTGAGAAATAAGCCACAGGAGTTTTTTGTACGAGAATTGAGAAGACTTTCTACCAGTAAGACTTGCATACGGGAGACAGATACTGTTAACAGGACTGGGTTACAAGCATCTTACATGGTGAGTTACCCAGTGGCTAAAACTGACAAGCTACACACTATTGCGGAGGACTTAATTGTTCTTGCTGCCACGGATATGGTTTGGGCAATGCTGGGGCAAAAATCTGAGAAAACTATACACACTATGCCTTCATCAAACAACACAGTTTCTCTGCGCATCAAAGACATGGCAGAGGACGAGTACTCGACAGATGTCGACAGATGTGGCCAGCCTGGCACATGTCTTGGTGTATGTGCGATACATTCATGAAGGGACAATTAAGGACATGCTTTTCTGTAAATCTCTGGAAACAAGGGCAACTGGAAAGGACAATTTCAAAATGCTGGACACTTCTGTGACATCAAACAGACTTGTGTGGACACAATGTGTCCAAATAATAATGTGTCCACAGTAATGCGAGTGCAAGTGGTTGCTCCTGATACCACAGACAGGGTTCACTGCAGCATCCACAGAGAGATTCTTGCTGTCAAGGGAATGTCTGTCAGCCTGAAAATGCTGAACTTTGTGAAAGCCAGGTCCCTGAATTCGCATATTTTCTGCATTATGCAGTAGGGTTGCAGTAACTTCTAACTTCTACTAACTACCCATTTTCACTCATGCATACATGCACTCTCACCACCGATTGACTGATCAATACACCCCATTGTTACTTTGGTTTGTCTATTGGTAAAAGTTGTTTGTGTTGTTGAGTTCAATAAATTACTTGAATTTTGGCCTTCAACCCGCATCTCCCTTTGTGTTTGTCATGGCTCTAGAGCCGGATCATGACAACATTGGAGGCTCGTCCGTTTTGCTAGGTTGTTTGCAATTGTTTGGTGCTACTTTGGTTTAACTGCGGGGGTAGGCCTGTTAGCTTGTTAGCAAATTTTGCTTAAGGGCCAATTGTTGGAATGAAGTGTGGTCCTACATCACTTGTGTGAGGGTTTCCCTGGGGATTCCCTGTGGTGTCCTGTATGCATAGTTTCTCTTGTGTCTGATAGTGGGAAATATGTATGTTTCCCACATGTTTGTTTGAGAGTTGTGGTAGTTGGTGGCTTGTTTGTGGCATTTTGAACAATCTGGGACATGACCCTTCAAAAAATAAATCTATTAAAATAAACTCAGATTTCTAACCTGTCCCTGCAGCATGGACACTGCCTGTGAGCTGCATGCTTCTTTGTTCTCTTTGACTGACGTGCAGACCTCTGTCTTTTTCGGCTGTGGTTATGGTCCTGGATTGCCACATTAGACGGAAACAATACACACACGTTAGAATGAGGCTTTACCAGTCCAGAAAATGCAACAGAGCACTGAATAATGTCAACTTCACACTTCCTGTAAAAATGAACTTCTCTTAGATAATCACATTTGAGCAACACAAATGCGTGCACCCTTCCAAGCCATAGATTTCTGTTCTTTCCTCATTAACACACATTTATCTAGCAGGGAGCAAGTGACGGGCTGTGCCCATCTAACCTCTAGCGCATGCTTCCAAAGTCAGAGACTGTGGGCCTCCCCTAGGATAACATTTCTTTATTTAAATGTGACATGAATCATTTATTAGATTATATAGTTTTGGCTGAGACTGCATACTAAAACTGGTCGATTTTATGATTTTGGACTATTTTGCCTCCATAAAATTTCTTTTTTCAGACAAGAGTAAAGACAATGCTAAAAACACTCATTTGTTATGAGAAAAGAAATGCATGTAGATATTTCATTTATCTGTGTCTGTAGATTTCTCCTGAATTCACCAAAAGCTCATTTACATTATTTAACATAAAATGTCAGGAAGAATACCAAAAATATGTATCTTAATGTATCTAATCAACTGGGGAAGTGTGATGGTAATATGGATTTGTTAATATTTTTGACCGTCTTTACCTGCAGTGTCGTGTTAAATATATGTCATTTTACAACATAAGAGACACAATACATTTTTCTTTGTCTGTTGACAGCTTTACTGGTGGAGGGATAAAAATCAAGTTGATATATTGATATAAAACATTCAAAAAAGTAATCAAATCTCACATTTTCCATGACAGAAGTGTCTTGATCGGCTTCTTCACTCTCTGTGTTATTTTATTGGTCTTGTGAATGGAAAAGTTGAAGGGTTAATTTTCAGTTAATAGTCGGTGAAACAGGAGACAAACTTTTTGTGACCGTTTGGTTTTGTTTATGTTCAAGTTCTGATCTTTCTCTAGTTCTGATCGATTTAAATGATGCACATGGAGACAAAACATAGCAACCATAGAATGTTTGAATAATAATAAGACATTTAAAAAAAAAGATAGAACCAAACAAAACATACTACCAGCACTTGCAATTACTCAATGCAGAGAAAAGATGAAGAAGAGCCTCCTGATGCGGGAAAGCATGTAGCGATGGGACGGAGAAACAACCTCGTCAAAAAGTTGAAAATATGATGATTGCATTGCACCCCACATTGCTTTGGGGTCACTTGGATTAACACTGGTGGATTTTCTTGGTCACAATGTGTTTTATGTGCAAAAAATACTGTCTCACAACTCAATGAAACCTTCACTGTTGCTAACCAAACATATTCATTTGAGAAATAAGCCACAGGAGTTTTTTGTACGAGAATTGAGAAGACTTTCTACCAGTAAGACTTGCATACGGGAGACAGATACTGTTAACAGGACTGGGTTACAAGCATCTTACATGGTGAGTTACCCAGTGGCTAAAACTGACAAGCTACACACTATTGCGGAGGACTTAATTGTTCTTGCTGCCACGGATATGGTTTGGGCAATGCTGGGGCAAAAATCTGAGAAAACTATACACACTATGCCTTCATCAAACAACACAGTTTCTCTGCGCATCAAAGACATGGCAGAGGACGAGTACTCGACAGATGTCGACAGATGTGGCCAGCCTGGCACATGTCTTGGTGTATGTGCGATACATTCATGAAGGGACAATTAAGGACATGCTTTTCTGTAAATCTCTGGAAACAAGGGCAACTGGAAAGGACAATTTCAAAATGCTGGACACTTCTGTGACATCAAACAGACTTGTGTGGACACAATGTGTCCAAATAATAATGTGTCCACAGTAATGCGAGTGCAAGCGGTTGCTCCTGATACCACAGACAGGGTTCACTGCAGCATCCACAGAGAGACTCTTGCTGTCAAGGGAATGTCTGTCAGCCTGAAAATGCTGAACTTTGTGAAAGCCAGGTCCCTGAACTCGCATATTTTCTGCATTATGCAGTAGGGATGCAAATTATCGATTAATTCATTAATTGTGTGACGGTTCCCTGGGTAATTTGAATGTGTGTTTCCATGCCCAGCTGATTGTAGGTGGAAACACCTGGGAGTTAGGAGTATAAATCTCTACCCACTAACTTCTAACTTCTACTAACTACCCATTTTCACTCATGCATACATGCACTCTCACCACCGACTGACTGATCAACACACCCCATTGTTACTTTGGTTTGTCTTTTGGTAAAAGTTGTTTGTGTTGTTGAGTTCAATAAATTACTTGAATTTTGGCCTTCAACCCGCATCTCCCTTTGTGTTTGTCATGGCTCTAGAGCCGGGTCATGACAACATTGGAGGCTCGTCCGTTTTGCTAGGTTGTTT
This sequence comes from Nibea coibor, assembly GCA_023373845.1. Taxonomy (NCBI): domain Eukaryota; kingdom Metazoa; phylum Chordata; class Actinopteri; family Sciaenidae; genus Nibea; species Nibea coibor. The sequence continues at coordinate 25,825,871 of CM041719.1, read as the reverse complement.
GTAATTGTTTGGTGCTACTTTGGTTTAACTGCGGGGGTAGGCCTGTTAGCTTGTTAGCACATTTTGCTTAAGGGCCAATTGTTGGAATGTTGTTCTAAATCATACCTCAACAAATCATGCTGGTAACTTGGGACCAAGTCCAACGAGCTGGTAGGAGCAGTGGAAACTTGACTCAGCAGCTCTGGAGGCCCAGGAGAAGGCTGGGAAGGACAGGCTAAAGAGGTCTGCTTCCTCTTCTGGGGCACGCTGGCAGGTGTAGCAGAGTATTTGTGCTTTGGGGAATGAAGAAAGAGGATGTCAGGCTGTAATAAACAGTGCAATCTGCCTGTGTGATGTCTGACAACACTCAGTGTTGAACATATATCCTGTCATGATTTCTACATTTTGTCAAGCAGTCTAATTCTCTCATTCTGGAGAATGACATTTTGAACAATTTGGGACATAACCCTTCAAAAAATAAATCTATTAAAATAAACTCAGATTTCTAACCTGTCCCTGCAGCATGGACACTGCCTGTGAGCTGCATGCTTCTTTGTTCTCTCTGACTGACGTGCAGACCTCTGTCTTTTTCGGCTGTGGTTATGGTCCTGGATTGACACATTACACTGAAACAATACACACACGTTAGAATTAGGGATGTGCAAAAGAATTCTCATGACGATGCATCGCGATACTAACTTTTACAATATACTGCATGATTCTTGATGCCAAATATCGATTATTAATAAAATAAATAAAATAGTTTGAATGGTTGCGGAACGTCGGCCAAAAACAAGCACAATACAACTTCCAGTCCTATAGATGTCGCTGTCGTCAAGTTGTTGGCGACCGCTGCCTTCGCGCCAGCGGCATTTCTGGCGGGCTATGTGACTGCTTGCAAATCCCAACATGGAAGAAACGGAGAAGATTCGTCCACCTCCCTCAAATTTTAAAGCTGATGTTTGGGCGTATTTTGGCTTCAAAAACAAAGAAGGTAAAAATGTAATTGACACGACAAACGCAGTTTGCACACACTGTAACACGGTGATGAAGTATTGTGGGAACACAACAAACTTAAGAGCACACATGCAGTGGCGCCATGCAGAAAAACTGCAACAAGAGCAAGCACCGCAACCCACGACAAGACAAACAACTTGCGCCTTCATCTGCACGTGCCAAAAAATCACAGAGTCTATTGCCGAGTTTATTTGCCAGGATTTACGGCCGTACAGCGTGGTGGAGAACAGTGGGTTGAGAAACATGATAAGAATACTCGAACCTTGCTATGGGATCCCAAGCCGAAAACAAATTACAGAGGTGAAGCTACAAGTTAAAAAATCCCTTGCCTCTGCGGAAAGCGTTGCCCTCACATGCAATGGCTGGACTTCGCGAGCCACAGAGCCATACCTCACCGTAACATCGCACCACATTGACGAGAGCTGGGAATTAGTTTCCCATGTGTTACAGACAAGGGCTATGTTTGGGTCCCACACCGGCACCAACATCGCCCAGGTGCTGAGATTGGCGTTGTAAGAATGGGAGTTAATGAACAAAGACTTTGCAATAGTAACGGACAGCAACGTTCAATAAATTACTTGAATTTTGGCCTTCAACCCGCATCTCCCTTTGTGTTTGTCATGGCTCTAGAGCCGGGTCATGACAACACTGGAAGCTCGTCCGTTTTGCTAGGTTGTTTGTAATTGTTTGGTGCTACTTTGGTTTAACTGCGGGGGTAGGCCTGTTAGCTTGTTAGCACATTTTGCTTAAGGGCCAATTGGCCAAAGTGTGGTCCTACATCACTTGTGTGAGGGTTTCCCTGGGGATTCCCTGTGGTGTCCTGTATGCATAGTTTCTCTTGTGTCTGATAGTGGGAAATATGTATGTTTCCCACACGTTTGTTTGAGAGTTGTGGTAGTTGATGGCTTGTTTGTGGCATTTTGAACAATCTGGGACATGACCCTTCAAAAAATAAATCTATTAAAATAAACTCAGATTTCTAACCTGTCCCTGCATCATGGACACAGCCTGCGAGCTGCATGCTTCTTTGTTCCCTTTGACTGACGTGCAGACCTCTGTCTTTTTTGGCTGTGGTTATGGTCCTGGATTGCCACATTAGACGGAAACAATACACACACGTTAGAATGAGGCTTTACCAGTCCAGAAAATGCAACAGAGCACCGAATAATGTCAACTTCACACTTCCTGTAAAAATGAACTTCTCTTAGATAATCACATTTGAGCAACACAAATGCCTGCACCCTTCCAAGCCATAGATTTCTGTTCTTTCCTCATTAACACACATTTATCTAGCAGGGAGCAAGTGACGGGCTGTGCCCATCTAACCTCTAGTGCATGCTTCCAAAGTCAGAGACTGTGGGCCTCCCCTAGGATAACATTTCTTTATTTAAATGTGACATGAATCATTTATTAGATTATATAGTTTTGGCTGAGACTGCATACTAAAACTGGTCGATTTTATGATTTTGGACTATTTTGCCTCCATAAAATTTCTTTTTTCAGACAAGAGTAAAGACAATGCTAAAAACACTCATTTGTTATGAGAAAAGAAATGCATGTAGATATTTCATTTATCTGTGTCTGTAGATTTCTCCTGAATTCACCAAAAGCTCATTTACATTATTTAACATAAAATGTCAGGAAGAATACCAAAAATATGTATCTTAATGTATCTAATCAACTGGGGAAGTGTGATGGTAATATGGATTTGTTAATATTTTTGACCGTCTTTACCTGCAGTGTCGTGTTAAATATATGTCATTTTACAATATACGAGACACAATACATTTTTCTTTGTCTGTTGACAGCTTTACTGGTGGAGGGATAAAAATCAAGTTGATATATTGATATAAAACATTCAAAAAAGTAATCAAATCTCACATTTTCCATGACAGACGTTCTTGATCGGCTTCTTCACTCTCTGTGTTATTTTATTGGTCTTGTGAATGGAAAAGTTGAAGGGTTAATTTTCAGTTAATAGTCGGTGAAACAGGAGACAAACTTTTTGTGACCGTTTGGTTTTGTTTATGTTCAAGTTCTGATCTTTCTCTAGTTCTGATCGATTTAAATGATGCACATGGAGACAAAACATAGCAACCATAGAATGTTTGAATAATAATAAGACATTTAAAAAAAAAGATAGAACCAAACAAAACATACTACCAGCACTTGCAATTACTCAATGCAGAGAAAAGATGAAGAAGAGCCTCCTGATGCGGGAAAGCATGTAGCGACGGGACGGAGAAACAACCTCGTCAAAAAGTTGAAAATATGATGATTGCATTGCACCCCACATTGCTTTGGGGTCACTTGGATTAACACTGGTGGATTTTCTTGGTCACAGTGTGTTTTATGTGCAAAAAATACTGTCTCACAACTCAATGAAACCTTCACTGTTGCTAACCAAACATGTTCATTTGAGAAATAAGCCACAGGAGTTTTTTGTACGAGAATTGAGAAGACTTTCTACCAGTAAGACTTGCATACGGGAGACAGATACTGTTAACAGGACTGGGTTACAAGCATCTTACATGGTGAGTTACCCAGTGGCTAAAACTGACAAGCTACACACTATTGCGGAGGACTTAATTGTTCTTGCTGCCACGGATATGGTTTGGGCAATGCTGGGGCAAAAATCTGAGAAAACTATACACACTATGCCTTCATCAAACAACACAGTTTCTCTGCGCATCAAAGACATGGCAGAGGACGAGTACTCGACAGATGTCGACAGATGTGGCCAGCCTGGCACATGTCTTGGTGTATGTGCGATACATTCATGAAGGGACAATTAAGGACATGCTTTTCTGTAAATCTCTGGAAACAAGGGCAACTGGAAAGGACAATTTCAAAATGCTGGACACTTCTGTGACATCAAACAGACTTGTGTGGACACAATGTGTCCAAATAATAATGTGTCCACAGTAATGCGAGTGCAAGTGGTTGCTCCTGATACCACAGACAGGGTTCACTGCAGCATCCACAGAGAGATTCTTGCTGTCAAGGGAATGTCTGTCAGCCTGAAAATGCTGAACTTTGTGAAAGCCAGGTCCCTGAATTCGCATATTTTCTGCATTATGCAGTAGGGTTGCAGTAACTTCTAACTTCTACTAACTACCCATTTTCACTCATGCATACATGCACTCTCACCACCGATTGACTGATCAATACACCCCATTGTTACTTTGGTTTGTCTATTGGTAAAAGTTGTTTGTGTTGTTGAGTTCAATAAATTACTTGAATTTTGGCCTTCAACCCGCATCTCCCTTTGTGTTTGTCATGGCTCTAGAGCCGGATCATGACAACATTGGAGGCTCGTCCGTTTTGCTAGGTTGTTTGCAATTGTTTGGTGCTACTTTGGTTTAACTGCGGGGGTAGGCCTGTTAGCTTGTTAGCAAATTTTGCTTAAGGGCCAATTGTTGGAATGAAGTGTGGTCCTACATCACTTGTGTGAGGGTTTCCCTGGGGATTCCCTGTGGTGTCCTGTATGCATAGTTTCTCTTGTGTCTGATAGTGGGAAATATGTATGTTTCCCACATGTTTGTTTGAGAGTTGTGGTAGTTGGTGGCTTGTTTGTGGCATTTTGAACAATCTGGGACATGACCCTTCAAAAAATAAATCTATTAAAATAAACTCAGATTTCTAACCTGTCCCTGCAGCATGGACACTGCCTGTGAGCTGCATGCTTCTTTGTTCTCTTTGACTGACGTGCAGACCTCTGTCTTTTTCGGCTGTGGTTATGGTCCTGGATTGCCACATTAGACGGAAACAATACACACACGTTAGAATGAGGCTTTACCAGTCCAGAAAATGCAACAGAGCACTGAATAATGTCAACTTCACACTTCCTGTAAAAATGAACTTCTCTTAGATAATCACATTTGAGCAACACAAATGCGTGCACCCTTCCAAGCCATAGATTTCTGTTCTTTCCTCATTAACACACATTTATCTAGCAGGGAGCAAGTGACGGGCTGTGCCCATCTAACCTCTAGCGCATGCTTCCAAAGTCAGAGACTGTGGGCCTCCCCTAGGATAACATTTCTTTATTTAAATGTGACATGAATCATTTATTAGATTATATAGTTTTGGCTGAGACTGCATACTAAAACTGGTCGATTTTATGATTTTGGACTATTTTGCCTCCATAAAATTTCTTTTTTCAGACAAGAGTAAAGACAATGCTAAAAACACTCATTTGTTATGAGAAAAGAAATGCATGTAGATATTTCATTTATCTGTGTCTGTAGATTTCTCCTGAATTCACCAAAAGCTCATTTACATTATTTAACATAAAATGTCAGGAAGAATACCAAAAATATGTATCTTAATGTATCTAATCAACTGGGGAAGTGTGATGGTAATATGGATTTGTTAATATTTTTGACCGTCTTTACCTGCAGTGTCGTGTTAAATATATGTCATTTTACAACATAAGAGACACAATACATTTTTCTTTGTCTGTTGACAGCTTTACTGGTGGAGGGATAAAAATCAAGTTGATATATTGATATAAAACATTCAAAAAAGTAATCAAATCTCACATTTTCCATGACAGAAGTGTCTTGATCGGCTTCTTCACTCTCTGTGTTATTTTATTGGTCTTGTGAATGGAAAAGTTGAAGGGTTAATTTTCAGTTAATAGTCGGTGAAACAGGAGACAAACTTTTTGTGACCGTTTGGTTTTGTTTATGTTCAAGTTCTGATCTTTCTCTAGTTCTGATCGATTTAAATGATGCACATGGAGACAAAACATAGCAACCATAGAATGTTTGAATAATAATAAGACATTTAAAAAAAAAGATAGAACCAAACAAAACATACTACCAGCACTTGCAATTACTCAATGCAGAGAAAAGATGAAGAAGAGCCTCCTGATGCGGGAAAGCATGTAGCGATGGGACGGAGAAACAACCTCGTCAAAAAGTTGAAAATATGATGATTGCATTGCACCCCACATTGCTTTGGGGTCACTTGGATTAACACTGGTGGATTTTCTTGGTCACAATGTGTTTTATGTGCAAAAAATACTGTCTCACAACTCAATGAAACCTTCACTGTTGCTAACCAAACATATTCATTTGAGAAATAAGCCACAGGAGTTTTTTGTACGAGAATTGAGAAGACTTTCTACCAGTAAGACTTGCATACGGGAGACAGATACTGTTAACAGGACTGGGTTACAAGCATCTTACATGGTGAGTTACCCAGTGGCTAAAACTGACAAGCTACACACTATTGCGGAGGACTTAATTGTTCTTGCTGCCACGGATATGGTTTGGGCAATGCTGGGGCAAAAATCTGAGAAAACTATACACACTATGCCTTCATCAAACAACACAGTTTCTCTGCGCATCAAAGACATGGCAGAGGACGAGTACTCGACAGATGTCGACAGATGTGGCCAGCCTGGCACATGTCTTGGTGTATGTGCGATACATTCATGAAGGGACAATTAAGGACATGCTTTTCTGTAAATCTCTGGAAACAAGGGCAACTGGAAAGGACAATTTCAAAATGCTGGACACTTCTGTGACATCAAACAGACTTGTGTGGACACAATGTGTCCAAATAATAATGTGTCCACAGTAATGCGAGTGCAAGCGGTTGCTCCTGATACCACAGACAGGGTTCACTGCAGCATCCACAGAGAGACTCTTGCTGTCAAGGGAATGTCTGTCAGCCTGAAAATGCTGAACTTTGTGAAAGCCAGGTCCCTGAACTCGCATATTTTCTGCATTATGCAGTAGGGATGCAAATTATCGATTAATTCATTAATTGTGTGACGGTTCCCTGGGTAATTTGAATGTGTGTTTCCATGCCCAGCTGATTGTAGGTGGAAACACCTGGGAGTTAGGAGTATAAATCTCTACCCACTAACTTCTAACTTCTACTAACTACCCATTTTCACTCATGCATACATGCACTCTCACCACCGACTGACTGATCAACACACCCCATTGTTACTTTGGTTTGTCTTTTGGTAAAAGTTGTTTGTGTTGTTGAGTTCAATAAATTACTTGAATTTTGGCCTTCAACCCGCATCTCCCTTTGTGTTTGTCATGGCTCTAGAGCCGGGTCATGACAACATTGGAGGCTCGTCCGTTTTGCTAGGTTGTTTGTAATTGTTTGGTGCTACTTTGGTTTAACTGCGGGGGTAGGCCTGTTAGCTTGTTAGCACATTTTGCTTAAGGGCCAATTGTTGGAATGTTGTTCTAAATCATACCTCAACAAATCATGCTGGTAACTTGGGACCAAGTCCAACGAGCTGGTAGGAGCAGTGGAAACTTGACTCAGCAGCTCTGGAGGCCCAGGAGAAGGCTGGGAAGGACAGGCTAAAGAGGTCTGCTTCCTCTTCTGGGGCACGCTGGCAGGTGTAGCAGAGTATTTGTGCTTTGGGGAATGAAGAAAGAGGATGTCAGGCTGTAATAAACAGTGCAATCTGCCTGTGTGATGTCTGACAACACTCAGTGTTGAACATATATCCTGTCATGATTTCTACATTTTGTCAAGCAGTCTAATTCTCTCATTCTGGAGAATGACATTTTGAACAATTTGGGACATAACCCTTCAAAAAATAAATCTATTAAAATAAACTCAGATTTCTAACCTGTCCCTGCAGCATGGACACTGCCTGTGAGCTGCATGCTTCTTTGTTCTCTCTGACTGACGTGCAGACCTCTGTCTTTTTCGGCTGTGGTTATGGTCCTGGATTGACACATTACACTGAAACAATACACACACGTTAGAATTAGGGATGTGCAAAAGAATTCTCATGACGATGCATCGCGATACTAACTTTTACAATATACTGCATGATTCTTGATGCCAAATATCGATTATTAATAAAATAAATAAAATAGTTTGAATGGTTGCGGAACGTCGGCCAAAAACAAGCACAATACAACTTCCAGTCCTATAGATGTCGCTGTCGTCAAGTTGTTGGCGACCGCTGCCTTCGCGCCAGCGGCATTTCTGGCGGGCTATGTGACTGCTTGCAAATCCCAACATGGAAGAAACGGAGAAGATTCGTCCACCTCCCTCAAATTTTAAAGCTGATGTTTGGGCGTATTTTGGCTTCAAAAACAAAGAAGGTAAAAATGTAATTGACACGACAAACGCAGTTTGCACACACTGTAACACGGTGATGAAGTATTGTGGGAACACAACAAACTTAAGAGCACACATGCAGTGGCGCCATGCAGAAAAACTGCAACAAGAGCAAGCACCGCAACCCACGACAAGACAAACAACTTGCGCCTTCATCTGCACGTGCCAAAAAATCACAGAGTCTATTGCCGAGTTTATTTGCCAGGATTTACGGCCGTACAGCGTGGTGGAGAACAGTGGGTTGAGAAACATGATAAGAATACTCGAACCTTGCTATGGGATCCCAAGCCGAAAACAAATTACAGAGGTGAAGCTACAAGTTAAAAAATCCCTTGCCTCTGCGGAAAGCGTTGCCCTCACATGCAATGGCTGGACTTCGCGAGCCACAGAGCCATACCTCACCGTAACATCGCACCACATTGACGAGAGCTGGGAATTAGTTTCCCATGTGTTACAGACAAGGGCTATGTTTGGGTCCCACACCGGCACCAACATCGCCCAGGTGCTGAGATTGGCGTTGTAAGAATGGGAGTTAATGAACAAAGACTTTGCAATAGTAACGGACAGCAACGTTCAATAAATTACTTGAATTTTGGCCTTCAACCCGCATCTCCCTTTGTGTTTGTCATGGCTCTAGAGCCGGGTCATGACAACACTGGAAGCTCGTCCGTTTTGCTAGGTTGTTTGTAATTGTTTGGTGCTACTTTGGTTTAACTGCGGGGGTAGGCCTGTTAGCTTGTTAGCACATTTTGCTTAAGGGCCAATTGGCCAAAGTGTGGTCCTACATCACTTGTGTGAGGGTTTCCCTGGGGATTCCCTGTGGTGTCCTGTATGCATAGTTTCTCTTGTGTCTGATAGTGGGAAATATGTATGTTTCCCACACGTTTGTTTGAGAGTTGTGGTAGTTGATGGCTTGTTTGTGGCATTTTGAACAATCTGGGACATGACCCTTCAAAAAATAAATCTATTAAAATAAACTCAGATTTCTAACCTGTCCCTGCATCATGGACACAGCCTGCGAGCTGCATGCTTCTTTGTTCTCTTTGACTGACGTGCAGACCTCTGTCTTTTTCGGCTGTGGTTATGGTCCTGGATTGCCACATTAGACGGAAACAATACACACACGTTAGAATGAGGCTTTACCAGTCCAGAAAATGCAACAGAGCACCGAATAATGTCAACTTCACACTTCCTGTAAAAATGAACTTCTCTTAGATAATCACATTTGAGCAACACAAATGCCTGCACCCTTCCAAGCCATAGATTTCTGTTCTTTCCTCATTAACACACATTTATCTAGCAGGGAGCAAGTGACGGGCTGTGCCCATCTAACCTCTAGTGCATGCTTCCAAAGTCAGAGACTGTGGGCCTCCCCTAGGATAACATTTCTTTATTTAAATGTGACATGAATCATTTATTAGATTATATAGTTTTGGCTGAGACTGCATACTAAAACTGGTCGATTTTATGATTTTGGACTATTTTGCCTCCATAAAATTTCTTTTTTCAGACAAGAGTAAAGACAATGCTAAAAACACTCATTTGTTATGAGAAAAGAAATGCATGTAGATATTTCATTTATCTGTGTCTGTAGATTTCTCCTGAATTCACCAAAAGCTCATTTACATTATTTAACATAAAATGTCAGGAAGAATACCAAAAATATGTATCTTAATGTATCTAATCAACTGGGGAAGTGTGATGGTAATATGGATTTGTTAATATTTTTGACCGTCTTTACCTGCAGTGTCGTGTTAAATATATGTCATTTTACAATATACGAGACACAATACATTTTTCTTTGTCTGTTGACAGCTTTACTGGTGGAGGGATAAAAATCAAGTTGATATATTGATATAAAACATTCAAAAAAGTAATCAAATCTCACATTTTCCATGACAGACGTTCTTGATCGGCTTCTTCACTCTCTGTGTTATTTTATTGGTCTTGTGAATGGAAAAGTTGAAGGGTTAATTTTCAGTTAATAGTCGGTGAAACAGGAGACAAACTTTTTGTGACCGTTTGGTTTTGTTTATGTTCAAGTTCTGATCTTTCTCTAGTTCTGATCGATTTAAATGATGCACATGGAGACAAAACATAGCAACCATAGAATGTTTGAATAATAATAAGACATTTAAAAAAAAAGATAGAACCAAACAAAACATACTACCAGCACTTGCAATTACTCAATGCAGAGAAAAGATGAAGAAGAGCCTCCTGATGCGGGAAAGCATGTAGCGACGGGACGGAGAAACAACCTCGTCAAAAAGTTGAAAATATGATGATTGCATTGCACCCCACATTGCTTTGGGGTCACTTGGATTAACACTGGTGGATTTTCTTGGTCACAGTGTGTTTTATGTGCAAAAAATACTGTCTCACAACTCAATGAAACCTTCACTGTTGCTAACCAAACATGTTCATTTGAGAAATAAGCCACAGGAGTTTTTTGTACGAGAATTGAGAAGACTTTCTACCAGTAAGACTTGCATACGGGAGACAGATACTGTTAACAGGACTGGGTTACAAGCATCTTACATGGTGAGTTACCCAGTGGCTAAAACTGACAAGCTACACACTATTGCGGAGGACTTAATTGTTCTTGCTGCCACGGATATGGTTTGGGCAATGCTGGGGCAAAAATCTGAGAAAACTATACACACTATGCCTTCATCAAACAACACAGTTTCTCTGCGCATCAAAGACATGGCAGAGGACGAGTACTCGACAGATGTCGACAGATGTGGCCAGCCTGGCACATGTCTTGGTGTATGTGCGATACATTCATGAAGGGACAATTAAGGACATGCTTTTCTGTAAATCTCTGGAAACAAGGGCAACTGGAAAGGACAATTTCAAAATGCTGGACACTTCTGTGACATCAAACAGACTTGTGTGGACACAATGTGTCCAAATAATAATGTGTCCACAGTAATGCGAGTGCAAGTGGTTGCTCCTGATACCACAGACAGGGTTCACTGCAGCATCCACAGAGAGATTCTTGCTGTCAAGGGAATGTCTGTCAGCCTGAAAATGCTGAACTTTGTGAAAGCCAGGTCCCTGAATTCGCATATTTTCTGCATTATGCAGTAGGGTTGCAGTAACTTCTAACTTCTACTAACTACCCATTTTCACTCATGCATACATGCACTCTCACCACCGATTGACTGATCAATACACCCCATTGTTACTTTGGTTTGTCTATTGGTAAAAGTTGTTTGTGTTGTTGAGTTCAATAAATTACTTGAATTTTGGCCTTCAACCCGCATCTCCCTTTGTGTTTGTCATGGCTCTAGAGCCGGATCATGACAACATTGGAGGCTCGTCCGTTTTGCTAGGTTGTTTGCAATTGTTTGGTGCTACTTTGGTTTAACTGCGGGGGTAGGCCTGTTAGCTTGTTAGCAAATTTTGCTTAAGGGCCAATTGTTGGAATGAAGTGTGGTCCTACATCACTTGTGTGAGGGTTTCCCTGGGGATTCCCTGTGGTGTCCTGTATGCATAGTTTCTCTTGTGTCTGATAGTGGGAAATATGTATGTTTCCCACATGTTTGTTTGAGAGTTGTGGTAGTTGGTGGCTTGTTTGTGGCATTTTGAACAATCTGGGACATGACCCTTCAAAAAATAAATCTATTAAAATAAACTCAGATTTCTAACCTGTCCCTGCAGCATGGACACTGCCTGTGAGCTGCATGCTTCTTTGTTCTCTTTGACTGACGTGCAGACCTCTGTCTTTTTCGGCTGTGGTTATGGTCCTGGATTGCCACATTAGACGGAAACAATACACACACGTTAGAATGAGGCTTTACCAGTCCAGAAAATGCAACAGAGCACTGAATAATGTCAACTTCACACTTCCTGTAAAAATGAACTTCTCTTAGATAATCACATTTGAGCAACACAAATGCGTGCACCCTTCCAAGCCATAGATTTCTGTTCTTTCCTCATTAACACACATTTATCTAGCAGGGAGCAAGTGACGGGCTGTGCCCATCTAACCTCTAGCGCATGCTTCCAAAGTCAGAGACTGTGGGCCTCCCCTAGGATAACATTTCTTTATTTAAATGTGACATGAATCATTTATTAGATTATATAGTTTTGGCTGAGACTGCATACTAAAACTGGTCGATTTTATGATTTTGGACTATTTTGCCTCCATAAAATTTCTTTTTTCAGACAAGAGTAAAGACAATGCTAAAAACACTCATTTGTTATGAGAAAAGAAATGCATGTAGATATTTCATTTATCTGTGTCTGTAGATTTCTCCTGAATTCACCAAAAGCTCATTTACATTATTTAACATAAAATGTCAGGAAGAATACCAAAAATATGTATCTTAATGTATCTAATCAACTGGGGAAGTGTGATGGTAATATGGATTTGTTAATATTTTTGACCGTCTTTACCTGCAGTGTCGTGTTAAATATATGTCATTTTACAACATAAGAGACACAATACATTTTTCTTTGTCTGTTGACAGCTTTACTGGTGGAGGGATAAAAATCAAGTTGATATATTGATATAAAACATTCAAAAAAGTAATCAAATCTCACATTTTCCATGACAGAAGTGTCTTGATCGGCTTCTTCACTCTCTGTGTTATTTTATTGGTCTTGTGAATGGAAAAGTTGAAGGGTTAATTTTCGGTTAATAGTCGGTGAAACAGGAGACAAACTTTTTGTGACCGTTTGGTTTTGTTTATGTTCAAGTTCTGATCTTTCTCTAGTTCTGATCGATTTAAATGATGCACATGGAGACAAAACATAGCAACCATAGAATGTTTGAATAATAATAAGACATTTAAAAAAAAAGATAGAACCAAACAAAACATACTACCAGCACTTGCAATTACTCAATGCAGAGAAAAGATGAAGAAGAGCCTCCTGATGCGGGAAAGCATGTAGCGACGGGACGGAGAAACAACCTCGTCAAAAAGTTGAAAATATGATGATTGCATTGCACCCCACATTGCTTTGGGGTTCACTTGGATTAACACTGGTGGAGTTTCTTGGTCACAGTGTGTTTTATGTGCAAAAAATACTGTCTCACAACTCAATGAAACCTTCACTGTTGCTAACCAAACATGTTCATTTGAGAAATAAGCCACAGGAGTTTTTTGTACGAGAATTGAGAAGACTTTCTACCAGTAAGACTTGCATACGGGAGACAGATACTGTTAACAGGACTGGGTTACAAGCATCTTACATGGTGAGTTACCCAGTGGCTAAAACTGACAAGCTACACACTATTGCGGAGGACTTAATTGTTCTTGCTGCCACGGATATGGTTTGGGCAATGCTGGGGCAAAAATCTGAGAAAACTATACACACTATGCCTTCATCAAACAACACAGTTTCTCTGCGCATCAAAGACATGGCAGAGGACGAGTACTCGACAGATGTCGACAGATGTGGCCAGCCTGGCACATGTCTTGGTGTGTGTGTGATACATTCATGAAGGGACAATTAAGGACATGCTTTTCTGTAAATCTCTGGAAACAAGGGCAACTGGAAAGGACAATTTCAAAATGCTGGACACTTCTGTGACATCAAACAGACTTGTGTGGACACAATGTGTCCAAATAATAATGTGTCCACAGTAATGCAAGTGCAAGTGGTTGCTCCTGATACCACAGACAGGGTTCACTGCAGCATCCACAGAGAGACTCTTGCTGTCAAGGGAATGTCTGTCAGCCTGAAAATGCTGAACTTTGTGAAAGCCATGTCCCTGAACTCGCATATTTTCTGCATTATGCAGTAGGGATGCAAATTATCGATTAATTCATTAATTGTGTGACGGTTCCCTGGGTAATTTGAATGTGTGTTTCCATGCCCAGCTGATTGTAGGTGGAAACACCTGGGAGTTAGGAGTATAAATCTCTACCCACTAACTTCTAACTTCTACTAACTACCCATTTTCACTCATGCATACATGCACTCTCACCACCGACTGACTGATCAACACACCCCATTGTTACTTTGGTTTGTCTTTTGGTAAAAGTTGTTTGTGTTGTTGAGTTCAATAAATTACTTGAATTTTGGCCTTCAACCCGCATCTCCCTTTGTGTTTGTCATGGCTCTAGAGCCGGGTCATGACAACATTGGAGGCTCGTCCGTTTTGCTAGGTTGTTTGCAATTGTTTGGTGCTACTTTGGTTTAACTGCGGGGGTAGGCCTGTTAGCTTGTTAGCACATTTTGGTTAAGGGCCAATTGTTGGAATGTTGTTCTAAATCATACCTCAACAAATCATGCTGGTAACTTGGGACCAAGTCCAACGAGCTGGTAGGAGCAGTGGAAACTTGACTCAGCAGCTCTGGAGGCCCAGGAGAAGGCTGGGAAGGACAGGCTAAAGAGGTCTGCTTCCTCTTCTGGGGCACGCTGGCAGGTGTAGCAGAGTATTTGTGCTTTGGGGAATGAAGAAAGAGGATGTCAGGCTGTAATAAACAGTGCAATCTGCCCGTGTGATGTCTGACAACACTCAGTGTTGAACATATATCCTGTCATGATTTCTACATTTTGTCAAGCAGTCTAATTCTCTCATTCTGGAGAATGACATTTTGAACAATTTGGGACATAACCCTTCAAAAAATAAATCTATTAAAATAAAGTCAGATTTCTAACCTGTCCCTGCAGCATGGACACTGCCTGTGAGCTGCATGCTTCTTTGTTCTCTCTGACTGACGTGCAGACCTCTGTCTTTTTCGGCTGTAGTTATGGTCCTGGATTGACACATTACACTGAAACAATACACACACGTTAGAATTAGGGATGTGCAAAAGAATTGTCATGACGATGCATCGCGATACTAACTTTTACAATATACTGCATGATTCTTGATGCCAAATATCGATTATTAATAAAATAAATAAAATAGTTTAAATGGTTGCGGAACGTCGGCCAAAAACAAGCACAATACAACTTCCAGTCCTATAGATGTCACTGTCGTCAAGTTGTTGGCGACCGCTGCCTTCGCGCCAGCGGCATTTCTGGCGGGCTATGTGACTGCTTGCAAATCCCAACATGGAAGAAACGGAGAAGATTCGTCCGCCTCCCTCAAATTTTAAAGCTGATGTTTGGGCGCATTTTGGCTTCAAAAACAAAGAAGGTAAAAATGAAATTGACATGACAAACGCAGTTAGCACACAAAGTAACAGCATTTTTCTTTGTCTGTTGACAGCTTTACTGGTGGAGGGATAAAAATCAAGTCGATATATCGATATAAAACATTCAAAAAAGTAATCAAATCTCACATTTTTCAAGTTTCTTGATCGGCTTCTTCACTCTCTGTGTTATTTTATTCGTCTTGTGGATGGAAAAGTTGAAGGGTTAATTTTTGGTTCATAGTCGGTGAAACAGGAGACAAACTTTTTGTGACCGTTTGGTTTTGTTTATGTTCAAGTTCTGATCTTTCTCTAGTTCTGATCTATTTAAATGATGCACATGGAGACAAAACACAGCAACCATAGAATGTTTGAATAATAATAAGACATTAAAAAAAAAAACATGAAAAAAAAAGAACCAAACAAAACATACTACCAGCACTT
Organism: Nibea coibor; assembly: GCA_023373845.1. Lineage (NCBI taxonomy): Eukaryota > Metazoa > Chordata > Actinopteri > Sciaenidae > Nibea > Nibea coibor. The sequence continues at coordinate 25,810,224 of CM041719.1, read as the reverse complement.
GCAATTACTCAATGCAGAGAAAAGATGAAGAGCCTCCTGATGCGGGAAAGCATGTAGCGACGGGACGGAGAAACAACCTCGTCAAAAAGTTGAAAATATGATGATTGCATTGCACCCCACATTGCTTTGGGGTCACTTGGATTAATACTGGTGGATTTTCTTGGCCACAGTGTGTTTTATGTGCAAAAAATACTGTCTCACAACTCAATGAAACCTTCACTGTTGCGCAGACGTATAAAAATCAAACATATTCATTTGAGAAATAAGCCACAGGAGTTTTTTGTACGAGAATTGAGAAGACTTTCTACCAGTAAGACTTGCACACAGGAGACAGATACTGTTAACAGGACTGGGTTACAAGCATCTTACATGGTGAGTTACCCAGTGGCTAAAACTGGCAAGCCACACACTATTGCGGAGGACTTAATTGTCCTTGTTGGCACGGATATGGTTTGGGCAATGCTGGGGCAAAAATCTGAGAAAACTATACACACTATGCCTTCATCAAACAACACAGTTTCGACAGATGTGGCCAGCCTGGCACATGTCTTGGTGTATGTGCGATACATTCATGAAGGGACAATTAAGGACATGCTTTTCTGTAAATCTCTGGAAACAAGGGCAACTGGAAAGGACAATTTCAAAATGCTGGACACTTCTGTGACATCAAACAGACTTGTGTGGACACAATGTGTCCAAATAATAATGTGTCCACAGTAATGCGAGTGCAAGTGGTTGCTCCTGATACCACAGACAGGGTTCACTGCAGCATCCACAGAGAGACTCTTGCTGTCAAGGGAATGTCTGTCAGCCTGAAAATGCTGAACTTTGTGAAAGCCAGGTCCCTGAACTCGCATATTTTCTGCATTATGCAGTAGGGATGCAAATTATCGATTCATTCATTAATTGTGTGACGGTTCCCTGGGTAATTTGAATGTGTGTTTCCATGCCCAGGTGATTGTAGGTGGAAACACCTGGGAGTTAGGAGTATAAATCTCTACCCACTAACTTGTCTTTGGACTCTGTCTTTCTCTCTTTGGCAGGCTCCATTCACCTCTCCAGGCTGTTTCACGTTTTTTTGATTTCTTCCTTTTCATGGCATACAACACCTCATCTACCCATTTTCACTCATGCATACATGCTCTCTCACCAACGATTGACTGATCAACACACCCCGTTGTTACTTTTGTTTTTTTTCTTTGGTAAAAGTTGTTTGTGTTGAGTTCTTTACAATAAATTACTTGAATTTTGGCCTTCAACCCGCATCTCCCTTTGTGTTTGTCATGGCTCTAGAGCTGGGTCATGACAATCGTTAGATGATTGACCTTATTGATTTAACTAATAAGCGGCTTTTTTTCTTTTTTTCCCCATATCTTTCTCACAGTGTCTTTAACATAAAGCAAAATATTGCTTATATACTGACTAAAAAATGCATGTTATTCCTCAACTAATGTTTTATTGTACCAGTTGGGATACAGTACAGATATGTACTGAAAATAAATTCTGCAAAGAAAATTGAAATACATAAAAACATGTTCGGTGTGGCCTAGATTAAGCAATGGCACCCTCAACTGGTGACACATAACATTTCACTGAAAAAACCTCCATAAAAAGAAAAAAATGATGTTATAACTTCTTATAACTTAAGATTTTCTTCAGTGACCATATCTTTCATTGTCTGAGCATCTGCACGATGAAGAGTTTCTTACACGCGTGGGTTATCTGGTTGATATCTTTTCTTGCCTGAATGAACTTAATCTTGGATTATAAGAGGTTTCCGCAACCATATTCAACATGCGAGATAAAGTTGAAGCCATGATTTTAAAAAGTTGAACCTCTGGTTAAACTGCATGGAAAACAACAAAACAGAGGTCTTTCCCATGTTGCATGACTTTTTCTGTGCAAATGAGCTCTGTCGGACAGACAGCATAAAACATGAGATACACCTCAGTGAGCTGGCTGGACAGCTGCACGGGTATTTCCCGAATCTGACATCTCAGACAGTTAGATACAACATAGCTGCGGCTCCTCTCTTATCGAGATCTGAACAGGAGAGTTTCATTGAGATCATAACAGATGGTTCCCTGAAAATGGAATTTAATCAGAAGCCACTGCCAGATTTCTGGATCAGACTGCACACAGAAGAACCCGTGCTGGCCAAACGTGCTGTCAAGACTGATGTCCTTTGCCACCACAAGGGTTCTCAGCCCTAACAAGTATGGCAACAAAATGGAGACTTAGTGTGGAGGATGATTTAAGACTTTCTGAAATTCAGCCCAATATTACAGACTTACACGGGACTCACACGAGGATGTAAGCGGTTTTGCGCCATCCTCTGCCCAGCGCCAACTCACACCAGGCGCGTACTGGCAGCGTAACGGCAGCGTAGCGAGCCAGCTGTATTTACGCAAGAATCCTGAACCTAAGTGATAAGATAGAGTAACTGTGTATAAAAGAAACAACACCAACAAACCGCTAACTTTTCTTCTCCCACGTGGGAGAGATTATGAAAAAGGATCTGTTGCGTCATAAATTATTTTGTGTTGTTCCACTTCAACAATTAGTCTCTTGTTGTTCATGTTGAGACTCTTTGATCGATTGACTGATGACCTGGTGCCACCGATCGTGACATAATGTTGACATGAAGCTGTGATAGGCGACATGAACTGCATATTGTGTTTTATTTTGAAAGGGGGCAGACGTGTATGACATTGATTCTGTGTCGGATTTCCTGCCCTATGTGAGTGGTTCATTGATTAGAGTGGCAGCGATCAGCAACGGTGACCGCAGCACAGCCACTCCGCAGCGATTATTTCCCCGGTGTGAGTTAGGCTTTATGCGTGTCCTGTCAGGCACACCCTTCTCATTAAAGCTGTGGTGAGTTTGTACTTCAGTTTCAAGTGATTTAACATATGAATATGTTCTAGAAATGTTTTTTCAAAAGTCAACTGGTGTTGCTCACTGAAAATACTGGTAGAAATTGATCTATTTGGTGAAAAATAAAATAACAGAAATAATTTAAGTGAGTTCTGATGTATTATATCCTGTGTGTGGTGATGGTGCTGGGGGGTTACAGACAGTTTTTTTGGGTGTGTGGGAGTAGGGGGTACATGGCTGGAGGTCAGATGTCTGAAGGGGTACGTGGCTGTGAAAAGTTTTTTCCACATGTAATTTTATGGTTTTTAGAGCAATACAGTGATCCCTTGCTACTTCATGCCTCACCTTTCGCCCCCTGAGTGCATCGCGGATTTTTCAAAAATATTCATCAAAACAAAACGGCCACTACACCGCCTCCTGCAGCTTCTCCAGCTCTATCGGAAGCTGCCCTCAACAATCCAGTGCCTCTAGCACCTGACGATGAGGCGTCACCTGAGGAGCAGTAAAGCTCTCATTAACCTGTCGTAACCATCGTACTGCACAGGTGTTTCATTGTCATTTATCAAGAACATCATCAGTCAAGCGGAGGAGCTATTGTCAGAGGGGAGTTACGTATCTTGTTCTAAGAATAAAAGAGTTCTAAAAACATTTATGTACACTTTATTTACATCTACATATGTATGTACACTTACACACACACACGTATCATATGAGAGAGAGTGAAAGAATGAATGTACGTATTATTTATACATTATTTTATGTATATTATTTATATTATTAATCTTTTATTTACATGTTTCAAACTATTCTTTAATGTTGTAATGATAACATATGCATTTATAGGATTAATATACACTTAATATTATACATACACAAAACAAATGTATGTAAAAAAATGGGAGGGGGGGTGAGGGATCATTATAGTGACATTCAGTAGGAAAGGCAGAAAAGTTGGGAGAAAAGATAATGATGGAACATAGTTGGAGTGATTGTAATTAAGTTTCCAGTTAATCAAAACTATGAAGAACTAATTCCTAATTTCTTTCTTTGTGTTCCATATTTTTTGAAGTATTGCAGAGGCAACATCTGAGTGGCTGCTTGACTGCAACAGCAGCTAATCAACTTTGGAAGGACAAATGGTGTCTTCACCAAACTACAAGAGCGTCTGCCATGGATGCTCAAAGTGCATTGTGTCGCCCACAGACTGGCACTGTGCCTGAAGGATGCCTTCAAGGGCACATACTTTGAACAATACTTTGAATACTTTTATGTCCCTGGTGCCCTGGCTTTTGTGTCCTCAAAAAATTGATAACACAAAAGGTCAAAATTCCAGGCATGATGGTTACTTTACCTTACAATATTATTTATTGTATCGTGGTGACTTTACTTTTACATAATTATTTATATCATAGTTGGTTTACATTACAATATTTTTAAATGATAGTTACTTTACCTTACAAAATAATTCTATCATGGTGTCCTTAGATTGCAGTATTTTTATATCATTGCATTATAGCATTGTTGTTTGCCGGTTGTTTTGTTCTTTTGTTGGTTATAAGATACGTCTGACCTGTTTGTTGTGTTTTGCCCTACGGAATTATAAAAAGCACCACCCCCCCCCCCATTTTTTAAATTGCAACACTTAAATGTACAGCCTTTGCTAGCTAGCTCTTGTTCTCAACATCCTGAAAATGCATCTTCCCTGGATACCAGAATTTGCAACAGCTCCATTACTTTATTTCAATTTCCAAAAAATTAAGTGATGAAGAAGTGGACTGTGAAGGGCCATATTAATGTACATAAAACATAAAACTAACGTAATCACGTTAGTACACTACACGGTTTCTCATCATGTTCATGTGTGTTATGTCAGTTAGACTGCTCTCATTTCCTGAGTGGTATCCAGAGAAAAATACACCGGTAACGGGGCAAGGGATGTCTCTTATATATGCAGCAGCAGCTTGTAGCTATGACAGGGAATATATGTAGTCAGATCTGAGTTTACGCGTGTCAGCATCAGCCCACACTTTCAAGAGACAGGGTGTGACCACCTGTGGGTACACCCTGCTGCTGGGGCACCGACCCCTTGCTTCATCAAAACACAGCAACGGAGCAATAACCGCAAAGTGACAACAGACACCATTTCACTGTGATACATGACAGAGAATCATTCAACCTGCCCAGAGTGATTCAGTGAACATGCCCCCCACAGCCCTGGAACTTTATTTTTACCCAAATTTAACACCTAATTTCATAAACTTGTTATTTTTAATCATTTAAATTTTACTGACTGGTTGATGACACTTTCTTCTTTAGTCTGACAAACTCAAAACACTTTTATTTTTACTCTACACATAAGAGTGCTACAATTAGTCAACACTGATGTCAAAAATCGATAACGTAATTAATATGTCGCCAATGTTTTTAATTGTCGGTAATTGTCAGTCATCACACATCTTTTTTTACGCTGTCCAGCTGAACATTATTTTTCGTAAAAAAATAGATCACCTGGAGGTTTTGTAAAGCCGACAATGTAATGCATGTCTATCATGCATGAAGATTCGAAGAGGAAGCAAGTTGGAACTCTGGGAGACGCGGGCTCACCATGGACCTGCTAGCTATAAATAAGCGGAGCTGTCTTGGATTTTACATTAAAGTACAACATTAAAATTGAGTTATTCAACTTTACAGTCCAAACTTACAACCATGCTGTATTGTATTTCACTTCACTTTTTGATATTAATTTGACTGTTGGTGCATTACTGCCAGCACTCTTCTTAGCATTTTCAGTTAATGTTAATGTTAAAAGTCAAGATAAAATATGGCTTGAATGTATCCTTTTTCAGTTTTAGATTGTTTTAATTCCTTATGTATTTAGGTGTAAAGGAGCAGTTTTACTCTTTTGTCTAACAAATTTATTTTTCTAATTTTCAAATTAATAAAGTACTAAGTACTGAGTACTTAATACTCCAAAAAAAAACCAAATAAGTACCATGGATGATTTTCTGCAAAAGAGGCAGACATGTACTCTGCAGCAGGCAACTGCCTTTGTGCGTGGTCTGCTGATTACGGCACACGATACGCTATCTACGGCAATGCCTCTTGGACAAACTAAACTGCGTTCGACTTTCATTCGATATAGAGATAAACAGACTTTCACAATAGAGAGACAGACAGACAGATGCCATTTCTTTAAGATAATTTTCAGTTATCTCTTTGTGTATTTGATTAATTTACTTAGACTGTGCAATTTATATATATATAATATTATATATAGTACTTTTAAGCTATTTTTCACTTATCTGTGTGTGTATTTGAGTATATATACCAAGAGAAAAATCACAATTCTTTTCATGTTTTATGTACATTTTTATGTACATTTTGAATGACATTAATAGGAGTCCACAAACCCTATGTCAAAGAAAATAACAAAAAGACAATTACTAAAAACCTAACTTCCTAAACTAACGAAACATGAGAAAATTAATCAAAAGAAAAGGCATCTCACTCATGTACAACAAAGGTGACTAGTGAAACAAAATAAGGTAAGTAGTAAAGTAAAACATTCAGTGTTAAATAAAAAAAACATAGTAAAAAAAACATAGTAAAACCAGTTAATTTAAATATTGTCGTTACAAGGCACTGAGTGGAGATCACTGAGGGAAAAGTCTTTTTGTAGACCTTTCCCTTAATACATTTCAGTGACATAATTTAGTCGAGGATTTGTGTCTTTGTCCAACTTATGTTTACATATTGCAATTGGCTGCAGAAATGATTGCAGTATCCTGGATGTAGGGCTTCAGAATACATTGCATGCAGTATTCCCCTTTTTCCTGTGCTAACATATCCTATAAAACAAAAAGGAAAAAAATAAAATGAAAACATACTGACATCTACAAATTTGGTCAATGCATAAGATCCATAATGTGTGTAATCACAAAGATACAAACACTATCAAATATAAGATATATACCTGGTGTGCAGTTTTTATATAGCCGTCCACATCCAAGGCAGGTGTCAATGGTGTACATGGTGTAGAAAGCTTTTCTGTACATTTCAGAAAACCTACTCCATGTAGCAACACCTGTGTAAAAAAAAGTCAAAAGAGCACATTACCATAGAGATAATGAAAACACCATAGTACCTACCTCCAATATGAAGCACCTGTCAAACTGAACCTTTGAGGGAAAATGATTTATATATCAATATAGACGTGTAAGAATTGCGTTAATGAGTCTGTCACAAAAAGGAGCATACCACTGGGTGTCCTGTGCCATCAACATCATCCTCACGTCATGATCTCTCTTTCTGGTCTTCGGGAGCCTGTAGATTGGCTGCTGTGGCCTCATTTGTCCAGTATGCAAACCTCTGTCCGTGGCTTTTGAGTGACAGAAAAAAAAATTAATTATTGTATAACTAATGTTGTGTAGGTACTTACATTGAAAGTATTTACAGTTCAATCTGGAACCGTTCCATCAAATTAATGCACCACCATTTCCTGATGTGTGCTATGTCCCTCTAAAAGAAATGATAGAATATTGAAGTTGAGGACTAATGGTCATTTTCATTTACAAATCAGTACTTCACAATTTGTTCATGTATTCGTCAGATGTTATTAGAGTGCTGCAGAATCACCGTTTGATGAACAGGCTGTTCCAAACTGACCCTCAGTGTTACAGCTAGCTGTTTTTAAGTGGAGTGTGCTCAGTATGCTTCATCAACAAAATGACATCTCATCTTCTACTTCTTCTTCTTATCATTATTATTATTATTATTGAATTGGACATCCAGAAGATTTCCACACTGGGAGAAATGTCAGAATGAACACCAGAACTGAAGGTAAAAAGAGAAAAAGAGAGAGACTGAGCAAGTTGCTAGTTTTTGACCATAAGTAATAAAATCATAGTAAATGCATATTTACAGCTAGAAACCTTGGGAGGGTTCTCTGGGGTGGCCCATACTCCTGAGGCCTGGGGACCTGCTGCTGTTATCCATCCTCCACTGCTCATGGTCCTCATCCATGCTCTGTTTGATTACATTCACATGACATTTAGTCAGTTAGTTGACACTTTTATCCAAAGCCACACAAAAAAGGTACAGTACGACAAGGACATGTTAGTACTGGCATAGAATCAAGTGACAGTTGGAGAAGAGGAATAGATTCAGCAGGTTCACTTGTTGGTAGTGATAAGAGAGGAGCTCCTCTCTGAAGAGCTGGCTCTTCAGAGTGGCAGCACCAGGCGTTCTTCATTGGATGGTGGAGAGCTAACATATGCCTGTATAAGGACGTTCAAGTAAGGCTGCTAAGGCGCCTCATACCTACATGTTCATCCTGTGAGGGAAAACTACACAGAAGGAAAAAACACTTACCGTGTTCAATTGTTGTTGTGCTTATTACTTTGGAGCTCATTCTGCTGATGGCTTTCCATCCAAAGTCCCACCATCTAGTCCTGAGAATGGAAACACATAGTCATTTCTAAACTTCTCCTCAGCTGTAACCATGCTATCTGAGGACACTTCAAGAATTTCAGTGTGTGTGTTGTGCATTGCGTGTAGTCCAGGGTCCTGCTCCTGATGAAGGGTCTCCATCCAAAGTCCACGTGGAATGTCCCAGCATCTAGTCCTGAGAATGGAAACACACTTAGAGTAAGTTCAGTGTCTTTCTGGGTGGATTTCTAAATCTTCTTCTCATCTGTAATCATGCTGGCTGAGCACTTTGGAAAACTGACACATTTCCATCAAGTGTGCACGGTGCGTTTTCCACTCACGTGTCTTTTGTAAAACAGCATGTAGGAGACATTTTTCCGCTCGTCACACAGACTTGCCAGTTGTTTCAGTGACCTCTTCATCATTGTAGGTGAACCAGCGGTCAGTTGGGACCCCCTGTGCCACATTTACATCCACCCCATCACAGATGTAGTGACCTTACATGAGAGGAATCATTGTTACATGAGCTGTCACAGAACTCTGACGCCAGATAACAGCCATCAGAATACATAAAAGTAAGAAAATATTTCTATTGGCATGTGACTAAAAAACAACAGCAACAGCTGCATGAGACATGATGATGATCTCACCACATTCTGCTGTGTAGCTGATGTGACTGATGGTGCTGACCAGCGAGAGGCAGCCACCACCCTGAGAAGGAGGACAGTCAGTCACAGTTAATACATACACAGTTCACATATTGACTCACAACAGCCCCATATCCGACGATCATCATTTTACTCATTTAGTTTTCTCCTTACCTGGTTGGAGGACACCACCGGGTCTCTGAAGAGGTAAACGGGGTCATGGACCTTTTGGAGCTGGAAAGACGGAGTGAACATCTACACATTCAGAAGACAACATGTAGTTATAATACAGCAGCATATAATACAGATTTTGTTTTTGGGTTCACTGATGGAAATGTTGGACCTGCACTGACATGCTGGCAGACAGCTATGAACAGTGGTGGGCTGTAAGCGTTCACAAATTTGAAGTCGTATGAATGTGTGTGATGCTCGTGACTGTGTGGTTGTACCCCTTGCAGGTCCTGGTGTTCTGCATCTTCAACACCAGGTGATCTTCCACTGGACAGCTGTAAATTCTGCCCTCGCTGGCTGCCATTGCCTGCAACTGTGGGCCCAAAGACCACATCTGGTCTAGCACAGAGGTGAGGAACTCATGAGCATCCTGCAGATAGACGCACACAATGATACAGAGAAGTGTACACACTTTTCACAAGTGGTGAAAAGACAAATCAGAAAAGCAGATTACACACTTTCTGGTCAAAATCCTGGAACTCTGGAGCCCAGACAGAGACGGCTTCCTTGAATGCAACGAGGAGGTGGATTTTACATTCATTTCATTTTGGCCTTCTGGTCCTCTTGTCCATGTTGTCTCTTCTCCTTTGGGCGCTCTTCTTCCTCGGGAGATTGTGCAACTTTGTTCTGTTGGATAAAGAAACACTGTTAAATCATGCAAAGACACACTTGTTAACAAATCAGTGTGTGGCTCATGTTGCGTCAGACACACATACCTTTGAGGTGGCGACGCTGCTGACAAAAACAAATGTCTCATTGTGAACTTGCTGTGAAGCAAACACAGTGTTGTGTTAACAAGCAGGAGTGTTTTAAGTTCACTAATAAAGGGACTGTAGAAGAAATAAATATGGTTACCGCTGCCTTTTCTTTGTGGGGCGGCCAAAGAGTCGATATAGCCACAGGATCTTTTGTGACACTGTTCAAAAAGACAAATATAGTTTGTCTGTAGTCCAGGTTTCATTTAGCATTGTGCTGACTACAACAGGTTTTCAGTCTTTCAGTTGAGTCTTTGAGTCCCTGACGAGTTTGAAGTCTTCAGAAGCAAATTTCCAGTCATGATTCAGGTCATTTGATCACTGTGTTAATAGTGTATGATATAATGGAGAGCAGCTAAATTCAGTTTAGCTTTCATTCTGTTTCAATTTCAGACTTACTGCTAATATACACAGAAACACGGCTATGTGCAATATCTAACCAGCTGAGTCAGTGTGATGTCTGACGGGAGACAGGTCAGGTCTCAGGTGTATTAACAGGACCATGGTAAAGGTTTGTGTCTCCCTCCACAGTTTTCTCTCAGCACTGTTTAAAATCAACCACCAAACTGAACAAGGAGACAATCTGAGCACAGAGGTGATGATCAAACTATGAAAAGACTTCTGGATGTCCTTACCTCCTCTCAGAGCTGGCTGACTGTCTGAAAACATCTTCAAGCTTTGCCGATCTCTGGACAGAAAATGAAATGATGAAACAAAGTATTAAAGACTGAACTGTGTTGAAATATGGTCAAGGTCTCATTAGAACACTCGAGAAAACATGGAGTACATCGAGAAGACAAACCTTTCCACAACACAGACCAAACCTCTTTGTAAGTCTTGTTAAAGTTCAGTTCAGCTCAGACTGACTGTAACCTGCTTGGGTGCTGCAGGTTGACTGAACTGATTCTGCTCATCAGAATTCTTCACTTCTAGTTCTAGTTCTAGAACTTTATGAGGCATCATAAACATGTTTACAGCTTTTAAAGTACACATGGTGCACATCTGTCAATATGGATCTTCTAAAATGTTTAGAAACAGTCAACTGGTGGTCTTGAAAGACAAATACATGAAATTCAACTCAAAATGAGTTGGCCTTGTTGGCCTCACAGCGCTCTGACTCGTGACTGGTCGCTATTGTTACCGTTACACCGCACAAGTGACCCAGACGTCACCGAGAGAATAATTTCTCAAAATAAAAGGTTTCTCAAAATAATTTCAAAATTATTTATTGTGCGGTACCAATTGATCGACGGACCAGTACCGTCGATCAGTGGTCAATCAAAACCGCCTCTGGCCAACAGAAGGTTCAGAATAAGATCAACAGACTCAAAGAAACTTGAGGAAAAACCACTTCAGCTCCAAAATTTGACCGAGTTCTGGCCACAGTTAACAGGATCAAGTCAGACTTTAAAGACTTTTCAGGCAGAAGACCTTATTGGTGACTTAGAGGATGATATTGACAGTGAGAAGACCAGAATTGCAGCACTGGAGAAGCAGATGTCTGAGCTACGACCTGGAAAACAGAAACTGCCATTCAAATCTCTTCTGTTGAAGTCCTGGGTCCTGAGACCTTCTCTGCTCTGCTGATTATCCAAAGAGCTCACAGACAGCTGTGAGTGAGCACGCTAAAATCCTCTGCTGCACAAGTCATGATAATGAAGTTTTTAAACTTTCCAGACAAGATCCAAGTCAAGTCAGAAAGAAGGGCAAGATCATGTATGAAGGCCACCATGTCATGTTTTTCCAAGACATCTCCACTGAGCTGCACAAGAAAAGAAAGCTCTTTGGTGATGTGACACCAGTGGCATCGTTAGGCCTATTTTAGGGGGGTTCAAGCCCCCCTAAAATATTCTGAAGGCCCCTAAATAGTTTGGTGTTTTATTTATTTTTTTTTTAGCATGAAAAGGCTGACATTTCAATATAAAGCATTCAGCATATCAGTTTCAATAATCATATAACCTGTCATTAAGGACTTTATTAAACTACTGCTGCATGGCCCCACAAGAATGAATTATTTTTCATTCTGGCAAAAACTTTGTAACTGCTATTATATGAAGAAGGTGGGCAGTCCCACAGGTTTGTCAGGTTCACAACATTTCATACAACAATGCTTAGCGTGGTGCATTAAAAAACAAAGCACAGACTTTAACACAGCATTGAGATGAAAATCACAAGAACTAGAATAGCAGACATGTCATTAAGATTATGTGTAATATACAATGCAGAATATTAACTTCATGTTAGAGAACACATCACAAAGCTTTCCCTGCTTTGCTTGAGCCAATCAAAAGTCAGTGGCAGTCGTCAAGTTTTCGGAGCTCGTTGGTGTCGTTGTCTCATTCCTTCTCGGACCTTAAAATATAGTGATAAAAATAATAGTGGGACTGTATTAGCAGCTGGCTATGTACTTCCTTTCCAGCAACAGTTTGCTGCAGAATGACACCCATAACCGGTTAACCAGCCACTGTTAACTCTTAACTTTCATAAACTAAAAGTCTCTCACTGCAGATGTCCATAACAGCAGCAGCAGTTGAAACAGATGTTGAGAGATTAATTAAATAAATGCAAATTAATGCAGAAATCACATGATGGAAATGTTACTGCCAGCGAGACTGTTTAATAAAATATCAGAAACAGATTATGAAACATGCAGATAATTAGTATGTTTTAACTGGAGTAGTATGTTAAAAAGGCTTAAAGTGATTTGGTTTTAAAGAATGTAAAAAAAAAATGTAAACACATCAGAGAAATGTGTTCCTGACACTGTTCAGACTGGAAACTCTGTATGTTCTATGTTTGAAATGACTCAATAGAGATGAATGAAGACGTGAGCTGCGTCTTTCTTCCTCTCTCTCTCTATATATACACACACACAATATTTTATATATAAAACTTACTCAAGGACAGATTATTTACTGGCTTGGGTAACTTTATCCTACCAAATCCACTCAATTGCGATCTATCCTAACTGTGTTATTGCTTCACAACTTACACTAAAGTACCAGGGCCACAAGATGGCGCTTAAACACCATGTTACTTAAAATAATGACTATTGTGACCATTTCAGAAATACTGTAAACCCTTTATTTCAGAGAATGTTAACTCAGTAGAGGATCAGAGGGGTGCAGTTGTGTGAGAGACAGCTTTTTCCTTCATTTCTCACCTTAACTGAACTAAAGTGGGCAAAATAATTACATTAGAAAATAATATGCAAAAGCTTGAACAGGCTCAGCAGAGGGACAGGGCCACGGAGGTTAGGAAAAAGGAGAAAAAAAGAGAACTTCAACAATTGACTGCTGGCAAAGGCTGAATTTCAGATCCATAGAACAAGAAGAAACAAGAAGAAACTATTAATTTAGTGGCACTTCAGTGAGGTGAAAAATATTCCAACATCACGGCTCTAATCTCAGACCAGAAATTACCTACTGTCCCAAAAGAAATGAATACTGCTTTCCAGACCTTCTATGCAGAGCTGTATGAATCTGAAATACCATTAGGCAAAGCTAAATGTGAAGCTGTTTTACACATTTTTATTAATTTTATTATGAGACCAATATCAGATTGGCTTCTTTTTTTACTTGGTGCCTCTTCTTTGAGGGGTGAAACGCACTCAAAAACTCTCAAAGCAAAAAACTCAAGCAATAAAGTATGCTGAAATTTTTAGAATCCAGAAGTTTCATGAGCGCTCGGACCAAGATGGCTGCACAGTGCCACCTACAAAATCTTGTACGCAGCTTCTGTCATTGACATAATTTCACGTAAAGACATGGCTTTCAGTGGCAACATGTATCTCCCCCAGACCTACAAAAAATGGGCTACAGCAAAGCGTACGGCATCCGTTTTGTTTCAAAGTTGGCGTTTTCGTGTTTTTGGGGTCATTTCCTGGGAGAGACCATTTTTTTGAGATGATGTCCAGCTCGGACAATATTGACCATACAGTGCTGAAACTGAGTGAAAATATCAGAAACAGCCTTGGGAAGAAACCCTCCAAAAATGGTGAGTTTTTGAGAAACTATGTAGACATAGCAGCCCGTCAAAGTCAAAAGTGCTGATTTATTTATTTTTTTAAAATTGTAACTCCATTGACTTTTTGGCTGATTTCCAGGCAAAAGTGTTGGGATTTCATATATCATGCAAATTTAGGCAGCATAATTAATTAGAATTATTATAATTAACAAAATCGGTCTATAGCGTCCCCTTGAACTTTTCTTTGAGGCAGCTCGGGCCACAGTTTTGGACACAGAATTATGAAACTTCAGCCGATTGTAGAACATGGCCAGACCTACAAAAAAGTCTCTTGGAGCAATGGGCTAAAACAGGAAGTGAGATATTTAAGAATTAATATCACCATTTTGGTGTTTCAGGCTGGTTGAGAAGGGGTCATATTTGAGCAAACTCCTCCTAGGGATTTTATCCAATTGACTTCAAACTTGATAGGTGTTTATAGATCGACTTGCTGTGTAAAGGTTATGCATTTTGATGAAATGGTTTGGGCACAGCAACTCCTCCCATCTAATTAAAACTTGGTGCGTTTGTTCTTAAGGCATTGACTATGAAAAGTTGTCAGAATTATGAATTTTGATGAAACTGTGGGTGTGGCTATTTTGTCAAATCTGACCCTATGAGAAAAAAGTGGTTGCTCCTCCCAGTGACTTCATCTGATTGACTTAAAACTTGATCAACATGTGCACATGGGCCCGTTCAATGCCACTTGCGGCTTCAATTGTCTTTGTCTTCTCACTGTTGATTTGTAATTTTGTGCGTGTTCCTTAAAAATATGCAACCCACATGAATACTAAACCCATTTATCTCATTTAAGTGTCATTACTATGCCCCACCACAGAAGTTAAACATTCACGTTTTATCAATTCAAAGCAATGTCTAATCTTGTTCCAATAAGTCTCTTGCTTATTGCATACAGTAGTATGTGGGATAAGAGGAGCTGCCACACTTCATGCTCCCCCCATTGAATGATTTAGGGGTATAGAATATGTGTCTATAGTGTGTTCTTCCTGTTCGGCTAAAGGGTGCTGCAAGTAAAATAAATACAAAGTTGATTTCAAAAAAGTAAAAAGAAATGACACTCCATCATTACTTTCAGACAGGAAAGTCAGTCAGTCCATTTTAAGATTAAGAGAAATTGCATGTGTCTGCAAGTACAGTCACCAAAACTATCAAACGCTATGATGAAACTGGCTCTCATGAAAACTGTCCCAGGAAAGGAAGACCTTACATTACAGTTACTAGCTTCAGAAACTTCAAATGAACAACTTTCACATGAATGCTTTACAGAGTTCAAGATCAAGAACAGAGTTCAAGATGAACAATAGTTCAGACCTTCATGGTTGAATTACTGCAAAGAAATCACGACTGAGCCAAACAGTGTTTTTGTTAGACTGAGAAAAGGTAGAACGTATCTGCATGTGTGGTTCCCACTGTCTAACATGGAGGAGGAGGTGTGATAGTGTGGGGGTATTTTGTTGATGACACTCTTGATGGTTTAACCTTCCTCTTGTGTTAGGGTCGCCACCGACCCGTTTTAGTTTTTAAATGCTTAAAAGAATCATTTAAACTTTGTTTATGGCATCAAGGCTTCTTGACTTTGTCAGGAACCTTGATTTCAACAAAATTAACCAAAATAATAATAATTCACTACATTATAAAATGCTCTGGTTGAAATTGTGTCATCTATGGTGTTAGGGTTGGTTTCGACCCGGTTATCAAAATAACATTATAAAACAATAATTAGAGACAAAATTGAAATCAAAGTGCACTGTCAGCCAACACACTGACAACCACCTCCTCTCCCAATCATATGAGCTTCAGGGGATGCACCAACCCAACCCAAACACCAACCCAAAGAGGCAAAGCCACAACCCCAGTCAGGCCACCTGAATCTAAAAGAAGGAGGTGTCAGGTCTGCCCAAGCAGTAAAGACAGAAAGACAAATGTAATGTGCTTCCAATGCAAGAAATATCTCTGCAAAGAACACACAAAAAGTGTCACTTTTTGCCACACATGTATCTGAACACACACGCACGCACGCACACACATGCACACACAAGCATGTTCTTACACACAGAGACTTTTACTCTGATTTAGCTTTATAATAGTTTTGGAAGTAGTAATGGATTTCTATTGGTTTGATTGGTTGTTGTTTATTGTTTGAACTTGCAAATCAGTATTTTCTGTTATGACCTGTTCTGTGTTTCAGTGTGTTAATATTAGTGTTCTATTGCTGACAAAAAGATATTTTTTTGCATTTTCTTGAAGAAAATAGAGGTTACTATAGTTATTAATTTTAAAATGAACAAATAAATCAGGCATATTCATTTCAGAGATGTGTTCTATAACCCTCAGTAATATTCAGGTAGCATAAGAACCACATCTGTATTTATATGATTCTCTTGAGGTTAATTTTTCTTCTTTTTTTTTTAAAATTAAAATCAAGAGCTATAATGATTTAAAAAAAGGCCCAAAGACCTACACCAAAAATATTAAACCCAATATTTTGATGGATAAGGAAGCCTAACAAGGTAACCAAGAGATGAGAAAAAAATTGGATGTTAGGTTATTGTTTTTAGTGCATTTCAAAGCTGATTTAAGACACAGGTCGAAACCGACCCGCTAACACCGGGAGTGGTGACAGAAAGCTAACACAGGAGGAAGGTTAAAAAAAGCATCACAGCATTCTGCAGCGATGTGCCATCCCATCGGGTTTATTCTTAGGGGGGCCATCATTTGTTTTTCATCAGTACAATGAGCCCAAACACACCTCCAGGTTAAGTAAGAACAATTTGAGCAAGAAGGAGAGTGATGTAATCACAACTGATGACCTGGCAATCCACAATCACCTGACCAAAACCAAAATGAGATGGTTTGGTTTCTAACAAACATATAACTCCTTCAAGAGTGTTGAAAAACATTTCAGGTGACTCATGAGTCTGACAGAGAATGAAGAGTGTGGAGAGCTGTCATCAAAGCAAAAGGTGTCTACTTTGGAGAATGTAAAATAATAATTTGGTTTGTATCCATCCATTATCCTGTTCTGGGTGACAGGAGGCACAGGAAGACAATCCCAGCATTCATCATTAAATGATATAAGTTGTAGACAGACATTTTCAGGACATGTAATGCTACCACTTCACCTGTTTCCTCTTTGGGTGGTGGGAATAAGTTGGAACTGGAGGAAACCTGCCATAGAAACTCTTTACACAAATATACCAGAAAACAAGTCTGAACGCAGGACTTTGTTGCTATGAGATGTTGCTTTGCGACAAGCCACCATGTCACTCTCATGTGAATGTGTTATTGTTATGGAATTTTCTATTCTTAGGTTACACAAGATCACGTATGGGCCTTGAGGTCCTCTGCAGTATTAGTTGTTTGGTTAGTTGCTTTGGTTGAGAATAGTAGGTGCCAGTCTATCAACACTGTGGGGACCAGAGTCGAAGAATCTGGTGCTGCATGCTTAGACATCGTAATTGAGTTGGGCAGATTGTGAGACCGACTCAGGCACTTCTGATGCTTTATGAGAGTGTCTCTCATTCTCCTTGATCAAGCGTCAATAAATAATACAGCATAAGACATCAGAGGCTCCTGAACACTTTCTTCCTTCCTGACTTCACCACTGACCTTTGACTTCAGCAATTTCTCCACAATAGTTATGATAAATTTGTGAAAATGTCATAATCTCTCTCTAAACATCTGAGACCACTCTACCATTGCAATCACACTGAACTGTGAAACTGAAATAGTACTTGTCTTATTGATGGACTTTGCCAACCATTGTTTTATGTAGTGCAGAAGCATGTAGGACTGAGCTTGATAACCATCATTGGAAAAACAATGAACATGTCAATGTCATTTTGTGTGTAGTTATAACTTACATTCTTACCAATATTAACATTTACCAGAAAAACCAGGAACAGAAACTTCCACGTAGTCCTCTTTATGCTTCATTGTTAACTTCATCTGACAGACCAACATATGTAGAGAGACTGAAGAAGCTGCTCTGATGGAGCCAGAGGAACAGATTTATGTCAACATTGAGGAGCTGCGTGACTACAGGGCTAAACACCAAAGACCAAGAGAAACTAGTAAGACATTTTGATAACTGATTCTTAATTTTAAAATTGATTATGTAATACTACCAAAGATTCTCTAGTTCCATGAAGATTTAATGTGGATCGTCTTTGCCTTATCTGACCGTAAACTGAAGATGTTTCTGTATTGTTTGGATTGTTTATCATTCATTGTAATTGTACAATATGTTTGTGTTGATTGTTCTGTACATGTGTCATCCATTGCACGTCTGTCCGTCCTGGGAGAGGGATCCCTCCTCTGTGGCTCTTCCTGAGGTTTCTTCCACATTTTTTCCCTGTTAAAAGGTTTTTTTTGTTTTTCCTCACTGGAACCGAGGGTCTAAGGACAGAGGGTGTCACTCCCTGTACAGATTGTAAAGCCCTCTGAGGCAAAATGTGAAAAATGTTGTGACTTTGGGCTATACAAATTTGATTTGATTTGATTGTTGACAAAACAAATAATTTCAAGGGTTTTTTTTGGTTACTTGAGAGACTTTTTGAGAGAATAAAAAAAAACTATACTAAAAAATACCAGGAACTGAAAGTAGACACACCATGCAGAAACTAAAACCATAGTTCATTTTTAGCCTTGACCCATACATACAAATGTGATCTCTGTCTGTGTGTGTGTGTGTGTGTGTGTGTGTGTGTGTGTGTGTGTTCATCCCTCTGGGCATCAATCTTTGTGGGTGTTCCCTAAATGGAATGTTAGGATTTTGTAACAGTGTATGCTAAGATGTTTACACTCTGCACTCCACTGGAAATTCACAGAATATTTTTAACTCAATGTGCCTCGGTTCAGTGGCAGTTTTCTGTATTAAAAATATTATGTTTTGTGGTGCTGTCATTGATCATATACAATATAACAATCATATACAATACAGCAAGTTGTCACAATCACTGTGTTGTGATAATTTCTCATTTAAATCAGACGTGTGATCTGTATTTGCTGTATTATAATCTATCTATCATTGGAAAATGAATACTGACAATACACTACTAACAAATGCTGAGGTCAAATAATCAGAGCTGATGTATAACCTACAGATTCAAACGTAGAATGGATGATTTTATACGACTTGCACATCTTTTACTAATGACTTTCCTTCCTTTCCCCCCTTATGTTCTACGACACATTTTTATGAATGTAGTTAAGTACTCAGGTTTAAGATAAGATAAGTCAAGATGAAATAAAATAAAATTGCTACAAGTCACGCTGGTTGGAATGAAGGACCTGTGGTACTGTAGCTCTCCTTCTTACATGGTGGGAGTAGCAGTCTGTTGCTGAAGGAGCTGCTTAAGGCCTGCACAGTCTCATGCAGGAGGTCATCATGCAGGAGTTGTCCATGATGGATGTCAGCTTTGCTAACAGTCTTCTCTCTCCCACTTCCTCTATGGAGTCCACAGGGCAGTGTAGGACAGAGCTGGACCTCTTAACCAGTTTGTAGTTCCTGCACACTCCAAAGGACCTCAGTCTCCTCAGTATGTGGAGGCAACTTTGACCCTTCTTGAACAGGACGTCTGTATTGTCAGACCAGTCCAGTTTATTGTTGAGGTGAGCACCCAGATATCTGTATCCTCCCGCCAATTCAATATCCACTCCTTGGATGTTCAATGGTGTGGTCTGAGATGTCATCGGCCACCAAGTTGATCACCATCTCCTTCATCTTGCTGGCGTTGAGATCACCAGTTGACAAAGTCTGTGATGACCCCCCGTACTCTTGCTCATTTCCTTCTGATACATGTCCAATGATAGCAGCATCATCAGAGAACTTCTGTATGACAGCTGTCAGTGTTGTGTCTGAAGGCCAACATGTACAGACTGACGAAAAGGAGAGAGCACTGTACTGCAAACCACCACATCAGACAACCAGTCATGAAGCCTCACAGTCGACTGTTGGTGAGGTAGTTGACATAGTTGCTAGTCCATGCAGCCAGGTGGCAGTCAACTCCAGTCTCTTCTAGTTTCCTGTGTACAGTAGGTACACCATACTAGAGTTGGGCCTTGTGACCACTGATAATTCTTGTAATTGTGATAGAAGGATAATTGAATAACTGTACAATTGTTATATTATTTCTCAACCGGAAGTCAATGGTGCATTACAGTCATGTGTAAGCTCACTATATGTACACTGTTCATCTGCAGAAACCAAGCCCGTGAGAACAGATGCTGTGGCAAGAGAAGAAACCGAAACCTGGTCGCTTTTGAAAGTGGCTGCATTTTGTCTGGCTCTGCTGTGTTTCCTCTTGCTGACCACAGTCATAGGAGTCGGTGTACTATGTGAGTATTCAGACAGAGAAAATGTGAAGACGATAATGGAAAGAGGAAGAAGAAAGTTGAGCTTGCGGTGATGAACCTGTCTTCTGTTTTTTTTCTCTCTTCTCAGATGACAAGGACTTTAACCAGCTGTCCAGAGACCTGTCAAATCAAACAGCAGAGAAAGACCAGCTCCTGGTCAGATATCAGAACCTGACTAAGAAAACTGGTGAGGTTTCACCTCATACAGATGAACTGTGTGCCAAATACTATCGAGGATATGAGATGAGATCTTACTGATTGACAAATTCATAGCAGGCACAAATATTATCTATATGTAGGCCAATATGTCAGTCCAGAACTTTTGTCTAGACTGAAATATCCCAAAAACTAAATGGTCATCAGTGAAATGTGGCCTTTCCTCCACCATGAGGTTAATTTTTGTGTTTTGCATTTTGTGTGACTCAAAACAAACATGTCTCAACAACTATTTTCAAGATGAATTGGAATTACTTCTGTGATTCCTTAACTTTTCATCTAGAGCCAGGTTCACTTCACTTTGTCCAGTACTTTGATTTATGATAAGATGTTATGATAAACTAAGATGCATGGCTTCATTTCTGGTCACTAAGGGTAAAATACTGTGAGGTACATTTGAGGCATTAATAATAATTACTCTATAACTTTAGGAATGCACTTGGAATATTATTGCAGTGCAGTTTTATGATTCAATTACATTACTTCAGTCACAGTAGGTCACCAAACTAGTGTGTAATGCCACAGCAATCCCTGTACTTCTGTTACCCTAAAGGTCCCCTATGAGTTCTATGCAGCAAAATACCAGCACATACCCTGGAGGATACAAATCCCTGTCTGAAACTGTAGGGGGTGTTTGGTCAGTTACTATACTGTAGTGTAAACAAAAGCAATGTATGAATCTGGATACAATATGTAAGACAGTCACTGCACATTTTTCACAATACAGTAAAATGAAAAGGCAAAGGCAATCTAGACCAATATTTCTGAATGCAAAACTAGTTTCTGTAGAGTTCTGCCTGGATAACATTTTTGTTCAGGCCATTTGAAGTTGGTGTATTGTAATAGAAGTCCATCATAGGTGGCCTTTTCCCAGGAGCTTTACTGCAGTTTCATTAATTTATGACATTAGTAGTTGACCAATTCTTTAAACAAGCTTATTTGGGCCTGCTACATGCATGATGTGACCAGTGTGTGTGTCCTCAGGAACATGCCCTGATGGATGGAGGCAGTTTGGTTGCAGTTGCTACTTCTTGTCTACAACAACAAACACGTGGTCCAGCAGTAGACAGGCATGTTTGATGCAAGGAGCAGATCTGGTGATCATTGACAGCAAACGAGAGATGGTAAGGTTATAAGTGTGTTATAGAAGCATGTGTGTTTGAACATGAAGTGATAGAACGACATTTTCCCCTCTAAGGTGTTTCTGAATAGGCTGAAGGCTCATTGGAAGTTTTGGATGGGTTTAAGTAATTCACCTATCCGAAGTAAGTGGGAATGGACTGACGGAAGATCACTTGGGACAGCGTAAGTGTTAAAAGATAATTCCAACCAACCAACTCAAAGAGCATGAGCAGAACCTCTCCTGCTGTGTCTCAAATCACATACTTCTATACTTACACTTGTTGTTCTGAGTTATGGCAAAATATAGTGTACAGTATGTACAAATGTAAGTTGTACATATGTTTTTTTATCTATGTGTTGACAGCCAAATGTTAGAACTCTGCCCCGTTGCAGTTGGGTGGAGAAGAATCAGCAGTAAAATGTTCATTGATCATAATTTAAAATCAGAAATAAGACACTTCCCTGCTAAAATATGCACACTACACCAGGAAGTACATACTGTACACAGTCTACTACATAGACATGTACTGACAGAAGTGTCTGAAGTGAAACACAGTAAAAGTAATAGCAACAGCATAAACTGATTCATGCATGTCTCTTGGCCCCTACATCAGTGAATCAAAACAGCCATAAAATAATTTTATGCATAAAAAAACAAATCATACGATCTGACATATTTTTGTATATGTATATGATACATTTTCTGTTGATTAACTTTCTCTCTCTCTCTCTCTGGAATTTGAATTACTTTCTTTTCTAGGTACTGGCAACATGGACATCCATCATTTAGGTTGACCTCCGTCAGGACTCAGTACTGTGCAGCTTTTAACAGCTTTAATGCTGAAGTCTCTGAGCGGATGATTAAGTCATGGAGTAGTGAGTCTGGTGCTCAGTATCTACAGTGGGTTTGTGAGAAACAAGCTGAAATGTCCCCTCTGCCCTGGTAAATTGTCAATTTTAAGAAGTTCTATTACATTTAAGAGAGAGAACATATCCAATGGTGGATTTAGATTTTTTTAGATGATGAAGTATGTTCATCTGTAAGAGCATGTATAATAATGTAAAAGATGTTGAACAATAAAAAAAATATTTTGAGAAACTTCAATGCACATTAAGACAGCTGTTTGAGTAGAAGTTGTTGGGTGTGATTTCATCCATATGAGCAGTACAGCACGCTTGGATTTATGGGTGGATGCTGTCACAGGTGGCTTGTCTGAGCAACCAGGCTTCATGAAGCCCAGCCACAATCTACACCTTTGCCCATTTTTGGATTAGTAGCTACACTGTACCTCAACAACTATCACTTTTTACAGACATTCATGTTTCACAGAGGACAAATCCCTCTTGACTTTTCCTGTAACACAATAATATTTTTGGTTCAGAGTGAAAGACCTCAAGAAATACTTTTATATCTATTGTAATGGAATTTGCCATAGAAATTTAAGGTCCCAAGAAGTTCTTAGATTATTTATATTGACCTTGGTGATTCATCTATTACAATCATCAGGTCACAGTTTTCACTTACCAGTGAAATATCTCAGTATCTACTGCATGGGTTGGGACAGATATCCCTGGGGCCAAGACGATCCTGTGTCCTACTGAAGTAGGACACAGGATAGAGCTGTCTCTCTATCTATCTTTCTCTAATATGCAGTATTTCTATAGCTTAAATGATTAAATTGTACAACACTATAATTACAATGCTACTAATGCAGCTATAATTCAGTGGATGGTTTAACTGGAAACTGAAATGACCCTGAGTGTAATTTCCTGTTATTGAAGTTCTGCTGCTGGTGTTATTCACACCCTTCCTGTGTTCCGTGACTGGACATGTTTATCCTCATGCTTTCCGCTTCCCGTTTGCAGTAGCTATGGAAAATTTTAAATGCTGTGTGAACAACACACAATTTGTGCTGACAGATGAAGAAAAACCCCAACCCCTAAAAACTAAAAATCTATTTTAATTAATAATGATGCAGTATGATGCCTTTGACACAGTTAACCATCACATCCTCCTACCTGACAGGGTGCTCATTCAGTGTATCCTGGCTTTGATAGTTGTCCATTTCGCATCATCTCACCACAGGGGTGCCTACTACTATTTGCTATCTACACCACCTCCCTGGATCCGATTATCTGCTCACATGGCTTTTCCTATCACTGCTATGCAGATGACACTCAGCTCTATCTGTCATTTCCTCCTGAGGACCCCTTAGTCTCTGCATGGGTCTGATTGCCTCTCAGACATCGCCATATGGATGAAGGCACATCACCTCCAGCTGAACCTCTCAAAAACTGAACTGCTGGCCCCTCCAACCAAACCTACTATACACTACAACATCAACATCAAAACTGACTCCCTGTGTCTTGCCCCCACCAGAGTGGTGAAAAACTTAGGGGTTATGATTGATGACTATCTAACTTTTTCCAATCATGTTGCCTCACAAAGGTTTTTCGTCAAAGTTTTTTCCTCACTGGAACCGAGGGTCTAAGGACAGAGGGTGTCACTCCCTGCACAGATTGTAAAGCCCTCTGAGGCTAAATGTGTTTTGTGAATTTGGGCTATACAAATAAAATTTGATTTGATTTGATGTGATTTAAGGCCCCCGCTGACGGGCCTGCCAGCCTGCACAGTGAAACCCCTTCAGATGATCCAGAACACGGCGGCATGCCTGGTCTACAACCAACCCAAAAGGTCACATGTCAACCCGCTGCTCATCAGGTTCCAGGCTCCTGGCTACCTGTAGCAGCCTGCATTAAATTCACATCGCTAATGCTCACAAGCATGGTTTAAAAACAATCTTGTGCAAACAGTATTGACCTACATGCAGCTAGGCAACCCATTGTCACCTGTCTCTCCTCCTCCTTCCTGCTCCTAAACCCTTTGTTTACTGTACAGAACAGCATCTGTTGCATTGCCCTTCAGACTATCAAACAATTGAAGCAGAAGATCAGAGCCAGCCCTCTGCCTTTAGTGGCCCTAAGCAAGATTTCATTTGTGAATCCAAAACATTCTTAGTGCAGTCAATACATTGCATGCACTGCTAATAACCGAATGAACATGCACACACCGACAAGAGAGATGGGCAAATCAATAAACATCAAAACTCTGACTTTCTCTGATGGCTGTAAAACATTGTGTGAACAGTAAACACAAATTGTTCAACAATCATAGACTGGTGCAGAACCAGTTTGTCATTTGTCACATACAGGTATGTTATAATGCAAGATTTCAGCTTTATTGTGAAGCATTATAAAGTTTCAGGGTTCCTGTAACCATAGTAACTCACGGTGCCAGGGGAGAGGGGGTGAAGCTGAATGAAGCCGTTTACAGATATACTCCGGACATTCCAGACTGGGGTCATTACAGCAAAGAGACAGACAAGCAGCACTGTGCAGTGAGTTCTTCAAACCACCATGAGACAAATCTGAATCACTGAATGGACCTGTGGCATGAGAGCATGTGAAAAGGGTTTAATGCACGAGTTTTAAGGTTATTGCGTGATATGTTGGTTATGGTTAATTAATTGTGTTAATTATGTAGGAGCGGGGGTTGAACACAGAGGAACACAAACACCAAAACGCAGCTGCAGGCAAACACAAACAAAACAACTCAACAACTTCAATGCAGAACCAGGAACTGCTGGAGGGGCTGCTGGTGTCATCTAGGCTGTTAACGGAGGAGCTGGAGTTGACTGGACTGCTAACAGAAGAGCAGGAGCTGTACTATAAAGCACTTTGAGTGGTTGGTAAATGAAAAAGGGGCTAGTCCATTTAGCATTTATATAGAATGAACATAGCACAAAGACAAAGCAGGCCACATTGTGAAAATATTTACTTAGAACAGTGATTAAGCTGGGTGTAGTATGCAGCCATATACTTTGCAAGCTGTGACATATCATCTACAAGAATGTGGTCCTTGATAAGCTCAGTCCACTCCTCCACTCCTACAGTACAGAGACAGAATGTCTGATTACACAGTTTTTCTTCGAATCACAGACCGTAACGTTGAAATGTGTGGATGTCCAGTGCACATAGTATATACCATAAACTTGAAGAACTTGATATTTTCTCCTATGTCTGGAGTCACTCAGTAGTTCATGCTTGTGGGTATGTTTGGTCGTAAACATGATCAGCAGTGTTTGAATCGACCATGCGATGAGCCTCCAGTTTATCATAGACTGTTGTTAGATTGGAGCGGTCAACAGGTCCTGATGAATCTGGTAAATGTCCTCCCTGGAGAAACAAAAAGAAAGGAACACTCAGACATCTCATCTGTCGGGACCTGGCTCCAGACGAGGAATGTAGCAAGATACTATTAAGACTTTAACTGGATGTAAGACTCCTTCTGCAGAAACTGTGCAGTGATTTTCTTGTAGAGTTGTCCACGTTTCTACCTCTTTAGATTGTTATTCATTATTTTGGAGTATAACTAAACAAAGTTTCTTCTGTTTACATATTGTCATGCAGCCAAGTTCAAGTGAACAAGATTAAGATACATTAGCTAAGAGATGTTTTGCCAGCAGACAGGATGAATTTACTTTGTGGGAGTGACTGAGCAAACATAGGGGTTATAGCAACAGGTTCATCATTACTGTTAAACATGACCAACTAGGTGAGGCTTTATGTCAATAGATACTGTCATAGATACCAACCTGACTGGGTCTGTTTCCCACTCTATTTATCTCAGTATACTGCACCTCCTGTTCGCTGTTCACTGAATCTGCAAGGATACAAGAGTTAGAGACACAACATTAAGACTTAACTTAACTTAACTCCAAAGCCATGGTGACAAAATACATCACAGTAACAAAAAACATTGACACAAATATTGACATGAAAGACAAAAAGAATAAATGATAGCAACAAGCAGGGCAGTGTTTAGCTCAGTTGGTAGAGCAGCTGCCCCATGTACAAAGGCTCAGTCCTTGCTGCAGCGGCCCAGGGTTTGAATCCAACCTGTGGCTCTTTGCTGCATGTCATTCCCCCTACCTTTCTCCCCATTCCTGTCACTCTTCAGCTGTCTCTATACAACAAAACTTGAAAAAGGCAAAAAAACAAAAAAAACAAAACCTAAATAACCCATGTTCTAATGACCCAAGAGGATTTCTCTACCTGTATGTATGGAATCAGCAATTCAGCTGCATGTGGTGAAATTGGCTAATACCTAAAAAGTTTAACAAAAAATTTTAACATAAACAAGCAGTCAAGATGAAGAACCCGGAGTTCATAGCCAGAGTAATACTGTGGGCATTTATGTAGTAATCCTATATACAGGCATATGTTATGTTATGTTGTTATGTTATGTTACGTTATCTTGACCGTTGTACTCCACCAATGAGCGATGCCTGGCTCTTCAGAGAGCTCCTCCCCATTCATTTTGGTTAACATTAGTTATATTTTTAATTAATCTTTTCTGTTTTAATTAAGCATACTTTGTGGATGAGTTGTCACTGTTAAACATGTTTAGCTCTTATCTTTATTATGTATATTTAACAGACAAACTAAACACTGGCTCTACATAGGGCCTTTCAAATTTTTATGAGTTCCACAGCTACAGTAGTTTTTTCGTTCAAGACGAGCAGTTTGCAATCCACAACTACGCCACTAGATGTCACTAAATCTGATTCTTTAAATCCACTAGTTTTTATCTCCAGACTACTTCAGAATTAAACACGAGTTCATCTGACTTGATGTCATTTTGATTTGAAATGATTAATTAAAAGAAACATCATCAGCATAATGTTAGACTCTCCAGCATGTAATGTTTCATATCTTTGTACTGACTGTTGGTAAAATGGCTCCAACAGCAGTAGAGACAACTCAAAGCTGATTCTTTGAACAATCACAAGCTGTAACCATTGTCTAACTTCTTATGAAAGATCACAATGCATTCCAATAGTCTAGACAATGAAATAAGGAAACAATGGATGATTTATTTGTATAGATGGAAATGAGCTCCGCAGATTAATCTTGTGGAGGTGACTCAAGAGAGCAGCACGAGGGGTCCAGCTGAATAGTCAATTTTGCTCATGACGGTTCCTAACTGAGTGAAATGAACTGGAAGTATTAACATAGCCACCATGATAACAGCTGTGCAAAGTCTGTTAAGGAAAGGAGCTTCAATGCTTCCTTTATTATCTCCTTTAGCATAGGATGATGAACCTACCATTGCTGATTTATCATATATCTTTGCCATAACTAATAAGTCAATATGAGTGGACAGGGGGTGAGCGACCATACCAGCGTAACAAACAATTCACGTTACTTCTGTGGCAGGTGGACAATATTTATTATTTGAAGTCTGACGTTGATGATGGAGTCACATTTTTCACCATGCTTATATTTCCTGAATTCAACAACGCGGTCAGATGGTTTTTAATCTTTCAAAGTAGGTGCTGAGAACTTTTTCTACACCTTTAGAAATCAAACGACATGTAACATATACATCACATACATATACAGTGGATACTGGGTGACTCAAGTCCATGTCTCTATAGCAATTATCTATATCACATGGTCCTTTTAGCTTAAGGTAAGTGACGATAGTGCTAATAAAAACCATTCAATAGCATCCTGTGAAGAAAAGATACACATGATACACACCTTGTCTGTGTGCACATAGGTGTGTGTGTGCTTGCCGAATTCAAGTAAAGCATTCTCGGTGTATGTGATCACTATACTGAAACTTGAAGCTTGAGTCCCCAAGCTAAAAGTACAACAGTCATCACTGTTACAGAGTTACAGTCACGTTGGAATTGGGGGAGTACCGCAACGACAAATGACTTTACAGTGTAATGCCAAGGGGGTGAAAAGAAGAAGTTCTCTGTTCCCACATCATTATCTCACATTTACCACATCCTCTGATCAATAAACTGTGTTCACACTGAGTGTGTGTTCACACAGCCACCTCATTTATTTCAGTGAAGCCACTCATTTGAACTAATCAGTGCTGATTTGGATCACATCCTGAAAACTGTGTGTGACACATCGTTGAAGGAAAACTATGACTGTATGTAATTACTTGAATATGAACGTTAACGTAAAATATCTTTCATTCAATCAGCAGGAGCTTCCTGTATGGTAAATATTAGTGTGACTTCCTGAGCTGATTCTAGGAAGGCAGGAAGGTGTGCTGTGGCTAAGCGCTCTTTTTATTTTAATGACAGCAATAGTTGTTTGTTCAAACGCCTGACATGACGTCTATTTGTGTTTACTGGACAAAGACACTTAGTGAAATATAGAAGTCTTCTGTCTCATGAGAAAGGTGAATGTAATGGGACGTTGCAGCACCATAAATCCAACACAAATCCAACGTGTCAGACTTTGACTTTGGCTGCTGTTTGCATCCTGTTTCCTACGTGACTAAATCTTTCCTGTTTAACCAAGCAGTTCTTCAAACGGTGATGTGAGGCCATAACTTTAACCAAGTTGTTTCTGTATTTCTTGTGACCCAGCATCACCACTTGCATGTGCTTGGCTTGTGATCACGGCCTGTTTATCAAACAAGTGAAGCAATTCATGTTTAGCCTGATTTTCCTGTTTTGGCTGAATAAAGAGAGGTCCAGAGATCAAATTACTCAGGACTTCACAAAAAGCAACGACAGGGTGAACGTCTGAAAGAAATCACTTGGATTAGTAGTGCTTGCTGTGTTGTGCAGTTCTTCGATGACCACGTGAACACAGTTTGTCTCTCACATTTAAATTTACAACCCCAGAATTTACAACGGCAGTCAAATATGGAAAGTCCCATGTTTTCCCTGATCAGGCCGTGGGGCTGAGCAGCTTGTATGACAAGAACAGATCAGACACAACGCAACGTATAAAGGTATGAAGAGTATCAGTGTCATTTGTTGTATTAATTCCCAGAAGTGCTGTAAGATGATACAGGCTGAGGTGATGAAAAATCATTCCCACAACCTGAACACTGAACTCTGAACTTCCACTGCTCTACATGGAGTTGTTTCCAGCTCATTCAAAGCAGATTACACAAACAAGAGCCACCCTGACTGAAACACAGACTAATTATGTAATAAACTCAGTGTTTGAATCTGTGTCGAATATCTTCAACACTTGAAATGAAGCATTTTAGGGGATTATCAAACTCTTAAACAAAATCATATTATATATTTATCATATTATATATTTAATTAAGGACAAATATCTCTAATCAAGCAATGAGATTTAAAAAAAAACAACAACAATACCTGCCTTGTGTGCTTGTTTCTTTTTTGTTACAATACTTCTGCTTGATGATGGCAGCAACACATATGATGATTACAACAAACACGACGGGGATTATATACCAGACCATGTCTGTAAAACAAAACAGGAAATGTTAACAAAATAAGAGCCTTTAAAATATGAAGATTTTATTTTTAACATCAGACTTACATAGACGTTTGTCAGCGTTGCCGTCATTGCCTGTGCTGGTTTGTTCACCACAGGATGTCTTAACATTGACTGTGACAGTCTTTTCTTCAGCAGGGTTTGCAGCCACACATCTGTAAGAGGAGCTGAAATCCTGTACAGTGAGAGACAGAGAGAGAGCGGAGCTGTTCTGGATCACTATCTCCTCGTCTTTGTACCACGACAGTGTCAGCAGCTCTCCAGCTTTCTCCACAGAACACAGCAGGGTGCAGCTCTCAGTGCTCACATTGACTGCAGGAGTTGGGACAGACTCTGGAGAGGAGAATGATGGAGATGAAACACTTCTGATTTCGGTTCATAAATGTTAGTGACTTTCTTTTCATGTTCCTCCCAGTTAAAGTCAACATGATCGGGCATTGGTGCTATAAAACTGGTAGAGTGACATTGACAATGTACACACAGCAACATGAAGGTGTGTTATCAGACAGAGAGGAAGAGTTTTTCGTTTCACAATTTTTTCTGACAGACTTTTGTTGGTGAAGACCCACTGAGTATGACACACATATGATCTCTACTGCTTCACAAGGCATTATGGGATTCTAGGTTATGAAGTTGAACATTTTTTACAAATTGTGGTAAAATACACAGAAACATAAACAACATGTCTGACTAGTGATGGACGATATTGTGTGCACAATACTGAACATTCATCTCAGTGTTATCATGATGCAAATGTGTAATCTGTCACACAATGTGGACACCAAAACACAGGTTTAGTTTTGAGTTAGACCAGCTTGGAGGAGGTGTACATTAAGAGTCACGTCTTTTCTCTTTGTTGTAACTAAACATGCTGCAACCACTTTTTAAAATACATTATACATGCTGCATTCAAGTAAACCATGTTCGAACTCACTGAACTAATCAACACTGATTACATACACTGAAAAACTCATGTTTATACAATGTGATGTGTCTCTATATGAGGCTGCTGTGTTGATCTTTACACTCTGACAGAGTCAGATCAGGACGTAACATTCTGTATCTGGACTAAAAGACTCAAATCATTGTTGTCTGTTACATTTTTTTCTTTTTTCGTCAGCAATTAAAACATTGATCAAGTTAATGCAAAGTGATTCAAAAGTTTATTACATTCTAATAATGAATAAGCGTCAAGGTCATTATATTGTCTGACATTCTGTCTCTGTTAGTTTAAAGATTTAGATTTTTTGTTGTTTCTGCTGATGAGTCTGCGTATCTTCTCTGTTTCACAAATCTGTTTCCTGCTTTAACTTTCATGGTTTCCATTTCATGATCTCTGTAAGCAGCAGCGGGAGCACTGATTGGTCAGTGGTTTTGCATTTGTAAGGATCTGACCAATCAGAGTTCCTGTTTCCTCTCTGTGGGTTTAAAGTGTTCATGTGATGGAGACTGTGAATGTTAAACAGGAAACAAAATAACTGTGATAGAATATGAGAGGATGTACAGTCTCATGTTGAGCAACCCGCTTAGACAGCCCACCTCTAGACTAAGTGTCAAAATGTCATGTCAGTGTAAATGGGCTGAACAGGATGTCCTGAAACAAAGATATGATGAGTCATCAGAGGTGTAAAAGGGTCCCACACAGGTCTGCCATGGGGTCTTCATGTGAAAGGCATGTTACCAGCTAAGAGCATCCAGAATGTTCATATGACAAAACTATTTTATCAAAGTTTGTACATTCTGTACATCAGTTTGTCTCTGTTTCTGACACTAAATGGATCTGGAGATTGATTGAGTCACACAGCACTCCTGAAACCAAAATTTAAATCCAATATTTCTCCACAGACTGAGCTGATCAGTTTGATCTCTTCCCTGGCTGTACATGAACTCTACTGTTCTGGTGGTGACACTGACTGTTGCAGTTCAAAGTGGATTCTGTCACCCAGAAACATTTATAATAATTCTGCACAGACGGTGAACACCTGTGAGGAAACACCTCTGAAGATACATATCACTGGTAAAAATAAATAAATAAAAATAAATAAATTAATTAATTAATTTAAAAAGACAAGATCTACATGAAATAAAAGTTTTGATTTTGACTTTAAGAAAATGGCACCAAATCATAGTGAAATATATAGACTGCTGAGGTCACAAATGGGGACAGGATGTTGGTACTGGTAAAAGAAATGTAACTTACCATACACTGTGAGTTTATAAGATGTAGTAAAAACTTTTCCTTTTTTAGAATCAACGGTATAAGTCCCAGAGTCGTTCCTCTGCAGTCCTGTGATTGTGAATTGTCCAGTGTTTTTGTCCCAGAGAAGTTTGTCTCTGTAAATGTCTTCATATGTCTGGACTCTCCTCTCATTCACCATAGCGATAGTCTTTGTTCTAAAGTTGAGAAATCCATGCTCCTCCACAGGGTCAGGTAGAGTGATGGATCCTCCCTCAGTGCCTGTCAGGTTCCTCTCTTGCACAGTGTCAGATGAGATCATCACTGTCAAATATACAGACAATTCAATGACATTTCAGAGACAGTTCAATGTGGAGCTGATTCACTGACAGTGACTGGTAACCAGAATAACTCTAACAGCTTTATTAAATACTGTATATTTCTCTCTATAATGCTTTAAGTGATTCTCTCTGCTGTCACATTTTTCATAATTAAATTCTACATGACATTAATGGCGGGGATCCATAACTGCTCCTGATTATTACATGTAAAACATGTAAAAGAGCAAATTATAATAACAAGACTGATTTCACAGGACAACTAAAACAAAAACTTAATAATACAACTTATACTTATAATACATACATTCAACATAAACATGTTATTATATATAAAACATGTTTATAAACATGACTCCAAAAGAGATCCAAGTTCACCATATGAACTTAAAGGTACCACCATGAGTAATAATTAATACAGTAATAATGCGTTGCAGGTTTATGTTTGGGCTGGTCAGAGATGTTGATTCTTCTAGTCTCTGTGGCAATTTTCCTGTGAGTAGCAGATGTTACCATGTGTTCAACTGGCACTGACTTTGTCTAATATTTCTACTTTATAGGTTGTTATTTTCCTTGTACATTCACATAGTCAAACAAATTCATACAAATAGCCTGTCTTGTAGTCTTAGTCTCTGGGTACATTCAAATAGTCAAACAAATTACCTCCAATGTCCTTTCCTCACAACTTTTACTTGACCTCAATAGAAAAGGTCACAAGGTCAAGGAAATATGTGAAGGTGAATTCATAAGGAGTTAGGAGAAGACGACTGACTGTACTTACACTAGACTATGTCATTATGTGATGGCAGATGTTATTGATGTGATCTGTGGTAAAACTACAAAGAAGATAGACAGATGATGGACTACAAAACACACTGAGATACTTATCCCTGTATGCTCTTACAGTCTTTATAATGAAGAATATATAATCGTGGACAACAAAATAAAAATATGACTTCATTATTAACATCAGAATTAGGGTTGCACATCTCTCTGTGATAAACGATTCGACATGCATCTGGATGCACAGGTTACGATTCGATTCAAAAACGATATCCTTTTATTACATACTGATTTGATATGAATTGATACAGTGTAAGAACCATGTGATTTGATTCTACAGTTAATATTTGTTGAAGATATTTTATAAAATAAAGAAGCCAATTTTATGAAAGTGACATCTTACAGGACAGTACAATATTTTCTTTTCACATATCAAGACCACATATCCCCAAGCATTGCTGCTTTATGGCACTGGCAAAAATAACATTTAAAAAAAGAACAACAACAAAATCACGTCAGTGTATTTATTTTGAGACAATCCAGTGGATTTTCAAAATAAAATACCCTGTGCAAACTGCTGCTGGTGAAAACAGACAAAAGCAAAACTAATTAACTATGTAGCATATTTGCAGACATAGAAGCATGTTTAGAAGAATATACACTGGGAAAATGTCCAAATCTGAGCCAGTAAACAAAGTCTGGTGGGCTAAACACTTCTGAAACGCTCCTGGTGGGTTTGAAGTCATGTGCAGGCAAAAACCAAACCAAACATGCCACGCTCACACAACATGCTGCGAACGGGCCTGGTGGATTTTCCCAAAATTGTGTGTAGCCACCAACCAATTCCAAGTCTCACGATACCTGATCCATGACTCTACATCCGATTCATCTAGGAATTGATGGATAGTTTGTATCGATGGAGGAGGCTGCTACCGACACAGCTGTACCTCTCACAAACCGAATATCACATCGGTTTATCGTTCATAACCCTAGTCAGAATTCAAATAACACAGCAGCATTGTCCACCTGTTACTAACGCTCACACTCCTGTCCACTGATGATCTGCAGAGCACACACTAAATGTCACATTCATGTTATATATTTATTTGAATGGTCAGTATAACTTATAGCCTATTAACATTTTACATCAACTTTTTCACTCATAATGTTTTTCACTCCAACAGAGAGCAAACTTGAACACCTCTGTGTGTCAAAGCAACTCCACAAAACTGAACTAATGCAGAGCAAGCATGAAGTATTTTAAATGAATTGAGCAAAACAGACTATTCAAGAGGTCTTTGTTTCTTTGTGTCTTTGTCAAGTTGTGCTGTGTCTCTGGACCAGAACTGTTGACTGTGTTTTTCCTGGATCCTGCGTTCTGTTCCTCTGTCCAGTTTCCTGAGTTCATTGGCCTTTTGTTGGACTTCTTAATTATTCTTGGACTAAGTTTGTTTCTGCCTTTTTTGTCATTAAAGTTACTTTTGTTCTCTTCATCCTCAGTCTGCATTGAGTCCGCTCCTTGAACTCAAGCATGACATAACCTCATAAAACTGGCATCAGAAGTATTCATACTCTTACACACTGAGATCCTTCCTGTTGGCCTGGCTTGGATTATTTCTGTCTACCACACTTGCTCATGCTTTGCCCTCAAGCTTTACTCTTTAAATAAAGCTTAGTCATTATGGAAGCAATAAAGATATTTTCTTTCATGTCCTGCCTTTAACCTATTGTAATTAAAGTTTAAGACATTAACTCTACTATGCCTAGGGTCCATAAAAATTCTGACAATGGCCAACGATCTTTCTCCACACATTCCTCAAACCAGTCCTCAGATGCTGTTCTTATAGATGTGCCTGT
The DNA here is from genome assembly GCA_023373845.1 of Nibea coibor. NCBI lineage: Eukaryota > Metazoa > Chordata > Actinopteri > Sciaenidae > Nibea > Nibea coibor. The sequence continues at coordinate 25,775,063 of CM041719.1, read as the reverse complement.
AGTTCAGATAATTCTGTTTCAAACCAACATTACTGCAACATTCTTGCTATGTGCGGACTATGCAGTTGCATAGTGCTCCACAGCCACCAGGGGGCCCCCAAGCTGCAAGTTCAGCCTCAAAATATTTTGGGAAAAATTAAAAGTACTTGTCTTTATTTGTAGCCAGGCAAACAGCCTAATTTGGTGTGTGAAGCACACGCTTTTTAATAGCTTATAAACTAAACTAAGCTGCTATGATAGGGAAGCTGTGACTGTTTGTGAGGACTAGACACTGACATAAAGAGGATTTCCCTTAATCATCCTGCTGACTCGACAGGTTTCCAGACAACACAGTTTGATTAAAGTAAAAATAGTCACCATTTTACAAATTAGCTCACTATACCATTTTAAAATATGTGTGAAACAGCTCATATGTAGACACAGTGCAGAAAGCCAGTTACTGTTAGATCCAGCTGTATCAGAAGATTTAAATACTTAATCAAGGTACATGCTGTTTGACCTGTGTGCAATGTTTTACACTGTGCTCAAAACTGCAGGTTTAATGCATGTACCGCTGCTGCTGATGGCTGCATGTGTCTTCATCAATGACAGTATAAAGATTGGACAGAGCATGAGTGAGTCATCCACAGGTTTCTGACACGCTGTTTAGAAGCTGAAACTGTGGCGCAAGCCGTCATGTTGAATATGATGCTTCTCACAGCTAATCTAAATATCAGCAAAGACGTGTTATATATACAATTGTCATGAATGGAGAAATTACACCAAAACTGTTTTTTGTACCAGGCTGTAAACGTGTTTATTTCTGCTGTGAAGTTGGACATTTTAACATGGGGACTTATGGAGTGACTCACTTCTGGAGCCAGCCATGAGTGGACGTTCAAGGAATTGCAGTTTTTAGCACAACACTCTATCACATTGGCTTCATTTCTCAGCACAGGAGGTTGCTGCTTGGTCTTTACTTCATTTTAAATGAACATGAGCAGGACGCTTTTGCCCTCAAAATTTGTTTATCTGTGCTGAATTTCCCTCTCTGGTACCCTGGAGCTCTTATTTGCATTTAGTGCATGAGCGAGTACATTTGCAAAGGAAGATAAACTGTATGTGAGAGGTAACAAGGAGGGCCAACCTGAGACTAGACCAGGGGTCGGGAACCTCTTTGGCTAAGAGAGCCATGAAAGCCACATATTTTAAAATGTATTTCCGTGAGAGCCGTATAATATTTTTTGACACTGAATATAAATAAATGTGTGCATTTCTTAAGTAAGACCAACAATTTTAGAGTATAATTAAGCCTGGATGTATTCTTTTTAATAATGTTGTTGTACTGAAGCTAACCAATTATAAATAAATACTTCTTAACATTAATGCGACTTCTGGTGCTGCATGGTCCCGATCATGCACCGATCCCCATAGCAACCTCTGTGTAGATGGGCATGCGCACTCACGTACTTCTGAGTGAACTCTCCGGTCGTTAGCTCATCAGCAGTTTCGTTTCCAAGTTGTTCTGTATCGTTAACATTGAACAAAATCACTCGAAACACAACTCTTAGACAACACTTACTCTTCTAATGATTTGAAATGAAAGACATTAAAGGTGTGGTCCACGTTTGAAGGCTGGGCAGAGGAGACCACCGGGCTCTCTCCGAGAGGAGGGGGAGAGGGAGATGCCCGGCCAAGGCTCCGTCCAGCATGGACTCAAACACAGCACGGACAGTTCAGAAACTATTCAGAATGAGTTAAAAGGATTTTTTAAACAGACAAAGTAGTTTTCAAGACTGCATATTGCTAACGGATCTATTATCTGACCGAGTGTGCGGCCATGGCTGGTTCTGAACGAGGTTTTATAACAGGCAGCCCTCCCATCTTCCTGGTACTGTGTACCGCCACTGAACGTTTTAGTGGTATGCAGTACCGGACAGTACCGGCTTACTTTCTCCCCTGTCTGCGAGCCAGATGCAGTCATCAAAAGAGCCACATCTGGCTCACGAGCCATAGGTTGCCTACCCCTGGACTAGACAGACCAGACAGAGTAAAATCATATCTAATAAATTAACTGCTTTTTTTTCAAACCACCAGCGTTTCCTAGACAAGGTTTACAAGTGATGCATGCTTTTACATGTTGATTTGTGATAGATATATTCACAAGGATATTTGAAGTTCATGACTGTCCTATAATTTAGAGGAAGACAGCTGCCCTCATAAAAGGTTGTGTACTGAACACCTTTTGTATTTTCAGTAATAACAGCTGAGTCAACATACAACAAAAACTGTTTTTCCTTTAAACAGAATATATTTTCATTTCAAAACATTTCCTCCATAATATTCCAGTGTTGAATTCTTCAGTATTACAGTCTCTTTCTTTTTTTATTTTTTTAAACTTTATTTCTTACCAAAGGCCATCAGTGTTTCATACCACACAATCCAACCATTCATAAACAATTTCCTGTTTATGGAAAAAGACCCTTCAGAGTCTTTGGGAGAGTTTGGGTCTTTCTGCTGTTTTTTCATTTCAGTTTCAGTTTTTAATTTTTTTAGTTTTAATCAACACCCTCACCCCTGATGTTTGATTGCCCCATTTTTAGGGCCCGAGCACGCACTGTGTGCAGGGCCCTATTGTTTTTCGTTTGGACGTTTTCTTCCCCCAAGTAAATCGCGTTTTCGACGGCCTATATGTACTCGAAAAGTTGCGAAAATTTGCCTACCCCCCCAAAGTCGGGCGTAAAATTACGTATTTTGGGGGTCTCGCACATGGGCGTACAGAAATGGCTCTACGGCGCCACCTACGTTTTCGTTTTCGGAGGAGCATCTGGACACGGTTTCATCCACCAGCACGAAACTTTGTGGGAGTATGTAAACGACCGAGACGCACAAAAAAGTCTCTCGGAGACCCGGGCTATATCGAAGCGTACGCCGTGCACTTTGTTGGCGTTTTCGTGTTTTTGGGGTAATTTTCAGGGGTCGTATTTGAACGAACTCCTCCTAGGGCTTTCGTCCCATCTGTTTGAAACTTGCCGTGTGGTTTCGTAAGGCCTCGACCATGAAAAGTTATCAAAATCGTAAGTTTTTGATTTACTGTGTGAGAGGGGCGGGGCCACGAAATTTGGCGTTTTGGCGTGAAATTTCGACGTGCTATAACTTCGCCAAAAATACTCCAACCTTCACCAAACTTCTCATATATAATCGCAGTCTGGCCTAGAATACATTTCCATAAAAATATTTGGAGGTTATCACAGCGACCCCTAGTGGCGACCGAAAAGACCACTTTTTTCGAAATGACGTCCAGCTCGGAAAATATTGACCATATCCACCTCAAACTAGGTGGAGATGTTGTCAAGGCCTTGGGGTTGACATTTGAGAAAGAATTTCAACTTTTCATCAGAGGGCATGGCCGTGACGGCGCGTCAAAGTCAACCGTGCAGATTTTTTCGCTAAAAAAACAAACTCCATTGACTTTTTTGGATGATTTTCAGGCAAAGCTGCTGTGCTTTCAGATACTTTCTCAGACCTGTCTGAAACCTCTTGTGGTTGTTAAGAACACTATTATGCAAAGTTCGGCTGCATAATTAATGAGAGGGCGGTGCGAAATCGCTCTATAGCGCCCCCTTGCATTTGTCTTGGAGGCAGCCCCGCCACAGCTCTGGACACAGAGTTATGAAACCTCAGCCGAATTGTAGAGGGAGGCAAGATCTACAAAAAAGTCTCTTGGAGCAATGGGCCAAAATTAACAGGAAGCGAGATATTTAAGAATGAAAGTCACCATTTTCGCTGGCTCCATCGACTTTTTGCATGATTTTGAGGCAAAACCGTTGGGCTTTCTTATACCTTGTCAGAGCTGTCTGAAACTTCTTGTGGTTATTAAGATGAATAAGATGCAAAGTTCGGCTGCATCATTAATTAGGCGGCGGCGCAAAATTGCTCCATAGCGCCTCCCTTGATGTCTTCTCTGAGGCAGCCATGCCACAATTTTGGACACAGAATTTTGAAACCTCAGCCGTACTGTGAACATGGAAAGGCCTACAAAAAAGTCTCTTGGAGTAATGGGCTAAAATGGACAATGAAAATCACTGTTTTTTGCCGTTTCAGATTGGCTGAGAAGGGGTCCTATTTGAACTAACTCCTCCTAGGTATTTTATCCAATTGACTTCAAACTTGGTAGATGAGTTCATAGACACTTCCTGAGTAAAAGTTATCAAAATCATGAATTTTGATGAAACGGTGTGTGCGTTGCGCTCCCTCAGATTTTACCGTTTGTCCCAATTCTGGCTAATGTGTGTGTTCGATTGAGCGAAATGCTTTGAAAGCGTCGAAGGCTCGCGCGTTTTCCGACTGCTGCCTTCCGACGTGCCAGCCCGTCGAGTTGCGTGGGAGTGCGAGGGCCCGTTCAATGCTGCTTGCAGCTTTAATTTTTTTTTTTTTTTTTTACCACTGGCCCTAAAACAGCCTGAATCTGGAACAGAACCTTAATTAGCATAATCAAATCAAATGAAGGGGAAGTCTCAAAGCCATTTCTTCATGAAAATGAAACAATATTATAATCAAGTCTATGATAAGATGTAATGTTGCAATTATACAACAATTAATTGTTGTATAATTCCACTGTAACACATTTCTGTCATTTTTACAGTAAAAACTTATTTTACTAGGTGTAACTGTATATTGCAATGCATTATGGGTCAAAAATAATTACAGTAACCTAAAGCATTTTTCCACAGTATCACATTGTAAAATTACAGTATGGTTGTGTTTTCACTTGGTTCTGACTGTAAACGGTACATGTACATGTATAATTACAGCTAAACACTGCTATTAGAAGGCATTGACACTGAAAGAGGACATTTGATGGCGGACACAGGGGAGTGACATCCACCCACTCAATAAAGCCTAAGTAAGACATTATACAACTTAAAATGTGATTCAAGTAGTAACTTAATGCAATCTGATTTGACCGTATGTGAGCTTGTTTATTTACAGAGTATGCGTATAATGAGACCGGTCTGCGTTGCTGACAGGAAAGAAGCGGGAAAAGTGGAAGCTAAACCCGGCATTTCGATAAGAGCAATGTTTCTTTATTTGAGTGACTGTATTTTACATAGTTTGATTTATCCTAGTTGTGTTTTATACAGAACGTTGTGGGACAAATGTTAGCTAGCAAAAAACTGGTTAAGTTAAGCTAACACCAGCTACGAGCGTTAGCCCGTCACATCCAGGACCGAGGGAATATGAGCACATTATCTAAAACCCTCCAGGCTAGAAAACTGTTGGAGCGAAAGCCCATATGTGCATAGTTGCCCGGCTCCATGCTAATATGACATTAATGCATAACGAGCGGTGGGACTGCGTTTTCTGAAAAAGCTGCCTTCTAAGCTCTAAGAAGTAGTGGTGCATGATTGGCGATTCATGCAGATCTCTTAACTGACTCGGGATTTACAAGTCATAATCTCCATTACCCGGATCTTTTACCATCCTACAGCTGCCTAACAGCGCATTTTACAACATTCGTCACTATTGTTGTTGACAAAAGCATTCATTTCCACCACAAGGAATAGCTTCGTGGGTGTCTAACATAAGGGATTCACAGGAAAAGACCTGCGGATCACTCGCCGATCCAGCAGACTCAAATGGTTCAGTGATTCAGCCGAGTCTGGATCTTTTCCTCCGGGCAGTGAAACAAAGTAGATTCAGACTCGGATAGACTTTAGAAGCTAGGCTGATATAGTTCTTGTAATTGGACCCAAACACCTCAGAAACTCTCTTTCCAGAGACTTGGCTACCTTAGACGGGACCACCCTGGCCTCCAGCTCCACCGTAAAGAATCTTGGAGTTATTTTTGATCAGGATTTGTCCTTTAATGTCCACATAAAACAAATTTCAAGGACTGCATTCTTCCACTTCGACGCAATATCACCAAAATCAGACGCATCGTGTCCCAAGCGGATGCAGAAAATCTAGTAAATGCATTTGTTACTTCTAGGCTGGACTATTGTAACTTTTTTTGTGGGCAAGTTTTTCCTCACTGGAACCGGAACTGTGTTCTCAAGCTCACTGTTTCTGTTCAGTCATCAGATGGAGACTATCAGCTGAGAAAGATTAGCATTTGAACTAATAGTAATGTGTGTGTGCCTCATCTCTCAGGATGATCCAAACATTTCCAGTAACTCTGCAGCATGTCCAAAAGTTATTGAACAAAGATCGATGGAATCATTTCCCAAATTCACGACATATTTTTATCTAATGAAATATTCAGCAACTAAACAGCCAATTTGGTGTCGTAAAGCCAATTTCGGCTGGTTTGTGATATATAAATAAAAACAAACATGAATGGATTCATAAGAATTTCAAATAATCATTATGATGATCATAATTATAACTGTTAACCATCTTCCTGTCTGAGCACAGGGGAGTTGCCGTCTCATTTTAACCCCCTTCACTTTCTTCAGCAGTGGAATAACACTCGAGCTCTGGCGTTGTCTTTAGAGACACCGTGGCCTTAATTTGATCACACACTGTAGAATACACTGTACATTCATTCCGAACATAACTCCTGCTAACCAGCTCCTCCATCCACACCTTACACACACACTTTACAAACAGCTGGAATCACGCTATTCTTATAACAAGGTGATAACTGGGCCATTTGTTGCCCCCTCCAGCACTTGCTGCCCACGACCAGGGTGTAAGAGACAAATCTGAATCTGTATGTTAACGGACATGTGAAACTGATGGTCAAAACCGAACATGCATGACTCGAAGCTACCCACTTTCCACTTCCATTTTTGGTACTTCTTTCTGCAGTGACTATTAATAACACACTGTGCTGCAGAGGCAGATACAATTTATATAAACTGTACGTGTATGCTGGAGCATAAATACAGCGTCACTGTACTACTGAAGACGTGAAGACGTCTTCACACGGGATCAGGGATTGCATAATGTTGTCTTCTGTTTACATCTATTGTTTATCTTAATTTATCTTAATTTAAAACGGCTCGCTCTTCATACAAATCATGTCGCCTCGTCTCATACTGAAATGTAACCATCCGGGTTTGACTTCACAGAATCCTTCAAAGATCAGAACAATTCTTCATCTGATCTCACATCTAAATCGTTAGTCATCTTAAGATTAGAGTCTTTCAAAGTCTTCACAGTTCAGTCGGAGTGTGTACAGACTGAAGTCATCGAACAGAACCTGTGAGCTGTGCAGACTTCACTGAAAAACAGGACGACAGAAAGAACAGAGTACAGTCCAGTCTAAAAATCTGTTGATCTCCTTCATTTCACCACCACTGCTGCTGCTTCTTTGTTTTTAAGTCTGCGCTATTTTCTCAGTTTGTATCTTTGAGACATTTTGTTGAGTAAAAGATAAAATCTGACTTTGCTCCGATGCACAACAAACAGATGAAACATGATGTGCAAAGCATCAGTTCTTTGGAGAAACACTCACCCGTGAAAAGGAGAAAAATACTTTTGTGTAGCTCCATCACAGATTAGAGAGGGTCAAACATCGCGGATGTGTCACACGGATGCGCTGCAGCACACTAACTCCTCCTATTAACCGTCAACGGTAAACTAAAGATCTGATTAACTTAGAAAAACAGAAGAAAATATTAGACTCACACCAACGAATAAAAACAAATTATTAAAAAATAAATCTGAATTAAAAAGTATTTTAACAAGCCAGCAAACATTTCTTTGTGTTTATATTTACACTCTAGTTTTTATCAAGTTATTAAAAGATGTCTGATAATGTTCAGCTAAAGAAAGGCTTCATGGTGTAACGCTGTTAATAAACCGATACAGACCAGAAAACAACTGTTAATTACAAAACTATAGTGTTGGGAAGTGGGAAGAGTCATTTAACTGAACCGATCACTCAGTCAGAGGTAAACTGAACAAATCTTTTAGTTCATTTGCTTCATTTTAACCAGTGTGGCACTGTAGCCCTCTTGTGGGCAATGTAAAAGAAAGAGTGTGGTTCTCAGACACTGAAGGCAACATGGTTTGCTTCAGTTAACAATGTATTATACACAAATGCCACAAGCAATTCAAACCATGTGAAAACCAAGAAAAGCAACGAGACACCAAACTGACCTGTGTCCTGTATCCGTTGTTTAAGACACAGCACAACAGCCTACAGTGACTCAGTGTCACGTGACGAATGAACGAAAGACTGATCTGTATGAACAAACTGTGTACTGCTCATCACACAGCCTGTGTGGCCTGTCAAATGAACAAGAGATTCAAACCTGAGGATGCACAGTTGAGTTGTGAACTAATCATTACACATCACTACTTCACAGTGGTTCTTAAGAAACCTGTGGGTGATGTCAGAGATACCACTTCAAGAATGTTACAAACAGTGGTGGTGTGGGAGCATCAGTATAGACAATGTGAAGAGAGTTTGATTATTTGATTGTTGTCATCGTCATCCTTTATTTCACATTAAAGACTGCATCAAGTCGTAGTGGACCAGTTTAAGATGTGGACTTTGTGAATTTTTGTACCATTATAACTTGTCAATTTCCAAATAAATCATCCTTCAAGATCACCTCCATCTCTCTTCATGATTGCAGTGGGTTTTTGCAAGAGGATTGAGTCAGGTTCTGACTGACTAATTGGCTTGGGCACTTGTGGCTTTGGTAAATGGCCACTACAGTCACTAAACTGCTGGAGCACCTGACACCAGATATAATCCTTGAATCCAGATGTGACAAGTGAGTTGAGTCACAAAAGTCAACTTGACATTAAGGTAGACTGTGCAAGCAGGTGAGTGTTGAGCAGTTGGAGAGTGTCGGGGACGTGCTTGTCACATGTGGAGCAGAAATGCTCCCTCACCAGATGGTTTTCTGCTCGTGGATTCTGTTCTGTGGTTATGATGTATGCGTGTTTGGAGACTAATTAAAAGCCTAGTCTAACTACATTGTTGAAGTGTTCATCATTTCAAAGAACATGTTTTCACTGCTCCAGTTCAGTTTTGGCATGTTTTTATGAGTTCATAGAACTCCAGATGAGTTTTTGTCTTCATCCAGAGGCTTCAGGGCTTGTGGGCCTAAACAGTATGCTGAGCTGGCGTGTGATAGCTGAGCTGTTGTTGCTGCTAGGCACATCCACTTCACAATGGTAGCACTCAGTTGACTGGAGCAGATGTAGTGGGGCAGAAATTTCATCAACTGGTGGACAGTCACCAGACAGAGTTCTTACGACCCACTCTAAATTACGAATGTTTGAGAGATGTCATGGCTGTGTGCTGGATTTTATGCACATTAGCCTTGAGTCAACTGAAACACCTGAACCTGGCCATATAGTGTACTTGTCGGCCACGATGGAGGCAGTCCAAGCAGTTCACAACAAACCAGAATTTTGAGGTTAATGCTGACGTTCGAGGAACTGCGGTTTTTCACACTTCTGTGTTGGCTTCACTTCACACCTAAAGAAGTTTATTTCCGTGTAAAACAGACTATTTGCAGACTATTATCAGTGAAGTTTCATTTGAAAACTCTGAGGCAGAAGTTTGTTTGCTTGTAATTACTAACGTGGCAGAACCATGCTGCGTCTACCATCTGTGCCATCCTGTGTGCCAGTTGTTGAAACGTCTAAAAAAAGGTGGGCAGTGTATATACTGTATAGAGACTAATAATAGGAAGAGAAGGCAACATTAAATAGGCACACATGCTGTTGCCACAGCTGAGCAGCCTGTATTTTTCTGTCCACATGACGTGCCATAGATGTACAGTGTAAAACAGGCTTCAGCTTCTGCTCTTGTCTTGTGGAATTGGTTGTTCACCTCAAATTATATCTCAAAAACCAAAATAAGTTTGGTCAGTCTTCAGACTAGAATAAATGTGGAGATGGAGATGGTGGGAGCCTACAGATACCTGGGTGTTCATCCCACTAACAAACTGGTGTGACAACACAGAGTCCTGTACAAAAGGGTGAAAGTCATCTCCACTTACTGAGACTGAGGTCCTTTGGAGTGTGCAGGACTCTGTTAAACACTTTTAATGACTCTGTGGTGGCATCTGCAATCTTCTATGCTGTTGTCTGTTGGGGTAGAGGAAGCACGGAGAGAGACAGGAAAAGACTGAACAAACTGGTTAAGAGGTCCAGCTCTGTCTGTGTTAACAAAGCTGACGTCCATCTTGAGCAACTCCTCTCACCCCCTGCGTGAGACTGTGGAGGCCTCTTATCTATGAAAAACTTGAATTGTGAAATGAATATCAGGGAGCTGAAATTCAGCAACAATAAAATGTGCCAATGTCAAGTTTTGAAATGAAAGTCTGTAATTGGCAGACTGACAACACTTATACAAAAATATGAGGAGCAATAACAAATTTCACATTTAGGCGTGCTCATTTCTATTTGGACACTTGTCTGTTACTGAAGGAAAAGTTCTCATCTCTAAACTGAGATAAACAGATGGAGAAAAAAAAGATGTACAGTTGCTGTCCAGCTTGACATATATACATGAGCACGTCAGAGATGCAATCAACCCACGAAAACCACACGCAGCTCACTGTTGCTATAGAAACCAACCACAGACAATGGTTCTGTCAGTTTCTCATGCAACATGCAGACCTGTTATCTGCTGTCACACACACTTAAACACACCTCAAACTAAACAGAAATAACACAAACTGTTGTGGCAGATATTTTATTCACCATAACAGTACACATTCTACTGTCCAGTGCAGCAGTAATGAATTCAGCCATAGTGACTGAATTCATTTCTCTCTGCAAAGAATCCCATCCTGAGGTTAAAGGACCGCGCACATCATACCCCACAAGAGACGAGTTCAAGTCGAGACGGCTGTGAAATAATGTGAGCAGAGCTGGCAGAGTGGTGTTGTGAAAGAGCTACAAAATGTAAAAGGAAGAAGGACTTGTAAACAAGTAGTCTTGGTAGAATGTTCATTCTCACAAACTTTATCCTGACAAAGGGTTACAGGGCAGTACATCCCATCTGTTTAGATTAGGTTGTTTGACTATATATATATATAATGAAAACTTTCTCCTGGCATGTATGATCCAGAGGAAAAAAACTCTGACCAATGCCCATTTACCCTAGATCTAAGTTTGTATATAATACTTATACTAATTCCACTAAACTAATGTATCATTAAAATTCAGATAGTTGAGCCATTTCTAAACATGTTCAGTCATGCCCATTGTCTCTCTTGGCTTGTGACTGTGGATTGTGACTCTGGTGTCACTTCACTGTCTGTTGATCATCAAACCTGTCTGATCTGGCTTTGCAAGCTTTTTTTCCCAAGCAATGCATTCCAGCTCCTTACCTGATCTTTAAGGCTTAGCCCAGCCACCCTGCAGAGAAAGCTTATTTCAGCCACTTCTATCCACAATCTCATTCTTTTGGTCAATACCCAAAGCTAATGACCATAGGCGGTGAGGGTTTAGGGTGTAGATCAAATGGAGAATTTGAGCTTTTCGGCTCAGTTCCTCTTCCTCACAACCATCTGGTACATTCTATTGACCCCAACTTTTGTTTGCGTTAGGGTGTCAATGTGATGCCTCTGCTCTTCAGGGAGATGACCATTAGAACTGCCATAGACAAGCTTAGCCTACCTACCTTTCAAGGGTTCAGCCAGTACATCAAACAGCCATCCAAATCAACTCATGATGTTTGTGTGATTCATTCTTATCTGTTGTGGAGAAATTGCTGAAGTCAAAGGTCAATGGTGAGGTCAGGAAGGAAGAAAGTTTTCAGGAGCCTCTGATGTCTTTTGCTGTATTATTTATTGATGCTTGGCCAAAGAGAATTAGAGAGACTCTCACAGTACATCAGAAGTGCCTGAGTCTGTCTTACATTCTGCCCAACTCATGCTGGTGGATAGACTTTAAACCACAAGATAACACCACAAATACTATACGCCCAGAATTAGCTAAAGAGAATGTTTTTAGTCATGCAGGTGTTATTGTCAGCATATTCTAGACACAGCTGTCTGTTTACACAGACTGGAACGTCAACGGCAAGCTATCTATTATGTCTAACCAGGCAGAACCAGATTACTTTGACCCTGGTCACCACAGCGCTGAGATAGACTGGCACCTACTGTTCCCAGTCAAAGCTAAACAACTAATACTGCTGAAGACCTCAAGGCCCACACATGACCTTGTGTAACCTAAGAACAGAAAATTCCATAACAATATCTACATCAGAAACACTGCAGTCAGATGGGTACACAGGCTATCATGCCATCTATGTTACTTAGAAATAACAACCAACAATCCCACACTTAATCTTTAAATTTTATCTCGGTGGAAGTTTTAAGTGTCAGGACAAAATAAAAACTGATCCATTTCAAGAACTGAACAAAATTAAGGTTTTCGTGAATATTAAAATCTATCAAGACATCAAGTTAAATACTTTGTTTATTTTATTTTTATTATTTTTTTTTATTATTTTCATAAATATTATAAAGTAGAGCTTTGGCCCATTCATGCATTCACATACAGCTGTTAAAATAAAGAGAAGCCCTGGTGGAAGTGTTTCATTATGGATGAATTCAATAAATACAAACTCACCCAAACCATCTTGGTTTGTCTTTCCACTCATCCAACAACCAGCAACTATAAAAGAATGAATCTCTTGTAGCTCTGCATGCTGTTTTTCACCAATGTGCTCGCTGAATGCTGACAGTCTGTCGCAGTCCACCAACAGGCAGCCAATTAGCTAAAGCTGTCTCTCTGCGGTGAGGTTTGATAATATATTGTTACTGTTTCCGGTGTTGGTGTATGTCATTGCTCAGTCAGTGAATAATTGAGGACTATCGGGGAGGGTAAAACTATTAAAGTTAGCGGCAAAAGCTATTTCTATTGTTTGTTTTTTTTATGTGACCAGGTGGTACTTAATGCACAAGACCCAGAACAAACTGGATCTATGCATTTAGAAGTATGCATTTTATTTATAACGTGTTCAATGAAGTATTGGTCTCCATTCCACTAGGGGGAGTACAATATATAGTTAAAACATAATTCAACCACAAATTAAACAAAAACATAAACAGTACAGACTAGGGGCCTAATATGGAGTTTAATGCATTGAAAGCATTCAAAGAGAATATTGTCACTAACAGGTAGGCAAATTATGACAAAAGCACAACTCAAATCAAATAAAAACTTTTCTACAACACTCAGACAACAGTCTGATCTACTCACAGCAAGCTAAGGTGCACACATGCAAAATGGCTGCACCACCACCCAGTCCCACCTTTCGTATGACAGAAAACTCCCCCTAAAATAGAAAAAAGGCTTCTTAAAATAAAATGATTTAAGAGCAAACTGCCAAACAATGCTTGGCTTCTAAAAGTCTTTTAAGAGAAACAGAAGCACATTAATATAACAAAGAATACTTAATAAAAACAATGAAACATGAAATGTAAAAGTAAATATAATATAAATTGGAACACAATCCACATGCAGGTCACTGGGGTCTGCATTCAGAAATAACAATGTTCATATTGTGATTAGGAGACTAAAAGCTATTTTAAAATATTTCAGCACTGCTAGGGCATTCCTGTTCCTTGGCAACCATGCCAAAAACTGGATGGCAAAGCAGACAAAAAGAAAGATACACAGGAAGACCCGGACAAACAACACTCTACACAAACAGGATACAAAGGTACTATTGCAAAGGTACAGTCTGTAATGTTTGTACTGCAGCTGGGGCTTTTTTTGGAAACAGGATGTCATTCAGACATTCATACATGAATACATATGAATAGATATGAATAGATAGACTCTAATACCGCTTCTTTTCTTTGCCGAGTATAATAATGCCTTTGTTTATATTCATTGATTCAAAATGTCACAAGTTGAACCTCACCTCTTTCATTGTCTTTTAGCCAAACTAGTTCAGATAATGAGGATAAGGATGAAACCAGCTTTGTTTTTATGTTTGAGTGGTAATTATGATACATTTCACAGATTTTTATGAGAATAGAGAGACTGCTTCTGTTACAGGCTCACTAGCTAAGCTTGAAACTTTGAGACTGCAGTTGTTCTGGACTGCCTTCAGGGTAATTTCCATGAGGGTAGCAGGTGGGCCAGAGTGCATTCGGTTTATTCAAAACGTATTTTCACATTTACTTTAGGCCCAGCCCTCACCACAGTAAACAAGTAATGCGCTGGGAAACCACCTGCTGTTTAAATACAGCTGCAGCGGAAAGAACAAAGCAACTGACACCTGAAAGAACATGCACATAATGGCTGATAATTCACTCTACAATAATATCATGTTTAAGCTGTAATCTTTACAGACCCATGCTCTAAAGATGAAGATACACCAGCCAAATTCACTGTCGTACACAAGACAAGATGAGACAGAAGAATCACTGGTGCTGGTGTGTCTCACGACTTGGATGAAACACCAGCAAGGCTTTAGCGGCCAAAAGCATGTATGACTTTAACCCAGTGGCTGTATGACAGGTCCAACCATCTGCAAATGAACACCTCCAAGACCAAGGAGATGGTGGTGGACTTCAGAAGGCAGAAACCACATCTCCAACCTGTGTCCATTGAGGGGGTCGACGTGGAGGTGGTCAGGACTTGCAAATATCTGGAGCTGCAGCTGGACGACAGGTTGGCCTGGACAGCAAACATGGACACTGTCCACAGGAAAGGACAGAGCCATCCGTACTTCCTGAGAAGGCTGGGGTCCTTCAACATTTGCAAAAAATGGCTGCAGATGTTTTACCTGTCTGTGGTTGCCAGCGTCCTCTTCTACGCTGTGGTTTGCTGGAGAGGAAGCAGCAAGAAGAAGGACGCTGCCCAACTGGACAAACTGACTGCTGGCTCAGTGGTGGGCACAGAGCTGGACTCTCTGGTGACAGTGGCAGAGAGAAGGACACTGGACAAACTGCTGTCCATAACTGGACAACGCCCACCACCCTCTGCACGACCTTCATCAGGCAGAGGAGTGTGTTCAGGGGCAGACCGCTGTCCCAGTCCTGCTCCACCAACAGACTCAAGACCCCTTTCGTCCCCCTGGCCATCAGACTGTGCAACAGCTCTCAGTGATGGCAGGAGAAACAATAGACAATGGACAAATCTGCCCTGCTCCGCACCACTTCCTGGACATTTGTAGTTCTCTCATATTTTTATAAAACATATTTATTTCTATGGCCATTTTCAATTTTTAATATAGTTTTCTTTTGTATATAACATATTTATTTCTACAGTTACTTTCTGCTTTTATATATTTGTATAGATTTTGAGCACAGGTAAACTTCTGAACACAGTTATATATTTACTGTCTATGTAAATGTAAATATTTTTTCTCTCACCCACCTGGATAGCAGGGGTTCTTATGTCAGGCTGCTGTTTCTGGAATCCAGTTCTGCATTATTACAAACATCCTGCAGGCTCTTGCCATTAAACTACTGCAGCTTGGATTAACACCTTCCCCCAGAATCCATGGTAGCTCGTCCTCCCCTATCATCCTCATGGATGCTTCCTGCTACACACACTGTTCACATATGACTGCTCAGCTAAACACCCAGTCAGTCATATTGTGAAATTTACAGACGACACAGCAGTAGTGAGACTGATTCTCTCACTGACTCTCACAATGATGAATCATTATACTGGCAGGAGTACTATATACTCTGCATCAATCATCCTGGCAGCTTCGTGTGCATGTGGCACTGCAGAGGGTGGTGAGAGCTGCCCAGAAGATCACCCACAGCAACCTTTCTTCCACTGAGGATGTTTACATCAGCAGGTGTCGAAGTAGTACAGCCTGCATCATGAGGGACTCTACCCACCCAGCCCATGGACCTTTAGACTTCCTCCCCACGAGCAAGAGGTTGTGGAGCATTAAGTCCAGAACAACCAGGCTCAGACACTGCTTCTACCCAGAGGCTGTAAGACTGATGAACTCAATCCCTCATTGAAATGCACTTCACCATTCTGCCTCATAGTCGACGCACACTTCCTCACTGGAACCGAGGGTCTAAGGACAGAGGGTGTCACTCCCTGTACAGATTGTAAAGCCCTCTGAGGCAAAATGTGTTTTGTGACTTTGGGCTATACAAATAAAATTTGATTTGATTTGATTTCCACCATGATGCCATGCTGTATCTTTGTCTTACATGCTGCTCTGCTTTTTTAATCCATTGCACTATAGCATACAGATATGCTACACTCTTGCTGCTATACTGCTTTTATTGTTTGGCTTGAATTTATTATTACTATTTATTCTAAACGTTTTTTTTATCATATAGTATTGTCCAATCTTAGACTACTGTGTGAACATCGCTGGTCCTGAGTACTTGTTTTGTTTATGTGTAAGTGTGGCAGGGCTCTCTAACCTCGTCTCTAGTTCCACAAAAATCCAGGCTTAGTCAGAAATGATGTTGTTTTCTTGTTTTTATTCTCCACCTCACCAGGTGCAAACAGTGCCAATATTAATAACTCACAATTACGGTGAATGAAACCAAAACGCCCTATATACACTTGCAAAAAAAACAACAAAAAACCCAAAAAACAAGCAAACAAAGGAAAGGAAAAGAAAACGAGTTCTTCAATAGCTCAATTGTTCAACAATACTGTCTCACACACTGCTACCTCCTCTGCAACCAACCAACTCTCTGCACGGTCAGGGCCCAGGCAGCCCCCTTTTTATAGTGGTAGCCCCTCCCTCTCAGACTACTTTATTCCTAAGAACAACATAAACGTCTTTTTCTTCTTTTCACGTCTATGTTCTTTACGCTGATAAATTGACATTATTAATAAAAACATATTTTTCCCCACATCACATGTGTCATCCACCACGTCATCCTCCTATGACAGGCGCATTGCAATACATGTACATTTTCATTTGTTTGTGACTGTAAAACGCTTGTTAGCGCTGCCAAGTGTGCACCCCTGGCCGCGCTACTGTCCAGTGAGGGGAAGAAGAATGTTTGTGTTTTTAACACTTATTTAGTGCAGAGCAGACGGTGTGTATGTGTGTGCGCTGTGTGTGTGTGTGTGCTGGCCGCAGTCAGTGACAGGAGCTGCTCCGTGTGCAAATGACATGCAGTTCTTTTCAAAGCAATCATTGCCTGGCTGTGCAGAAATAAAGTGCAGCACAGATGCAGAAAATATGTCTTAATATTTAATGAAAGACTTACTGTTAACATTAGCAGTAATATTAGTAACTGATAGGTGTTAGGCCATAGACTGGGTAGGCGGTTGTTTGTGGGCAAGTTGTAGCACGTTTCTGAAACAGAGCTGCAGACAAGCGATGAACCAATAGAAATATCCATGTTTTCTCCATGCCCAGCTGCTCTGCACCATCTGCCATGGGCAGTTAAACTCAACCGTTCATTGTGTTTACAGGACGTTGGATTTCTAGTTAATAATTTGTGACCAAACTGTAAAGGAAGCAATCAGGAACAGGATTAGTATGAAGTACATGCAGTTCATGTAGTATGCAGTACATGTAGTATGAACTACATGCAGTACATGCAGTATGAACTACACGCAGTACATACAGTATGTAGTACATGCAGTACATGCAGTATGGAGTACATGCAGTATGGAGTACATGCAGTATGTAGTACATGCAGTATGAAGTACATGCAGTATGTAATACATGCAGTACATACATGTATGAAGTACATGCAGTATGTACATGCAGTACATACAGTATAATAAAGGGACATGCACAATAATTTCCGAGACTTCACCAATCTGTGATTCTTCAGCATTTGTTTTGAATTGACCATTTTAATTTCACAGTATTAATATACAGAGTTTAAACCTCTGAGGCAAACAGCAAGTAGCTGCCGTACAGTGAGAGGGTGATCATGTCATTGTATGTTTTTCTGTTTTTCCTCAACCTGAACACTGTGATGATGGAAGTGTCGTCTTGCTCACTGAATAGCTTTTTGAACCACACCTCCCCCTTGTGTTCCCTTGTCTTAATTCATCTTGTCTTTATTCAGAGTTAACAATCCTGTGATCCAGATTTTCTTTCCCTCTTGGCTTTGTCCTGCAGAGTGTCCATGCTGCCCAGAGTGTTGAGTTCAATTACAGAAGAGCACAGTGTAAATTTGTAAATTAAAATTTTGTAAATTGAAGTACATGCAGTATGAAGTTAGTTAGTTAAGAATAATTAAATACATAAAATGGATAACGTAAAGTGAATTGTCTTCCTCTCCACAGCAACGGTGGTTGAGGATTATGGGTAGTGAACAGCTGATGGCTCGAGCTCAGCGCGTCCAAAATGCAAGTGGTGAATGAATCTAAAGACGTGTTTTACACTTGACAATAAAATAATAAACCTAACAAAGCATTCTGTACGTTACATCTGTTCACTCTCAGATCCTGGAATAGTTTGGAAAACATTGTGTGATTGTGTGGGGCATCGTCGTCTCCATAGCAACGGTTGTCGAGAATTGTGGGTAATGTAGGCCTATCTGTACTGTCGGCCGCTATCCAAAACATAAAACCAATACCAATTTATTTCTCAGAATCGAAGGAGAAAAAATCACACTGAGGGCAACAACATGAAGCTATTTTATTGTTGAATTATCAGTGACACTTGTGTAACATGTTTGTGTTGAGAAATGTTGATGATGTCATTAAAAGAAAACCTTAAAATAGTGAGAAAAACACTTCCGGGCAGAGAGTCCTCTGTGCTCCAATCAGATTGTAGCTCGCAGCGCCACGTCTCGCCGTGATCGGGTTATTATTATAGTGAATGGACGGCTGTAGCCTCTGCTCTGAGCGTCTCTTACCGCTGCAAACAGGTTTAACACTGGAGTCAATTGAAAACCCAGAGCGTTTTATACAGACGCGGAAGGATACCTTTTGCGTCAGTATCGGACGTCTAGGGGCGTGACAAATCGTCGGTATTTTACGCCTTGGGAATGAGAACGGGTTGCAAGGCTACATTCAGACAGGGACAGAGAAATTGGCAACGGTGGTGCGGGAGTGAGGGGAGCTGAGGTGGGTTGCTGTGGGCGTGTCTATACCTGCTGAATGTAACCGCTGTGAAACAACCAGGAAGTAACTTTTAGAGAGAAAATAATTTCTCTGATTAATAACAGCTTTATCGAGGCCAGCTGCTCGCTCTCTGTTATGATGCCGATGTTCATCCGATGCATCGGTGCATCCCTATAATTATAATTATTAAAAATTTTTTTTAAAAATAAATTGTGAAGTTATAGAAGTAGACTGGAATTTTTCACAGCTGTAGCCAAGTCATATTCCACAACTGCAATTTGTGAAACGTGTTACAGGTTACGTTACTTGATACCTGCTAAATATAAAAATAATAATAAAATAAGAGTTCAGCTCCATTCATAATCGTGTTTCCTAATGAATCTAGCAATCAAGTTTAAATATGACAACACCGTTTTACACTGTTGTATTGCTAGTTTTGACTTTTAATATAATTCTCAGTCTAGGAGGTCAAACTAATACTTTTGCCAAATATCAACCATCTACAGAACTTTTCAGCACATTATTTTTTTTTGATTATTATTGATATTGCTTTAGGTGAGCCTCTTATCATTTAACAGAAAAATACTTCATACAAACAGCACCAGGACTAAATAACCATAAGAGCTAGTAGAGTCAGTAGAGAGTGAATAATAAAAAATGAAGCTCTGAGGCTTTAGATTTACCGTGTACACTTTTATAAGATTCAGCACTGGGGTGCAATCACGCTACATTCATGATTTTGTACAGTCAAAAACAAACTAACACAAAAAAGTATTGATTATCATTATAACAAACTATAGTAAGCCACAGTGCTAGAGGGGAGGAAGAGACGCTAAATGAAGCCGATTACAGAGATACAGGCTACTTCAGACTATAGTTGTTGTTTCACACATGTACTGTAGCACACGGAAGCAGAGACTCTATGTCAGATGAGTTCTCACATGTTAAACTTTACAAACCAAGGCTCAAAATGAAAACACAGCTCCCTGACATAGTAAAAATGATAATGTTGCATGTAATGTAATGTAATGTAATGTCAATGTAACTAAAGCTCCTATGTAGCTAAACGTTAGCACAGATGCTCCATGTTTTGATCCCCTGCTGGGTGAATTATTATACTGTCATTGGTCTTGCGGGCACACGCTTTCAAGCAACGCTTTCCTCCTCTGATCTACTTTGATCTCACAAGTGTCCTTAGTGAACTCTGAAAGACGGAAATCTGTCTTAACAATGGAAAACTTAAGTCCATGTATTTTGTGCCATGTAGTTTGCCCACAAGTTCTCCTAGATGTGTTGCACATGGGCCAACACATGTCAGAAGAGGGGTGATAAATGATGTTATTTGCTTAGAGTGGTTTGTGCATTACACTAGTTTCACAAACTTTTGTAGATAATTGTGTGACATGCCAACAGAGCAGATGGAAGAAGAGCACAGTGAAGCATGACCATCTGGAACCTCTGTCAAGTTCTTTTTGTGCATTTGCAAATAGGCTGTACATATGCAAAATTGTTATGGCAATAAATATTTGTTAATCATAACTGATTGATTCTTAAAGTGAGTCGAGGGTTTCACGACAAGTATGGTTGTGAACGATAAACTGATGCGACCAGATATTCGCTTTAACAAGTGAGAGATACGGCTGCGTTCATAGCAGCCTCCACAAACAATATGAATTTAGATTAATCTAGATGAATCGGTCTGTAATAAAAGTATATTGTTTCTGAATTGTATCGTAACCTATGTATCTAGATGTATATCGAATCATTTATCACAGAGAGATGTGCAATCATAACGACAAGGAAGGAAGACACTAGAACAGTTCTTAAGTGTCTGCTAAAAGAGGTGTTCCACAGGTTTGGGGTGCCACAGAATAAAACAGTGATTTTTTTTTTTTTAATCCAGTTTTTGTATAAAAAAATCATGCAGAACTGTTAGTGTTCAAGTTGCACTTGCATGTTCTGTATCACCCACAAGGTTCTGGTCAAGTTAAAAGACTGAACACAATTATCAAAGAACGGTTGACCATAACAGTACTAACAAGAGGTCTGAAATGGCCTGATGCGCTGCCTATTGTGCTGTACATCCAAAGCACACCAAGTGCAACAACAGGACTCCCTCAAGTTGTTAATGGGGAGACTAATGTCCACAAGGACAAAACTTCTCTGCTTTGGACAGATGAGTTTATGACTGAATGTGTAAAAACATAAACTGACATTTTGAATTTTTTTTTGGAACATTATTTTATTTAAAATGATGCATATAAAAAACAACATTACACTAAAATCAAAACAACCCAGGTACAATTAGTGTCTCAGCATACCTACAATCCCAAATCAAGACAAACTACACAGATGGACATCCCACCAAACTAATCCCCAAATAAGGGGGAGAAAGTACCTTCCGCAGGAGGCCTCCACAAAACAACAAAAAAACACACAATAGCGAGGTAGTCTTTTACGACCAGCCGTTACCAAATTATCTGTCTGGTCATCCAAAATGGGAGATGGGAGATGGCTCACAAAACCAAAAACAAATCCATTTGTACATGAGGCATTTTGAATTTTATCACTACAAGTGTCTGAACAGCTTGCAAAACCAATTCATCCTTTTAATGAAGGAAATTTTGTATTAATCAAATGTCTAAAAAAATGTTTTTGTCTCCCAGATGGAACCAGGTGTTGTTGACAGCGAGGACTTGTATTTCCTGTGCACTAACCAAATTGCCTATTAACCAAACTAACCAAAGTATTAACCCTATTATGTTTGGGTGTCCAGTTTATAGGTAAATGGTCGTGGACAGCAAATGATAAAGCTCTGATTAAGACGGTGCTGAGTGTACCCAGGTAATGAAGGTAACATTCACAGCTGCTGTACCTTTGACTGAACCTCTAGAACTGGTGTTTGACTAAACAGCCATTGAAAAGTTATCCTGTGGGGTGTTTATTATCAAGATGTTCCAGGGGAGGTGCAGAGTGATAAGATCTGTACTATGGTGAAACTGACAGGACAATAGTTTTCTATATGTTGGTCAATTTTCTTCCATAAATTCACTCAGTGTAGCCAAAACTAAACCAAGGGTGCCTAATAGAGTTACAGGTAGTGTTTCGTAACTTGTAGTGAAAAGAAAAAAACAAATTCAGCCTCAGTGTAATGATTGATTATGTGAGTGATGGTAATCACAGTGACTGTTAAAACTGCTAAATATGCTTTCTTCTATACAAGCTCAGACCAGAAATCAGTCAGTTCATAACAAACATCTGATTGCTTGGAAAAATGAAGGATTGCAGAGAACCATTGATTATGTAATTCATGCAGACGAAACAACTGAAGCAAAAAAGAAAAAAGATATAAATGCATTTTTGTGCTATGATACTAACACTGGTGAACTTTTCTTCCGAGATAACCAAGGAAGGGGGAGAGGACGTGGAGGTGGTGAGAACAGAAGAATGGACAACGATGTGTGTTATAATTGTGGAAGATTTGGACGATACGCGAGAGACTGCAGAGCTCCAAAGTGGAGAGGGAGGAGGGGAGGATGGAGAGCGGGAGGAGGCGAAGGAGCGGAGCCCGGGCAGGACAGGAGAGAAAAGGATCGCACCGCATGACTAACTCCAGACGCAGGTTATGCAGACACACACACACACACACACACATATAGAGATAGATGACATTACAGATATGAGTACAGCAACACATGATGAGGCAGAGGTCGATGAGATCCTATCGTTACAGACAGCTGAGATTTTATTATCACAGGAAGGAACTAAACCATGGATAAAACTAGAAGTGCAAGGCAAAATAATAACTTTCTTGTGTGATACAGGAGCCTGCAGTGCGATGTAGATGTAAATAGCAATTTGAGAGTTAGGTTGGCCACAGGGCATGTAACTATTGAACCGTTGACAACACCACTAAAAATAAGTGATCCTAAAACAAAGAAAAGTAAACTGGCTTCAGTGGCGTCATCACAACTGTGTCCCATTAATCTCTTAGGAAGGGATCTGATGACGAAACTAGGAATAGCGGTGGTACCGGACAAAAATGGTCTTGGTATGAAAGCGTGCCGTACAACTCTAAAAACAGCAGACAGCGATGACGA
Source organism: Nibea coibor (assembly GCA_023373845.1). Taxonomy (NCBI): domain Eukaryota; kingdom Metazoa; phylum Chordata; class Actinopteri; family Sciaenidae; genus Nibea; species Nibea coibor. Next base: position 25,752,018 of record CM041719.1, on the reverse strand, counting down.
AGTAGAAACGTTTGTGCATGAAGGACTAACATTAGTTAGTAATAGTTTAGATTTAATTCAAACAGGACCAAGTAGCATAACTAGAATAAGAATTAATGAAATTGGTAAAAACCTGCATTCCTTCTGCTGAGATGAAAAATGCCGAAACGCACACACCCATCCATTTCATACGATATGTATGGATTTCATAGAATTAAATAAATGTGAAAATAAAAAGTATTATTTAGTGATCATAGACTTATACTCAAAATGGATTGAAGTTATTCCAACCACACGAAATGACGCAATAACAGTAGCTAAAGCTTTAGCAACACATATTGCACCAAGATTTGGATTTCCACAAATCATATATAGTGATAATGGACCACAGAAATCCTCAGAGAAATGATGTAATTGCTAAATTGAGTGAACTGTTTTCCATTAAAATAAAATATCATTGTTATTGTCATCCACAATCAGCAGGATTAGTGGAAAGAGTGAATGGTACAATCAAGGCTAAACTTGAAAGCCATGGAAGAGACAGGAAAAGGATGGGTAACCTGTTTGCCAGCAGTAATGTTGAGTCTTCATATACAACCTAATAATACAGGACTGTCACCTTTTGAAATTTTGTATGGCAGACCTTACAGAGTACCTTTGATTAACTTCAAGGGAGATGATACAGAATGGACTGAAACAATTGTAGATTATATGAGCAAAATGTTGAAAAACAAAGAAACTATGTCTACAGTTCTCTCACCCACAGAGCCGATTCTTGACCAGGAAATACCTGTGAAACCAGGAGAATGGGTATTTACCAAAACGCTTAAACGGAAGAACTGGAGTTCTCCAAGGTGGGAGGGTGCATTTTAAGTGCTACTCTCAACACCCACAGCAGTATGCATAGCTGAGAGAGCAATGTGGATACACCTGATAGTAAGGGCATTTTAGCAGATATTTGATCAATCTGGGAACTAAATCCTTACCAAGAAATTTTTTCACAATTGCGTTTAGAAAGGTGTGTAATATCATGTCTTAAAATGTTCAACTCCTGTGGGAAACCTCCTAAAAAATTGCTCGTACCTGTAAGTTGGGGTACCTGTAACCGATTTTTGAAAAATCTCTAGTCAGAGAAAGTAACCCGGTGCAGTATATAAAGATTGACAGCTTACAGGAGGTACTTGAATTAGAGACAGGATACAAGGACAATAATGCATGGTTACAATGGATTTCTTTTACTACTAAGGGTTCTGGACTAGCAACTGATTGTATAGCTTGTGTAGCGGCAAGACCGTCTCTAGGAACAATTCCTTTTCCACTTAATCCTTACAATGATCTTAAAGGAATTAAATGCTTGCTTGAACTGTACAAAACTGATTCTCCAGAGAATAACTGTACCACTCTCAAGTATCTCTTTCCAGCTGTTCCCACTTGTTGCATTCCATGTATGAGAGAACTGATACAAAGATTGATTACTACCACACTAACGAAACAACAATTGTTCTATCACCCTGTCTCCACAGTTGATGAGTTCAAGAGGTATGAGATGACTGAAGGACTGGGTGTGATTAGATATGAGAATGAGGACGAGTATGACAAGTGTCTCCAGCTCAGCGAGTAGAGGAGTTAATCTACGCACCCATGAGAGGAGAAGCACCTACTTAAAATGACACACTGTTTAGTCTTTGTTCCACAGCAAAATGAAGAACCTATAAAAAATCTGAAATGAAGTTATAGTGTGCTGGTCCTGTTGCTACAACCTGATGGAGTGACAGTGGGGACGGCCAATGACACAAGAAACGGCAGAGCCAATGCACGCCAGGCACCAGGCTTCGGGCTTGAGTGGCCATTTCCCGCCTGGTCCTAGGGCTTCACATGTCTCTGTTTGCTATGGCAACATTGTTTTTGGACAGTGGGTGAAAACTGCAAGCCCGTTTTGCCCTCCACCCCCAAATTACATCCGTGTTTCATAGTGTAATTCCACTGTGGTAAATATGTAAGGCTGTGTACATGTGTTATGATTGCATAAAAAAAGTTAACAATTCCCATGACAAATATGAATTTCTAATGATCTGAATGTTTGGCATGAAAACGTTGGTCTAAATACAAACATGTTACTACAGAGTTAGGAAGCTGTTTTAATGGCTTCCAGTTGATCCAAGGCATGTTACTGATGGTGTAAAGGAACATGTCATGTTCCTTTTCTTTACACTCTGTTTATTCTCTCTCGCTCTCTGAAGTCACTCAGTATTTCATATACAGTATGGTGGTAGGTATGTCCGGTCAAAACCATGATCAGCAATGTCTTCCGTATATGACTGCGCTACAAGCCTCCAGTTTATGATAGACTGCTGTTAGATTGGAGCGGTCAACAGGTCCTGATGAATCCGGTATCCTCCCTGGAGAAACAAAAAGAAAGGAACACTCAGACATCTCATCTGTCGGGACCTGGCTCCAGACGAGGAATGTAGCAAGATACTATTAAGACTTTAACTGGATGTAAGACTCCTTCTGCAGAAACTGTGCAGTGATTTTCTTGTAGAGTTGTCCACGTTTCTACCTCTTTAGATTGTTATTCATTATTTTGGAGTATAACTAAACAAAGTTTCTTCAGTTTACATATTGTCATGCAGCCAAGTTCAAGTGAACAAGATTAAGATACATTAGCTAAGAGATGTTTTGCCAGCAGACAGCATGAATTTGACTTATGACTTTGTGGGAGTGCCTGAGCAAACATAGCATATTATAGCAACAGGTTCATCATTACTGTTAAACATGACCTACTTAAGGAAATTAAAATATTCCTGCCTTGTGAAGTTCGTGAAGTTCGTTTTTTGTGAAAACATTTCCGTATGATGATGACAGCAACACATATGGAGATTATGGAGATTATATATGTGGCCATGTCTGTAAAACAAAATAGCAAATGTTAAGAAAATAAAATAATAAATAATAAAGAAAATCAATAATAAAGATTTTATTTTTAAAATCAGTATTAGAATTAGTCTTGTATGACAAGAACGGATCAGACACAATGCAACATATGCAGGTATGAAGAGTATCAGTGTCATTTGATGTATTAATTCCCAGAAGTGCTGTAAGATGATACAGGCTGAGGTGATGAAAAATCATTCCCACAACCTGAACACTGAACTCTGAACTTCCACTGCTCTGCATAGAGTTGTTTCCAGCTCATTCAAAGCAGATTACACAAACAAGAACCACCCTAACTGAATCTGTGTCGAATATCTTCAACACTTGGAATGAAGCATTTTAGGGAATTATCAAACTCTTAAACAAAAACATATTATACATTTATCATATTATATATTTAATTAAGGACAAATATCTCTAATCAAGCAATGAGATTAAAAAAAACAACAACAATACCTGCCTTGTGTGCTTGTTTCTTTTTTGTTACAATACTTCTGCTTGATGATGGCAGCAACACATATGATGATTACAACAAACACGACGGGGATTATATACCAGACCATGTCTGTAAAACAAAACAGGAAATGTTAACAAAATAAGAGCCTTTAAAATATGAAGATTTTATTTTTAACATCAGAATTAGTCTTACAATGACGATCAGTGTTACTGTTATCGTCTTTGTTGTTTTCTTCATCGCAGGATGTCTTAACATTGACTGTGACAGTCTTTTCGTCAGCAGGGTTTGCAGCCACACATCTGTAAGAGGAGCTGAAATCCTGCTTGTGTACAGTGAGAGACAGAGAGAGAGCGGAGCTGTTCTGGATCACTATGTCCTCGTCTTTGTACCACGACAGTGTCAGCAGCTCTCCAGCTTTCTCCACAGAACACAGCAGGGTGCAGCTCTCAGTGCTCACATTGACTGCAGGAGTGGGGACAGACTCTGGAGAGGAGAATGATGGAGATGAAACACTTCTGCTTTCTGTTCATAAATGTTGGTGACTTTCTTTTCGTGTTTCTCCCACATAAAGTCAACATGGTCGGGTATGCTCACAATGTACACATAGGGTGTGTTCAGACAAGAAAGGGGGAGAATTTTCACTACACAGAAATTGCTCTAATTTTTCTGAAACCCACTGAGCATGGTGAAACAACACCCTTATTTATTGCAGGGAATTGCCTCACGCAGAATTCCAGGTGACATTCAGACTGAAGAGAATTTTTTTGCTTCACTTTTCTGAAAAAAAAGTGCTATATGACACAGATATCAAATCTATTCCTTCACAAGGCATTATGGGATTCCAGGTTATGCGTGATCAGCACACTGAAGAGTTGAAATGAATGGATATTGTTATGGAATTTTCTATTCCTGTAGTGTTCTGAGTGACACATATATACTTTAAAATGGAATATAATAAAAGCACAAACATACAGACACATTACACAAGGTTACACAAAGTCATGTGTGAGCCTTGAGGTCCTCAGCAGTATTAGTTGTTTGTCTGTGACTGGCAACAGTAGATGCCATCCTATCTCAACACTGTTATGGCCAGGGTCGAAGAACTCTGGTGCTGCATGCTTAGACATAATAGACAGCCTGCTGCTGACATTCCAGTCTGTGTAAACAGACATCTGTGACTCCAGACTAAAATATGTTGACGAAGACACCATCCTTGGTAAAAGCATTCTCTTTTAAGGAAATTTTGTATTAATCAAATTTCTAAAAAATGTTTTTGTCTCCCAGATGGAACCAGGTGTTGTTGACAGCGAGGACTTTTTCCTGCACTCTAACCGAATTGCCTATTAACCAAACTAACCAAACTATTAACCCAGTTATGTTTGACTGTCAATTGACAAGATGTGATGAAAATGTGATGAGATGTGACTGTCATATTGCTCACCCCCTGACTTTCTCTCGAGGTAAATGGTCGTGGACAGCAAATGATAAAGCTCTGATTAAGACGGTGCTGAGTGTACCCAGGTAATGAAGGTAACATTCACAGCTGCTGTACCTTTGACTGAACCTCTAGAACTGGTGTTTGACTAAACAGCCATTGAAAAGTTATCCTGTGGGGTGTTAATTACCAAGTTGTTCCAGGGGAGGTGCAGAGTGATAAGATCTGTACTATGGTGAAACTGACAGGACAATAGTTTTCTATATGTTGGTCAATTTTCTTCCATAAATTCACTCAGTGTAGCCAAAACTAAACCAAGGGTGCCTAATAGAGTTACAGGTAGTGTTTCGTAACTTGTAGTGAAAAGAGTAAAAATAAATTCAGCCTCAGTGTAATGATTGATTATGTGAGTGATGGTAATCACAGTGACTGTTAAAACTGCTAAATATGCTTTCTTCTATACACTCTCCAATGACCAACCTGATTCCATTCTCCAGAGCAGAATGTGAAATGTTTGTGCAAAATAAATCTGAAGAAACATACTTTTCTATTTTCTGGAAAAAAAATACAGCTAATAGCATCATTGTGATGTCTCTAGCTTTTTATATGATTATTGTTGAATAAAATGTGTGACCTTTGATAATTTAGGGATTGCAATGTTAAGAATGAGTTTAACCCATAAGAACCCATGGTGACACCAGCGTAACAAGCACATTGAATGTCCCAGACTCTTCTGTTCTTATTAAGCCCAATGTCACAGATCTTTGGGAATAAAAAGTGTTATTCTGAAAAAAAAACTGTGTTATGTGTGGTCCACGTGGTCTGAACCCAGACACCATCCTTAGTAAAAGCATTCTCTTTAACTAATTCTAGGCGTATAGTATTTGTGAGGTTATCTCTGGGTTTAAAGTCTATCCACCAGCATGAGTTGGGCAGAATGTGAGCCAGACTCAGGCACTTCTGATGTACTGTGAGAGTGTCTCTAATTCTCCTTGGCCAAGTGTTAATAAATAATACAACATAAGACATCAGAGGCTCCTGAACACTTTCTTTCTTCCTGACCTCACCATTGACCTTTGACTTCAGCAATTTCTCCACAACAGATATAATCTGTCACACAATGTGGACACCAAAACACAGGTTTAGTTTTGACTTAGTCCGGCTTGGAGGAGGTGTACATTAAGAGTACAAAGAGTCTTTTCTATTTGTTGTAGCTAAACATGCTGCAACCACTTTTTAAAATACATTATACATGCTGCATTCAAGTAAACCATGTTTGAACTCACTGAACTAATCAACACTGATTACATAAACTTTCATCAGCAATTAAAACATTGATCAAGTTAATGCAAAGTGATTCAAAAGTTTATTACATTCTAATAATGAATTAGCGTAAGGGTCATTATATTGTCTGACATTCTGTCTCTGTTAGTTTAAAGATTTAGATTTTTTGTTATTAATTCTGCTGATGAGTCTGCGTATCTTCTCTGTTTCACAAATCTGTTTCCTGCTTTAACTTTCATGGTTTCTATTTCATGATCTCTGTAAGCAGCAGCGGGAGCACTGATTGGTCAGTGGTTTTGCATTTGTAAGGATCTGACCAATCAGAGTTCCTGTTTCCTCTTTGTGGGTTTAAAGTGTTCATGTGACGGAGACTGTGAATGTTAAAGAGAAATAAAATAACTGAGATGGAATATGAGAGGCTATACAGTCTCATGCTGAGCAACTTAGACAGCCCACCTCTAGACTAAGTGTCAAAATGTCATGTCAGTGTAAATGGGCTGAACAGGATGTCCTGAAACAAAAATATGATGAGTCATCAGAGGTGTAAAAGGGTCCCACACAGGTCTGCCATGCGGTCTTCATGTAAAAGGCATGTTACCAGCTAAGAGCATCCAGAATGCTCATATGACAAAACTATTTTATCAAAGTTTGTACAGTTTGTACATCCTGTCCCTGGACCTGGAGAGAAGATTGATGTGACCTCAGCACTCTGCATGTTACCCTGTGGTTCAGTCACACAGCGCTCCTGAAACCAAATTTAAATCCAATATTTCTCCACAGACTGAGCTAATCTGTTTGATCTCTTCACTGGCTGTACATGAACTCTGCTGTTCTGTTGTTGTGACACTGACTGTTGCAGTTCAAAGTGGATTCTGTCACCCAGAAACATTTATAATAATTCTGCACAGACGGTGAACACCTGTGAGGAAACACCTCTGAAGATACATATCACGGGTAAAAAACAAAATGAAGCAAAAAAAAAAAATGTTTTGATCATAGTGATCAAATGGGTCCCACAAATGGGGACAGGATGTTGGTACTGGCAAAAGAAATGTAACTTACCATACACTGTGAGTTTATAAGATGTAGCAAAAACTTTTCCTTTTTTAGAGTTAATGTGATAAATCCCAGAGTCGTTCCTCTGCAGTCCTGTGATTGTGAAGTGTCCAGTGTTTTTGTCCCAGAGAACTTTGTCTTTGTAAATCTCATCAAATATCTGGACTCTCCTCTCATTCACCATAGCAATAGTCTTTCCAAAGACAAGAAATCCAAACTCCTCCACAGGGTCAGGTAGAGTGATGGATCCTCCCTCAGTGCCAGTCAGGTTCTTCACTTGCACAGTGTCAGATGAGATCATCACTGTCAAATATACAGACAAGAGAGAAGTTCAATGTAGAGGTGATTCACTGACAGTGACTGGTAATAACTCTAGCAGCTTTATAAAATACTGTATATCTCTGTCTATAATGCTTTGCTTTGATGATTTTCTATGCTGTCACATATTTAGTGCCGAGTGTCTGCGACACGAGGTAACTACTCCCATAGCTAGCAAGCTATGGGAGTAGTTGCCTCATGCCGATAAATAGAGCCCGAACCGGCCAGAGGACCCCCAACAATTAAATTAACAAAACGTGTGTTTTCATCCCGAATCGAGTGCTTTTAAATGTGTAAGAAATTCGTGAATTTTTCGCGAATATTTCCCCAAAAAAACGAGGAAAATTTCCCATAGGAATGAATGGAAAACCCCGAAAAAAATAAAAACTAGAAAGTTCCCGTGGAAATTTTGAAAGTGCCGAGTGGGCTGTTGCCGGGGTTCTGTAGTGAAAAAGCACATCTCAAATAGTAATATTCAACATGTTTGTTTACACACATGACCAGCTAGCGCTAACGCGCTAGCCACTAATTCTAGCATCAGCTGCAAATGTTAGCAAATGTCATGTCTGTTATACAATGATAGCGTGTTAGCGCTAGCTGCTCATGTGCAGAAGGTTTGTATAAGGTCAATATATTAGAAATGTCCTAAATGAGCTGAATCTAGTGATATAATTTTTATTTCTGCAGTACAAAATTTATGGAAGTTGTTAGGTGTGTGTGTGTGTGTGTGTGGTGTGTTTGTCTTGTCTGTCTCTGTGTGTGTGCTTGTCTGTGTCGGTCTATGTGTCTGTGTTACTGTCTGTCAGTTAATGGCTAGCGCTAACACTGAAACCACTAACCACTAATGCTGAAACCACTAATTTTAGCATTAGCCACTCATGTTAGCAATTAGCATGATGCGCTAGCCACTAATTCTAGCCTATGCTGCTAATGTTAGCAATGAGCATACTTTTTAGGCATTAAAAATTAAATACATGCGGGGCGGTCGGTGGCGTAGTGGGTTAAGCAGCCATCTACTGCATGTCTCTCCCCCTCTCTCTGCCCCCTGCTTCCTGTCTATCTTCAGCTGTACTATCAATAAAAAAAAAAAAAAGGCCAAAAAAAAAAATTAAATACATGATAATGCTAACATGCTAATGGTAACATGCTAACTCCTGACATGCTAATGCTACCACAAATTTTTAGCCACTAAAAATAAGTTATTAGCCGCTAATGTTAGCAAGTAGCATAATGCGCTAGCCACTAATTTTAGCATATGCTGCTAAAGCTAAATGAGCTGAATCTACTGATATAATTTTTATTTCTGTAGTACAAAATTAGTTAGGTGTGTGCTAGCTGCTCTGCTGTCTCTGTCATTTTACACAGACAAATTCAAATTAACTGAAAATAAAAGCTAAGATGGCCGCCGCCGGGCAGTTAGTGCAGCAGTTTGAATTTCAGTTGGAAGACAGAGAGAGAGGGAGAAAATGCCGAGACCACGCCTTGAACAGGAAGGATATCTGGCCAAACCGTATTTCCAATCATTGAACCGACTTAAGTTTGGGCATCTAGAGACTTTCCTGATCGTCTAGATATGCAGTTTGTGTGTAAAATGAAGAAATATGACCTATTTAAATCGATTCAAAGAAAGCTTACTTCTCCAGAAAATTTCCCGCCTTTGTAATACTCACAGCTTTCGTAGACGAATCACAGCGAGAAGACAAATTTTCCTACATTTTTATGTATAAATCATGTGTGTAGTGTGAAATTTGTGGCCACAGGAGCAGTTTACGTTTTATTTTTTGAAAGATTTTTTTCTCTCCTCCACACTCTGGTTGATGATGTCATCCCCTTCTCACCTTTGAGCATTGATAGTTTAAAAACGGTAAAAGGTGTCGATAAGTGAAGTGAATACATGAAGAGAAGGCAAGAGTACCTCCATTTTAAAGTTTAAATGAAGTCTCTCGGTGAAAGTATGCCAGAGCAGTTCATTTTTGAAAATGTGTGTTTAATTTTTATTTTTTTCGGGGTTTTCCATTCATTCCTGTGGGAAATTTTCCTCGTTTTTGGGGGGAAATATTTGCGAAAAATCCACGAATTTCTTACACACTTAGTAGCACTCGATTCGGGATAAAAACACACGTTTTGTTAATTTACTTGTTGGGGGTCCTCTGGCCAGTTCGGGCTGCATTAATTGCCGAAAAAGGGCGGAAAATGAATAATAAAACTGCCAAAAAACACGCAGAAGAACAATAGGAAAACGAACAAAAGGCAACTACTCCCATAGCTTGCTAGCTATGGGAGTAGTTGTCTCGTGTCACAGGCAGCAGCAGCACTAATAATAAAAACTGCCAAAAAACACGCAGGAGAACAACAACTCCCATAGCTTGCTAGCTATGGGTTTCTGTTCAGTCATCAGATGGAGACTATCAGCTGAGAAAGATTAGCATTTGAACTAATAGTGATGTGTGTGTGCCTCATCTCTCAGGATGATCCAAACATTTCCAGTAACTCTGCAGCATGTCCAAAAGTTATTGAACAAAGATCGATGGAATCATTTCCCAAATTCACGACATATTTTTATCTAATGAAATATTCAGCAACTAAACAGCCAATTTGGTGTCGTAAAGCCAATTTCTGCTGGTTTTGTGATATATAAATAAAAACAAACATGAATGGATTCATAAGAATTTCAAATAATCATTATGATGATCATAATTATAACTGTTAACCATCTTCCTGTCTGAGCACAGGGGAGTTGCCGTCTCATTTTAACCCCCTTCACTTTCTTCAGCAGTGGAATAACACTCGAGCTCTGGCGTTGTCTTTAGAGACACCGTGGCCTTAATTTGATCACACACTGTAGAATACACTGTACATTAATTCCGAACATAACTCCTCCTGCTAACCAGCTCCTCCATCCACACCTTACACACACACTTTACAAACAGCTGGAATCACGTTATTCTTATAACAAGGTGATAACTGGGCCATTTGTTGCCCCCTCCAGCACTTGCTGCCCACGACCAGGGTGTAAGAGACAAATCTGAATCTGTATGTTAACGGACATGTGAAACTGATGGTCAAAACCGAACATGCATGACTCGAAGCTACCCACTTTCTACTTCCATTTTTGGTACTTCTTTCTGCAGTGACTATTAATAACACGGGGTGTGCACACTGTGCTGCAGAGGCAGATACAATTTATATAAACTGTACATGTATGCTGGAGCATAAATACAGCGTCACTGTACTACTGAAGACGTGAAGACGTCTTCACACGGGATCAGGGATTGCATAATGTTGTCTTCTGTTTACATCTATTTATCTTAATTTATCTTAATTTAAAACGGCTCGCTCTTCATACAAATCATGTCGCCTCGTCTCATACTGAAATGTAACTTCACAGAATCCTTCAAAGATCAGCACAATTCTTCATCTGATCTCACATCTAAATCGTTAGTCATCTTAAGATTAAAGTCTTTCAAAGTCTTCACAGTTCAGTCGGAGTGTGTACAGACTGAAGTCATCGAACAGAACCTGTGAGCTGTGCAGACTTCAGTGAAAAACAGGACGACAGAAAGAACAGAGTACAGTCCAGTCTAAAAATCTGTTGATCTCCTTCATTTCACCACCACTGCTGCTGCTTCTTTGTTTTTAAGTCTGCGCTATTTTCTCAGTTTGTATCTTTGAGACATTTTGTTGAGTAAAACATCAAATCTGACTTTGCTCCGATACACAACAAACAGGTGAAACATGATGTGCAAAGAGAAACACTCACCCGTGAAAAGGAGAAAAATACTTTTGTGTAGCTCCATCACAGATTAGAGAGGGTCAACCATCGCGGATGTGTCAGCACAGATGCGCTGCAGCACACTAACTCCTCCTATTAACCGTCAACGGTAAACTAAAGATCTGATTAACTTATAAAAACAGAAGAAAATATTAGACTCACACCAACGAATAAAAACAAATTATTAAAAAATAAATCTGAATTAAAAAGTATTTTAACAAGCCAGCAAACATTTCTTTGTGTTTATATTTACACTCTAGTTTTTATCAAGTTATTAAAAGATGTCTGATAATGCTCAGCTAAAGAAAGGCTTCATGGTGTAACGCTGTTAATAAACCGATACAGACCAGAAAACAACTGTTAATTACAAAACTATAGTGTTGGGAAGTGGGAAGAGTCATTTAACTGAACCGATCACTCAGTCAGAGGTAAACTGAACAAATCTTTTAGTTCATTTGCTTCATTTTAACCAGTGCGGCGCTGAAGCCCTCTTGTGGGCAATGTAAAAGAAAGAGTGTGGTTCTCAGACACTGAAGGCAACATGGTTTGCTTCAGTTAACAATGTATTATACACAAATGCCACAAGCAATTCAAACCATGTGACAACCAAGAAAAGCAACGAGACACCAAACTGACTTGTGTCCTGTATCCTTTCTGTTGATGCTGTTTAAGACACAGCACAACAGCCTACAGTGACTCAGTGTCACGTGACGAATGAACGAAAGACTGATCTGTATGAACAAACTGCTCATCACACAGCCTGTGTGGCCTGTCAAATGAACAAGAGATTCAAACCTGAGGATGCACAGTTGAGTCATTACACATCACTACTTCACAATTGTTCTTAAGAAACCTGTGGGTGATGTCAGAGATACCACTTCAAGAATGTTACAAACAGTGGTGGTGTGTGAGCATCAGTATAGACGATGTGAAGAGAGTTTGATTATTTGATTGTTGTCGTTGTCATCCTTTATTTCACATTAAAGACTGCATCAAGTCGGTAGTGGACCAGTTTAAGATGTGGACTTTGTGAATTTTTGTACCATTATAACTTGTCAATTTCCAAATAAATCATCCTTCAAGATCACCTCCATCTCTCTTCATGATTGCAGTGGGTTTTTGCAAGAGGATTGAGTCAGGTTCTGACTGACTAATTGGCTTGGGCACTTGTGCCTTTGGTAAATGGCCACTACAGTCACTAAACTGCTGGAGCACCTGACACCAGATATAATCCTTGAATTCAGATGTGACAAGTGAGTTGAATCAAAGTCAACTTGACATTAAGGTAGACTGTGCAAGCAGGTGTTGAGCAGTTGGAGAGTGTCGGGGACACTCCCTCACCAGATGGTTTTCTGCTCGTGGATTCTGTTCAGTGGTTATGATGTATGCGTGTTTGGAGACTAATTAAAAGTCTAGTCCAACCTCATTTTTGTTTCATTTGTGTTCATCATTTCAAAGAACATGTTTTCACTGCTCCAGTTCAGTTTTGGCATGCTTTACAGTATGCTGAGCTGGCGTGTGATAGCTGAGCTGTTGTTGCTGCTAGGCACATCCACTTCACAATGGTAGCACTCAGTTGACTGGAGCAGATCTAGTGGGGAAGAAATTTCACCAACTGGTGGACATTTACCAGACAGAGTTCTTACGACCCATTCCAAATTACAAATGTTTGAGAGATGTCATGGCTGCGTGCTGGATTTTATGCACATTAGCCTTGAGTCAACTGAAACACCTGAACCTGGCCATATAGTGTACTTGTCAGCCACGATGGAGGCAGGCAAGTCCAAGCAGTTCACAACAAACCAGAATTTTGAGGTTAATGCTGACGTTCGAGGAACTGCGGTTTTTCACACTTCTGTGACCACGCTGCGTCTACTATCTGTGCCATCCTGTGTGCCAGTTGTTGAAACTGGCATACTGTCCACATGACATGCCATAGATGTACAGTGTTAAACAGGATTTGTTATTCACCTCAAATTATATCTCAAAAACCAAAATAAGTTTGAGATAATGAGGATAATGAGGATAAGTTCCTCAGATAATAAGGCTAAGAATAGAGAGGCTGCTTCTGTAACAGGCTCACTAGCTAAGCTTGAAACTTTGTGGATTTAGTAGACTGCAGTTGTTCCGGACTGCCTTCAGGGTAATTTCCATGAGGGTAGCAGGTGGGCCAAAGTGCATTCGGTTTATTCAAAGCGGATTTTCACATTTACTTTAGTCCCAGTACATGCATGTACTACATACATACAGTATGATGTACATGAAGCACATGCAGTATGAAGGACATGCAGTACATGCAGTATAAAGTACATGCAGTACATGCAGTACAAAGTACATGCAGTACATGCAGTACGAAGTACATGAAACACATGCAGTATGAAGTACATGAAACACATGCAGTATGAAGTACATGCAGTACTTGCAGAATGAAGTACATGCAGTATATGCAGTATGAAGTACATGCAGTATGAAGTACATGCAGTAGATGCAGTATGAAGTACATGCAGTACATGCATGTACTACATACATACAGTATGTAGTACATGCAGTACATACAGTATAATAAAGTGACATGCACAATCATTTCTGAGACTTCACCAATCTGTGATTCTTCAGCATTTGTTTTGAATTGACCATTTAAATTTCACAGTATTAATATACAGAATTCCTCTGAGGCAAACAGCAAGTAGCTGCCGTACAGTGAGAGGGTGATCATGTCATTGTATGTTTTCTGTTTTTCCTCATCCTGAACACTGTGATGATGGAAGTGTCGTCTTGCTCGCTGAATAGCTTGTTGAACCACACCTCCCCCTTGTGTTTCCTTGTCTTAACTCATCTTGTCTTTATTCAAGATAGGAGTTAACAATCCTGTGATCCAGATTTTCTTTCCCTCTTGGTTTTGTCCTGCAGAGTGTCCATGCTGAGCACAGTGAATATACATCCTCCATGTAAAATTTTTGTTAGTGTAATAATATATTCACAAATAACTCTAAGACAGCAAAACAGGATGCAACACAGGATCCATATCATCCTGAAGAAATGTGTTTATCATCGTTGGACTTCTGCTGCAAATGAACTAATTAAAGATGAAAGTAAGCTGTAAAATCAGCCTCTCAGATTTGTCAAACCTCCACAGACAGCCTGAAATGTCTCTGAAGCAGAGACTATCCAGGTGGAGTCACGTAAATACTATAGAATGTTTATTCTTCATGCAGAGAGAGAAAGGTCATAAATACAAAGGAATATTTGTTCGCTTCACGAAGAGAGAGGTTATTGCAAGTTCTTACAAATATGCACTTCATATTCAACTTTAACCTTAGGAGAGAGCAATGAAATACTATAGAGGGCTTATAAGAAATGTTCCCTCTAAGCTTGGGCAATTGTGCACTGCTCGCACATTCTCAGCGCACAAGAAAATCTATGCAGCGCATAAAATAAAATTTGATACAAACATATTAAATAATATCTAATATTAGACCTAATCTAATCTAATGAATTAGACCAATAATATTGTTTTCTGTACCATTTTGCATTGTAACTCATTGAGTGACAGGAGCCAGCCAATGATACGATAAGGTTCACTTACGCTACGCAGCCAATCATAGCACTGACACTGCTTGCATATGCCTTGCCTGTATGCACCGTGCAGGTTAGCTAGCAAACAACAGTGCGGCGGAGTTAAGAAATGCTAACCCCTTAGCACGGTGTCGATGGGGTCTATGCAAATAGAAGAACAAGCGGTGAAACTGGGTGAGATTTTTTTTCTGAAGTGGCACATTTGGACCAGCTGATGCGCATAAAGTCAAAGCAAGAAGCAGATGAAGCCATCAACCCAGACAAAGTGCACAACGATTGGAGAAGTAAGAAGGATAGACGTGGAAAATAATATTAATCCTCAAATGCTGTTACTACTAGATCATGTATGGGTAGTAGAAATGCTAATAAAAAAACAGAGTAATTAGATATTTTACAGACAAAGAGTCACAGGAATTTACACTGTATCACAAGTAACAGCACACGTCATTGTGCAAAATGTGAATGTTGTAATGTGAATAAAATGTTATGTCTGAAAGGTGGATATGTCTCATTTCTTCCAGAACACGACCCTCACCCAGGCCACAACTGGACCAGGAGCAGGACTCTCACATATAACATACTGCACAACTCATGAACAACAAGACTTCTGTCATTTGAAGTGGTCCAAATCACTTATATTAAAAGTAAACCATAGTAAACACACATTCTGATAGTAGCTGTAGTGAACCTGGAAGATTGAACTTACTTGAGTAAAGGATGTGAATTGGCCATAAATGTAGAGGTGTAAACCCTTCTCTCTCCAGACTCTGAACACCCCATCTAACTGTCCAGGCTTAAATAAACGATTTGGATCTGTTTAATGCAATGAAATTTAATGCACTACAGTATACTCATTCTCCTGCTGAGTTCATAGAGACATCTCTCAGTCACACTGGAGCCACAGCACCTGTGTATGTGAGTGTGCCACGGTCATATCAGGGCCCACCTGTAATGATGGATGTGTTGCAGCAAATACGAGAGGAGAACAGGAGGTTGCAGCTGATAGTGAGTGACATAAGACGTCAGACAGACAGGAGTGGTGCAGCATCTCCCACAAGAGGGTACACTCCCCTGCCAGATGAGAGGGCACCAGGTCCCCACCTTCACAACACCCTATGCTTCATCCACCACCTGAAACACATCATCCACAGCCAGGAGACCAGGACAGCCGGTTGATGCCACCACTCCCCTTGCAGGCTGAACCACCACCTCCACCAAGGGAGCTGTACCCTCAGTAGGGCGGGCAGGAATATAGTGGTTGATGATTGGCCGCTGCCTCCTCCACCAGTAGCCTTTGATGATAAGTATGAGCCATCAAGAGTCCAGCCTACACCAGGGCAACCTGCTGATATTGTAGAAAACTTTAGAGGACGTCTGCAGCAGTTGGAAGTGACCGTCACCAGCCCTATCCGTGCTGTCAGAACCACAATATGACTGTGTGCTGCCATCAGTTGCACCCTCATGACCCCCACGACCCCCACCCCCTAATCTCAGCAGCATCACTGCCGAACAGCAACGAGAGGACATATAGGGGCCCGGCTCCGTCAATCCCTGATGTGGCAGAGTGACTACTGTGTGTGATCAAGTTGTGAACAATTGTGGTGATCACGGGCCGGTACCGTAATACTCATAGTGAGAGAGGATCAGTTGTGTGGCTTTCTGCTTATGCTCGGGGGCTGGCATTGACGTGGCGGTCGCATGGTCTAGTAAGGCGCAACTTTTCTTTCATACTCATAGGTAAGTTTAGTAATGTTATTATCTGGGCACCTGTAGCTGTCGGTTGTAGCTGATGTGCTTTTTGCTTGTGGTAGAGCGGGCCAGCTGTCTGGAGCGTGCATTAGCAATGTGTCTATGCACTACACAGGGTGTGTATATGCACTCCATGGCATGTGTCTATGTGCTGCATGGCGTCCAGGACCCCCCCGTTTTGCATCATCAGGTATGTTGTCTAATTATCTTAGTATGACTGCAAATCAATCTTATGCAGTAGCGTGGCTTATTTATGCTTGGTGTTGCAGCAGTGTTGGCTTAATTGCTGAGCTTGGAATGGGTGGAATTTGTCCTTCAAACCAGTGCGTAATTTTCCACGCATTGTGTGGCATTCAACTCCTAAGGTAAGATGGCTCATCTGTTTTCTGCATGTATGTACCCTAGTGGTTGTAAATCACTCTGCTTTCTCTGATTTTAATAGTTAAAGCTGCATAGTTGTGGTGTGCCAATCTCATTCGGAGTGCTAAAGCCTCCACGTCCACCAGTGGCTTACCTGCTGAAGTGGCCTCTACTGCTGTTCTGTTTGGGCTGGTTTTATTAGCGCCCGTCCCCACTTTGTCAACAAACCATTTTTCTGTGTGTGTGGGCCATACAGCACTGTCGTTTTAATAGTGTTGAGCGAGTGTTGTGTAATATGTTGTGGGCATGTGTGGTTCGTTTGTTTTTGCCTTAAAGTGATTAGCTCACTGGGTCACGTGTGGGCAATATGTAGGACCCTGTGATCCTGGTGTGGGCGTTCTGGGCCCAATATATTGTACCAAGATCGCATTTGGTGCAAATCCTCACCCCGATAGTGCATTGCCTAACTGTGCTTCTCTTTTCTTTCTTTTGGATAGGAGCTGTGGTGCTGCTGGCGTGAGTGACTGGCTGGTCCCGGTGGTGGTCGTTCCCTTCACTTCCTTGTATAATATTACACTCAGGTGTCAATGATTTGTGTGTAGGTTTTCATGTGTGGTGTATCATAAGGATTCCTTCCCCCTTGTCAGCAAGTCATCTCCGCCGGTGAGCCCTCAGTCTCTCTGCACATTGCATTTTGGAAGCAATCCAAGTAACGCTTAGACAAAGGGCTCATCTGGATTGCATAATGTTGTGCTAATTGCGATTTTATTGAAGATCTATATTGTATTTCAGAAAACAACCAACTTTTGTAATAATAAACTTTAGATTTTGTGTTGGAATCACGTCAAGTGCTGGTGTCTTTCGTACCTGTGTCCCTTGAACATAAAACTGGTGGACTCCCCCAGTGGCATTATCGGTCTGTAATTATAGCTTAAAACCAGATTTTCCTCATCGCCTTGCCACACTAAGTTCACACGGGGGGGCCCCAGAGAGTTTTCCAGACTGAAGCTTGCACTTGATAATATTCTTCCTGCTGATGCGACGGAGATGTAGCAAGTGCTCTGTGACCACCTCAAGTCTGAAGACGCTTTCCTGATAGCTGATTCCTATAGCAACTCCTTATTCCCCTACTGGCTTCCTTGACCAGACCAGTCAGCCCCACCAGCTGTCTCTACAGCGGATTGCAGAGCTCATTGAAAAGCCCACTATCTGGTGACACCGTTGCATTCAGGAGGTTTGCTCTGAGAGCTCTAGTTGGGATGTTGGAGGAACTGGGTGAAGATGGGCGCGTCGAGTTAAAGCGTGGATCTCATGTGGCCAGATATAATGAGGAAGCTTCCCCAGGATCTCCCCGCCACTTTCAGACACCACTTTCACTCTTGGAAGGTGGGAATCCCGTCTTTGATGGATTTTGTGGAGTGGCTTGATTACGAGCTGGAAATCCAGGAGGACGGAGACTGGTTTGACAAGATAGAGGATGTCCATAAAGGGAAAAGCGGGGTGAAGAAAGAGTGCGACAAGGAGAAGAGAGCCACTAGGAAGACCATGAACGTGCTGCATAGCACCGCTCATGACATAACCCCCCAAATGGTTCAAGTAAAATCTCAGATCAAGAGGCTCCAGAAAAGCCCAAAGCATACTGCCCCCGCAGCACTTCCTGGACCAGTGCTTGAACTTCACGCAGTTAACCATGGAGCAGAAGACGACCTGGGTCCAACAATCGCTGCTGGCGTTGTGGCCGACACCATGAGGCTGCCCAGTGCAGGTTGAGAGTCCTGCAAGACGTGTAAGAGGAAGCACCTAAAGGCCTTGCATGAGGTGAATCTCCGTGCAGAAATGAGCACACTACAGGGAACGGCACTGGTGCAGAGTTGAAGCCAGCCACAGATGTTTTGTACCTGGACCGTTGTGCCGGCTGCAATCAGCTCCTTTTAAAGATCAGTAAAGTGCTACTGCACAATGGCGACCACACGTTGGAGACATACGCCATATTGAATGATGGCTGAGAGAGGACGATCCTCCTCCAGGAGGCTGTGCAGAAATTGCAGCTGCAGGGGACTCCAGAGAGCTTTGCTCAGAGACTAACAGCTATGGGGGATTGAATGGCAGAAAGGTACAACAAAATGACAGGCATTGTGTCAAGAACTGCAATGATCGATTGCAACTGACATACCCCAGCGAGTGTTTGAAAGTTGCACAAGCTCATTTTTGTCAACCCAAGCCTTGTCTGAGCCTCCACGAACTTATGATGATTCACTAGGGAGGTGCTGGCGTTTCTACAGCTATTGTTCCTTTGGCGACACTTAGAGATGATGCTGGGAAACTGTCAATAATGTGAAAACAAGTAGTTAGAGTGATGTGCACATCAGAGACACACTTAACACACACACACGTTTGCAATTGGGGTGGATATAAAAGCATGTGTAATGTGATGTGAAAAACGGTATTAATAATGGCAGCATTAGCGTTGTTAGAGGACCTTGCAAGTGCAATCTAACGTAAGCGAGTGTTTAGGGAACGTGAGGATTCACTTGTAAACGATGATAATTGGCTCATAAGCCGATTTCGTTTACCAAGGCCAGTGTTACTGGAGTTGTGCACAGAGCTGCAGCTGGCCCTAGAGCGCAACGCGGTAATGTCTGTGCCCACACAGGTGCCAAGTCATGTCAGCTGTGTGGGACGGAATCATCCGGATGTCATCCAGGTACATCAAATTTCCAGCCAAATTTCCAAACAGGCCAACATTAAAGCACAATTTGCAGCGAGAGCTGGTTTCCATAATGTAATCGGAGCTATTGACTGCACACACATTGCTATAAAATCGCCATCACAGGATGAATTTGTTTATGTTAATAGGAAACACTTTAATTCCATCAATGTTCAAATCATATGTGATGCGCAAAGCAGCTCACTAACATCGTGGCAAGGTAGCCTGGTTCAACGCATGACTCATTCATTCTGAATAACAGCATAGTTGGAAACAGGCTGGAGGCTGGCACGGTGCAAGTACCTGCTGTACCGACCTGAGAAGGTGTACCGCATTGTGATGGCCTGTGGCGTCCCCTACCGGGGCCAGTGGAGCCGATGGAGACGCCAGGGCCGCCGGAGGAGTCCTCTCCTGGCTCATCGACTATTGTGAAATAAAAGAATCAAGCATACAGTACATGAGTGTTTGATATGCTGGCATTTTTACGCACAAGCTATGTGTATTGTGAGCAGCCAATTGTATGACCAGTTTAATTACAACATGAGTTCAGCATATTTACCTTGGGGATGATCAGTGTCACCTTCATGGGCTCCCACCACTCCAGTGAGAGCTGTGCCACCAACCAAAGAGGCCACTCTCCTTTTGAATGGGGGACAGTTCCATAAAAATTGGCAAAGCCCAGGAACCCCTGAAGCTGTTTACGATCTAGGGGAACGGGCCACTCCACAACCGCCTTGACCTTCTTCGGGTCCATCTGCAATAGATTCTTGGAAACAATAAAACCAAGAAATGAAACAGGTGCCTGGTGAAACTCACATTTCTCAGCTTTCACATAGAGATCATGCTGTGACACATGCTGCAAAACTGCCCCATCTGCTGCACATGAGTCTTAAGATCAGGAGAGAAGATCAGGATATCATCAAGATATACAAAAACAAACTGGTTGAGCATGTCTCTAAGAACCTCAAGTCAGTCGAAAAGGCATTACCAGATACTCATAGTGACCAGAGGGAGTATTGAAGGCCGTCTTCCACTCATCCCCCTGCCTTATCCTCACCAGATGACAGGCGTTCTGGAGATCCAGTTTTGTGAATACAGAAGCTCCCTGCAGAAGAAATTAAGGGGAAGGAGTACCTGTTTTTGACAGTGACCTCGTTGAGTCGATGCAGGGATGCAAGGACTTGTCCTTCTTGTCCACAAAGAAGAACCCAGCCCAGCCAGGAGAGGAAGACAGTCTGATACCTGCTTTTAGGGAAGAGTCAATGTAATCTTTCATGGCTTGCCTCTTTGGTTCAGACAGTGAGTACAAGCGGCCCTTAGGGGGCACAGAACCAGGAAGGAGGTCAATGGGGCAGTCAAAAGAGCGGTGTGGTGGTAAGGAAGTTGCCTTAGTCTTGTTGAAAACCTCCTTCAAGTCATGGTAGCAGTCGGGAACCTTGTGCAGATTGGGATAGGTCAGAGGTAGGGGATGTTAGAGAGGTAAGGAAGTCTCAGGGAGTGAGTCGGGTGAAGGAGGTGACAGGTAGGATTTCAAACAGTCGTTTTTCCAGTCCCAAATCTCCTCAGTTACCCAGTCCACGTGTGGATTGTGTTGTTTTAACCAAGGTAATCTCAAAATCACTGGATGTGCAGGGCTAGAACAGAAGTGGAAAGTCATGGTCCTTCTTCTTCTTCTTCTTAAACACCTTTGTAATACAAATACAGCAGTCTTTTGTTCAATCAGCTCTCCTAAAAAGGAGTTAACATTTTAAACAGGACACTTGTGAATAAAGTAAAGACTTATAATATAAAATTCAGACCAAATATATTTGAACAGTGAAATTAATATAAAAAAAGCAGAAGCAGCTAAATGTACACATTTTTATTGACCATTGGTCGAAACTTTATTTAGACAGGTGGGATTGTACTGGAGATCAAAGTTCTTATAAAATCATGTTTAAGGCCCTGCATATATTAAATGTTTACATTGTACAATATAAAAAGCTCATAAAATATATGAATAAAAAACACAAAGCAGAGGCAGCGAGAACACTCAGGTAATATTTAGAGATGGCAGGTCCTCGTTATGTGGAGAACAAACAGTAAATATCTGAAACTATGAATGTTTTAACAGATGCACTTCTATTGGAACAGAAGAAAAGTAGTTAAAGTGGAATAAACACAATTAATTAGTCCTGTTATTATCATCCATGGTAGTTTCTCCAATATGCAGTATTAAAATGTATTCAGTGTAGATCAGCAAGGCACCAAAAATGGATTCATACTGTAGATTGATTTATGTCAATAAACATAACATAACACAAACACAACTGTCTTACAATTACGTGGTTTTCCTCCTTTATTAATAAGATGATCAGTTTGAGATCAAATGCAGCTTTAAAGGCTGCAGTGGGAGAAGTAGACTGTGTACTAACTCCTCCACTCACTCTCAGATTTCACCACAGAAGAAGAAGATTTGGCAAATGACATTTGCTCCTCTGAGGCCAATAAGAATCCATTCACCTAAAATTTAAGCCGTCACCACATGCTTTGATTGTCACAGTCACACTATGCTTTTCTTTGTTGGCTTTAAGTTTTAAATGATGATTATCATATGGCAGCATGTGATCATCACACCACAGATCTGTGCTTCAGGTTAAGCGGAGATCTTTGCACAGGTATGGATCACTGCTCAAGAACTCGCTGATCATGGCCGCACTCGCTTCAGCTCCTTTCCTGTGCACCATGTCGATCAGCTGTCGTGCTTTGTCTTGTCTGGGCAGGGGTCTGACCGCCTCGCACTCATAATCATTTAGAACCTCACGGGACAGGAGGCCATCCAACATCTTGTCCAGAACAGGCTCAGACACTCGGGCGATGAAATGTTCTCGAATGTTTCGCAGCTTCCCTTCGGCTGAGGTGTTCACCGGCTTTGGCTTTTCAGCTGGAGGAGTTTGTGGAAATATATCTGGAAAAGGAATTTGATTCAACAATCAGTCAACATATTTTCAACAGAGAATTTCCAAAACTCATCAAATGTGCTTTGGATTGGTTGTTGGAGATGGTTAATAAGTCTGAACATCAACTGTCGTCAAGCCACTAAAACAAAGTACTGGTTTTTGAGAGTGCTGATTGCATCCCCCTCCATTCGTCTCATTCTCTTCCAAGTGTGAAGGAGGAACTTTGGTGGCCAAGGAGTGCAAAAAGCCGTGGGTACAACCAAATAGTCAAAGAAATGACCTCCTATGTCCTTTCCTAACCACTTCTAGACCTCAGTGGAAAACGTCATAAGATCAAGGAAAGATGTGAAGGAAAATTCATGAGGACTTATTGGGACGTTACATCTGTCCATATTCACACGCTCTCTCTCTGCTGCAGTCTGCATCACACTGTTGAAATTGATGTTTTTTAATGTCTGGTTGTGAATGATTAATGAGTATTTTTACATGAAGGATTGTCTGGTGTATCCTCTTATAAAGATAGAGAGATAGGAAAGGAAGCACTGAAGCTTCCTTAACACTTAGAGGATTCAAACAGCTCTCATCATGGCGGCTGCGTAAATATTTGCAGGTTATTTCACACAGTGAGGAAAATAGACTATTCAACCTCTGTGGAAGACTCTGTGGAAGAGCACCTGCTCATTCTAAGGTAACAAAACTTAAAAATGTGATGACTGTCAGGTAACTTCTGGATTCAAAAGCATCTTTTCTCTGATTTCTCAGCTGAAGTGTAACTCAAACTGACCTAAAGCTAAGTGTCATGTGAAATTTTGGACTGAGTGAAGCTGTGTCTTTACCGGGCACATGGAGTTTGTACACCCAAGCGTGCGTCTTCTCTGGATCTTTCACAATCAGAGTCACCACTGCGTTCGTCGTCACAATGATCTCAAACGACGCGTGGTAATTTGGCCCGTAATTTTCAAAGAACTGAAAAGTCTGAAAGGAAACGCAGACAAGTCATTTTCTTTAGTGATTGATGTCAAAGTCGATATGCTGGCAGCATATGCAGTGACTGACACTCATACTCACCTCAGGTTGTATTTCACAGTCCTCTGGGTGACTGTGGAGGCTGTACTGTTGGGCCTTGTGGAGGAGGCAGCTGGATGGGGCTTTGATGTACTCACACTCTTCATATTGGGCTTTTACCTTCAGTGGTGTCACAGCATTTTGAAGACTTAATATCTCATTCAAAAAGATGTTGCACATCGATATATATGAAGACATTACAGTGACTCGCCACAAGAGGGCAGATAATGAGAAGATAGTGTAAAGTCCCTCCGTGCTGATGATGAGGACACTGTCTGACTTACAGGTGAGGATTTGAACTGATGGTAAACTGGTGTTTTACCTCCTGCAGTGGCACATTGCCTGGGAGCAGAATCACACTGAGGATGAGCTGCCCACCTCTGTATAACGAGCGCAGGAACAGCAGGACTTGGGCTTTTATTGGTGTGGTCATGAAGTCCTTGAACCTCTTGATGAGATCCCACACGATGCCATAGGCAGAGAGGTGAGGGGTGTCCACGACCACGTGGGTGTCCGTAATCTCCCGCGGCTTTATGACTGTCATGCCGTCATCAGTGATGTGGACGACAGAGATGCTGTCTGCGACCAAAGCTGTGAATACAGAGAAGTCTCCAAATATTAGTTTCACCACATGAACTCTGTAATAGTTTCATTTTATCCCATAGACTTTAGGTACATGCAAAAAAGCTGTGTGGGGAGGAAGAGAATTCTATGATGAAGATACCAGAAGATTCACACACTTCATGCAAAAAAGAACTGTTTGTTTTAATGAGTGCTCACAAGGCACAGCAACGTTCTTACCAGGGTCAGGTTCACAGTGCGGGAGGTGCAGCTGAGAGATGGAGTCCTGAGGACACTCGATGTTGAACAGCGGCCCTCCAGACACCACATGCCCCGGTTGGATGAGCATTCTATCCCACAGGCAAGTTTTGTACTTGACCTCCCCCTCGTGAGTCACATTAAACACCAACCCAGTCAAAGAACAATGGAACAAACCGGAACTGGGAAACGTGTACCTGTACCACACAGAGAATTGGACAGGAAATCTGTGCAGTAACTAACCAGGGAGTCAGTCTGTAAACTGTGAGGTATGTTCATGTAAAAATTTCAATTTTTGTTGACCTGTGCAGTTTGTTGAAAACCAGTCGTGTTTCCTGACTGGATTTATTTTTTATTACCACCACAGACTGTCCTGCACTGAATACACACTGTAGCATAGATGCTAAGTGATAACTCCCACAGTGGAAAACAGCATTACATAACATAACGGTCAATGAGATTATGTTTTGTATCTAGTGATATTTCTTACCTGTATGAGATGCCAATTGATTCTTTCATCACCATAGGTGTGAAGCTAAACTTTTCCTGGAATTCAGAGAGACAAAATGAATTTAGTTTTAGTGTTCAGTGGATTTTAACCTGTAGCATGTTGCACTACAACAGAAATACTCACGCTATTCACTTTCAGCTTTGCTACACTGGACAGTGTCAGAAATCCAAAATAAACAGTGAACGCTGGGTGGAGAGGCTCAGTGAAGGTGGTGCGGAATGTGTAAAGGAGCGTTTTTGTGTCACCAGACAGCGAATAGAAAGACAGAATGCCAGCCGGCCAATCCAGAAACAATCCTATTCTCTTCTGTCTTGACAGATATGCTTTGACGTCAATGATCGGGGCAGGAATGAAAGTCTCGCTATGTGCGTGGCGGAAGGTAAGTCCATCAGAGTTATTGATAGTGAAACACCAGGCCTTTTTGCTGTATTCAATTTTTGACTCCCGCCTTCCTTTCCTCTCTAAGCTCTTGTATGCCACACCAACAGGCGCATATACGTCCCGCTCCACCTCCCAATAGCAGCGTCCAGTTAGACTCTCTTTACACAGCACCTGCTTCTCTCCATCAAATCTTTCTGGGTGATCAGGATACGGCTGCTTCTCTTCAGTGTAGGTCACTGTCCTGTTGCCCTCAGACAGGAGGAGCTGTTCATGCACCGTGTTAGGGTCGAGTGTGAGATCACTGGCATCTATCAGAGAAATGAGAAGAGTTAAGGTTCAGTTGGACCCGTTCACATGTAAAGAGCAATTCAGTGAATAACACCATGAGTAGCTTACACTTGTTCAGAAGCTGTGGGTTTACCCAGTACTCTTCATCATGGTCCACACTGAGGCAGAGGAACACACAGTCATTAAAGTGGCCATCAGATACTGATGATACTAACATCAGATACTGATGATACTAGCACAGCATTTTAACATCAAACAGTCAACACAGGTGTTTCTAATGATACTGATTAATGTGCTGTTCCATTTACAGTAGTGCAGGACAGACTTTCCAGTAAGCCAACGTGCACCACAGCAGCACCCTGACTGTGCTTGAGCTGAATGGAACTGAACCTTAATAATCATCACAGATAACACCTGTCTTTACACTACTTACTCAAAATGGCTGCTGTGAAAAGGGGTGTTGGCGATGCTTGAATAGTCTGAGACTCTTGCAGCTAAATAAAAATTGGAAAGATCAAATAACAACTTAGGGGCGGAAATATCCCATAAATTTCCATGGGAAGTTTCCAGCTTTGAAAATTTTGCAACCCTAGTAACAACTAAGGAGTAGCAGAATTGTTGTAATGTTGTATATTGATTTTATATTGGGAGAAATAATAATTAAATATCTGTCCACAAAGATGGACATCATACATCATACATTTTTGCTTTAAAATATCTTCAACTATTATGAATTAAGACACTAACAACATTAGTAAAAATAATACCTGCAGTACATATATATACATATTACATACATATTATATACATATTTATTTATTAATGACATCTATTTATCATATTTTTACACATTAGATTCATTGTTTTAAATTTAGTTGAAAACTTACAT
This sequence comes from Nibea coibor, assembly GCA_023373845.1. NCBI lineage: Eukaryota > Metazoa > Chordata > Actinopteri > Sciaenidae > Nibea > Nibea coibor. The sequence continues at coordinate 25,725,499 of CM041719.1, read as the reverse complement.
CTTAATTCAGTTCAGAAATGTATATTAAATAGATATGTTAAAATAGACAGGCTATGCTGTGAATTTCATTCAATATATTTGAAGGTTCACTCCATATATTCCAGACCAGAGAATTGTCCAAAGAGTTAGAGAGAAGAGGTCATTGCCTTGCACAAACAAAGAAAAGGATTCATAAAGATCCTAGAAATACAGTTTGAAGCATAGTTGACAAGTTCAAAGTTAAGGAACAGTGGCTACATTACCTGGATGTGGTTAAAAGAAGAAGCTATCAACGACTATCACCAGATTCCTGAGGAGGTAGGTGGTCAAAAATACTTGAGTGACTGCAAAAGCCTACAGCAAGTCTTGGTGGCAGCAGGCAATTAAGTTTCTGTTTGCACAGTACTGTAAGCCACATACTAAACGCTCTATGCCCAAACTCCCGGACATACACCAATACTGACCAAAAAGTCGACTCCAACATGCTCATAAACATGTAAAGAAGCCACAGAAATTTAAAATTTCAATTGGAGCCATGAAACAAAACAGGAACTTTTTGAGCCTATGGTTCAGTATCATGTCTGGAGGAGGACAAATGGTGAATGTCCTGAATAGAACACACTGCCCACAGTGAAACATAGTGGTGGCTCTGTGATGCTCAGGAGCTGTTTTGCTTCCTCTAGCAGTGGAAACCTGCACCGTGTGGAGGGCAAGATGGATTCAGTCAAGTATCATGAAATATTAGGAGGAAATGTCATGTCCTCTGTGGGGAAGATGAAACTTAGGTATCACTGGACCTTCCAACAGGGCAATAATATTACGTGTATCTCAAAGTCCACCAAGGCTTAGTTTCAGAAGAAGTCCTAGACAATTCTAGAGTGTCTGCCAGAGTCGCATGGACGCCATCAAAAATCTCTGGTGGGATTTGAAAAAGGTGGTTGCAGCACACAAACCCAAGAATATTAGTGAACTGGAGGCCATTGGGCTAAGATTTCTCAGGAATGCTGCCAGAAGCTTGTGTCTGGCTATCATCATCATGTTTGCAGCAAGTCATATCAACAAATGGTACTTTACTAAGTACTAAAGACACTTGTTGTGAAGGGGTTAACTAATTTTGAAAGTGCAGTAGGCATTAAAAGTGGCATATTGTGTTGCATTTGGACAAATCATTTATAATATTACTTTTCTTGAGCTATTTTAATTGTTCTTATTTGATTTGTTTAAAAATAAATAAATAAAATAAAATATAAAATAAATAAAATATATATAGAAAATAAGAGCCTAAAATGTGAACCAAAATTTTGTGAAATAATCCAGTAACCTTGAAAAGAAATCATATTGTGGATTATCATGTTCATTGCCGAAAATAAAATTAAAGAAATAATAATTGAAAATAAGAAAGTCAAGTAGCAAGACTGGAGTTATGAGTGGAGAATGAACAGATGCAGATGCAAATTCAAAACAATGAGCTGATATTTTTTGCAGAGGTGAGAGGAACATTAAGGGTCAGGTGATAATTCTCTGTACATGTGAAAGGAAATGCTCATAGTAATCAAAGTAATCTGATTTATTTCTAATAATATATTGTCTATAGAATCTTTAAAGCCTGTATGTGTAGGATTTCTGATTTCGACAACTGTCTGTGGTACAAAATGTACAACACATTTACAGAATCATTTACAGTGGTCAGCTATCCATCTTTCACTCTGGGAAATCCACACCGACTTTAACAGTTTCCTCTAATGGTAAGAAGAACCTTTCTTTAATGTTGAAGCTCTACAGTATACTAACTTGAGTTTTTCCATCCTACATCCTGGGTCCTCGAGTCTCTCCGTGAGCAGCCTCACTCCTGCCTCTCCTGGGTGATTATAGCTGAGGTCCAGCTCTCTCAGATGGGACGGGTTGGACCTCAGAGCTGAGGCCAGAAAGGCACAACCTTCTTCTGTGATCCCACAACATGACAGCCTGTGGAGAAAAGCACTCTTATTGAAACAAAAGGCAGCACAACACCCTGTATTGCTACCAGTAACTGCAGATATTGGATAACTACAGTATATCATGAGGCCAGGCTGTGTATCAATACCTCAGTGTCTCCAGTTTACACTTTGAACTCCCCAGTCCAACAGACAGCAGCTGCACTCCCAAATCCTGCAGGTGGTTCCGACTCAGGTTGAGCTCTCTCAGCTGGGAGTCTGAGCAGAGAACTGAGGCAAACACCTGACAGCATTTACTTTTCAGGTAACAGCCAGGCATGCTGCAACCAAGACAAACATACATGGTGATTGAACAAGTGTTGTTAACAAGTGAACAATATGTGAAGATGATTCTAACACTTAATACTTTTACCTTAACTCCACCAGTTTACAGACTGGACCGATTAAGGCAGCAGGAATAATGGTCAGCAGACTTAACTCATCGTTGACATCGTCACATTTTTCCTTCTTCGTCTCTTGAGAGTAATACCCACTGTAATCTCGTGGATAACCGTATACGCAGTCTGTCAGGTCCAGCACTCTCAGGGATGATTGTTTGAACTGAAGGATGGAGGACAGTGTGTGGCACTGCTTAAAGTCTGCAGTAAACCCAGACAATCTGTGCAAAACATCATATGTCATATTTAGAAAGACAGTGTAGTGAAAGTCTATCAGAGGTTCAGATGTGCTGGGGTGATTAACGCTTACTGTAATTCACTTGCTAGTGAAAGTATGTTTCATATTTTAAAACTGTTCAGCTACAAAGGTGGGTTACTACAATGGAAGAAGTAGAAGGAGAAACAGTCCAGATTTTGACCTCAAACTGACCTCAGTGTTTCCAGTTTACAGCCAGGACTTCCCAGTGCAGCAAAGAGAATATCAGGAACAGAAATGCTGGCGTTAGAAAAACATACTAGGTGCAGTTCTCTCAAGTGTGAGTCTGACGACTGCAGAGTGGAGAGTAGTATTTCAAGGGCATCATCCAAATGCCCACTCTTGAGTCTGCAGAATAAGCAGAAAAGCAACAAATCAGGGTCATGGTAGCCTTAAGACATTTACACTGTGTCCTTGCTTTGATTCAACTTCCAGCTAATCAGAAGTGATCAGAAGTACCATGCCATCATGTGACGATGGCACATCTTGACAACTGTAGCAACTGATTTAAAATCAAAATGTCAGATGAAAGAATACCAATTATTGATAGTTACATTTGATCAATCAATCATCAATCATTATCAATCATTCATTAAAACATTAAGCTGTTTACACCATTTTCAACCTATCTCATCCTAAAATGCTACAACAATACCTTGTGAACTAACCCTATACAGTATATTGGTATTAACAAGTACCAATTATTTAGTGAGGAAAGAATTTTGCCCTGACACTTTCAGGTATGATTGGGCCTTGAGGTTATGGCCAAATGTGTGACTTTTGCAACACTGAAATTTACATGACATTTACTTTGAACAGCATCTTTTTGTTTTATCAGAAATCATGTGGTACTTACGCAGCTTTCTTGCAGTGCTTTATTAGCAGGAGAAGTTTCTCAACCCCCACTGCTGGTGTATAGCATTTCGTTAGATCAAGTTTATCAATCAGTTCTCCAGATATCTGCAGCATGGTGGACAGTACTGAGCAATCAATGGGTGAGAGCCTCACTCCTGAATCTAGATACATTCTGATGTCATCCTGAAATCTCTCTTCTTTTAGCTCAAACTTGCAGAGGAAGAGATTCATGCATCTCTCTTGTGGGGTGTTTTCTGGCTGAAAATTCTTTAGGTATTTCTTCATCTCCTCAACAGTGACTGAGCTGCTCTTTGTCTGTGGTAGTAGATGTTGCAGCATTGTCTGATTGGACTCCAGTGAGAATCCAAGGAAGAAGCAGAGAAACAGGTCCAGCTGACCTTTCTCACTCTGCAAAGCTTTATCCACAACCCTCCTTTGCAACTCAAGCAAGCTCAGTTTTGTTGGGTCAACATCTAGGAAAGACTTCAAAATGCTGATGTTCTTTGTCACACAGCAGTGGAACATGTAAAGAGCAGCAAGAAACTCCTGAAAACTTAAATGCACAAAGCTGAACATCTTTTTCTGGTACAGGCCACACTCTTGCTTCAGGATTTCTGAGCAAAATCCACAAAACATTGAAGCTTTGTTGACATCAATGTCACATTCTTGGAGGTCCTCTTCATAGAATATGACGTTCCCTTTCTGCAGCTGTTCAAATGCCAGCTTGGACAGATTTAAAAGCATGGCAGCATTCCCTAATTCTGACATCTTCTTTTTAGCCTTTCGACTTGAGCTTTTCTTCCCATATTTCTGTGTTGTTCTTTGTGTTTGAATTAGTAAATAATGAATGTACAACTCTGTCATTGTTGTGATCCTTCTCTGGTCACTCCATTCCTCCTTGAATACCTCAGCTGTGATCCAACAAAATATTGGGATATGGCCCATGAAATAGAAGCTTATCATCCCCTTGAGACGGGATATGATTTCTTTGGCCTGATTAGCACTGCTGAATTTCTTCTTGAAGTATTCTTCTCTCTGTTGGTCAGTGAAGCCTTGCACTTCTGTCATCCGGTCAACGTATTTAGAAGGAATCTGACTGACTGCTGCAGGTCGGGAAGTTACCCAGAGCAGAGCGTTAGGCAGCAGGTTCCCTTTGATGAGATTTGTCAGCAACACATCCACTGTTGATGGCTGAACTATGTCACTCACTACCATGCCCCCTTCAAAGTGCAGTGGAAACCTACTTTCATCCAAACCATCAAAGATGAACAGCACTTGCTTGCTGACAAGTTGCTGTATGTCTTTTAGCAGCTTCAGTTCAGGGTAGAAGTGAAGAAGAAGCTGCAGCAGATTGTACTTGCCCTCTTTGAGCATGTTCAGCTCTCTAAAAGGAAGCACGAAGATGAAATCAATGTGCTGGTTGGATTTTCCCTCTGCCCAGTTTAAGGAGAAGTTTTGGACAGCGAATGTCTTTCCAATGCCTGCAATCCCTTTTGTCATCACTCTTTTGATGGACCTTTCTTTTTCAGACTGTTGTTGGGGAATGTTTGTTCGTGGTTTGAAGATATTCAGGCAGGTGATCTCTTCATATTGTAGCTTTGAAAATGGTGACTTCTCATCTGGGAGTTTAAAGTGCTCAAGAATCTCATGCGGTTTGAAACCACATTCCGGAGTCTGCTCAGTGATGTAGAGTCTTGTGAAGACATTCTCAAGTCGAGATTGACTGGCTGACGTACCTTCATATATACAAGTGAACTTTTCCCTCAGATGGGCTTTAAGCTTCTGTTTAACACTCTCAATGATCTGATTCCCTTCCATATCTGCAGGTCCAACACCACATCCAGAACCTTTTCTTGTTTTTTTTGTTCTTTTGTCTCTTTCACTAGTGTTCTTGTGTGGATCTCCCCTGTCAAAATGTAAATACCGAAACATTAAAGCAGGGAAAAATGAAATTTACACAGCCATATGGAAAGTTCTTATGCATCAACACTTTTAAAAAAGACTTCAAACTGAATAATAATTGTTTATATGGTAAACTAATCCCAGCTTTATAGTGAGACTATGTTACATTTGCTGACGAGTGGTGACTTGAAGTGGCAAAGGCAGGAGGGTTGCACACTGAAGGCCTTTTTCACAGTCACCAGTCATGGCCGTCCCAATTCAGAGATCAATTTATGTGTCGTATCAGTAAGGGCTGCAGTAAGTCTGAAAAACTTCTTCCCAGTTGTTCCCAATGACTCACTCATATGCAATACAATGTATTTACATTAGGGATGTCAATTTAAGGTGTTAATTTAGATTAACTAATAATAGAAAAATAACGTGGTAAAATCTTAACGCAGATTAATCGGGTTGCATCCAATAGTGGAATTAGGAAACTTCAGCCCACTCTCCAGCACAGTAGGTGGCAGTAATGCTCCTTAAACGCTTGTTGCCATCCGCCATTAAATAAAAGGACAAGAACCAGGATGTGTGGTTCCTGCAGGTGAAATGACCTGGAAGTATTAACATGTCTGCCATGATAAGAGCTGCTCGAATTCTCAAACTGCCAAGCAAAGGAACTTCAGTGCTTCCTTTATCATCTCCTTTAGCATAGGATACACCAGACTATCCTTTACAAAGGGAAAGGAGGTAATACCGTCCCATAATTCCTTGCGGCAGTGACAAATAATCGGTGCAACTTTCAGTCATTCATAGCTAGAAAACATGAATGTATTTGCACAGTGTGGTGCAGACTGCAGCAGAGAGAGTGTGAATATGAACATACGCATTGACGTGATGTCAAACTTTGATCATGAAGTGTGTTCTGTTGCTGACTGTAGAGCTGTAGAGTACAAACTGTTTGTAACTGTGACATGCAGCGTCCTGCAGATCATCATGAAGTTACTGTTGATTATTAATCATATATCTTTGCCATAACTTGTTAATACGGTCATAAATGAGTGGACAGGAGGGTGAGCGACCGTACCAGGTAACAAACACTTCATCTGACTTCTGTGACAGGTGGACAATATTCATTTATTATTTGAATTCTGACGTTGATAATGAAGTCAGATTATTCACCAGGTTGTCCACGTTAATATTTCCTGCATTAAACTACATGCTAAGAGCGCACAGGGAGTATCTAGGAAGTATCTCAGATGCACGTTTTGTAGTCCATCTTCTGGACTTTGTAGTTTTACCACAGATCACGTCACAGAACATTCGCTGTTGCATAATGACCTAGTCTAGTGTAAGTGCAGTCGGATTCTCCTAACTCCTTATGAATTCTCCTTCACATCTTTCCTTGACCTCATGATGTTTTCTAATGAGGTCAAGGAAAAGTGGTTAGGAAAGGACTTAGGAGCTCATTTTTTTGACTATTCGACCGCACCCGTAGAGTCAGGAAAACGCTCTGCCCACACCTGCTTTGTAAACATGATGGAAGCAACACCTGATGCTAGCCCTAGCAGCCAGCCTCAACCTCAACGAGCTGTTCATCAGCAAACTGATGAAGTCTACTAATAACTGATTAACGAGGTGCCTCACTAAATGGACTGCAGATCAATGTCAGTGTTAGAGGACAGGCAGAGGTTTGACAGAGAGCGTCCTCTGAGCTAAGTGAACTTTACATAAGATGTTGGAAAAAAAAAGTCCTGATGTCACAGGGACTGTTACTGTGCTGTCAGGTTGAGGTTAGAGGTTTGTCCTGAGATGCTCATATTGAATATGAACAGTGAAAACTTTTTTTAGTTTTTCACATAAAACATAGTGAACTTTCATGTTCAAAATGTATGTTATTTATTGATTTATTCAGCTACTAAATTCAGTTTCATTTGGAACATGTTTGAATATGTTTGGGTGCTTTTGAAAAAAAAATATATATATATATATATATATTTATATATATATATGTGTATATATATATATATATATATATAATTCATTAGATTTTAGATTTTTTTTGTATCGCTTGACAGCCCTAATTTATATATTATTAGCATTATATGGTATGTATACCAAACGTTTGACTTGGAAGAAGAAGCTTGTATTATTTCTTCTTTCAAAAGTTACATAGTCTCACTTTAAAGCTGGTTCCAGCACGCTGCTGTATAGACTGTGGTCTTACCTGTCCTCTAACAGACTGGAAGATCGCTGTCCTCTGTGCTCTTCATCTTCGGATCTTCAGCCTTCTCTCCTGGCTTCCATACCGACTCATTACCTCTTCATCGACCTGCTTTTTTTCCCGCAGTGCCTGCCATCTAGGCAAAGAGGCAAGAAGTTTTTATTAGAATGAAAGCCGCCAATAATTCAGATACATTTTTTAAAAAATGAGTAATTGCAATAATTGTTATCACTTCTGATACTGCAGATTGATTCAATGAATACTTGGGTAGCCACTGTGGGTAGCACTCTTGCATAAGAAATCATTTTTCATACAGATAAATGTCTAATAGATAAGATAAGTGGTTACTGTGACTCCTTGTGTTGATATGAATCTCCTACATCCAGAGAAAAACTTGACATTACTGTCAACCACAATATCCTGTATAAACACAAACACAAACACACATCGCTCTAACAGTCTACAGACAAAGTTCCCACAGCTTTGGACAATAATGTGCACAACTGTTATATTCCTGGATATATCAAAAGGCCTCACATACAGTGTCACAAAATTCCAAGTTCCAAACGTCACTGTTCTGACTTCCAGGTTTTTATCAGCTGGCTCTAAATGCATGCACGGATGCTTCGTTAAAGTTAAAATAAGTTGTTTCTACAGCAGCCCAGTACAAACTAAAAACCAATTCTAGCGGGGGCGTAGAATTGGGTAGGAACGCTAGGACACGTCCCTACCAATATCCAGCTGCTACTGTGCAGTCACTCTCAATGTATATGTATGGTATGGTATGATGACCATGTGACAGTCATGTGACTGTGACAGGAACTGACCTCTTCAAAATTGTGGTATGGCCTGAGTGCAAATTTCAAATGTAACAGTTCAGTGCTGGTGATAACATGTCCTATATTACTTTCAACACAGTCTGACCATATTTGTTGAAGAAAATAATATCAAACAAGTTACAAAAATATTGTTGTAACATATATGTCACATCAGGCTTTCAGCCTTAAAATAAGAAAGGGAAAACCTGATTTGGTAATAATGGTAATAATTATATTAAGTTGAAATATGTTCTGCTGGTCCATTAAAGGTGTACTGAACAATTAGAAACACAAAATTATATGAAAGTATTTGGCTTGTGTTACAAAATATATTGTTTTAGCAAATCTGTACTTATTGTGTCTTGTCTTATTCTGGTTATTAAATATTATGTTATTTCTATTTAATTTGTAGTTTGAAAAGGAACAAGCACTACGCTCTTCATGATGCACTGGAGGCCATCATGGGAGACAATCCCAATAGTCAAGACAGGGAGAGTGACGAGTCAAGTGAGTGTGGTGATTGGTGATTGGTTCATGTCTGTTGTTCAGTTCTCTGTAGCTATGGTAGCTTATTGTGAATGCAGCCAAATAGGCAGTGTTATTTATTTTTCATGCAGTTCACGTATTTTGTTATGCAAAGCAAAACTGATGAAGAATGTTATGTTAAACCTTGCTATTGAAGTCATAGTTTTGATATATGTTATGGAAATGCAAATAAAAAGGAATTTGTGTTAGCAAGCAGTAAAAACTGTCAGGTTTACTTATTGTCAAATAAGGAATATGTTTACCACTAACGCCCAATGTGACAGATATGTAACAACACAGATCTTTGGGAATAAAAAGTGTTATTCTGAAAAAAAACTTTAGAAATGTGTTCTATGTGGTCCACTTGGTCTGTGGTATGACCCACATAATTTTCCTTTAAGGATAAATGGGTCTGGGTTCTTATGGGTCAATCATATACAGTATGTTTCTAACAGGAAAAGGTGCAGTAAATAATTACCCTTGATGATGACTCCTAATAAAAGTTAACGCTCAGAATTGTTGTTATACAGTTGGTCAGACAGTGCCATGTCTTTTTGGTTTTGTTCAGATTCAGAGGCTGGAGGTGATCCAGTCTGTCGATGAGATCATTTCGGTTATTGTCTAAAGAAAAAGGAGATTTTGTAATAACAATAATAATAATAATAATACACTGCCCATCCAAAAAAAGTCACCACTGGGAATTCACTAGGCAAATCAGTAAAAGCCTTCCATAGCATTTCTTTCTTAAACGACCATGTCAATAAACATATCCTGTGGTCATGGAAAGGATGTTCATCAGTTTCAGAAGGGTCAAATTATTGGCCTGCATCAAGCAAAGAAAACAGGAGTTCAGGAGTTGGTCGGCTCTCCCATCATTACTATAAGATCTTGGCAGAAAATGAATGCAGCTGTGGATGGAAATAAATGTTATGACATTGCAGAACCAAAACAAAGCCACAGCAAATGTGTGTCATGCTCAAAGCTAAAGGTGGTCCAAGGAACTTTTTTTGGACAGGAAGTTATACTACTACTACTACTGCTACTACTACTACTACTACTACTACTGCTACTACTACTGCTACTGCTACTACTACTACTACTACTGCTACTACTACTACTACTACTACTACTGCTACTACTACTACTACTGCTACTACTGCTACTACTACTACTACTACTACTGCTACTACTGCTACTGCTACTACTACTACTACTACTACTACTACTACTGCTACTACTGCTACTACTACTACTACTACTACTGCTACTACTACTACTAATAATAATAATAATATCAACAATAATGAGCTGTGAAATACCGACCCTCTGTTATATTTATTGTTTGTCAGCAGTATTCTGACGTTGGAGCATTGTCATACGTCAGCAGCATTTTCCTGAACGGGAGCAGAGGTCCCATTATTAACTCTGTCAAACTTAAATGAACCTTCAGGCACCGAACCTTGCTTTTACTCTTTGTTTTTGTGTCGACAGAACACAGGAACTTTAAATAACACGTATGCGGATCAGGAAGCTGAACATGAACTCTGTAGTCTAGTGTCCACAAACAGCAGTTTATGATTAAAAACACGCCTGTTCATTCTGTTCCTGTTATTTAGCAGAGCACTGAAGCTCTTTGTGAGCTTTGAATGTGAGACCAGTTACTTACAGCTTTGTTTCGCGGGCTGATCATTTAGTTTTCCGTGTTGTTGAAGACATTTCAAATCCAACAGTCTGGTGTGTGCGCGCCTCCTGTTCACGTCTCCTTCACTGCGGACCAGTGACCTCACAGGGCAGGCTGTGCGTCACACGCACAGGGCGTGGAGCCTGCAGAAGGTCTATATTCTAGATAAAGTCTTATTTGTTCACAATGATTCATTTTCCAGTGTGGGTTAGTTTGTGCGGAGGCGCATTGCATTCACTGGATAAAAACAAATGAGACACCGCATCTCATAAACTCGTGATTACGAGTAATTATGAGAAAAGATCTCATAACTATGAGATGAGGAAAGGTGCCACATCGGCCACCGCACTTCGGTAAAGTTGGAAAGATATTGGCAGATTCGAACTTCCGGGATCAATAACTCTGAAGTGAAACGTTGTTAAATAACAAATATTTTTGTGTCTTTGTAGACGGTCCCTGCGCTGCTCTCACAGCTGGCTGCACGTAAACACTTGTTGGTGTGGCTCCGAGGATGGCTCGTTTTGATGGACATTAGGTTGTAGCTCGTTGTCTGTCTTACTACGGTTGAAAACACACACACACACGCACACACGCGCGCGCGCGCGTTGTGACCAGAAGTTAGGCTACATTATAACTCTTAAATTAATATTTCACTAGCATGGACCACACCATCAACAAGATACGTTCAAATTATTTATTGACAAATCTGTGGATGAAGTGTGATCTTGTGAAGTTCTTGGGTCTGATGCTGCGGTGTGGGGCAGCATCAGACCCCCCTGACAGACCCTGCTGGACAGAGACAAGAAATGGTGAAAGAAATGGTGTGGGCAGGACCAAACCAAAAACCAAATATAGCAGTGACAGACTGTGCATTTGGATTGAGGCAGGCACAGCTTCACTCTTTACTCCCTCTCTTCTTTCTTTCATTCTTTCATTTATTTTATTTATTCATTTAATGGAGATTTTGCATTTTGCATTATGTGTAACATGCACAGAGCAAAGAGATCATGTTGGATTTTCACTCTGGGAAGTGTTGAGTTACTGCAGAAGTGAAAGTATGCAAGTATCAGCTGTGTGTTGCGACACTCCTTCAGTCTTTTCCTGACAGTCAAACTGTGAAGAGTGCTGCTGCTGATCGATCTCCAGGTAAGCTCCAAACTGCATGAAGGGACCTCACAAAATGTTTAATTGAGGCTTTCTCTTTGTGACTTCTGTTTGTGATGCTGAGATGCAAAAGCTGCTACACATTTTTGGATTGAAGAGTTCCTCGCTGATCTGCAGGATTTACATGTTTTCTTTCTGAGGTGGTGTGTAGTCAGTGTGAGTGGACTGGATACACTGTACACAAGTGAAGACTTTGATATGCAGTGGCTCTGAATAAAACCTCAGTCTGTTTGACTTCTGTTATTGTGGCTTCTTGCAATCTGAACTCCTGATCGTTTCGAGTGGTTTTGGTTTCACTTCTGCTTGTTTCAGTCTCAGACTTTTGGTTTTTGTTGATCTGGTGTAATTTCAAACTTGATATAAAATCAAAACACACGTAAGCGGTGGTGACTCGCAGCTCAGCAGTGGAGTTTGTCCTTTAGATCAGGCTGAGGCATTTCCTCATGTTGTTTACCAAGCTGTTATGCAAGCTGCTGGAGTTGGGCCAAGAGGTTTGTTTCTCTGATGAAAGTTTCACAGTTGAACCAGTTTGACAGTCTAAAGATGGACAGATTTCACCAAGGCCAGCAGAAAGACAAGACTCTGACCTTTGACCTTCCATATCTGTCCACTTGTCACTAATGCCTTCATCGTGAAGCTTGTCTGAGTTACATCGTGCTCACTGAGCATTTAGTTTAAAGTCAGTTATGTTAGTGCTGGTTCCTGTTTAAAGACTCACAGACTTCACATGACCTGGTTGTGGTGTCTGCTCTTAAGACAGAGTAAGCATAAATTTAAAGTTCAGAGGAAACTGATACTGACACGATCAAACATTCGGGAAGAACCTGCTCCAACAGAACCTGCTGTTTTATGTTCACACTGTATCACTGACCTCCACCTCTGCAGATTCAAGTCCATGAGGCCATGTCCATGCTTTATTGAACATGAGTGAATGTCTGGAGTGAACGATGGGCCAAAATCAAACTAAATTAAATATCAGTTCATTTGGATTTAAACTGTTTGGTTCGGTTCTCAATGGAACTCAACAACCATCCAGGGTCTAAGGACACACTGTGAGGCTCTTAGGTAAATGTGTGTTTTGTGATACTGGTCTTTATACTGGACTCTCCTATAACAGGAGGTGTAGGCCTATCTGTATAATATCCTTTTGTATTCTTGCTCCACCCACGCTCCACCTCTTTGCATCATTTCTGGACGTTGTTCTGTGATGACATGTTGCCACCACTAGATGGCACCCTTGTTTAGGTTGATACTGTAGCCCGGCCCATACCTCTGCAGATTCAAGTCCATGAGGCCATGTTCACACTGTTATGCCCCGGCCTAGGGGTGCCTAGAGCATAACTAGAAAAGGTGTCATCTTCCCCGAGTCCCACATAGCCACGTACACCAAGGTAGTAGTGAATGAAACAAAAAATGATTTATTTACAAAGCTCAAAGGATCAAACAACTATAACTTAGAAATCTGCTTCAGGGTGGACCAAGGCCAAAACATCCAAAACAGTTCTACCTAGAAAATAAATCACCTATCTCAGAAAACAAAAGCACAATAGACTTACCTTCCTAACTTAACAAAAAAGGAGAAAACAAGGTCAAATCAAATGGCAGTCCACCCCTACTATTCAGACGAGAGAAACACGTTTTATACTCACAAACAAAGGTGGCTTGTTGGGAGAAGAGGAGGATGAGGAAAATGCCGGTTGAGTGTCTGACAGTCGCCATCTTGGCTCCTTATGTAGTGGGTGGTGTTCAGCTGCAGCCAATCACGGGCTAGGCCAGGAAAATTGCTTCACCAATTGAATCTCGGAGATGGCACATCCCTATTTGCATAAGAGAAAGATAGGGAACACAAGCAGACACAGAACACTACACAAAGTATGACCACAGTCATAACACTGGAGTGAACGATGGTCCAAAATCAAAGAGAGTAACTTTGTCTATTGCATCTATGTCCAGGGCTGTTTCTTGTTATATACGGACTGTACTGATGCATAGGGCCCTGCAGCCACCGGAGGGGCCACAAGTTCAGCCTCATGTTTGATTTTGGGAGAATTAAAAGTACCTGGGTCCGTTTCACAAAGCAGCAAGCTGGAATCACAGAAACTCAGAGTTTTCCGTTTCACAAAGGAGGGTCAGTCAAACCAGAGAGAGAGGGGTAACTCTAACCTGTTTCACAAAGAGAGGTAACGTAACCTCGCGGTCAGTTGCCGTCTCTGCCCACTTTCAGAGCCACACACTGCTTTTGATTTCCTCATTCCTGCGCTGTCAGAACTCGCCAGCTGACAGATTTAAGTCATCGAGTAGGCAACGTTTGGTGTTAACTTTTTTTCCATGAACATGGCGTGTCCTTTTGACCGCGATCCCGTGGATGAAGGTGCAGCAATCCCGCGCAAGGAATTAAATATCTGTCGGGAGAGAGCCCTCCTGGACAATTTTCTTTTTGAGCGGTACCGTTTTACTTCGCAGTCCATCATTTACGTACACAACCTCATCCGTCCACACATTTCAAACATCCCCAGTCACAGTCATGCCCTCACATCGCAGCAGTTATGTTATGTTATGTGTGGCGCTGCGTGTTTTTGCCAATGGCAGTTTTTTGTATAATGTCGGAGATGCTGAGCACTTGAGCAAGGCAACTGTATGCAGGGTGATCAGAAGAGTCTGCCTAGCCCTGAAAACGCTGTTACCCACATTTGTCGTCTTCCCTGGACACAAACCTGTCAGGGCCATCAAGGAAGAGTTCCACAGGATCGTTTAGGATCCTTTAATATCAGGCTGTATTATGACATTGTGCTGCCACCTCAGACTTGGATTAGTAATTTTTATTTGTTTTAGGATTTCCCACTGTGATTGGCTGCATAGATGGCATGAACATCCCCATCACGGCTCCCTCACATAATGAGGCTGATTATGTGAATAGGAAGACTAAGAAGGTACATGTAGACTAAGAAGTTTCACAGTGTTAAGCACTTCCTCATAGTCTAACTAATATCTGTCATTCTCTGCACTGTCAAGATCATAAATGATGCTGCACACATCATCTCTAATGTGGAGGCCAAGTGGCCTGGGTCTGTTCATGACTCAAGGATATACCACGAGTCAGACCTGAGTGCCAGACTGCAGCGTGGTGAGAAACCTGAAGGTTTGCAGTATAATTCCCTTGTCTCCCTCCTTTACAACACTCCATGCATCCACTCTACATCACAGGAGAGTTTGACGGCCTTCTGCTGGGTGACAGAGGTTACCCATGCCAACCAAGGCTGCTGACCCCTTAACCTGACCCTGAGCCAGGCCCCCAACAAAACTTCAACCGCGCTCACAGCAGGACGAGAGCCTGGGTGGAGATGACCATAGGCCTGCTGAAAGCCTGTTTCCAGTGCCTACGGATCTCAGGGTGACCCCTGAGAGGGCCTGCGATATTATTGTGGCATGTGTTGTTCTTCATAATATTGCCACTAGCTATGCAGGACGGCCGAGCAGTCAGAGACACTATTTGCATGAATCACTTTTGAGTTTAAAGCACCACCATGAGTAAAAACATGAGGCACATTTCAGTTAGTTTATTAGGCTTCATTGTTTAACACAATATAAATTAGAAGACATTTTTGAGTGTTAAAAGAGCATTATGTTAGGGATCAAAGAAGTTCAGAGTCAAGCAGCCACATAATTTACTTTACAATGTAAAATGTGATCAAAATGAGACACCCCCATGAGATGATGCAGATGTCTCACCTGTTTGAGCAATGTTTTTATATTTCATCTTAAGTTGCTGCCAAGTGCGCTTCTCCCCACTGGATTGCACCTACATGAAATAAATTAATAGGCTCCATTCATGTAATTTGCCCTTCAATAGTCATTGTGAGGGGCGGCCCGTGGCGTAGCGGGTTAAGCGACCGCCCCATGTGTGGAGGCTACAGTCCTCGCCGCAGTGGCTCTGGTTCGACTCCTGCATTGGACGCCCATTTACTGCGTGTCACTCCCCCTGTCTCCTGTACATCTTCAGCTGCACTTTCATTAAAGGCATAAAACGGCCAAAAAAATAATCTTTAAAAAAAAAATAGTCATTGTGATTACAAAATATTACATTTAAACTTACGCATTGACCTGAGCAGCAATGCTCTCCCACACCCTCTCCCTCTCTTTAGCAGCTGTTGCAGTGTTGCACTTCTTTCTTAAGACATGTTCAAAATCTCCATATGCAGTCATCAATATGTCAATAACTGCTGCCCTCTTCCTGTCAGTTCCCCTGTTTAATCATTGAATCTGGGCTCCATTGATGTTGGCTTTAAATGTCTGTGGTGCACATGTTTAACTCCAGGTGAAACTACTCTGAGTTGATCAAACTACCTCAAATCAGCTGTTGTGAAACCGAAAACTCAGAGTTTCCTATCTCAGAGTAGATCAACTCAGAGTTAAGGATTTGACTCAGAGTTTGTTGAACCTTCTTTGTGAAACGGACCCCCTGTCTTGATTTATTATTTTTACTGTTTTGGATTGTTGGAGAGTTTTTATGTCACCTTGTTTTCAAAGTTTACAGTCTTCATCTTTCAGGAACGTGCTGCTTCTGTTGCATTAATGTACTCCAGCATATTTTTCCTCTTAAAATGTAACAGGCTGTTGCATCACCACAGGTCATCTGAAAAGGTTAGGAATCTCTCCTTCAGATAGCATCTTCCACAGAGCTCCTAAACAGGAAGAAACTGTCCTGTGTGTGTCCATCCTGGGAGAGGGGTCCCTCCCCTGCTGCGCTTCCTGAGCTTTCTTCCATGTTTTTTAGGGGGAGTGTTCCCTTATCTGCATCCAGGGGAGGACAGATAGTGAAGTTGTTGGAGGTAAATGTGTGTTTTGTGATACTGGGCTTTATGAATAAATATGACTTGACTTGCTGATCATAGACTCTCCCAATCTGTAACAGGAGGGCAAAGCCTCCTTTTGTATCCATGGTAACACGTATGTGCATCGCCATGTGAGTGCAGGTTTCCCTGATACAGGAAGTCGAAAGAAGTTAGAGGACTCGAGGTCTGTTGAGCTTGTGTCCAGCTTGTGTTTACTTTGGCAGTTCCCCAATAGAGACTGAATGAAACGAGTGAATCATAGCGACCACAGCTCCGGACATTACGCCTGCACAGACATAATAACTTATTTCTGTGTAAACTCTTTGTGACACCAGATGATCTAATGTGTTGCTTTTTAACTCGTCTTGTTGATCTACGTAGTGCTGACAATGCAGGATCACAGAAACTGTAAAAACAAAACAACAAGTGTGAACACAAACAGAACTTTATTAAAGAACCTTTATGAAACTCCATTCTCAACAACGTGGAGAGAATCAAATGCTGTACTGCACTTTGATAGGTTAAGACAAGCTGAGTTAACTTAAGCTAAGTTGAACTGTTAAATTGTGTCTAGTGTGGCATGTAACGTACTGGGCAAAGGTGTGGAGAGTGGAGGAGCATGGTTAAAGTCTCCACTCTTTTTTATTTTCTGGGATGTTTTGTCCTAAAAATGTTGTAATATTGTCTGTGTTGTTGTGTCTGAATGTACTTGTTGTTAGCTGTCCAGGACTCTTTTGAAAAGGACATTTTTAATCTCAGTGGGACCTTTGCTGGTTAAAGAAAAGTTGATAATAAAAAGCTGAAAAGCAGCAATGTGTTGTTGCTCCTTTGCACAAACTAGCCACTAACTGAAACATTTTGGAGAGCTAAACTATGAGGACTATCCAAACTCTCAGCCTGTCAACTTGCTTTGCATGCTTGAGTGACTGCCTGCCTTTATCAGCCCATAAACTACAACTACTGTGACTTGATGTGGACATTAAATATGGAGGTAAATACTGTGAGTGTGTCTCAGTAACAGCCCATCGTCTGCTTTAATGAAACGTTCATAGAATATTTCTGCTTACGTAAGTACACTATAAATGATTTTCGCTGACTCATTACTGCCTTTGTCTGACTGATGTGGTGTGATATCAGTACATCCTCACAAACATGGACACACTCATTACACCACCACATTCTGACTGTGGTTAGAAGACTTATACTGCACAGGACTGAACATCGTAGCCATGGAGGATATGCATTATTTTCAGTGCTGGAAAGTTACTTCTTAAAAGAACATTATGTAGACCACTGTGGTAAATATGGTCAGATGTACATGTGTATGTGTTATGATTACTTTATGATATTTACATTTGGTGATTACTTATGATCAACAACTTTTCTAACAGCCAACAGCCTTTCCTGTTTCATTTTGTCAATAGAAACTACTGAGCTTGTTTACATTGCCTGCTGAACCAGCTTTCTTTCGGGCATGACACTGTCTCCGTCTGAACCTCCTCCTCCCGGTGGTCCAAAGCGCCTGTGTACAAACACTAACAAAAGGTACATCATCTTACTTTAAGTACAATATTTACTGGAGTGTTGCTACTAATATGTCTAATTCACCACATGTACTTTCTACTCCACTACTTCTCAAACTATTGTACGTGTACCCCTGGTCGTAGATAAGCTATTAAATTTACAGTAACGTAACTCCATCCTGACCATGCAGCTGCGGTATTTAAATGCTGCGTACATGTTGTCTATCTAATTTACATAATGACACCAAACTGCATTATGAGTACAATCATGATTAGTACATTCAATCATACAACAAGTAATACAGACATTGTGTACTTCTGAATGTAGAACTTTAAAGAAGTACACCTTATTCCCAGTGTGGATCAAAACACTCACTGTGTGCAAGCAGTTTAGGGTATGAATCCTAATGACTTTGGTCATGCTCGATTATTCATCGACACATCACTTGAGTCACCATCAAGTCGATGTCTTGACTTATTCAATGAATATCTGAACATATTGTACAACTGTGGCAATGCCATGACTTTTACTTGAGCACCACCACAAGGCTGACATTTTTATTTAGCTGAAATATCCAAACATCTTTTGGATGGACTGATCCTGAAGTGTCAAAACACAACTTTTCATCAGGTCAACATTTGTGCTGATCCATTTGCTACGTAATTAGCATTTGTGTGCGTGCTAACATGCTAAACTAAGACAGAGAACACTTCATAATGCAAGCATTAGCATTATGAGCATGTTAGCATGCTGCTGTGACACCATGATGACCATAAATGGGCAAAATCTGAATACCTCTGCACATGTGAACCACAACTCACTCAACCTTTAGCACAAACAAGTAACAGCAACTCACAGGACTGTGGCTATGCAAATACCCGTGATGTGACCTCCAGTCACGGGAATAACTACATTCAGTCAGTCTGAGACTTTTAGGCTGGCATGATACTTGACACAAATCATTAACTGACATAAGGAGGACGACTTAGACCCATATATATACTTTTACTTCTACTCATGCCCACATCTACTGCAGCACAGTACATTGCCACTAAATTACTTTTCCCATAAATACTCTCTGCCATAAAAAAGAGTCATCTCTCAGTAATACTGCAGTTCTTACTTTAAGAACTGTTGGTTTTACTTGTTTCCATGAAAATGTGAAATGAAATAAAGAGTATGGAGTGTAAGCACTGACTAACTTTAGGGGTCAAAACAGGTCAAATTTGTACATGCACCAAGTCAGTTATTAAGTTCTCTTAATCATGTGAATTAAATTAAAATGGACATGTTCAAAAGGAAGTAGGAAGAAGTATACACTTATACATTCCTACCCCTTCTCCTCTACTAAATGTTTATTATTGTTACCTGACCTGACCTTATTCACACACTCGACTAAATCTGGCTGAAAAGTTCTACAATAACTTCCCCTCAAAGACTCACTTTCACGTTTCTCTTCCACCCACTTACTTGCAGACTTACAAGGCTTCCTTCCTTCCTTCCTTTTGTTATAAAAGGATATGACAGTGACATCAGTTGTTGTGTCATGTGAGATGTGAGGGAGCCCGCAACAGATGCACACGATAAGTGTGACCCTCTGCCTCGCGTCTGGACCCTGCATCACCAAACCAGAAGTCCCAGTATTCAAGTCCATTACTGAAACCAAAGTACTCATACCAACCCATAAAATACAGACATAAAAGTCTGTATTCTGCTCACAGTAGTCACTGCACAGTTCACTATTCTATCTGATGTTTCTGCATTCATACTGCTGTAGATGTTGAACTCATTTGAACCACTTCATATACTGTTTGATCGTTTAATCTATCGTTTGATCGATCGTTTAATTTAATCTGCAGCAATCCATCATGTTCATCTCTGGGCCTCAGAACCACCACAGTGCAGAGCAGTCAGAGTATGGACCAATAAACAGTTTGGTGTACAAAAGTCATACAGAGGTTAGAGGGTGCTGCACCTGCAATGCAACAACATGCCAGGCCCTGACGACAGCCTAACTGAGCTGAACTGTGGGCTTGTCCTGCTGCTGTAATAGGAGCTTGCTTTGATTGCCTATTCTCAAATCCAAGGCTGGATATAGTCCACAGTTCTGAAGAAAAGACATTTGGCCTATTGTTTGCAGTGTAGGAGCTATGGATCTTTTATTCCCACAAATATTCTACTTCTCTGTGCATCTGCTCACTTTATGTTCCCCCCTTTGCCAAAACATACAACTGAATCTTTTTCACACTGGTTTCGAGTAGAACTACAAACTAAAAGATCATCCACATGCTGAATAACAGTACTCTTTTAAGTGTTGTAGATCATTAGCTAGTATTCTGTTAAAAATGACTGGACTCTCTACAACCGTGTGTGTACTGTTCGTATGTAAATGCAAAGAGATGCTGTGATACTGTGTACCATTTAGTGTCTGGTGGAATATCTGAGAGCAACGCATGAAGGTCTGAGACAACTGATGTCTCTACATAGATTGTTTGTTCTTAAATCAAGAACCAATGATCATTTGAATGTGGGTGTTTTTTAGAAGAAAGATTACAGGAGCTGAGTTTTGATCCATTCTCTGCTTCTCTTTTCTGACACTCTCCACGTGATGTATCAGATGCTCAGATGGCCATTCTTTCTCTGTAAGCCTAACCACGTTGTCTAAGCATTTCTGCACTTATGTTCCTATCTTTTAACAGTCACCATTAACCATTACTTTAAACTGTGTAAACAGGGTCTGTGTGCTTTTGTTAGCACTCCATGCATCCTGTTTCCTCTTTCCATCTTTTTTGGAAGGAAAACATTCTCCTGCCAGACCACTTTGCGTACTTCCTGCTCCCAAGACAAGTCCTTACAGACTGAGCTATTTCTGCCTCCTTCTGTAGTGTCGGTATCTGATATGTGTCTGTGCCCTTTTTTACTTTTTTACAGCAGGCCTGATACACACATTGTTTCACACACACATCCGCGGACAGTGCTGTCACTACCATAGCACGTTACTTACTGCACATAGGGCATCAAGTGCTAGAGGGGGCACCAAAATGGCCCAATTAGCTTCATGTCATGAGAGTATGGTAATCCCCTTTGTGAATACATCTGTGCGTAACGTGTGTGTGTGTGTAAGGTGTAAGTGGACGAGTAAGTGAGAGAGAGCGGCTGAGATGAGTGAGTGTGTGTGGATGGAGGAGCTGGATGTTAGCAGGAGGAGTTATGTTCGGAATGAATGTACAGTGTACTCTACAGTGTGTGATCAAATAAAGGCACGGTGTCTCTAAAGACAACGGCGGAGCACGAGTGTTATTCCAAGTGAAGGGGGTTAACCCCGTAGATGATGAGGCAGCATCCCCCGTCCACAAGGTTAACAATTATAATTGTTATGATCATAACGATGAATTATTTAAATTTATTATGAATCCTTAATGGGACGGAGCAATGTTTAACACTGGCAGCAAGAAGGTTCCTGCTTCAAACCCTGGCTGGAGCCTTGTGTTATAGGTCATCATGTGGGTTAATTGGTGACTGTAAACTGTCCATAGGTGTGAATGGTTGTCTGTCTCTATGCCATGTGATGTGCTGGCTACTTGTCCAATGTGTACTCTGCCTCTCAAAGCAAATCAACGCTTAGGGCACCAAATTAGCTAGCAGCAGCCCTGTCTGCTGAGTTCTCAGGCTGTACACACACACACACACACACACGCTCCCTTCCTTATCTTTCAGCTCACACGAGCCTCGTTACTCACTTACACACACACTCACAAAATCAAACAAGTCAAAGTGGCAGCCACAAACACCTTAGCTGATTTAACTTCACAAAGACACACAAACACTGAGATTGTGACTCGTCACTCGGCTAATCTCTTTTCTTCTTATAAAAGAAGAAACTGCTTTTATTTGAGCCAAACCAGTCCCCTAAGAAAACGTACACACACTGGAGAGAAATATAACACGCACGAGACACACATTCAACTACATTCAACCTTGACTCATCTCCAGTGAAACAATCTTTGTGATGTTAGTTTTAGTGATCTTATTAAGCTAGGTTCTTTGAGGGGTGAAGTTAGAGGATTTGAGGATTAGCTGGGCAGAACCCACACTGCACACAACACACTGTTCTGAGTCCCTCACTGATCTGGATCTGGATCAAGTCCTGTGAGTCACTTGAGTCAGTATGTCCATAAGCATTTAAAATTCTACACTACAAACAGGCTAAATACATTCACATTAAGGAGCTGTTCTTCGCGGAGAGCAGTCTGCTGTTTGTGCATTTGAAATTTTGATGCAGGAAATAAAACATAGCATTTTCATTTTATTAAAACATTCAGAAACATTAACTATGAGGCTGTAAGTCGTTCAGTCTTTACATTTAGCTGTCATTATATTCAACTGACACAAAAATACATCTGCAACACTTGTGAGTCTGCAGTTCAGTCTGCGTCTCGCTCCCTCAGCTGACAGCAGTCCATTCTCAACTGACTTCAGAGCTCGCCTGGTCTGACTAGTACTGTCTGGTGATCTACTGAAGTACAACACTATTATTCTCACAACTCACAGTCAGCATCACTCCTTCAACTGAACAGTAAATGTAAACAGTAAATGCCACTTGAGATAATAGAAATGTGGCAAATGTACGGTAAGGCCATAATTATTGATGACAGATTATGCTAACGCTTAATGCTGCTATTCAAATGCTTCTCTCACAGTGTTTAGGCTATATTAGCCTAGGCTTTAAAGTGTATTAACACTTTATTGTGTTAAATGAAGTGTGGTGAATAAGACCATTATAAGACCCGACACCTGAAGCTATTGCTAACAGTGGCAACAACTGCTTACTGTCCATGGTAACAGTGAGATTTCTGGCAGATTTTTAGTCGCACGTTAATACTTCCAGGTCATTTCATCAGTGAAGAAAATAGACTATTCAAAGAGGACCCACAGTGTGTTCTCACCTCTGTCTCTGTACTGAAGGGACTTGTAATCTACTCTACTAACATGGGTGACAGAGATTTTGTTTCAAAGTCAAAAGAAGCAGAAGCAACACATGTGAAGAGTTTTTCAAATGTGATAACTTCAGGCCCCTCAGGTTTTACTGTCAGCATTATTCATCTGGGAGATTTGGATAGTACCTGTGCTTCCATTAGCCTGTGTAAAGGTAAACTGGGCATGTAAGGACATGTCCAGATGGACACAGACACAAACACACACACACACACACACACACACACACACACACACACACTGCCTGAGGTTTCCAGTCTATCATTCTATATTCCACTGTGCTTCCTCACAGCAGTGGTGGGGTTATGAAGTCTTGGAGGTCGTCTCCTAAACTGTGTCTGATTTGTGCGGTTGTCCCCGGCAGCCACAGATTTTCTCTCTGAGTGTTTCTTTAAACTGGAACACAAACAATCACACTGGTTTAAAGGGTGTGTGTAATTCATTGTTTTCATCTCTTTGTGTCATACCACTGCCATTCCCCCAAATCATCGATACTGTGATACACAGTTTGCGAGAGACAAGTGTGGAATGCTTGTTGCTAGGTGACACATTTATTTTTTCCCACACATCCCCAGACAAGTGAGACGGTGTCATTACCTAATCATGGCTTTCATGTCAGAGGATATAATGAAGATAGTGTCAAACCCATAAACCCATTCCAAGGTTTGGACATCATGGTGAATAAATAAAAAGGGGAAAAACCATGCAGGGCGTGGTCAGTGTGAGAAATACAGATACTGCCTGTCAAACATACAAAACACGCACACACGCACACACACACACACATAGACACACGCACACACACACACACACACACACACACACACACACACACACACACACACACACACATTAAAGCGGTGCAGTTGTTCCCACAGACTAGCAGCAGGTTTCTTTATACATCATGCTTTCTTTCGGTTATGTAGCATTGCAAAAAAAAAATCAGACACTCAAGCGGATGCAGAAAAACTAGTCCATGCATTTGTTACTTCTAGGCTGGACTACTGTAACTCTTTGTTATTGTTGTGGTCCAACTTACCACCCCGGATCCTCTGATCAAGCTGCTGTGAGATAGAGCAAACTATGTGAGGAAAATAAAACACAAGACCCAGTCTTTGTGTTCACCTTTGCAAAGGGAGAACCCAGCTCAGAATCCGCAGTCTGTTTACCATGGACCCCGCTGAGTTCTGCCCGTTTACACATTTAGGCTTGTTTTTATTAACACACATCAGTGGGCCGTCTTACATGTAAGCGTCATACATCCTTACATACTTACATCATGATTAACATGGTTGTTTTCAAAGTTAAGAGAAAGCCCGAGCAGATACCTCTCGTTAACATGATTTACCTAAGACTCCCTCTTTCCACTCTTGAGCTGGTCAAGGGTGATAGAAAGGTCATCCTGATGAACCCTAGAGATAGTCTGCAATTTATAGGTTGCACACACAACTGCTATCTTGTTACACTCGTGACTATGTGGTTAATATAGCATAAACTAAATGCTTTCATTGTACTTCTCCACAATTCCCCCTTTTGAACTCCTTTAGGAGTTCAATAAAAATCAAACAAAATAATTGATCCTTCTAAGGTTGTGAGAGATCTCTCAAGATAATCAACTACATTTCTGAGTTTACGTATCTTATGTCTAATTCATCCTAGACATGGCCCACATAAACACCACAAGAATGAGTAACCAGCAGATAATGCACAGATGCAAACCTGCTGTACTCATCCAGTCTACTGAGATGTCTTCTTTCTTGAGATGGTAGCTTGGCACACTACATGTAGGAGAGGAGCGCTATTTCACCTCCTCCCTTCTGGAGCTCTTCTTTCTTCAGACTCCAGGGGTAGACTGCCCTGGAGCCTTGGATCGCTGCCAGGGGATTATTCTGCCCCTTTGTCGGCAGGATCTTTCTCCGAGTCAGCCGACTCGGTGCTCTTTTCTTGGAGATCCTTCTGGATGTCGGTCAAGGAGCGTTGTGGCTCCTCAGCTGCAGCACACTGGCTCCAATGAAACCAAGTGTCTCCTTTTCCTTTCAGGCGTACCGTGTGGGTTGTTCTTTCAGTCACCTGAAATGGGCCGGTCCAGCGTGGTTCTGACCACTTCCTTTTGATGACACGAAGCAGCACCCACTCTGCCTCTGGAGGTGTTGTGTCTTTTCCTGCGTTCTGCCGGTCCTTCACCTGTTTAGCAAACACAGACACCAAGCCTTGCAGCTCGTGGAAATAAGCTTTCGCAGTTAAATTTTGATCATCATTTTGAACCAGAGGGAGTTTGGAATGCGGTCCGGGAAACGCTCTCCCTGTTTGCAACTCATGTGGGGTAAATCCGATGGAGTGATTTACTGAGCTCCTAATTGACATTAGAGCTAGAGGTAGGGCATCCAGCCAGTTCATTTTAGTCTGTGCACAGATTTTAGCCAATTTGTTTTTAACCGTTTGGTTCATTCTTTCCACCTTGCCCTGTGATTGAGGATGATACACTGTTCCAAAAGAGTGTTTTAGCCCCAACATTGCCTCCACCTGTTGGAGGTCTTGATTCTTGAAATGAGTGCCGTTATCTGATCTAATTTTTTCTGGGAATCCATACCTTGGGATGTATTGATTTACCAGGAATTTTATTACTGATTTACCATCTTCTTTCTTTGTGGGCCAGGCTTCTGGCCATCCTGTGTATGCATCTATACACATCAGTACATATCTGTACCCTCTGACTGAGTCTATCATATCTGTATAGTCTATGATAATCTCTTTTCCGGGTTTTACTTCCAGTGGATACTTTCCTAGTTCTGGTTTAATGGTTGGTCTGGTGTTAAACTTGGTACATTGTTCACAGGTCTTAGTCAGATGTTGTGCCATGTCTTTAAGAAAAGGGTGCCACCAATGGTCAAGATTTCTTAGCATTTGTGCTACACCTACATGTCCCACCCCGTGTGCTTCTTCCATAGCTGTCTGTCTCAATCCTGGGGGTAGGATAGGTCTACCATCTGGTCCCCTCCAAAGTCCGTCCGTCTGTGTGGCACCTCTCGCTTTCCACAGAGTTTTCTCTTGAGGAGACGCTCTGCTTTGTAGTTTGATCAGTCCGTCTATGTTTGTTGTAGGTTGCATTTCAGTCTCTGAACACATGAGTATCATCTTGTCCAGGTAACCTGCAGTCTGCTTTGCTACTTGGTCAGCTGCGTTATTTCCTTTGGTCACCTTATCTGTCCCTGTGTTATGTCCCTTACACTTTATTACAGCAACTTTCCTTGGGAGTAGCAATGCTTCAGCTAGCTCTTTCATCTCAGCCTCATGCCTGATGGGTTTATTATCTGCGGTCAAAAAGCCTATTCTCATCCATTGCCCTAATTCAACATGTACTGCTCCTGCTGCATATGCTGAGTCTGTGTAGATGTTCACTTCCTGTCCTTTCCCTAGCTTGAGTGCCTCAATCACTGCTACCACCTCTGCTCTTTGTGCTGACTGCTGTCCCTCTAGTCTTTCTGCTTTCTGTGTTACCAGTAGTCCATCTTTATCTTCCACTACTGCATAAGCTGCCTTGAGTCCATCTGTCTCATGCCTGAAGCAACAACCGTCAGTGAACAAATCTCTAGCTCCTGCAATTGGTGTAGCCTGTAGGTCTGTTCTGACTTTTTCCTCTTTCACCACTCTGTCTGCACATGTGTGTGGCTCCCCTGTCCCTATCTGATCTGCCATGTTAATGCCTTCGTGTGTGAATGAGATGTTTGGTGCTTCCAAAATTTTGCTTAATCTTTTCTGTCTCAATGTTGTGAGTGTGAAAGTTTCTGAATTTACGTATGCCACTACACTATGTGTTGTCAGGATATTTAACTGGTGTCCCATTACAATATGTGCAGTTTTTTGTATTAGCTTTGCTATGCCTGCTGCATGTTGTGTGCACTGTGGGTGTCTTTTTTCCATAGTGTCTAGCATTACACTTATGTACATCAATATTACTCTTTCTCCCCCTTTTCTCTGGAACAGAATGCCATTAATGCATGAATCTGTTCCAGAGACATCAAGGTAGAATGGCAGGGCCAGCGATTGTTTCAGCATGATAAAGGCCGTTTCTGCCTCCTAATTCTTTAGCTTGATGTTGTGGGTGTAGAGCTAGTGAAACGTGTGGTGCAGCTTCGTCACTCATCATATACCACTCTAATTGGTCAAAAGTCAGTTCCACCCCCGCTGCTACCCCCTCTGGAGCTACGTAAATATTTTTTTGTTTTGAGATCCCAAGTCTTCCCTTCTAATTGATCTTGAAACTTGTCTTGATACCAATCAGTTTGCAGCCTGTCATAAAAGAGAGTTACATGGGGAGGATCGGGTGGAGAGACATATGGTTCGATTTGGGCTATCCAGGGCTTCCACTGCAAGTAGGCAGAGAGGAGGCCAGGTGTCTCAACAGTCTCTGGTTGGAGCATTCCCCAGTAGATGTCAGCATAAGTTTCAGAGTCAGTTTTTCCCCAGAGAAACCCATGACTGTTATTGTGTCTTCTGACAGCGTGTTGGGAGGAGTGTCAATCAACGTAGACCAGGTCGCTCCCGTGTCCACTAGAAAAGGCAGTTTTCTTGTGCCAACTTTCATAGACAGCATTGGGTCTGCCGTGTTAAAGCTGTCTTGGCCTCTCTGTGGGGTGTGTCATTGCTGCTGATGGCCTCCCCATCCTTCCCACAGATCCCAATCTGTCACTGGTAACTGGCGTTTCACTTTCCTCGGCCCCCTTGACGATAATTCTCTGGATTCTGGGGGCAGTTTCGAGCCCAATGTCCTGTGCCATTACAGATGTAACACTGGTCCCTCCCCTGCTGTCCCCTAGGCGGACCGCCCCTTCTACGCCCTCTTCCCCATGTCCCCCTACTACCTCGCCATCCCCATGACCCTCTCGGCTGCTATGATGGGGGTGGTGGCACCCAGGGTGGTGTTGGGTACAGATCAGGTGTGGGTGGCTGGTTTATGGCTACCATTACTTTAGAGCTTGGCTTCTCCTGTGTTTTTTTTTTCACTCACTTTTTGTTTAGCTTCAGTTATCTGCAATTTTAACAATTGAGACTGTAGTTCCTTAAAATTATCCTGTTCCTCGTCAATACTTTCCTGTCTCTCTCTCCCTTTGCAGTTCATCCCACTTTTGTCTATCCTGCTCCCTACGCTCCTGCTCTTCCTTGATCTGCTGGGTCGCTGTTGCCTGTAACTCCCTAAATTCCCTGTCCATCACATGGCCCATCTGGCCCACTTTTTTTCTTTTTCTTTTTTCTTTTCCTGCTCTGCCTTCTCCATATTGTTCTTTATCTTACTCCTAGTTCTCCAACCCCCACTCTTCTGTTCCTGTTCTGCTCTATCTTTCTCTCGCCTTGCTCTCTGCTCCATTCTCCAAAACTCTTTTACTAAACTCCCCTTATCCTGCATGGTCTTTCCCTTCTCAGCCAACAGCTTCCCTACATCCTCTCTCATCTGTTTCATCACTGCTGCTGCCTCTTTAGGGGTGTGTGTGCGTCCAACTACTTGTTCTAACGTCCACAACTGTTCTTCCGCCGTCTTAAAAGTACTATTTGGTCCCCACCCGTCGTCATTTATTTCTCGGTCAAAGTCTCCGTCCATTATGTCGTTTGTCAGTGAGTACTGCAGAGCTAAGTATACTGAAATACTAAGCGTACTACAATACTGAGTCTAAGTAAGTTTACTGCAGTTTTAGTGAGGACAATACAATTACAAACAAAACCTTAATCCAGGCTTCCGTGACCTACTTCAACAGACCACTGCCTTACGTTAGCACCGGAGAACCGGTTTCCGGCAGTGCTGCTGCTTCAGTTCACTTCCCTCTGGCACTCATACACATTTACATTCATGCATTACCCGGGTATGTGTGTGTGTGTGTGCGTGTGTGTATGTGTGTGTATTTTCTTATCTCTTCATGTGTGGGGCGCGCTTTGAACTCAGGACTTTTACTCTTCTGGTCTTGTTGCTCTGGAGTGAGAGCAACTCACAGTTATCTTCTTCTTTTTTTTTTTATTTTATGTGTTTTCCTTCAACCTAAGTTTTGGCCGACTGAGAGATATGGCACGCTGTGTCCCGAGTACTCAGCCTATATGCATCAAGACTAGCCTTGATACATGACACCAAAACTTTATATGTCTGTAATTTGGACTCCCATCCACTTACTCCAACAACTGCCTAGATAGTGCCGTTGTGTTTCAGTTTCCAGTAATCCAACATTCATACAATGTGTTTTGCCTCTTCTTATTCTACTCTTTTCTATAGAATTTGGGGACTCACACCCCTTTAAACTTTAAAGACGTTTAACCCAGTTAAACTCTATTTCTTTTCACGGGTCCGTAACTTTTAGCCTTTGTGGCGATCTTTATGGGACTTCAGCCCAAGGGACTCTAACCCACTAAATACAGAATTCGGGGGTCCTCAAATCCCCGGGACTCTAACCCAGCTTGCCCAGGCCCTCGTCAGAGCACTGGTGGAGTTGCCACACTCAAAGACGTTTAACCCAGTTAAACCTTAAATGCCAATTTTGGGGGACTCTAACCCCACTCATACGGGTCCAACCCAGCCTTTGTGGCGATCTTTATGGGACTCTAACCCAAGGGACTCTAACC
Organism: Nibea coibor; assembly: GCA_023373845.1. Taxonomy (NCBI): domain Eukaryota; kingdom Metazoa; phylum Chordata; class Actinopteri; family Sciaenidae; genus Nibea; species Nibea coibor. The sequence continues at coordinate 25,695,791 of CM041719.1, read as the reverse complement.
CACTAAATACATCATTGCCTTTGTGGCGATCTTTATGGGACTTCAGCCCAAGGGACTCTAACCCACTATATGCATCATGGCCTTTGTGGCGATCTTTATGGGACTTCAGCCCAAGGGACTCTAACCCACTATATGCATCATGGCCTTTGTGGCGATCTTTATGGGACTTTCACCCAAGGGACTCTAACCCACTTGAATTAAGAATTCGGGGGTCCTCAAATCCCCGGGACTCTAACCCAGCTTGCCCAGGCCCTCGTCAGAGCACTGGTGGAGTTGCCACACTCAAAGACGTTTAACCCAGTTAAACTTTTACTCTATATTTCCTTATTTTTAAGACGTTTAACCCAGTTAAACTCTTAACTTTATATTTTCTTTACATAATTAGCTCCATTTCTTTTAAATTTACGGACAAGTTACTACTTGGACTCAGGACACTTTAAATTTAGTAATTGTCAATGCAGATCAAGTTTCTGCTTACCTTATTTTGGTTGGCCCGTGTCCTTCATCCGTTCGTACCAGGTCCTTGTGTTCAATGAGTGTCTTGATCAGGGCTGAATCAGCTTTCAATTGATCCCGGACGAGAATGCTGCTGCACGTGTTCTGACAGGAAATTCTCCCATTTTGGCTTCCTTGCATTGGCTACCTGTTAAATCTAGAATAGAATTTAAAATGATCCTCCTCACATAGAAAGCTCTTAACCCTCCTATTCTCCTCAAATTTACTAACACTTTTTACCCTTGGGGTCAATCTGACCCCAGGTATATTTGCCTCCAGAAAATGATTTACAGAAAATTGTTGCCTGAGTTTTTGTGTCAGACACTTTGTTTATTTGTTGTATACAAAAATAAGCCACTGATAATGAAAGCTGATCTGTTCTCTAGTGCCACCATCATGCCAAACTTAAATCATCAGGTCAAAATTAGAATTAATTTATCTTGAAAAGTTTTTATTCAAATCTTCTCAAATTTACTGACAACATTAATGACCACAAAAGTATGTACCCTAGTGGTTTTGGTGATGATATGATCTTTCCTGTAGCGCCACCATCATGTCAAACTTTGAGTTTTAGAGTTAGTGCATTTTGAAAATCTTTCATCCAAATCTTTTCTAATTTGGGGTGCACATTCATGACTCTCACAGAATGAACCATATTGATTGACGTTGGTGGCCTGATTTGTACACCCCTGCCAAAATAAGCAAGCCAATGTAGGCTTCCAAGTCAGCTACATCCAAGTCTCTCCAACTGTCCCCATACACGCTTCCCCTCTAAATTTGTCATCCTAAGCACAATATTTTCAATTGATGGTGTTATGAAGAGTTCAAATGATGATTTGATGTCTTCATTGTGGCTGATTGCAAATCTGCTGGGGCCTGGAACCATTTAGATAACATTGGTAGCACTAAGTCTACCCTGCTGTTGATGTGGGGAAAGGGACCATGTTATCTTTCCATTTTTGGAGGTGACCATGTCTGTTGGTTGTTGAGAGACAACAGGAGGGTCAACACTCTCATTCTCATCAGATGAGAATCCCTCAAAATCAGGGTCCACCTCAACACAATCCCCAGTGTGAGTTCAGATGGTCACACACACTGACCTTCATGTCCATGGTTGGAATAGTTGTTTTCTTCACCCCCCTTTCATGTATCAACTCAAAAGTATCACCTCTGCACCTGCAGGTGTGGGGTTATTAGGTCACACACAGAGGCAGACACGTTTTACACAGCTAAAACAGCTTAGCTAACAACCCCAGAGGAACACCAATGTGTGTAATGTGTTCCGCACATTAGAAAAATATCATCATGAAAATGTTTTGCTTAATCAATTGTCCCCATCAAATTAGGAAAAGTCATGAAATATGAAGCAAAAAAAAAACAAAGGCAACTATTGTTTCTTGAATGATAAACATTGAACGGGGTCAAATTGACCCCAAGGAGAATAGGAGGGTTAAAGAACTCATAGTACCTTACTACTGTGGATGACCGTTCACCAATGAGCTCATGGTGGAATTGTTGGTCTCTGTAAATAATGTAAGATTTGAAATGTTACATTATTAGAGAATTGGTATAATTTAATCCATAAGTATTTGTAGTCCATTCCTTAACTCAGAGCAGGAACTGTATTTCATGATCCACCTTGCCTTTAATAAGTGATTGTTAAAATTGGCAGAGTGACATCTTGGTGAGTATTCAGTGGCCCTGTTGTTGAGACGGACATTAAAGTATTTGTGTTACACAGAAGAAGGGGCAGCTGTTGACTGCTGGATGCACAGTTGTCATGTGTCTGTGAAGGTGGTTTATGGATCCTGCTCGATGCGACAGCCTGACTTTGCAAATTCTACAGTCTGCCTTTGTGCTTTCACAAATCTCACAGCCTTATTCTACTGTCACTCATTTCATCTATCACTCAGTCACAGCATGCATGGAGCACCCATAATGTCCTGTGGACAGGAACCGGCTCTTTGAACCAGCTCGTTTGTGAATGACACATTACACATCGGTGTAATGACAGTGTCACTAAATCAAACCTGGAAGTGTGATTGCATTAATATTAACTCTGAACTTCTCGCTCACAACTCTGACTTGCTCTTACACTTGAAGTGTTCATCCCAGCCCTCCTCCATTAGCAGAAAGTCATGTGCTTTTGACCTGCATCTAAACTTTAACACAGTCTGACAAGTAAATGTCAAAGTTTTTTTTAATATTATATTTTATACTGATGTCTCTCTTCTGGCACCTGGTTGTTGTGCAGTGGTGAGCCACAGTAACTTTAACCACCACACCTGTTTAACTAGCAGTTAGCATGCCTGATCTCAGTGTGACAGAAGAACTGACAGCAGGAAGTGGTCGAGATGTCTCTTTTGTGTTTTTCATGTTTTAAGCTACAATGCTCTAATTGGAGTGAGAGGACAGTGTATGGTGTTATGGTGGTAACACATTACTGCAGAGGCCTGATCTGTGCTTCTTTACAAAAAAGTTGGAAATACCTGCCTTTCTCTTCATTGTTATTATTGTTTCATTGTTACACCTTTGTGTTAGGCCAAATCTTAAACCCTTTGCCCACATTCTCGCGCTACAGCTTCAAAAGGTTACTACCAGGTTACCTCCTAACGTGAAGGCGAGTCAGCACCAAAGAAGCTTTGCTATGATTTAGACCTTCAAACAAGCTCCATGGACACTGAAAGAATCTCTGGGCTTTCATTACAGTTCATTTTTACTCTAGTCCAACATTCTAGCAGACAGATGGATTTAAAGTCTCTAAACACACTCACTGAAAACTAACTCTGATGTGCTTTCACATATTATCCTAATCTAGTGCTACGTAGCTTCAGACTAACGTTAGAATATAAACACACACTCACACACACGCACGCACACACACACAGTTGAAGTAAATCTCTGAACGTGCTGTCAAATTGTGAATAGTTTAAAACAAAGACTCATCAGGAGACCACTATAAAACTTCCTTCAACATGATGTATGCACTCAAAATGGCTCCTCTTGGTCCATGCCAGTCACTTGAAAGACGTTTACTCTGCCTTCTTCTTTGAGTTTCCGAAATTGCACTGCCACACACACCACCTTTCATACGCCACCCCCACCCCCACACACTTCATACAAGCGGCCAGACAGCTGCCCTGTGCCGGCTCGGCATCAGCTTCCTCTTGCGCGTCTTTACACTGTGATGTTGTGCAACATTATGGAGTGTTTAATGATGGTTTTCATATGTAAGTATTTTTTCTATTGTGTGCACCGACATTCCAGCTGAGGCTGTGCGTCATATTTTGTGTTAGACGCATCGTGATACATTGACACATGAACAGAAAAACGACGTGTTGTTTCAGTCTTATTACCTGAAATATCAACTAAAGAAAATCAGTATTTTGTCCGTGGACACATTTAGCTTCTACCTCCGTGAACCTGACGTGTTTTATCCCCAGCGCGCAGCTGATGGTGTCCAAAGACGCAAGTTGAACTAATGTTTGAAGTGAAGCGGCTCACGGAGAATTCTCATTCACACCATTAATAATAATAATAATAATAATAATAATGATAATTATAATAATAACTATTATTATGAAATCACGTTCATTCACATTGTGCCATATGTTATGCTCTCTATCAGCCTGTACTCACGGCTCATGGCTCAGTATTTGTTTAAAAAATCCTGTTACTGCACAGCCTACACATCAAGCCTGACTTTTGTTTTCAGTATTTGCATATACAGAAGGCTAATATTTTCAATAATTTCATATTTTGCAGTAATGCTGTTGCTAATCATTAGCTATAGTGTCTGTCCTCTTTGTCCGCCTGCTCCTCCAAAGGCCTTCGTCCTTTCTTTTTTGAACCTGGCCTTCTCCGCTCCTCCGAGCCTCTTTCTATCCATCCTCCCTGACGCTTCTCGTTATGGTCGGGCCGGCTGTCTGAGAAAACGTAGGAAAAGACGAGCTATGGAGCCAGCCAACTGCAAATCCACTCACCTGACTAATAATCATTTTTTATTCGACCGCCCAAAAGCAGTGTTTTTGCTTGTAATTACTTTTTTCGTGTAACGCATTAGATTTGTTAAGCAGTCAGTAACTTCCAGTCACAGCATTCGTCATCATCATCATTGTTGTTGTTGTTTTTAAATTGTGATTGCTAACGTCATATTCTGTAGAACAGGGTTTCCCACAGTGTGGTGCGGCTGTCATAATTACACAATTACTCCCCACACAATAAAGGCCTGTAAATAAACTTTAAAAGCGTAGAAGAAGATAACGTCTTCTACATATAGCTGCGCCGCTTGTGGCCTCTAAGAGCTTTGTGCCAAGATGCGGGCCCACCCGTCGCATTAATATCTGTAAATGTATGGCCAAATTGATATTATTGCTACAAATATACTGGAAATACTCACACACCCCCTCCCTGTTCCTCCCCCCCCCTCCCTCTCTTTCTTTCTCTCGTGACGGGGTTGTGTTAGCTCCACACTCATCTAAACCTATCTGCTTTCTGCCTCTGCTCCTGGGCCTGCCATCCACCCTCTTTGCTCTTAAAAGTGGAAGCATAACTGTGTTGCATTATATTGAAATAAGCATCTCAGCATAAATGTTCATCAACATCTGCATACATTCTCCACATACTGTCAAAAGATAGCGAGCTCCAGATAATCTGCACTGACTCTCAGCTTCAGTTCTTTTTAGTTTTTAGGTCATCAAACAGAGAAACTTCTGCACATCATCATATTTTATCATAAGAGAACTGTTTTATCAGTGATCGGAACATGATCCTGTGTGTATGATTGTTGTTAATATTATTAATATGTGAAGACTCTGCTCTCAAGGGGAAAGGGAAGTAACATAAACCATAATTATTTTTTAAATGAAGTACGGATTCACTCAACTAACGGATAATAATAATAATAACAACAACAACAACAACAATAATCGTTCGTAATAGTAATAATAATAATAATAATAATAATAATAATAATAATAATAATAATAATAATAATGTGTTCTTAATGTGTGTGAACTAGATGGCCACGAATCGATGCTTTTTATGAACAACTATTATATGGAGTCATCTCGTTTCCACGCGCTATTAATTCGTGGCCACAAATGTCACAGACGGCCTCTGTGCTTTCATACATATTTTCATATTTAGGTTTTTAGTTTTTTTTTCAGTTTCAGATTTTTCAGTTTGTTGTCATTTTCATTTCCTTTGTTTTCCATCTGACTCAGAGTGTCACTTTGGTGCAGTAGCGACTTTAGTCTTGACTGTGCAAGCCGCCTTGAAATCACATGAATCTATATGCAGTGCCTCACGCTGAAAATAACAGCAGCATTTTGTCACATTTAGCTTCAAACAGTGTTTAAAAATCTGTTGCTGCTGTAAACTGACTGACTTTTTGCACATTTACAACAATATTCATCAACTCAGAGCTAATGATACGGTGAGCTAAATGAAATCGAATGGTAATAATCAAAATAGAACCAATCAATAAGTGATATATATTCTCTTGAAGTTAAAACACTGACTCATTTACAATGTTTCACTTTTTTAGTATTTTTTTATTTAGTATTTTATTTTATTTTATTTATTTATTTATTTATTTATTTTGTATTAAAAGTATTAAAGTATGAAAGGATAAATGAAAAGATGTAAATCCATGAAAATCATGGATGAACCCTCCTTTTCCTTTTTATCAGTGTTTTTTAAACAATCATTTCTAAATAGGCATCTCAGCATGAATGTTCCTGAGCTGTGACACTGTGAACATGATTCTGTGTGTATGCACTGCAGCCTGCTGTCTCTTTGTCCTTTTAAGGAAAGTCAAAAATGGCACAAGTCTGATTGGTTTGGTTCACCTCACCTCACTGAAACATAGAGACAGACCCACCCACCTAGACACACACACACACACACACACACACACACACACACACACACACACACACACCAAGCTGCAGCTGCAATGCTATTTTGGTCCTTTTTGCCTGGATTGCATTAACGTGAATTAACGTGATCTCCTACTTATTAACAACATTATACACCAAGAACATTTTACCAACAACACTGTGCAAAGTTAGTGTAGGTCAAAGCAGCCACTGAGACGTGCATACATGCATGCAGAACAGGAAATAAGTCTTTCACAGAATTTCACAGCCTGAACATCTCTGCAAGGGTGGAGGTGGCATGGATTCAACATTCAAGCTTAACGTGTTTCATGTTTCTTTAGAAAGAATAGACTTATAGTAAATGACCATGTTAGAAGCATTAGCACTCAGTGTGTGTGTGCTATTTAAACAGACAAGTGTGTGTAGGGAGCAGCATTCTGTGTCTCTCTGTGTGTGAGCAGTTTCTGTCCATTTTGTCCTTCTCCACCCAGTCATGGCACAAATGTGATGACTCATCAGAGAGAAGCTTTCGTTCACTCCAATTTTTTCTTTTCAAGGAGAGATAATTGACTTCCTGTGGCTCCCCTGGTTCCTCTTGGCTAAAAAATATGACTTCTTTTCCTTCATCCTCCACCACATCATACCTCTTTTTTCAACTTGTTTGTCAACCACATCTCAATGATCGGGCTTCAGTTACTGTGACATTTTGCCACTGTGAGGCCAGAGACTGTTAAGAAAAGAGAGCTGTTTCCTGTCACATGGGTTAACCATTTTAGTATAAAATGAGCTGACAAGCTCAGTGTGGTGGATCTGGTTCCCTCCTGTCTGTCTTGGCAGTCCTGTCTCAGCCTTCTATCAGCTAATCCAAAACTGGGCAAATACGTGTAATTCTGCATAACTTAATAGCATTAATACAACCTGCCTGTAAACGTGTTTATTTCTACTGTGAAGTTGGACATTTTAACATTGGGACTTATGGAGACTGACTCCTGGAGCCAGCCTCAAGTAGCCGTTTGACCCTGAGTTCAGGAGGCTGAAACTCATGTCTCATTATCTGCAGCAACAATTAGTTCTCAGAGTGTTTCAACATGTTGTCCTTGTGTTAAAGACACTGATTCATACAGTCCAAAGCAGAATAACTCTGTCTGCATGACAAGTGTAATTATGTGGCCTCGTTTTAGTCATTACTGATGCCCCCCACCTCTGTCTCTTGCAGTGACAGTCGCTCTAGCAGTTGGACAGAGTGACATTAAGACAGTGACTGGGACGGTTGGACACAACATCACCCTACACACTGGAGTTACTGGTCTACATGGAGACTATCAAGTCATCTGGTCTCATGGTTCAGAGAATCACGTCCTGTTCAACTTTGATAGAGGACAAGTGAGGAAGAAGACATCACAAAGATTCCACCTGGACCCAGAGACCGGATCATTCACCATCCAGTCCCTCAGCACCAATGACAGTGGACTTTACCAGGGACAGATCATCAATGGCAATGGGTCAATGCACAAGTTTAACCTGACTGTTGTTGGTGAGTATTTGGAGTCAAGAAAAACAAAGGAAAAGGTGTGTGTGTGTGTGTGTGTGTGAGTGAGTGAGTGATCTCAAGTTCCCTCATCAACTTTAGTTTGTTTGTTTTGTACCAGATAATAACGCACAGTACCACTCACACTATTTATCTCCACTTGTCTGTTTCTCAGAGGCTGATGCCATCACACCAACCACTGGACCTCCACAAAGTGTTACAGCTGGCCAGAGGAACCATCATGCTGTTGGTGTATTACTTGGCATTGCATTCCTTGCAATTGCAAGGAATTCCTTGCAATTGCAAGGAATGCAATTGCATTCCCGTCGGTCTGTGCAGTGAGACAGAAGAAAAAGGTCAGTTTTAACAGGAGTTCTTCTAAATGGTGATCAATGTTCCAGTCAAGAGTTTCATGGAACACCTTGCTTCATAAATTGACTTGCTCATCAGTGATTGGTCTCTCATTATCAAGAGTCTTATTATGAGCTAAGTTTATACTTAGTATGATTAGTTCTTCATAAGGAAATCACCTCTTTACTTGTTGAAGACATTATAGTGTCTCCAGACTGTCACCAGCAGTGATATTTCCTGTGTTCTCCCCTCACAGGAAACTGCTAGGGCAACATCGTGTGAGGCTGACATCCAACTGTGACCCTCTGCTTCAGGACACTTGAGCTTCTAGATGGGCCTTCTCATCCTCCTGGACCTTACTTGACACCATTAACCACACCATTCTTCTCTCCTGTTCGTCCACATGACAAATGGCTGGTCAGCTCAGGTGTCTTGGTCCCTGCCAGAAAACCAAGCCCAAAGCCAGAGTCTCTCATGGACAGACTGATCTTTCAGTGCATTAATAAGTGTCGTAAAAGTGTTACCACAGTCATTACATGCTACTTCAGACAGTCATGTCCACAGTCTGGCCTGGGGGTCAGATTTCAGGTGGTTCAAAGCTTTGTTTTTATAATATATTATTTATAGCTTGTTAGGATTGTCAGATACTGTATAGCGGACAGATTTGGCTTTTTTGGTTGACATAACGAAGCATTTGAACCTCTAAGGACATAACTGCTGCTGTTATATATCTGTAGATGTGACACAAAATATGACTTTCTGAATGATTTTGTTAAAGACAAAGAAAGAGTGATACGTTTTAAATGTTAACAGACTTTGCATCACTCATAATAAGTCATGTTTAAAATGAACATGAGCTTCAGATTTGTACCAACTTCATGCAAGTTTAACGTATTCCTACAATTTATTCTGTATTCTGTAATTTTTCATTTTTAAATGTTAGTATTGCCCTGGGCGACTTAACATTGTCAGATCTGGCCCTCTTTCAAAGACATATGGACAGCCCTGACTTAAGAGAATACTTTACTCCAAACCTTGGCTTAGAATAAATGGCAAGTGGTGAATGGACTGTACTTTTATATCTCCTTTCTAGTCTTCTGACCACTCAAAGCTCTTTACAGTACATATCTCATTCACCCATTCACACACATTCACACACTGATGGCATTGGGTGCCATGCAAGCTGCCAACTGCTCATCAGTTTGAGGAGCTAACCATTCACACACATTCACACACTGATGACACAACCTTCAGGAGCAATTTGGGGTTCAGCATCTTGCCTAAGGACACATCGACATGCAGACTGGATGGAATCGAACTCGGGATCGAACGCCGATCTTCGGATTAGTGGACGGCCCGCTCTATCTCCAAGCCACAGCAGCCAGATCAATCATCAAAAGTGTAACGACAGTCACCACATACCTTGTGTTATGTCTCCAGTTGGACCAGGGGATGATGATGAGGGGAGTAACATATAATTAAATATCCGGGAGTTCTGGCAGAACAGTAGACAATGTAACCGAAAAGTTTATTTACAAAACTAAAAGGAGAAAACGTGTCAACTTAGGCCATGCTGCCTCAAAACACGGGGCGCTGAATCACCTATGACACAAAAGACGACAGGTTATGTTTGGGCCAAAAAAAAGATTCACTCAAACTAAGAGCAGATTACCCACTGTGTTTCTTGTGGCTCACTCCTGAACCAGATCACACACACACCCAGACAAGCACTTAGCCCTGACTCTGCCACACAGATCAACCCACAGTGTGTGAGAGAGCGTGGCGTGTAGAGTATATGCCCCGGTCCGCTTGAGTGGCCACAGGTGCACCAGATCACTCTTCGCTCTTCTAAAGTACTACAAACCATACATGAGTCAAGATAAGGATTCTATATGTATGAAGGTAAGGATCAATCAAAAACACAAAGACATATAGATGTGTTTAGATAAGAAGCTTAAAAGCACAAAGATCAGTCTTAGCTGCACGCCTCGCTCATGTTTCTTCATAAATGCATACATTCTTATACTACAGCTGCTTCAATGACTCTGATGTTTTCACCAGAGCAAAGCACTCATAGATGATATTAATCTATCATGTTATCATCTGTGCAGGTTAAAGAGAAGCTGTACTGCAGCATTACCAGGTGTGGAGAAGTACAATGAAAGCATTTAGTATATGCTATATTAACCACATAGTCACAAATGTAACTCTATAGCAGCTGTGTGTGCAACCTATAAATTGCAGACTATTTTTAGGGCTAATCAGGATGACCTTTCTATCACCCTTGAGCAGTTCAAGAGAAGAAAGAGGGAGTCTCAGGTAAATCATGTCAACAGGATTCATCTGCTTGAACTTTGTCTGAACTTCGAAAACAACCATGTTAAACATGATGTAAGTATGTAAGGATGTATGACGCTTACATGTAAGACGGCCCACTGATGTGTGTTAATAAAAACAAGCCTAATGTGTAAGCGGGCAGAACTCAGCGGGGTCCATGGTAAACAGACTGCGGAGTCTGTGCTGGGTTCTCCCTTTGCAAAGGTGAACACAAAGACTGGGTCTTGTGTTTTATTTTCCTCACATAATTTGCTCTATCTCACAGCAGCTTGATTTCTAAAAGTTCTAAAAGTTTCTAAAAGTAGACTGGGAGCCAGAGTTTTCAGCTATCAAGCTCCTCTTCTGTGGAACAAACTACCTTTCTGGGTCCAGGAGGCATACACGGTCACCACCTTCAAGAGTAGACTTAGGATTTCCTTTTTGATAGAGCTTATAGTTAGGGCTGGCTCAGGCTCGTCCAGCAGGTTCTCATGGATCGTGGCTACTGCTGTGGTCTGCTGCTGACGTCCACCATATTTAGCATTACTGTCATTATTGCTACCATCTCCATTACAGTTTATAGTTAGTTAATGATTTACTGCTGCTGTGCATCTGTGTCTCTCTATCTCTATCACAGGTTCCACTGCTACTGTAATCATTCTACCATTTATTGTAATTCATTGTAATTGTACAATATGTTTGTGTTGATTGTTCTGTACATGTGACATCCATTGCACGTCTGTCTGTCCTGGGAGAGGGATCCCTCCTCTGTGGCTCTTCCTGAGGTTTCTTCCACATTTTTTGTGGGCAAGTTTTTCCTCACTGGAACCGAGGGTCTAAGGACAGAGGGTGTCACTCCCTGTACAGATTGTAAAGCCCTCTGAGGCAAAATGTGTTTGTGACTTTGGGCTATACAAATAAAATTTGATTTGATTTGATTTGAAGTCAGACAAACAGCTGCATATAATCTAGCATAGCACATGTGTCAATGTAGCACACACTAAAACATCTTAGACTGCTCTGAGCTTTCTCTCCACTGACTGAACAGAATTCTCCACAAAATGTTGGTGTGTGTTTTACAAAAGAACCGTGAAAGTCAAGTGTGCAAGATTGAGATCTATTTAGAGACCATGGCAGAAAATGAAGGTAGTTTCCCCTCCCTTCAGATCTTTTGTCTCACAGCTGCCAGCAGATTTCACACGTTGGTCTTTATCACAATGTCTGAGAACAAACTAAATAAACACATGATACACTAAGCTAACAACTTTAATAACAATGTCCCTTCAGGATGTTCGCCAGTCAGATTGTCAGATTAATATCACATTCAATGTCAGGAATGCACCAAGTATTTGCAGCAGAGACTGATTGTTTTTACAGAGGGTTAAAAAGCAAACACTGGTCACAGAAACCTGTTTCAACGACTGTGTGAACTGTATGTGTGTGTGTCATTAACTACACGTGTATGCTACAGTAACTACTTTTGTTTGAGTAAAATCTGTTTGCACGTCTCTGAGCACACAGACTTAACTGAATTGCTTTACACCAGGACCGGAGGAAACAGACACAGATAAGAAGAATGACAGAGCAAAGCTCAGCCCTCCTTCCTCTACAGTGGTTTGTGTTGGCGGGGAAGCACCTCCTCCACCCCTCTACTCCATACAACTTCCCTCTGACAGGAACTTTCATTCATTTGTCATCCAGCACAACAACGATGTCTTACAACTTCACACTGTGTTTGGCTGCTGCGATAAGTGAGTATTAAATACTTTAACATAGTCATATGTTTTCCTTCTGTTGTGCCATTGTCTTTAAAATATTCATTACAGTACAGCGTGGAAGAGAGTGTGCTGCACGGGTATCTTCTGTCTGAATCATGAGTTTTCTGAATCATGTTTTCAAAGTTCACAAAGTGGTTGAAGCAAACGTTGTTATTAATGAGTGAACAGTTCAAATCATTTGAAGAGATCTGTCAGACATCATGTAATGATGATGAAGCAGCTGTCTCAATGCCTGTGCCCTTCACTTGTCATCCATTGTGCAATACTGCACACTCTCTCTCTCTCTCTCTCTCTCTCTCTCTCTCTCTCTCTCTCTCTCTCTCTCTCTCTCTCTCTCTCTCTCTCTCTCTCTCTCTCTAAACCTGTCTTTCTTTCTCTTTCTCTGCCCTCCCTCTCTCTCTAAACATGTCTTTCTTTCTCTCCCTCTCTCTCTCTCTCTCTCTCTTTCTCTCTCTCTGCCCCCCCCCTCTCTCTAAACCTGTCTTTCTTTCTCTCTCTCTGCCCCCCCCCCTCTCTCTCTAAACCTGTCTTTCTTCTCTCTCTCTCTCAGTCTCTCTTGCAGTTGGACAGCCTGACATTAAAATGCTGACAGGGGTGGCTGGACAGAGCTTCCCTCTGATCACTGGGCTGAAAGACATCATGCAGGTGGTCTTACATTCAGGTTCAAAGGTACTACTGAACTTTGACAAAGGAACCGTGGTCTTTAACGAATCAGAAAGATTCCAGATGAAGGACGGAGCCGTCATCATTTCGCCCCTCAGCTTGAACGACAGCAGAGAGTACACTTTAGACATCACTTATGGAAACAGCTCGAGAGGCGCGTACAAGTATGAACTCAATGTCACACGTGAGTATTTTTGACACAGAGGTCCCAAAAATCTGCCCTCTAAAGTGTTGACATTTCTTCCTTGTAACAGCTCACAAACAGTATTTCACACCAGTTATCTCCACTTGTCTGTTTCTCAGAGGCTGATCCCATCACACCAACTGGAGCTCCACAAAACATGTCGGCTGGCCAGAGGAACCATCTTGCTGTTGGTGTATCTTTTGGCTTTGTGTGCATTGTGCTGTTGTGTTGTGCTGTCTATGCTGTGACACAGAAGAAAATTATAGGTCAGTATTACTAGAGGAGTTCTTCTAAATCTTCCATCTTGTTTCATGTCTGCAGTGATTGCTTGACAGGTGACTGGTCTGCATCACAGAATGTGAAATAAATATGATTCAGTGCACAGCAGTGTGATGTCAAAGTACTGAACAGTAGTTGTACCATGTCAGCTCTATTTACTGTGTTCATTCAGTGTAGTTTGTAATTATTTAATGTGCACCTGAAGAGCGGTTCTGTCAGATAATGTGAGTTGATTTGTTGGTGAGTTTTTTGCACACATTATATTGATGTCAACAATATGTGCTGTTACAAATTCAGTATTGTATTTCTCTGTGATGAGGTGCATCAGCTGACTGTGTGAGCAGGTCTTAGTGACTTTGGAGTCCTGTGGGCCGCCTCTAACTTCTCTCAGACTCAGGAGTCATCTTTAGCACTAAAATGCTTATTCATGCTCTCATCACAAAAAAACTTAAAGAGCAGCAGTCTGACAGACTGACACATCTCTTATTTAACCTCTTTACATTTTAAAGACATTATAGGGTATCCAGAGGCCTGACATCCGACTGTGACCCTCTGCTTCAGGATACTTGACCTTCTAAATGAGGATAAGAGAAGATTGTTACCATTGAATCCAGTGTCTTTGTTTCACATGGTTGTAAATTTGCTTATGTTTAATTACAGGTAGAAACCACTTGCACTGACTTGCATATATAATTTTTTTATCCGAATATGCTTGGTCCACGGACGATAACTATCCTTCTCCTTATTTTTCAATAGAGAGGAATACAATCTCCCCTGAATTTTCTAAATTTCTCCTTAATGAAGAAAAAACACAGACAGCCAGACAAAGAAGAAAAGTGATGGAGCAGAGAATTTTAAGTTCCAATTGCAAACCAAAAAGTACTAATGATAATTATTACATTTTCTCCCTCCTCACATTCAAGTCAGTATGGTGTATCTCAGGTGTAACTATGGAGGGGTGGGTGGAGCTGAGGTGGGCAGAATGAAGCCTGGGTGCTCAAACAGAGTTGTGTTGTCTCTTAATACCAGCTCCCTGTCACAGTATCAGCCTTGCTTCTTTCATGTTGAAGATGAGATGTTAAAGTCCTGTCATGAACTTCAAATGTCCCTGTGAATATATGTTTGTTTAAAAGAGGAAAGTGTGTCTATTAAGTGCAGCAGCCCGCCCAGAGTAAACATACAGGTTCTGTAGTCAAACGCATGCTTCATGATGTCTGTGAGTTTACTTGTCTATTCAGTTCCAGATGACCTGTTGGCTCTCTAATGTTTTAACTGGAAATGCTTTAGAGGATGTGCTGACGTGATTGTGGTTTAAATTTGCAACATGCAGCTAGCATTAATGCAGAATTCTTTATTTGACTGGTCATCTATGACAATGATGGAATGCAAGCTTGTGCTTTCAGTACAAACAAAAGTTTAAGTATTAAAGCCTCCATGTGCCGATGTGTTCAGAATTGGCCTGTTATTGAAGAGTGTTCATTTTCACACATGGTAGTTTGTTCTGAACCATTCTTACAGTGCAGACCTTTCTTCTCCACCTTCTTGTATGATGGTGTACTGCCTCGTGTAGTTCTCTTTCTACAGTAATAAAATGTGTGCAATTGTCTGATAATCGTCTGGTTGCCTTGTTCACTGCCTCCCACCTTTGAAGTTTTCATATACTGCAGACTCTGTTGACCTCTGTTGAATTAAACCATTAATGAGGCCTCCGGAAAGAAACAGGAGATGGGAGTACATGCACTCCTGCTTCTGCAAGAAATGAAAAGACTAAAGTCTGGTGGAAATTTACAAGAAGCAAAACTGTTGAACAATGGAGGAGAAATTAAACCAGCTTTTGGCCTCAGCTGTCCTTGTGTGAGCATTTCTGTCTTATTTTATTGTGTTCCAGCTCTGTGTGCAGGCTGTTCATTTAAAACAAACAAAACATCTTATTTTGTGTGTTGAGGACTTTTTTTCCTGCAGGGGTGGAGCTGGCATAGATTCAATATTCAAGCCAATCATGTTGTTATGTTTTATATTCATACAGTCTGACATACTGTGTCATTGTTCACCGGGTTCATCTCTTTGCTTTGTCAAGTGGAAGGAATTATTGTAAAGTGAATCACAATTACATTTGTTTCCAGTTGCTAACACACTGAAATGACAGCACAGATATTTAAAGTGACACACAGAGAGCAAAACCTCATCTCAAATCTCCAAAACTTTAAACACATTTTCTGCTTTACATACATTGTGCAATTCAAAATGTCACGTTTTAAGTTCAAGGTGAAAGAAATTGGGTGAGCAGGAATACGAGCGTGAAGGGAACTATGGTTTGAGGAGGGTATTTATAGGACTGTCAGAAGTGGCGCTGTTGAGGTGTGGTCCGCCTCCTGAAACTCCACTTTAAGGGGGGGGGGGGTGTTTACCTGTATGGCCCAAAGACCATATAAGGATGTGACTGTGTGACATATAGTTTCAGGTAGAAACCACACCTGTGTTTTTTTTTTCCAATGCTGCTATCCACCGTCATCTGGACTGAAAACGCCCTCCCTACTTCTACGTCACCTTACGTCACGCTTCAGCCGCGCGCACAATCACCAAGATGCCTTCCAACTGCGACGCACTGTGTCTGGCTGCTGTCATAAGTGAGTATTAAATACTTTAACATAGTCATATCTCTCTCTTTTTTGTGCCATTGTCTGACGTTTAAGGCATCTGATTAGGATGCCTTAGTTTCTGGAGGTGTTCCGAGCGCGTCCAACCGGTAGGAGACACCGGTGTAGCAGACCCGGTACCCGCTGGAGGGATTATATAGCCCATCAGGTCTGGGAGCGCCTCGGAACCCTCCAGAAGGAGCTGGAATGTAGCGGACGTGTGGAGCGCGTCTGCCACCGCGACCCGACCCCAGATAAACGGAAGCGAATGTAATGAAATGGAAATGTTCTAACACTAATAACTAACTACTCACAGAAAGTTTCGGCGGTATACCCACCACTTTTATTTCAATGAACTGTTTGTGACGAAATTACCATTGTGTGCTTCTAGTTAAATGCCCTGTTTTCATGATATAATATCACTGTAGCAGGAACATTTTCCATGTTCCATGCATTTTACCCAAAAGTTGAATATCCCTAACTTTTTGTGAGTTGTGTGTATACCAGTGGTGTGATCAGGATATAATACAGCTACAGTTCATGGGCAGTGTTCTTTTGAGTGAGCGTCCAGGGCGAGAAGCTGATACTAAAAACTGGTTCTGTGAGTAAGAATGTTCTAGAGAGACTATTGACTTAGAGAGATGCTCAGTGTGGAGCAGGTGTCGACATTTATTTATTTTTTTGATGGTGAAGAGCTCCACCTGCAGTAAACGCACCTCACAAGACAGATGTGACCGTGTGCGTCTTCGCTTCACTTACAGAAAACCATATGACTGTGACCAAAGACAAACAGCTGACTTTTGTCACTGTCTGTCCTCACTTCTGTTCGTCTTCTCTGCTTCCACGGACACTGATTTATGAATAAAGCCACTCGGTTTGTAAAGTTTGTATCATTGCTCTGTGCACAATGACACAGATCAACAAGGACAGAGTAGATATTAGGATGAAGCTCATTCATTAAGATTTTTGATTATATATTTGATTATTCTTCATTACCGTCTGTCTGCCTGTCTGTCTGTCTGTCTCTCTGTCTGTCAGTGGTACTCTCTCTCACAGGGGTGTGGGGCCTGGGGGACTGTGAAGTTGAGACAAGGTATTTGAATGAGACAGCTGGAGGCACGCTCAGCTTCCAGACTGGACTCACTGAATTACCTGAGAACAACCACATACTGTGGTTTTTGTTGAAGACAGGGGAGACTCTCATCCACGTCAGCAGGAGCAAGATAATGCAAGGCCCCCCAGAGGGATTTGAAAGGAGACTCCATCTGGACCAAACAACTGGATCCTTCACCATCCAGCATCTCAGGATCAATGACACTGGGGTCTACCGGGGAGAGATTTTCAACAAAAAAAACGAGAAGATATGTTATGAACTCCATCTAACTGTTCGGAGTGAGTATTTCAGCAACAGTGGCAATGATTCTCTGTAACACTCTCAAATAAACTCAAGACACAACACTTTTTTTACTCTTACCCAGGTAAAACATTTTCTGCTCATCCTACCTGCACACTCTGATGAATCATTTTACAGCACACAGCAGAGAATGTTGGTGTGTTTTCTGTAGTTTTAGTCAGGTGCATTTGCACATACACACAATTTCTTTCTGTCCATCTCTGCTCCACAGCTGCTGAAGAAGCTTATTGTCTGTCTCCTGTTCTTTCACAGAGGCTGCTGTACCTGGACGTAACGCTGCTGCTGTAAATGGACGTAACGCTGCTGCTGAGCAGAGGAGCAATCACCTGGCAGTTGTGTCTGCTCTTGCTGTCTTCCTTGTGCTGTTTGTTTGAGCAGAACATCTGGAGGTCAGTATTAAGAGTCCTGTGCAGTATGTATAAAGACCTTTACACACTTTCCTCTTGCATGTTTCAACACAAGTATAATGTCCTTTACAACATTTAATCTTTTTTATGTATGTATTTTGAATACAGCACGGCTTACAAACTATTCAAATCTCGCTCTGTTTAATGGATGTACTTTTACCGTGTGCAGGGATTATACTGCAGCCTGTGTCACACAGATCTTACAAGATAGGACCAATGTCAAAACATGTTAGAAAAGTTTAGAGCCAGATATTCAAACAGACACTGACCACAGCCTGTCAGTGTCCTGCTTCCACATTTTGTGTTCAACATGTGGGACATAGTTTCACCAGCAGTGATGTGTTATATTTTCTTACAGGACACTGGTACCCATGTGTCTGCTGAAGTAACTTACCAGCTGGATTTCATGCCATCACACCAAAGTGCTGCTGAAAACAAATTGGCCAGACCACTGGACGGAAAAGGACCAAACATGAGCCACAAAGAGAAGGGACCGTGTCTACAAATGGCTCACACCACACCGGCCCTTTGTGGAACAGTTTGGACACACCTGACTTAGATGCAATAAATGCTTTTAAATAACGAACCTGGCTTCATTCAATCATGTCATATATGCATCAGTACTGTAAAAAGGGAATTGAGACCAAACATAATGTTAGGTAGCAGAATGCCGTGCAAATCCAAGGAAAATAAAGCAAACAGTAGAGAGGAAAACAGGTTGAAGCTCTGAGACTGACTGTGACTGAGCTAACAGTTAGCTGTGTGACTGCTAAAACTTGAAAAAGTCAATGACCTTAAGAATGAAGCCATACTTTGACTTTTGAGCTTTGTACGAAGAAGTGAAGTCTAAATGTGTCTCATCAACCAAGATCCTCCATTTTGCATAAAGCTCAGACTTCAGACAGAATGCTAACTCCAGTAACATGAGAGATTCAATGATGCACAGAGAAATGTCTGTGAGGTCTATATCTCTAAACTCTACATGTCGGTGAGTCAATCACATTCATCCTATCAATAAATTAGAGAAACAAAGCTCACATGAAGCTATTTGTAATGCAAGGCTAACACTGAGCTAACATATGAAGCACATTTTATACAGGACAGGAGGGCTCTGCAGCAGCTGATTATACCCCCAGAACATCACAAAGCAACACCTAATACTAATTAATAAATTACCGAAGATAACTTGATGAACTCACTTAATTCACATGTTAGTCAGCACACACATATACACAGAAAATTCAGCAAGCCTTGCATTGGTGGTATGTGCTTATCATTTAACTCACTGACAAATATGGCATTTATGATTTAAGACTTGAAATATGTGGTGATGGCTAACACGTGCCAGTGTCAATATCACAAACACACAATGGGAGGCAGCACACTCTGCTTTGACTCTAGTTAAATTGATACATATTGTTCCTGAGAGAAACAGGAAGGGTAGTTTGAGCTGTGGGCGCTCTGGACAGGAAACAGCGCAGTTATTCAGGAGTAGTTTCTCCTCCTTCAAAGGAGAAGAGAAAGGGAACTGCACAGCTGCAGTGGAACAAACACACACACACCTTTCCCTCCTCTGATTATTTTTGGCCTGAATAGCGAGAGAGGCAGAAAGAACTGGAAAGACGTAAGCCTCAAATCTGTGACTTTCTCTGAGGGCTGTGACAGCTACAAACAGAAACATGATGTGAAAGGTAAATGAAGGAGAAAAACTGTAGGCTGTGGATCCTGCAGGGACATGTTAACGGTCTAGAAACCACAGAGAGGAGATGAGTGAGGTGAGCCTCTGCCCCCCAAGCACAATGGTATGAAAGCCTTATTTTTTCCCCCTTGCTTCATCAAAACATCGCAATGGAACAATAACTACAAAGTGACAACAGACAGTGTTTCACATGACATGACTTTGTACGTTTGCACAGAGAGTGAAAGACAGAGACAGAATCACTCAACTCACCCAGAGTGATTCAGCGCACACACCCTCACAGTCCTGAAGCTCAGAGTACGGCTCATTTTTACCCAATTGTAACACCTAATTTCATAAACTTGCCATTATTTGTAATCATTCAAATTTGACCGGGTGGTTGATAATGCTTTCTTCTTTAGTCTGACAAACTCAAAACACACTTATTTTTACTTTACATGGACTCTAACCTGACTTTATTCACACACTTGAATAACTAAATTTACTGACTTTCCCCTCACAGACTGGGAAAGACGCACTGTAAACACTAATCCTCCAATATTGTGCAATAGATGATTGTAACAAAGCTTGAGATGGAGTTGGGGGAACAAGCCACCATGCACTTTAATAATTGCACAGGCACTTTTGTAAAGCAGTGTCTCTTTATTTGGTTTGCACATTGCATTTTTGCATATTTGATATATATATATTGGTTCATATTTATGGCTTGTTTCTATATTTATTTGGTGCATCTATGGTAATTTAATGCTAAATTGACATAATGTGACTAATCTAATATTTGTTTGTTTGTAGCAATTGTGTGTGTTACTATATCGGGAACGGTGTGTGTGAAAAAGTACTCACCAGTCTCCTTTGTCTCTGAGTGTTCAGGCAAAAGGCTTCCCCAGGGAACCGGCACCATGCAAGTGGTGATTAGTGGGGATGTTGGAAGATGGTGTATTTTATTAGTGTAATGTGCTAGAATTGGGATGAGGTTGTGTTTGTAAGTCGATGTATGTGTATATAGTGGGAAGATTATGGGGATAATAAGAATAAGAAGTGTTTCTCAGAAGAAGTCAGCATGGTGAATGGGTTCTCCCTCATTAGCTAGACAGCCTATATAAGGCGCCATTTTGTGATCATTGGAGGGTGTTGCTGTATGACGTAGAGAGTGTTTGTCATGTTGTTGGAGACGTAACAATAAAAGACCCGTCTGGGACACTCAACAATCCTGCCTGGGTATTCTTTGGCTGTATGCTCCAGCCTTAATTGTGGTCTGTCTAACTGATTCATAAGGCAGAAAGAAAAATCCCCAGCCTGTAAAAGAACAAGTGCAGCTACTTCCTGTTTTGACTTTTTTTCTTTTCGCTAACAAGTGTTTGTGCAACTAGTCACATTCTCAAAACTCTGAACACAATTAGCACACCATCGTTCTTTTGTGGCCATACCATTCACACGTTTCATGTCGTTTTCACACAATATGCAGTCAGTGAACACATTTCCACAATGCTTAGATTCTCTTAGCTGTACAAAATTATGGATTGTTGGATTATTTACAACTGTTAACACACACACACACATCCCACAATAGCAAAAACAATACTGCAAACCTTTGATACAGTACAAAAACCTCTGCTTCTTCAATGATATCAGTTCAACAAAGAAAAATATCTCAGCTGGTAATACAGGTTTTTTTTTCAATCACTAACAAACAATTTACCCATACTTCAGATTAACAGTTGACACATGTGGCATAACCCTGAAGACCACAGAGATTAGATACAGTCATTTTGTGTTTTTTTAGTTTCTGTTTTGTACGAGTGAGTCTGTGTGAGTTTAGAGTATCTGAAGTATGGCTGAGCACTTGTTAGCAATTGAAAACAAAACTGTAAATTGACATTTTGTCATAACATTGAGGTTATAGAGCATTCATTAGGACACTGTATTGTTGGTTTACTCTGGCCTGGCTTCTGGCAACTGAAGTAAATGTAAAGAAGAGCTTCAGGATACCAGAGAGTCAAAGTCCACATATAAATAGATTTTGGAGCCCAAAGCAGCGTTCATGTATTCTGTCAGTTTACTTGAGTTTTCAGCTGCTCAACGGTTGGCACGCACATTCATCCACTGCTCTCATTTTTATTAGCCAAACTAGTTCTTTTTTTCTTTAAATGACTTACGCATCGTAAACTCACTGACTGAGTTTTGAAGTTTGTATGATTAGTTTGGGGAGTGTGTGTTTATTTGAGGGAAGCTGTGACTGTGAGAATGACAGCCGCCCACCATTCACTGAAGTGAGGAGAATGGTAGCACCATTAATAATTACATCATGGCATCAAAACAAACAGCTTGCAGTGTTATATGTAAATGTTTCTTACTACCTGAAACATCAGAATTATTCTCACTACATCCACTTTTTTATTGTTTGCACATCAAAACAGACTTCATGCAGTTATCATTCATCCCGTCATACCTGTCGACGGGCATCACTTGATTACCCCACGAACAGTCACAGCTTCCTTATCATATTGTTGAGGAGAGCATTTTTATGTTTTCTCACTGTCACACAACACATGAACAGGACTCAAAAGCAGCACTCAGGACGCAGGTAAAAAGTAGTGAACAGTCTTTAATGACAGGCAGAGGTTCAGTACACAGAAGAGAACAAATATGGGATCAAAGCCTGACCTTTGATGAGGTGTGTTTCCTGCAGGTAGAGCTCTTCACCACTGTATCCTCAACACCAGACATTAAAAGGATGGTTGAAGGGACATGTTACGTCAATAGACTGTTACTCACAAAACCAGTTTTTAGTATCAGCTTCTCGCCCTGGACGCTCACTCAAGAACACTGCCCATGAACTGTAGCTGCATTGTATCCTGATCACACCTCTTGGTATGTATTACTGTTATAACATATTTCCATTTCATTAAATTCTCTTCCGTTTATCTGGGGTCGGGTCATGGTGGCAGCAGGTCTACGTCCTTCGTCCTTCACGTCCTTCTCCTCTGCAACACATTCCAGCTCCTCCTGACGTCCTTCTGCCTTCGTATTCAGCGGCTCTACTCCGAGCTCCCCCCGGATGCCCGAACTTGTGCCCCTATCTCTAAGGCTCTCAGCCTGTTCACAAAGGATTTTACTCAAAGCACAATCGACAGTCCTCTGCCGACATGTTAATGAACATTAGTAAGATGTCGGTGGGAGCAGGCAGGCTGTGAGGCAGCGAGAGAGCGCACTGGCGGAGAAACACTAACGGTGAAGGAGTGCCGTGTAATTTGCAATCATTCATTTGTCATTTTGATTGTTCTGTACACGTGACATCCATTGCACGTCTGTCCGTCCTGGGAGAGGGATTCCTCCTCTGTGGCTCTTCCTGAGCTTTCTTCCACATTTTTTTCCATGTTAAAGGTTTATTGTGTTTTTTATTTGAATAAAATGAACGTATCTTGTTGATGGTGTGGTCCGTGCTAGTGAAATGTTACATCATTATAATCTAAGCACAGAGAAGCTGTTTGCTCTCACTTTCCCGCCCTCTTTACCCTCTGTCGTGTTCATCTGCAAAGCCCTTTTTTAGTAGTATATCAGTCCATATACCCCTACAGATAAAATCTTCATCTACAAACATCAGTCTGCTGGTGTCCCCAGAGAAAAAATCCTACTGGTCTGTTGCTAAGTTCAGTTTGGTAAACAACTCCTGGAAATTTGGACTGACTCAGGAACAGTTTGTAACAATACAAAACAGTGTTTGAGTAGTTTAGTTATCTTCAAAGCAGGAATGTGTTCCGGTGCAGTATTGCACAATGGATGACAAGTGAAGGAGCACAGGCATAGAGACAGCTGGTTCATCATCATTACATGATGTCTGACAGATCTCTTCAAATGATTTGAACTGTTCACTCATTAATAACGTTTGCTTCAACCACTTTGAAAACATGATCCAGAAAACTCAGACAGAAGATACCTGTGAAAAAGCTTTTTTAAGCTTGATTCTTATCTAAATTGATTGATCCTTACCTTCATACACATAGAATCCTTATCTTGACTCATGTATGGTTTGTAGTACTTTAGAAGAGGAGCATGGGAAGTCAGAGCACATTGTTATGAAGATGCCTGGGGGCCAATACTAACTTTTAAAAAATTAGAAAAATGAACAACAAAAGTTACATACAAATGTACTGTTCTATAACTTTATTTTCACTTTTTTTAATGCAATGTCACCAAATCTATACCAATCAGACATCTGGAGTCAGATAACAGAATAAATTGTAGGAATACATTAATCTTGCATGAAGTTGATACAAATCTGAAGCTCATGTTCATTTTAAACATGACTTATTATGAGTGATGCAAAGTCTGTTAAGTTTAAAACGTATCACTCTTTCTTTGTCTTTAACGAAATCATTCAGAAAGTCATATTTTGTGTCACATCTACAGATATATAACAGCAGCAGTTATGTCCTTAGAGGTTCAAATGCTTCGTTATGTCAACCAAATCTGTCCGCTATACAGTATCTGACAATCCTAGCAGCCTATAAATAATATGTTATAAAAACAAAGACCACATGAAATCTGACCGCAGGTGATTGGCCCCCGGTCCAGACTTTGGACATGACTGTCTATGTATTGACAGAGGTAACACTTTTACGACACTTATTAATGGACAGAATGTTATTTAAACAATGCAGTAAGAGACATCAATGATTTAATGGTGTAATAAGAATTGGAGTGGTGTTTTTTTTGCTTTGTTTTGAAAAACATAAGCAAAGCAAGACTGCACTCTAATGGTGTCAACCCTTGAGAAGCCCAGGAAAAAATAGAAGGGAAGATGGGCTGGACCTATGCTATGGGTGTAGAACATTTGAGGGTATAAAAGGAGATGTTTGGGGACAGACTCTGGCTTTGGGCTTGGTTTTCCGGCAGGGACCAAGACTCCACATTTGTCATATGGATGAACAGGAGAGAAGAATGGTGTGGTTAATGGTGTCAAAAGCTTCAGTAAGGTCCAGGAGGATGTGGAGGTCCATCTAGAAGGTCAAGTGTCCTGAAGCAGAGGGTCACAGTTGGATGTCAGCCTCACACGATGTTGCCCTAGCAGTTTCCTGTGAGGGGAGAACACAGGAAATATCACTGCTGGTGACAGTCTGGATACACTATAATGTCTTCAACAAGTAAAGAGGTGATTTCCTTATGAAGAACTAATCATACTAAGTATAAACTTAGCTCATAATAAGACTCTTGATAATGAGAGACCAATCACTGATGAGCAAGTCAATTTATGAAGCAAGATATTCCATGAAACTCTTGACTGGAACATTGATCACCATTTAGAAGAACTCCTGTTAAAACTGACCTTTTTCTTCTGTCTCACTACACAGACCGACAGTGCAATGCACACAAGGAATGTAATGCCAAGTAATACACCAACAGCATGATGGTTCCTCTGGCGAGCTCCACTATGTGGAGGTCCAGTGGTTGGTGTGAAGGGATCAGCCTCTGAGAAACAGACAAGTGGAGATAAATAGTGTGAGTGGTACTGTGTGTTATTATCTGGTACAAAACAAACAGTGAATAATGTGATCGAGAAACTGTTAAAGCTTACACCGCGTTCCAAATTATTATGCAAAAAGAGTTTAAGAGTGGTAATGTAATTTTTTTTGTTTGTCAGTTAAACTCGTGGATTGTAATGTGTGTCAGGGCTCTGCATATCACTGAAACCAATTTCAGACACCTGTGCTAATTAGTTTGGCAGGTGAGTCCAATTAAAGGGAAAACTACTAACGAACGTTGTTCTACAATCAAGAAGTATGTAGCTGATTCAGAGCACATACGTGTGCGTGCTGATAAAGGAAAATCAAGGACTCTTTCCTAAAGGCAACTTCATCGGATCAAAAGAACAGCTGTGAAAATGCCTTGTCATAGCAGCAGACAAGTTTTTGAGGCTGCTGGTGCCTCCAACGTGCCCCGAACAACAAGATGCAGGGTCCTCCAGAGGTTTGCAGCTGTGCGTAAGCCATCCTTTTGACCTTTCCTATCCATTGCACACAAGCAGAAACAGCTCCAGTGGGCCTGGCAATACATGAAGACTGACTTCAAAACTGTTCTGTTCACTGAGTTGCCGTGCAACCGTCAATGGTCCAGATGGATGGAGTGGTGGATGGTTGGTTGATGGCCACCCCATGCAAGACAAGGCTACGGCGCCAACAAGGAGGTGGTGGAGTGATGATTTGGGCTGGAATCATGGGGAGAGAGATTGTCGGCCCTTTTAGGATCCCTGACGGTGTGAAAATGACATCCATAATGTATGTGGAGTTTCTCAAAGAACACTTCCTGCCATGGTTCAAAAAGAAGAATCGTGCTTTCCGAAACAAGATAATTTTCATGCATGACAATGCACCGTCTCATGCTGCAAAGAATACATCTGCATCTCTGGCTGCTATGGGCAGAAGGGAAGACAAACTTATGGTGTGGCCCCATCCTCCCCTGACCTCAACCCTATTGAGAACCTTTGGAGCATCATCAAGAGAAGTGTCTATGATGGCGGGAGGCAGTTCACATCTAAACAACAGCTCTGGGAGGCTATACTGTCCTCATGCAAAGCAACTGAAGCAGATACCGTCCAAAAACTGACAAATTCAATGGATGAGAGAATTGAGAATCTCCTTTTGAACAAGGGCTCCTATATCAGATGTGACATCACCTGTAATGTTTGATTTAAAAAGTGTTTGATTTGAGTTACTTTTCAGTAAGTCATGACCTGCTAATGCTTATAATTTCACAAATGACAATTTTTTTGTTCTTTGACAATAAAATGCTTGGAAACTCTGTGTGTAATTTGGAACGTGCATTTTTTTTTTTTTTTCCGTTATCGCTGGGAGGTCCGTTCGAAAACATTTAAATTGTACTCTAATGGTTGATGAATGATAAATTATGATGACTGCCATTCATATAGATAATTTAGGAAAATCTGAGAAAAATATGATTTGTAAAGTTGATGAGGGAACTGAAGAGCTCACACACTCTCACTCACACTCTCTCTCTCTCTCACACTCACACTCACACACACACACCCACACACACACACACACACACACACACACACACCTTTTCCTTTGTTTTTCTTGACTCCAAATACTCACCAACAACAGTCAGGTTAAACTTGTGCATTGACCCATTTCCATTGATGATCTGTCCCTGGTAAAGTCCACTGTCATTGGTGCTGAGGGACTGGATGGTGAATGATCCGGTCTCTGGGTCCAGGTGGAATCTTTGTGATGTCTTCTTCCTCACTTGTCCTCTATCAAAGTTGAACAGGACGTGATTCTCTGAACCATGAGACCAGATGACTTGATAGTCTCCATGTAGTCCAGTAACTCCAGTGTGTAGGGTGATGTTGTGTCCAACCGTCCCAGTCACTGTCTTAATGTCACTCTGTCCAACTGCTAGAGCGACTGTCACTGTAAGAGACAGAGGTGGGGGGCATTAGTTAAGACTAAAGACCACATAATTACACTTGTCATGCACACAGTTATTCTGCCTTTGACACCCAATTATATTTATCGATCAAGCCTGATGAAACCAATCATTTAGCCAAACTGCAAGCGTGCCTTAGGGATATAAAAAGTTGGATGACCTATAACTTTCTGATGTTGAACTCAGATAAAACTGAAGTTCTTGTAATTGGACCCAAACACCTCAGAAACTCTCTTTCCGGAGACTTGGCCACCTTAGACGGGACCACCCTGGCCTCCAGCTCCACTGTAAAGAATCTTGGAGTTATTTTTGATCAGGATTTGTCCTTTAATGCCCACATAAAACAAATTTCAAAGACTACATTCTTCCACTTATGCAACATTACCAAAATCAGACGCATCGTGTCCCAAGCGGATGCAGAAAAACTAGTCCATGCATTTGTTACTTCTAGGCTGGACTACTGTAACTCTCTATTATCAGGCTGCCCCAATAAGTCTCTTAGGACTTTGCAGCTAATTCAGAATGCTGCTGCACGTGTTCTGACAGGAACCAAGATCAGAGATCACATCTCACCCATTTTGGCTTCCTTGCACTGGCTACCTGTTAAATCTAGAATAGAATTTAAAATTCTTCTCCTTACATACAAAGCTCTTCATGGCCAGGCACCATCATATCTAAAAGAACTCATAGTTCCCTACTACCCCTCCAAGCCACTGCGCTCTCAGAATGATGGGTTCCTTGTGGTTCCCATAGTTTCCAAAATTAGACTGGGAGCCAGAGCTTTCAGCTATCAAGCTCCTCTTCTGTCGAACAAACTACCTTTCTGGGTCCAGGAGGCAGACACGGTCACCACCTTCAAGACTAGACTTAAGACTTTAGACTGACTCTAGACTTAAGACCCCCCTTTCTGGGTTATGCCTAGTCAGGCATACTGGTTGAAGATGTAGTCACATCTCCCTTTACTGAAAACCCTCTCTCTCCCTCATTCTCTCTCTCTCCCTCCCCCCTCTCCCTCTCGCTTTCTTTCTTTCTCTCTCTCACCCTCTGTCTCTCTGTCTCTCTCCAATCATCATTACCATCAATGAATGTTACTAACTAAACTTCTTCCCCGGAGTTTCTGTGCTTTCTCGTCCATGGATCTTGGCTGCTGCTGTGGTCTGCTGCTGACGTCCACCATATATAGCATTACCGTCATTATGCATTACCATCAAGTTTTTCCTCACTGGAACCGAGGGTCTAAGGACAGAGGGTGTTACTCCCTGTACAGATTGTAAAGCCCTCTGAGGCTAAATGTGTTCTGTGACTTTGGGCTATACAAATAAAATTTGATTTGATTTGACTGTATGAATCAGTGTCTCTAACACAAGGACAACATTTGCTAACTGCTGCATAGGCTGCAAATGCTAACTATTAGTGGCTAGTGCATCATGCTAATTGCTAACATTAGCGGCTTTTAGTGGCTAGAAATTAGTGGTAGCATTAGTGGTAGCATTAGCATGTTAGCATTGGCATCTATTTAATTTTTAGTGCGCTAAAAAGCATGCTCGTTGCTAACATTAGCAGCCAATGATAAAATTAGTGGCTAGTGCATCTTGCTAATTGCTAACATGAGTGGCTAATACTAAAATTGGTGGTTTCTGCATTTTCTCTCTCTGGCTGTGTCCGAAACCACCCCCTAACCCCTATATAGTGCACTATATAGTGAGCACGCCATTTTGTAGTGGTGTCCGAATGTTTAGTGTCAACGATATAGTGCACTGAATGTATCCCACAATTCACCGCGAAATGTAGTGAACATCCGATGGTCACTAACCGGAGCAAGATATCCCATCATGCATTGCCAGAAGCTCTCTGAGCGCGTAAATTGACGATTGCGAAAATAAATACGGCACTAATTCTCCTCCTGATCATCAATAATTGAATCATTGATAATACAAACACAGTCAGACTAGTAGTAGACGGCATTTCGATAGCGCTACGAGAGTTTTCTATAATAACGCTAAGTGATTTTTCCCGGGGATTTCCTCGTACTTAAATGAACAGGCGGATGGATGGATGACAGGCGTGAAACAAACACACATAAAAAAACAGGCGCGCGGCCAGTTCATTCTATTTATTTTATTCACATTTTCAAAATAAGTCAGTTTAAATGGCCTCCTACATTAATTGAAAAGTGTCAAACGAACAGCATATACGACGAAGACGACGTTAATGCGGTACGTTTTAATTGTGCGACAGAGATGACGTAATTAGCGGCGCCAAGAGAAGTGTCCGATAGTGTCCGAAATTGTTTTCTATTGAGCTCACTATATAGTCCACTACATTTATTTCCCTATATAGGGAGTAGGGAGTAGGGAATGAGTGAGTGATTTCGGACACAGCCTCTGTCAGCATTTCCAACTGACATTCTAACAGTCAGTAACTGCTTTGCTGATTAGGGCCAGCAGGCAGAAGCCCAGTGGCGGCCATTTTAGCAGTTATTGGCACTGAATTTGAACTTGTCTGTCTAAAATGACAGACAGAGACAGCAGAGCAGCTAGCGCGTTAGCACTAGCCATTAACTGACAGAGAGTGACAGACAGCTCAAGCAAGACATTTTCTGTAGTGATCGTCAATTTGCTTTGTTTCTGTTTAAATCTGTTGTTGCTATGTCTATGATGCAGTCATCTGATTTGACAGTGAATCCAGCAGGACTGTGTGAAATCATAACATAATTTCAAGCCACTATTCTAGTCTTCAATTTCTCTAATTTCTACACACACGACAAAAGTCCTTCAAAATAAGTGTCCCTTCAAAATAAAAGACGTAAAGAGTAAAACTCCCTCGTTGACAGACACAAGCACTCATACAAAGGCAATGATGACACAGCTTGTTGTATTTATACTTGAATTTACTGAGCTGATCATTAGCTCTGAGTTGATGAATATTGTTGTAAATGTGCAAAAAGTCAGTCAGTTTACAGCAGCAACAGATTTTTAAACACTGTTTGAAGCTAAATGTGACAAAATGCTGCTGTTATTTTCAGCGTGAGGCACTGCATATAGATTCATGTGATTTCAAGGCGGCTTGCACAGTCAAGACTAAAGTCGCTACTGCACCAAAGTGACACTGTCAGATGGGAAAAAAAAAAAAAAAACTTTACAAATGAAAATGAGAACAAACTGAAAAATCTGAAACTGAAAAAAATCGAAACGGAAAAAGTAAAAACCTAAATATCTAAATATGAAAATATGTATGAAAGCACAGAGGCCGTCTGGTGACATTTGTGGCCAGGAATTAATAGCGCGTGGAAACGAGATGAGTCCATATAATAGTTGTTCATAAAAAGCATCGATTCGTGGCCATCTAGTAATTATCTTGTTCACACACATTAAGAACACATTATTATTATTAAAATGTATTATTATCAAACAACAACAATAATAATAATAATAATAATAATAATAATAATAATAATAATAATAATAGATGCTGTGACTGGACCTGTGGACCTTTGGGTGGTCGAATAAAAAATGATTATTAGTCAGGTGAGTGGATTTGCAGTTGGCTGGCTCCACAGCTCGTCTTTTCCTACGTTTTCTCAGACAGCCGGCCCGACCATAACGAGAAGTGTCAGGGAGGATGGATAGAAAGAGGCGCGGAGGAGCGGAGAAGGCCAGGTTCAAAAAAGAAAGGACGAAGGCCTTTGGAGGAGCAGGCGGACAAAGAGGACAGACACTATAGCTAATGATTAGCAACAGCATTACTGCAAAATATGAAATTATTGAAAATATTAGCCTTCTGTATCAGCCGATTCATAAACTAGGCAGTAGGCTGTGCAGTAACAGGATTTTTGAAACAAATACTGAGCCATGAGCCTGCCATGACGCAGATAGAGAGCATAACAGATGAAACAATGTGAATGAACGCGATTTCATGTAAGAAAGAGCAGATATGACAGCAGCACATGATGAACTCTGCGCAGGAGTGGGTGAAGGATGAACAGACAGCCTGAGCGTCAAAATGGCCGAATGCTCACTTCAATATGCCTATCTGTGAAAGACTTTCAAATCTATGTGAACTTCTCAACTTAAATCTATATTAGTATTATTAGTAGTTGTATTATAATAAATTGTGTGACTAGACAAAGTGAGCACCGGTATGTGGTCGGCCTCGGTTTGTGTGCGCTCAGAGGATGAGGATGATGTGTAGAAATGATGACATGAATCTTTGTTCAACACATTTGGACTTTTGTTGAACGCTACGGTCTTTTTTTTTTTTTTTAAAGATCACACCCTCCATCAGCTGCGCGCTGGGGATAAAAGACGTCAGGTTCACGGAGGTAGAAGCTAAATGTGTCCACGGACAAAATACTGATTTTCTTTAGTTGATATTTCAGGTAATAAGACTGAAACAACACGTCGTTTTTCTGTTCATGTGTCAATGTATCACGATGTGTCTAACACAAAATATGAAGCACAGCCTCAGCTGGAGTATGGCTTCACCAATGTCTCACATCTGAGTTGAGGAAAATTTACAGACCCACAAACACATGCGCATCCACCAAGACACCGACCAATCAAACCAGTACTGACATTAATGAGAGAAGAGCTGGAAAAGTCGAGAAGAAGTAAAAACACAGCGATGTCTGCGACACAAGCAAAGAGAGTCTCCGAGGATTTTCGGCGGAGCAGCCACAGTCACTGCGCGGACAGCTGCCCGGTCCACCGCGGCAACCAACCACGCGTGCTCAGTCAGCGACGTTCAGCTTCAAAAACACACAACAGAAAAGTTCAAAGTACTCACATGTTAAAAAGATCATTAAAGAGCCCATGCTGCTGCACTACATCTCAGAGCAACGACGTCGACAACACTGACGCCGATCCTTGAGCTGACTGAGAAGCGGAGAAGGGTCCAGCTGCAGCCACCGAAGCCGCTACAAACCGTGTGCGCAGCCGCTACAAACCGTGTGCGCAGCCGCTACAAACCACGCCCAAGGCGGCTGTAGAGGCCCATAGGCCGCACAAGAAAATAAGGATTTTTTTTTCCGTTTTATGTATTATCTGAGTCTATACGACGAAAATAAAATTTTCTTTATAAATGTATTTGTGGAGTAATTTGAACAACTTTAACGGTTGACTGACAACATTAAATACCTTTCAATGCAAGCAATGCGCTTACAAACAATACATTTATACAAAAATAGAAAGTAATGTAATTAAAGATTATATAGGACTGAAGATTTATATACAAGTATATTTATATTATTATTATACTAATGTAAGGACATCTTTCAATTTGACATTAAAGTCATTGACATTAAAGGCAGCCATGTTTATTAACCATAAGTTAAAGACTGACAACAGTAATAATACAAAACATAGATCAATGCAAACATATATTTTTTGGAGGATGCTCAAAGTAAATGCACAAACACTAGGCTAATAGAAAATGTTTCACTTCAATAATTCATTCATCATGTTTTTTTTAAACATATATTTATTGTTTTTGTAATAGTACAATATTCAACACAACAGAACATCCCAAACACATGGCAGCAATAAAAACAATAATTCAATTATTAATAGTGCTGAAAAGGACAAAAATAAATAAATAAATACATAAATTAATTAATTAATTAATTTTGCACAAAGCCGTTCTGGTCTCCATGTATAGTGACTGGTAAAACCTTCTCTAGTCTCATAGCCAGGACCTTACCTATAATCTATAATCAGAATTTAAAAGTGATGTGGGTCTGTAAGAACTGCTTTCGGTCGAAGCCTTGCCTGGTTTTAGAATAAGAGCGATCAGAGCACTACGTAGTGAAGCGGGGAGGCTACCTGTTTTAAAGGACTCCAAATAGACATCTAATAATGGGGCTATTAATTGCACTTTAAATAATTTATAAATATCTATCGGAAGCCCGTCTGGACCCGAGGCTTTACCTCCTCTCATGTTTGTAATGGTGATAGAAATGTCGTTTAAATTTAATTTCCTCTCCAATTCAGTTTTTGCACTCTCAGAAATACAGGGAATGACCAATGCATCCAGGAGACTGCTTAGGTTAACCAGGTCTAGTGGGCTGTCAGAATTGTAAAGGGTTTTATAATACGAGACAAAGATGTTATTAATTTCTGTGGGATCTGTAGATAATTCTCCTTGTTCGTTCCTAATTACATTAATGGTTCTGTCAGATTTAAGTTTCTTTATCTGCCAAGCTAGAAATTTACCCGGTTTTTCACTATGATCATAAAAAGTTTGTTTCAGTCTTATTAGACCATCTTCAGCCTTAAGCATGGAAAGCTCCTCATATTTTGCTTTAAGGGTCAGCAGTTCCTGTGTTTTTTGTGTTGAATCATCTACGATAACCTCCCTCTCTAATTCTCTAATTTTAATCATTTTATCATTATCCTCTAATATATGCTTTAAAAGCTTCCCATCTAATGGCCACAGTTGTTTGGTTTGTATTTACTGAGAAGTAGAGATCAATGTGTTCTCCCACAAATTTTATAAAATCAGAATCTTGTAGCCATTTAGGGTGTAGGTGCCAGTTAGAAGAGTGTCTACTTCATTGTTCGACATTGTAGAATAGTGAGATTGGGGCATGATCAGACTGGGTAGCAAAGATGTGGAAATAAAAAAAATAACTATTCGGGAGTGGGTTTTGTTGGGGTTTTGAGTCCTCCATGGATCACAGAGAATCAGGTCGTTCATTGTTTATCATGTTTTGACCTAAATGAATTACTGGACGCGACTCTAAATTTCAATCTCACTTCAAGATGTTGCAGCAGGCCTTTATCCTGAGTGATGTACACTGGTGACTCTTCTTTGGTTTTCAGCTTGCTTAGCTCTTTCCTAAAATATGATTAAACAGCATTTAGATATTAAACGTGATTTATCACCACAATCATTACCATGTGTCTGCTTAGGAACGCCCTGTATGACAGACAGTTACAGTCCACAAATAGTAGACCTCCAAATCCAGAGCAGTCTTCTCTGTCCAGGCTCCCACAGCAACCTGCTGTGCTACACCTCTGAGTAACAAAAACACAGCAGTGTAAAACATAAAAAGTATACACTGCTAGGATTCTGTTAGGGAGTATAAACAAACTGATGGTATGTCACAATATGAACAGTATCATAATCTGTAATCCACAGAACAGGGAACGTGTCCAAGCGGCAAGTGGACCATA
Organism: Nibea coibor; assembly: GCA_023373845.1. Classification (NCBI taxonomy): domain Eukaryota; kingdom Metazoa; phylum Chordata; class Actinopteri; family Sciaenidae; genus Nibea; species Nibea coibor. The sequence goes on along the minus strand of CM041719.1, from coordinate 25,661,541 downwards.
CCAATCTGTAAATATGTATTATTTCCTAAAGTGAACTCTACAAAAGTTACTAAAACACAGTAGCAGGAATAAAAAACAGTTTCATTTCAATTCTGCACGCATACATGTCTACACATAACCTTTACACGTTTACAAAATCAGATTATGGTCAGTTTATGCTTTTTGTATTGAAACAGCCTTATTGTTCTTTCCAAAGCAACCAGAAACATATTTTGAAACTGTAAACCACACTTCAGCCAAACTTCACCAAAACACATATTACTGAAACTATTCAGTTTGATATGTTGAGTTAAATTAAAATGTAAAATATTCTGTTCCCCCGCTGCTTCTGTTAGCTGCTATCCCTTGCTCATTCATTACTTTGATTTTCATAACATGTAAAAGACGACACAAAATGGGTTTGCTTACGAACATTTAGTGTATTGAGTTTGAAGAAATGTGTTTTTACAAATAAAGTCACTCATTTATCGTCAACATATTCCCAAAATGTAAAACTATTATAAATGTGTTTTACCTGAAAAGCCATTGTCGTCGTCTCGTCTTTGCACATACACTTGCAACACGCAGACGCGGTTTGTGGTTTGTAGCGGCTTCGGTGGCTGCAGTTAGGTACTATTGGGAGAAGTGACTACACGGTAACCCATCCCTCACACCCATGCCCATGTGTGGCAGGAAGACATTTTTTCAGTCCGTGAAGAAAGGAAGCTGATTTATCTGGAGGACCAGAGGAGGTAGATTACAGCGGCTATTACCAATTCTTTTATTATGATGAACTCTTTCAGAGGATCATTTGATAACTAAACTAGTGTTAGATCCATAACATAACATGCTGCCATAGAATAAACATAACCCTGTGCTTCTGAGGGAGCACGGGGCATATTGCCAAGTATGTTTATATATATATATATATATATATATATATATATATATATATATATATATATATATATATATATATATATATACGACATGCCGTTCAGGAAATTAATCTTTGATCTTTGAATATATTGAATATATGGAATGAATCTTGAATATATTGCATATAATACATATCCTCTATAGCATTCAGTCCTGTGCAGGTATATGTCTTCTAACCACAGTCAGAGTGTGATGGTGTAATGAGTGTGTCCATGTTTGAAGTAATGTGAGGATGTACTGATATCACACCACATCAGTCAGACAAAGGCAGTAATGAGTCATTTATAGTGTACTTATTTAAGCAGAAATATTCTATGAACGTTTCATTAAAGCAGACGATGGGCTGTTACTGAGACACACTCACAGGATTTACCCACAAAGAGTTTACACAGAAATAAGTTATTATGTCTGTGCAGGCGTAATGTCCGGAGCTGTGGTCGCTATGATTCACTCGTTTCATTCAGTCTCTATTGAGGAACTGCCAAAGTAAACACAAGCTGGACACAAGCTCAACAGACCTCGAGTCCTCTAACTTCTTTCGACTTCCTGTATCAGGGAAAGTATCTGCACATACGTGTTACCATGGATACAAAAGGAGGCTTTGCCCTCTTGTTACAGATTGGGTGAGTCTATGATCAGTCATATTTATTCATAAAGCCCAGTATCACAAAACACACATTTACCTCCAACAACTTCACTATCTGTCATGATTCACTCCCCCGAATATGCCTCCAGAGAAAACTTATGATATGTGTAGGGAACTGTGCAAGGAGGTGTCAGAGTCAGTCCTGCGCTGTATTAATGAACGTTTTGATGACTTTGAGGCTAAGTTTCAGTCACTCGCAGCCTCCCAGGCTGAATTGCAAGCCCGTGTGGTTAACCAGGAGCAAGCTACTAGCGACCTTGACGTCCGCATGCTAGCGCTTGAAGCCAAATGCGCTGAGCTGACGGGACGCAACACTCAGCTTCATGCCAAGGTACTTGACCTGGAGGCCCGCTCTCGGAGGCACAACATTAAAGTTGTGGGGATACAAGAGGGCGAGGTGGAAGGCAAACCCACTGAATTCGTCTCCAAACTGATCCCTAAACTGCTCGGCGACGAACTTTTCCCGCATCCAGTCAAAGTTGACCGGGCGCACCGCTCCCTCCAGCCGAAGCCGGTCACCGCGTGCCATCTTTGAGCATATTCATCATTTTCAGGAGAAGGAGTTGATTCTTCGCCTTGGCAGACAGCAGTCCATGGAGTTCAAGGGAGGCAAGGTCTTCATCCTTCAAGCTTGTTTACCCCCGAGGCGGCGGTGCGCCCGGGATCCTCGCGGACCCGAAGGAGGCAGCTAAGTCCCCGGAAAGGAATGACGTATGAGAAGGGGAGTAGATTCATGCACTGGCATTCGTCGTTTATTCACGGTTGCGCCGAGGTGAGGCAACTATTTGTTCAAAGCAGCTGTTCAGCTGCTCGCTGCACTGGGACCTCTTTGAATATTGTTTTATATGCACTGTATTACAGTGGTCCACTTTGAAGGGCCTGAGCTTCCGGTACTGTTTATGTTCTCATGGCTTTAATTGCTTTATATCGCGGTATCATATAGTTCATGTTACTATAATGTCGCGGGGAGGGGGTTAGTGGTAACATACTCTATGTGCCAGGTTCGGGGAGGCACAAGGCGGGGTGGGAGGGGAGGGATGCTGTTGTTATTTCGGTCAGTGCTTTACTTCACACTACGTGGTTGTAAGGGGCAAAATTATCTTATGGAAGGGGCAATATCTCTGTAAAATGATTTGCTATTGATGAACAGGGTGGTGAAATTTGTGAGCTTTAATGTGAATGGGTTAAACGGACCTGTTAAGCGGAAGAGAGTCATAACACATTTGAAAACAATGAAAATAGAAAATAGACATTGCCTTTATACAGGAAACCCATCTGACACCCCTGGAGCATAGACAATTGAAAAGGGATTGGATAGGGCATGTGATATCATCATCATTTAAACTCTAAAAGCAGGGGAGTGGCCATCTTAATAAATAAGAACACCCCTATAACAATTGGAGAAACCGTTGATTGGGGAGATATGTTTTAGTGAATTGCCAGATTTAATCAGAACCCTGGACTCTGTTAAATTTTTACGCACCCAATTATGATGATGAGTCATTTGTTCAAGACATATTCTTGAAGGCGTCAGGAGGACGACAAAATATCCTTATAGGGGGTGACTTTAATTTCTGCCTGGATCCTGTTCTAGATAAGTCAGCTCTATCAGCATCCAGCTCTAAAGCAGCCAAAATCACCATGGAATTCATGAAGGAACTAAACTTAACTGATGTGTGGAGACAAATGCACCCTCAAACCCGAGATTATTCCTTTTACTCTGGTCGCCACAACTCTTTTACTCATATTGATTTCTTCCTGTTGTCGACGCAGTTGATTCACAGAGCAGTCGAATCTGAGTACTTGTCTAGAACACTATCAGATCGCTCACCTCTGACCCTATCCATCTATATGCCTGAAAAAACTACTAATATGTATAGGTGGCGTTTGAACCCTACTCTCCTTCAAAAGCCAGATTTATAAGAGACCAGGCTGTTCTGTGAGACAAACTGTGCTTCTTCTCCCAATAGTTTTATATTATGGGACACACTAAAAGCTTTTTAAGGGGACAAATAATCTCTTATTCCAAAGGTATCAAAAAGAAATACATGGCAGAAATAGAAGAGTTGGAAGCAAACATTTTGAAACTGGAAAAGGAATTTCAACAATCAAGATCTAAAGTAATATATCAGTTATTGGTAAATAAAAAGCTCTGTTACAATACTTGTATTCTATCTGAGCTTTTTAAAATTGAAAAAAACATTCTGAGAAGCAAGCAAAGATGAATTTGGAGAGAGGGTGTACAAAATTTTGTCTTGGCAACTGAGAAAGGAGGAAAGCTCTAGGACGATTAATTCAGTTCAAACTGAAACGGGTTCTGTATCATATAACCCAACAGAAATTAATGAGCAGTTTTACAGAAATTTATACACATCAGAACCTCCAGAAAGTCTAAGTAACATTGATGATTTTTTGTCCATGATTGAACTGCCCAAATTGGCCAGGAAGATCAAAATAGTCTTGATCTTTACACAAAAAGAAATTGAAAAAGCTCTGGTCTCACTACAAGCAAACAAATCACCAGGAGAAGATGGGTTTCCTCCAGAATTTTACAGGAAATTTAAGGATTTGCTCCTCCCACTTCTCACGGATGTCGTCAACTTGGCCTCTAAGACTCGAACACTTCCTGAATCATTCTCTACGGCCATAATTACCGTAATTTACAAAAAAAATAGAGATCCATTGAAATGCTCTTCATATCGGCCAATTCCATTATTAAATACAGATTACAAAATAATTTCCAAGGCCTTGGCTAACAGACTTGACTAATACCTGCCACAAACCCAGACCAGTGTGGCTTTATTTCAAAGCGTTCCTTGGCTAATAATCTATGTAGGCTCTTTAATATTATCCATTTAACAAAATCTGAAACGGAACCCAGCATAGAACCTCAGGCTTTAGATGCTGAGAAAGCCTTTGATAGGCTAGAGTGGCCATATTTATTTAAAGTGTTGGCCAAGTTTGGGTTTGGCCCGTCATTTATTAGTTGGGTTCAAACTCTATACCATAAACCTCAGGCAAAAGTCAGCAGCAACGGACATATTTCATCTACATTCCCTTTAAGCAGATCAAGTGGACAGGGACCTTTGCCCTTTGCCCTTTGTGTCCAGCACTTTTTGTCCTGGCAATTGAGCCTTTAGCTGAAGCAATTAGACAAGATCCTGATATAAAGGGCTTTCAGGTGGGTCAGACAGTTCACAAACTTAATCTTCTGGCAGACGATGTTATTTTGTACTTAAAATACCCTGGCAACTCTCTCTTTCCAAATTACAAACTGTATTAAATACTTCTAGTAAAATTTCAGGTTATAAGGTGAATTTGGAAAAAAAGTGAAATTATTACATTAACAAATTTTGATCACTCCGAACTCCAGCACCAAGTCCATTTAGATGGCCTATGGATGGTATAAAATACCTTGGGATATTTGTTGATAACAACCTTAAAAACCTGTACAAATTAAATTACCTCCCACTGCTCAGTAAGATTGAAGATGATTTACGTAGGTGGATGGGCTTGCCTCTCACCTTGATTGGAATTGAGAATTGAGAATTGAGTTAATTGTATTAAAATTAATGTACAACTGAGGTTGCAATATCTATTTCAATCTCTGCCCATTGCACTGCCACAATCCTTTTTTAAAGCTCTCAATAGATATGTCAGACAATTTTTATGGCATTGTAAAGTACACCTTTAAAGCAAAACGAACTTATACCCATGACTCTTGATAATAAGATTCTGGACATATGGCATCATAAGGGAATCCAACACTTGGAGGACTGCTTCGATAAAGGACTTTTTATGTCATTTGAACACTTGAAGAGGAAATATAACTTGTCCAATCAAACCTTTTTCTGTTCTCTTTAACTAAGATCCTTTATGAGAGCTAATTTGGGTCCTGAAATGACTCTGCCTGTCATGAATGATGTTGAAAGATTTCTTTACGAAGCGAACACACATCAATTTATCTCTAAAATGTATCGCTTGTTGTTGAGCGAGGGCCCAAAACCAGGTGTGCATAAGTCTAGAATGAAATGGGAGTCAGATTTAAATGTTACAATTGATGAGCAGTTTTGGGCAGAATTGTGTCAAAACAGCTTGTCAACTATTATTAATGCCCGGTATAGATTGATTAACTATAATATTTTACATCAATTATATCTTAACCCAGAGAAACTACACTCATTCAAATCCAACCCTGAAGCAGATTTCTAAGTTATAGTTGTTTGATCCTTTGAGCTTTGTAAATAAATCATTTTTTGTTTCATTCACTACTACCTTGGTGTACGTGGCTATTTGGGACTCGGGGAAGATGACACCTTTCACACAGTGTGAACATGGCCTCATGGACTTGAATCTGCAGAGGTATGGGCTGGGCTACAGTATCAACCTAAAACAATGGTGCCATCTAGTGGTGGCAACATGTCATCACAGAACAACGTCCAGAAATGATGCAAAGAGGTGGAGCATGGGTGGAGCAAGAATACAAAAGGATATTATACAGATAGGCCTACACCTCCTGTCATAGGAGAGTCCAGTATAAAGACCAGTATCACAAAACACACATTTACCTAAGAGCCTCACAGTGTGTCCTTAGATCCTGGATGGTTGTTGAGTTCCATTGAGAACCGAACCAAACAGTTTAAATCCAAATGAACTGATATTTAATTTAGTTAGATTTTGGCCCATCGTTCACTCCAGACATTCACTCATGTTCAATAAAGCATGGACATGGCCTCATGGACTTGAATCTGCAGAGGTGGAGGTCAGTGATACAGTGTGAACATAAAACAGCAGGTTCTGTTGGAGCAGGTTCTTCCCGAATGTTTGATCGTGTCAGTATCAGTTTCCTCTGAACTTTAAATTTATGCTTACTCTGTCTTAAGAGCAGACACCACAACCAGGTCATGTGAAGTCTGTGAGTCTTTAAACAGGAACCAGCACTAACATAACTGACTTTAAACTAAATGCTCAGTGAGCACGATGTAACTCAGACAAGCTTCACGATGAAGGCATTAGTGACAAGTGGACAGATATGGAAGGTCAAAGGTCAGAGTCTTGTCTTTCTGCTGGCCTTGGTGAAATCTTTCCATCTTTAGACTGTCAAACTGGTTCAACTGTGAAACTTTCATCAGAGAAACAAACCTCTTGGCCCAACTCCAGCAGCTTGCATAACAGCTTGGTAAACAACATGAGGAAATGCCTCAGCCTGATCTAAAGGACAAACTCCACTGCTGAGCTGCGAGTCACCACCGCTTACGTGTGTTTTGATTTTATATCAAGTTTGAAATTACACCAGATCAACAAAAACCAAAAGTCTGAGACTGAAAAAAGCAGAAGTGAAACCAAAACCACTCGAGACGATCAGGAGTTCAGATTGCAAGAAGCCACAATAACAGAAGTCAAACAGACTGAGGTTTTATTCAGAGCCACTGCAAATCAAAGTCTTCACTTGTGTACAGTGTATCCAGTCCACTCACACTGACTACACACCACCTCAGAAAGAAAACATGTAAATCCTGCAGATCAGCGAGGAACTCTTCAATCCAAAAATGTGTAGCAGCTTTTGCATCTCTGCATCACAAACAGAAGTCACAAAGAGAAAGCCTCAATTAAACATTTTGTGAGGTCCCTTCATGCAGTTTGGAGCTTACCTGGAGATCGATCAGCAGCAGCACTCTTCACACTTTGACATAATTATGCAAAAGGAAAAATCTATGCAGTCAGACCAAAACAAATAAATAAAAGAATGAAGACACAGAGTAAACAGTGGAGCTGTGCCTGCCTCAATCCAAAAGCACAAAGTCTTACTGTGTTTGGTTTTTGCTGCTGGAGCACAGTCACTCCCACAAAAGGAGAGACAGAGGGCTGACGTGGCTGCACACGGTGCAACACATTTGTTTATGGCCATGGATGTGTTTTGCATGGAATGCCTCTCTCTCACTCTCACCAGTATCACACAGTATCACAGCATTGGTCACAGATACAACGGCCATCAGACCTGTGCTCCTGGCCAAAGTGAGTTCATAATAATAATAATAATAAGATATTTAGATGTGTTTATGTGCAACACATTCATAAAAAAAGTTTGTTGGGGAAATTAGGAATGATTTCTAGTTTTTATGAAGCTTCTAATTATGTGATTATATTCTTATTTTCTCTTACTGACTTTTGATTTTTTGAAAGTTTGATCTCATCTCAATACTTCAAACCTGCTTCTGATTCTGTCTTTCTGTGATTCTTGTTAACAAGCGTGAACAGAGCCAGCTCATAACCAGCTTCATAAACACCGCTGTTAGATTTAATGAAGAAACGCAAAGACAAACACAGACCTCAGAACAGCTGGAAGCACCAACATAACATGCTGCCAACAATGCAGTCATGTGAGTGTTGTTTGAGTGGGTGTAACACACTGTGTGCTATTGGCTACGGTAAATGCCAATCAGTGACAACGATGCAACAAGTCCATCTAAAACCTGTCAAAACTTGAACTTCTCCTTTCAAAGCTCACACTGTGTGCTACATTTCTCCTGTCTGCCTACCTTGGAGAGATGATACTGCCAACGCTCTTCTTATTTGTTGCAGGTATGTGACTTTTTTTAGTGAGTTTGTTGTAAACTGTTTAATTTTCACTATGAATAGAAATGCACACCTCCAAGTAACACGCTTAAAAATACTTACAGGACGAGAAAAGATCATTTCGTCATTACTGAAACATTATTCACGCTTTGAAAAAAAGAAAATGAAAGAGTTGAACAGTAATAGTTATATTCTGTTATATTAGTATCGAGGACAAGAAGCCTGTCTCTGATTTCATAGCATCATAATAAAACATATTATTACAAACAAGTCTTGCCATTATTCGTGATTGATTTAAAGAACGCATTACTACTAACTGTTATATGCAATGCTTCATATGCGTCAGCTAGTTAAATGTCATATGCCTACAAGCAACCACAGGGTTAGTGTGTGTATGTGTGTTTGCAGCCTGCTGTGGTCGCTGAGTGACTCACCCAGTGAGAGCTTTTCTTTGCTGCGCAGTTTGAGCAGCAGTGTAGGATGTAAGAATTCTTGAACTGGGCTTGATGTGCTGATCTGCATTTTCCTCATTTCAGGTGCCGTCTGCTCTGAAGTAAGAAATGTAACAAAGCGGGATGGAGAGACTGTCACTTTACGCATAAACGAAATAATGCACCCCAATCGTGATTATCTTTGGTCCATTGACCCCAATAGACCAATTGCCATTGTCATCAATGGAGAGGTCACTCATGTCAATGGGACTGGATTTGAAAAGAGGATACACACACATGTTGAAACTGGATCAATCACAATCTCTAACCTCACCATCAGTGACAGTGGGATATTACTGGCTCAGGTCTTAACAAAAACAGGTATCCTGGAGCAAAGATTTAACCTCTCTGTCCATGGTGAGTGACCTCACATCCCCCATATGTAACACACTCTTCTTTGTCTATACTTCTGTGAGTTAAAAGAACTTCTATGTTTTCACTGTGTTAACTGTGCTTTCTTTTCAGATAACTCTCTCATTCCTCTTAATGTATTGAAGGGAGGCAATATCACTCTGGACACTGGATTGAAAAAACTACAGAAAGAACACAAAGTGATGTGGACGCAGGGCCCAGATTTCTCCGGGAAACTGATAGCTCAGTTGAAGAACCTCAGCATCTTTATCGAGGAAAGCTTTAAGGACACTCTGCAGCTGAACCTACAGACTGGGTCAATCACCCTTCTCAGACTGACAGAGAACTATGCTGACTACTACTGTGTCAAGATAATGCTGGGTATTGAACCACACATAATGAGAAAATATCTTATCACTGTCTTTGGTGAGTAACATTTCACATGTTTGTCTCCTTCTTTTGAGGTTGTTTCTTGTTAAAGGATAAAGGACGACACAAAGAAACACTTCACAGTAAGGGTACATAAATGACCAAGATATGTATTATTATTGATGTCCTTGTCTTCTTCAAATATAAGCCTGCAGTCAAAGGAAGAGGGCAGAAAACAACCTGACCAGTGACAGCAGTGCATGTGTATTCTGTTCTTATGATTAAAAAACACATCATTATGACTTCATCGTGTTTGTAGCTCTTCAAATAAAGTCAGCTCTTCTGCATGTTTAGGCATGATGCATTTGAAAAAAAAAAACTACAGATTCAGATTAAATTAGACAGATTCATCAGGTTGTGAATTCTTTTTTTGCATGCATCATGTATGCAGATGCACAAATAGTAAATATATGTGAATAAATAACAGAGTTATAAAGAAGTGTATATATAAGAAGTTCTTATCATGATGATACCATGAATGAATGTGAATGTACTGACTCGTCAGTTTTTTTGTCAAAAGACGAGATGGACATCATTAATAATTCTGAAATCATGATTCACGACAATTCAAGTACCCTTACTGTGAAGAGTTACCAAGGAAGTTTTACAAGCAACCCAAGATGTGTGCGCAGTAGGAGGGTACAAAACACACCATCTATAGACATTTTCACTAGATATTAACACAGTATAATAATTCTGCACTCTGAGCTAACAAGATAAATTATGAGGCTCCCTGTGTAGATTCAGTCACGAGCAAAATGTTGTTATGATCTGAGGAATGAATATATGTGTGTTCTGACATTCCTTGTTTTCTTGTAGGACCTGTTTCCGTACCGCACATCTCTAGAACGCAGATCAATATTACACATTCACTGAATGATGTGAACTGCTACTTGCGTTGTTCTGTGGAGTCTGCACCTGGTGTTAACTTGTCGTGGTACAGAGGAGAGAAGAAAATAAACCAGACCAGCAGCTCAGACATCACCACCAACCTCACCCTCCCTCTGGTGATCCAGGATCAGGACGAAGGCAACTACAGCTGTGTGGCAGCCAACCCCGTCAGTAAGGAGGCAGTTACTCTCAACTCCACGCGGTGGTGTCCTCCTGGTACAGGAACAGGTACTATTTACAGTTTTACAATCTAAAGCTGTGTCTTTTGGTGTTTTCTGGCATTACAGCCTCATTTTTTCCCTTCAACTATTGTAGGAGACCCACAGTCAAACTGCATTTTCATTCATTCACAGATCATAACATGGTGATCATTGCCGGGTCTATTGTTGGACTCTTGGTGCTGGTGGTGTGTTGTGTGGTCATATATTACAAGCGAAGAAAGAATGGTGAAGAAGAATGTTTTTGTATGGTGAATAGGACAGCCATCACCAGAGCAGCATCTCAAAGCAAAGAGGTATTCATTCCAAGACTATGTACATATATGCAGTATTATATTTCTGATGTTCTTTCTTTGCATTTTTTAATCTTACTCTCTTAACACACTCCTGGATTCACTCAGAGCTGCAGTGTCCAAACTTCTTTTAAAGAGGGCCAGATTTGACAATGTGAACATGGCTCCAATACTAACATTTAAAAAATGAAAAATTAATAAGTTACATACAAATGCAGTGTAACAACTTTATTTTCATTGTCACAATTCTATATTTTTCAGTGGCAATGTCTCCAAATCTAAACAACCAATCAGGCGTGAACAGATCTAAAAACCAGTTCTTCCTTTCTTTCACATCTGGAGTCAGATAACAGAATAAATTGTAGGAATACGTTAAACTTGCATGAAGTTGGTACAAATCTGAAGCTCATGTTCATTTTAAACATGACTTATTATGAGTGATGCAAAGTCTGTTAACATTTAAAACGTATCACTCTTTCTTTGTCTTTAACAAAATCATTCAGAAAGTCATATTTTGTGTCACATCTACAGATATATAACAGCAGCAGTTATGTCCTTAGAGGCCGTACTTGCTTGGACATGCCTGACTCATTGTACTCTAAATCATTGTACTATTTACATGTTATAAGCACTAATATGTGGTAATAATTAGAGCTTTTGAAAATATATATGAACACGTGTGTTATACTGAAGAAAATGTAGCATTTAAAGAAGAACAGAATGACATGCACAATATGTTCTTCTTTCAGGACGGTGAAGAAAATGTGGAAGAACAACAAGACCTGCTGACAGCTGAAGATCAGCATCAGAATGGATTAAATGTTTCAGGTCGGCTTTGACCTTCTCAGCCAGCACACCTCTGATCTTTTCTTTTCTCTCCCTCTCCTCAAGTGCTGAGTGTCCAACAGGAAGTTATCACGAGAGAGAGAGCACCAACATCTGAAAAGATGCTGAGCTGCTGTAAATAGTTGATTTCTGAGGCTGGTAGCTGTAACTGTGCAGCTCTTTTCATCATATCACTTCATGTTTTTGTGACTGCACATGGCAATACATTCATAGTTCTTGATGTTTTCTGAATCGATTGACTATCATGTCCTATAGTAATGATGGACTGTTCTTCTCATTACTTAGTTGAGTAGTTCTTGCCATAATATGAATTACTACAGTTCTTAGTTATAGTTAAAACTTGCTGTCAGGCTGAATATTCAACATAATTTGACACAAACACAGGTGAGTGGGCTTTCTATACAAATTAACAACAGCACTGTGCAGTTATCTGTTAATGTAATAAAGTTTTGCGTTCAATAAAGATACATGCATACAAACACATCAATGCTGTCTGGCTGGATAATATGGCTTTTGGAAGAAATAATTTCACTTTAGACAATTAGTGTGACTGTGTGATGGATTTCTATTCAACCCTATATTAATCACTCACAGGACCAGTGCTGAATGTCTGTTTCACAGAGCTGCAAAAGCTGCTGGAATAGCAGGAAGGTAAAGGTAAAGGTAAGATTAACAGACAGCGTGTCAGCATCTTTCAATGTTGTTTATTATATCTAGGGTAAATTCATAATAAACATTTCCAGACGTGAAAGCACTGGTCAGCTCCAGCAGAGAAAATGTATGTGCTATGAAGACTTACAGTAAGGCCAGGTGAGGGCTCGCTGAGAATGACCTGAAAAGACAACAGCAGGGTTCAACAATGGCTTCGGGCCGCTGTTCAACATCGAGTGTCCTCAGGACTCCATCTCTCAGCTGCACCTCCCGCACTGTGAACCTGACCCTGGTAAGAACGTTGCTGTGCTTTGTGAGCACTCATTAAAACAAACAGTTCTTTTTTGCATGAAGGGTGTGAATCTTCTGGTATTGTACGATTCCATTTTGATTCTTGATTTGACTGAGTGAATTTGATTATTCTGACAATTATTTTTGCTTCAGCCTGTCTAAACTACTCCACACGTTGATTGTGTGTGTGGTGTTTTAGCTGCAGCTTGTTCTCTGGGAGAAACAAGAGGCTGTGCAGCAAATTGGCTTGTTCTTAGTGCAACTCTGGCTTCTCTAGTATTGCAGACTACAAAAAGACTGTTTAGATGCATGTGAAAAGACTTATAATGATATATTACTGAAATGTGGAGTCAGGGGTTCAAACAGTTTTTCATTGGTTTTCAGTCCAGATTTTGTGGGCGGTCCTTAAAGGGTGGCTCAATGACACGCTGAGGCCACCCTGAGCATACCTCTGTACCCCTATCAGAGAGACAGAGATGAATTCATCTCACTGAGAGTGTTTCAAAGCTAGTCATGTAATTTTCTGAACTCATCTGACACGTTTTTGTCACTTCAGAATGGCTGCTTGACTGCTCCCATGGGTGGGTGTGGCTTCAGCACATTTAGAGGACACACCAGGCTGAGCTGAGAATTCATTTTTACCTGTTTTTGTCACCTAATTTCATAAAGTTGTTATTGTTAATCATTCAGATTTGGCTGGGTAGTTAATAACACTTCTTCTTTGGTCTGACAAACTCAGACATACATTTATTCTTACTTTATTTATGTAATCTACTACGGAAAGAACACACACAGGAATGGATTCTGAATTGATTCATGTCTCCTGTGAATCGATCATAGATGATGAAGACTCAGAATTCTCTTCCTCCCCAGACAGCTTTTTTGCATGTACCTAAAGTCTATGGGATAAAATGAAACTATTACAGAGTTCATGTGGTGAAACTAATATTTGGAGACTTCTCTGTATTCACAGCTTTGGTCGCAGACAGCACGTGGTCGTGGACACCCCTCACCTCTCTGCCTATGGCATCATGTGGGATCTCATCAAGAGGTTCAAGGACTTCATGACCACACCAGTAAAAGCCCAAGTCCTGCTGTTCCTGCGCTCGTTATACAGAGGTGGGCAGCTCATCCTCAGTGTGATTCTGCTCCCAGGCAACGTGCCACTGCAGGAGGTAAAACACCAGTTTACCATCAGTTCAAATCCTCACCTGTAAGTCAGACAGTGTCCTCATCATCAGCACGGAGGGACTTGACGAACGCAGTGGTGACTCTGATTGTGAAAGATCCAGAGAAGACGCACGCTTGGGTGTACAAACTCCATGTGCCCGGTAAAGACACAGCTTCACTCAGTCCAAAATTTCACATGACACTTAGCTTTAGGTCAGTTTGAGTTACACTTCAGCTGAGAAATCAGAGAAAAGATGCTTTTGAATCCAGAAGTTACCTGACAGTCATCACGTTTTTAAGTTTTGTTACCTTAGAATGAGCAGGTGCTCTTCCACAGAGTCTTCCACAGAGGTTGAATAGTCTATTTTCCTCACTGTGTGAAATAACCTGCAAATATTTACGCAGCCGCCATGATGAGAGCTGTTTGAATCCTCTAAGTGTTAAGGAAGCTTCAGTGCTTCCTTTCCTATCTCTCTATCAAAGGACATAGGAGGTAATTTCTTTGACTATTTGACTGTACCCACAACTTTTTGCGCTCCTTGGCTAGTTTAATGTTGCATATTGGAGAAACTGCCATGGATGATAACAGCACTTTTCTTCTTTACTTTTCTTCTGTTCCAATAGAAGTGCATCTGTTAAAACATTGATGATTGATTTCAGATGTTTACTGTTTGTTCTCCACATAATGAGAACCTGCAATCTCTAAATATTACCTGAGTGAGCGAGGATGTCCTGTTCTCACTGCCTCTGCTTTGTGTTTTTTGTTCTTTAATATTTTTGTTGGATTTTTTTTCCATATATTTTATGAGCTTTTATATGTGGGAAATGAATAATAATAAAACACAAATACAACATAATTAATCGCTTCTCCGATTTTATCATGATATATTTTGAAGACATAATGAGATTAATATTACTCAGCACTGATGTAATGGTGACAAGGGGACCCAAGAGGGGAGTGTTACACTGACAGGTGACCTGCACCATCAGTGACGCGCTGTGGATCAACTGGAAGCCATTAAAACAGCTTCCTAACACTGTAACATGTTTTTATTTAGACCAAAGTTTTCATGCCAAACATTCATCATTTTTAAGATCATCAGAAATTCATCTTTGTTGTTCACTTTTTGATCATCAATGATGTTTAGACATCAACATGACAAATAAACAATGAAGCTGCATTTACAGATTTCTTCTTTTATTTGGAGCCAAAAAAAAAAAAACACCAAACAATGCTGATGTAGCAAAAGTACACTACAGATTTACACAGTGAGCAGACACAAAGCAACATATAGGAAGACTAAAAACATACAACATACTGAGAGTTATTTTCCAGCTCAGACTGGTATGAAGAAATATCAGAGGAAGGTCTGATTAGTTTAACTTCGCTCTGTGTCGATGATTGGTTTGACCGATCACATGGTATGTGGAAGTGGACCAAACAGCTTCACTCTGAAGGTGGCACCTGCTGAGATGGGACAGAATATAGAGAAGGACTCGTCACGTCAAACAGCTGTTCAATCTAAGACACTGTTACGTCCGGCCTAGGGGAACCGAACATAACAAGGAAAGGGTGCTCCCCTCTTTCCCCCACTCCCAAGAATGACCAAGGCCACCGAGCTGCAGTCCAACCAAGATCATTTATTCTTTCATGGTGGTTTGTTATCATTTCAAAGGTGGTAGTTTTAGCTTCAGGGTGAGCATGGCTCAAAACAACAACCAAAACAATCCAAAGCTCCAAAGCTAACTTACCTAACCAAAACAAGAAAACAAAATACAGGGTTCTAACCTGCCTCCCTATGAACAAAAACAGGAGAAAAAGGAGACAAACCAAAAGAGCTACTCACCCCTACTACTACCTGGACTGCTAAGTTATAGTCTGCTAAGGCAGACCAGTACAATTTCACCGGACAGAACAGAACAGAATACAGTACAATACGATACGATGCAATGCAATGCACACAATACAGCCTGGTGCCCTTGGGAGTAAGGTCGAGAGAGAGAGAGACTGAATCCAGCGGCGGCCATTTATAGCTGATCCACCAGTCCATCAACCAATCGGCAGGCAGCACCTGGAGAGAGGGAGAGACCCCAGGGCGGCAGCACCACCACCAGGCAGGGAGGGACAACTACACCAAAATAACACCACTAAATTATGACCCCGGGTCATAACAACACATACAGTGTGTATTATTTATTATGTGGTCAATTCAAATCAAAGTGAGTACTGACGTCACTGTGGAGCTGATGTCTCTCTCTGTCTGTCTATTTTTCTTCAGGGCTGTCAAAATGATGCAAACAATGACAGCAGTGCCAAACACAACCACGGGAATCCGGAACAGCCAGAACCGTATGCTACTGCCACCTGTCAGAAACAATTATTTCCTCATCAGCAAAACACACTCAAAGCTCATGTTTCACTGAGAATATGAAAATAGAGGAGTCAGTCTTACTTCTGTTGTCTGTGCTGGTTTCTTCATCGCAGGATGTCTTAACATTGACTGTAACAGTCTTTTCTTCAGCAGGGTTTGCAGCCACACATCTGTAAGAGGAGCTGAAATCCTGTACAGTGAGAGACAGAGAGAGAGCGGAGCTGTTCTGGATCACTATGTCCTCGTCTTTGTACCACGACAGTGTCAGCAGCTCTCCAGCTTTCTCCACAGAACACAGCAGGGTGCAGCTCTCAGTGCTCACATTGACTGCAGGAGTGGGGACAGACTCTGCAGAGGAATCATTCAAACAAAGAGTCACACTGAAGGTCTGACTTCAGCACACACATGTACAGTTTACACACAGCGCTTGGTTAAAGGCTCAATGCACCCAAACTACGAGGACATGTTCTCTCACTTACCTGCAGAGCCATGCAGAGGCTTTAGGTTTGACTGTATCATCACAATACAATGGAGGTGGTTTGAAATTCAGTTGTGTGTTCTCAGCAATAAAAATGGACTTTAAAAAAATCAAAGAGAAGTGTATCTGTGCTCTGCCACTTGAGGGAAGAGAAAAATGTTTTTTATGTGGGTGGAACAAATAATAGAATAATAATCCTAAACAAGTTCTCTAATTATGTGACATAATTTGCACATGACAAGAGTTGGAAACTTTATCTACTCTACCTTAAACTCTTACAGCATGTGAAACATTACAAAGGGATATTTATCACAGGTGAATGTAACTTACCATACACTGTGAGTTTATAAGATGTAATAAAAACTTTTCCTTTTTTGGAATCAACGGTATAAGTCCCAGAGTCGTTCCTCTGCAGTCCTGTGATTGTGAAGCGTCCAGTGTTTTTGTCCCAGAGAACTTTGTCTTTGTAAATTTCTTCAAATGTCTGGACTCTCCTCTCGTTCACCATAGCAATAGTTTTTGCTCCAAAGCTGAGAAATCCAAACTCCTCCACAGGGTCAGGTAGAGTGATGGATCCTCCCTCAGTGCCAGTCAGGTTCTTCACTTGCACAGTGTCAGATGAGATCATCACTGTCAAATATACAGACAACACTTAGTGGAGGTCAAAACACTGACAGAAAGCTGCAGTGTTTAAAGTCAAGAAGGAAATATCGAAAATATGTTTGCAGAAGATTCCCTGTGATGCTTTCACCATAAACAGGAATACATCCATGCATACATACAAGAAGAGAAGAGCTCTCTTAGAATTATTCTGAGATCTCTCAAACGGATTGATGTGAAGCTTTCTTCGCTGTCGTGGTCTCTTGTATTACTGTAGTTTCCTGTCTCATTTCTAATAAACACCACAGATTCCACTTATTTATTTAACATTTGAAAGAACAAGAAGTCACAATCTCAGTGAACACATTTATTTAAAACCAAGCAAACATTAAACATCACATTTCATATTGTCTGATGGGGTTACATCATCAACCAGTTACCTGTGAAAAAGATGATCATCCTCATGTGGAACTCCATGCTTGTTTTCGGAGGTGTCCGATCTCTGAAGCGCTGAGGAAATCTAAAAGCTGTCTGCTGTGAGTAAAACTTAAATACATTCATGGTCACACTAATACAGCTTCCTAATACGTCTTCCTGTCTGTAGTTAACTTCCTTATTAAGCAAGTAAAACTGCCAGAAACACGGAAGATCTCTGAACGCTTCTGATTGTTTTTCTTTTCTCTTTATATTTGTAATGCTTTTATGTTACATCACACAATAAATCACATCAGGAAACTTTTGTATTTATTACTTAAATTAAAGTCTTAAATTCAATAAAAAAAGAATGAGTGATGATTGTTCATTTTGTATTCATGGCATGAACTGTGCACCGTGTGCTTAGCGGCCTGTAGCTAGCAGCAGGTACTGCATCTATCAAGTTAGTAAAGTGGCAACAGAGAAGAGAGCACATTTCATGTCATGACTTTCACTTGATGAACTTTACATATTTTTTATTTTTTAACAGAAGATACTGCACATAGCCCTCAAGCTGCCAGGCCTCTGGTGGAGGACCCCAGCTTAAGGAAGGACACACCACCCATCACAGGGTGAGAAGGAATTTTTTATTAAAATGACTGATGGGAGTTTATTATTTAAGCCAACAACTTCTTCTATCATCATACTGCACATCCAGCTTTTAGGTTCACATATTATTTGCAAGTAAATATGTTGTTCATGAATGATTTCTGCTGTGTTGGAGTAAAATATGCTGATACTTTTCTCCACACTTGATACCAGTACAGAAAGCATCCGACTGCAGCATGGTGTGTATTCTCTTGGTTGAAAGTTGTCTGTTACTGAAGGAAAAGTTCTCACCTCTAAACTGAGATAAACAGATGGAGAGAAAAAGATGTCCAGTTGCTGTCCAGCCATTCGAGCCATCAGGTTTACCACAGCTTGACATATATACATGAGCATGTCAGAGATGCAATCAACCCACGAAAACCACACGCAGCTCACTGTTGCTATAGAAACCAACCACAGACAATGGTTCTGTCAGTTTCTCATGCAACATGCAGACCTGTTATCTGCTGTCACACACACTTAAACACACCTCAAACTAAACAGAAATAACACAAACCTCACTATCTGTTGTGGCAGATGCAGCCAGACCAAGGCAAGTATTTTTAATACAGCTCTAACTCTCAGTCTGTGTTTTCTAGTAGCTCTTTTTCTATTGCTACTTTTAAGTTTACTTTAACATCACCCAATTCTGTGTTTCACCGTTATTCAACTTCACTCCAACTCAGTTCCACCAATTTATCTTTGTAATATATGTGTGGCAAGAGTGAGGGGGATATTGTGACAATGCTACCTGGGGTATTTATAACCACAGGAAATGATTGGTTCTTGGTTATTAATGTACAAAGCTGCAGGTTCGATAATACCACGGGGCCAGAGACGCTTTACAGATCGAAAGAAAACTTTATTAGACACACAAAAATAAGCAAATAGAAAATAAAATCAAAAGTTCACACACCACATACTGACAATAATAATAATAATGACAATAAGCACCTAAAACTTAGCACCAGGCAGAAACAAAGCTAAGGAAAGGGCTGAGCTTACCAGATGGCAGGAACAAACTGAAAATAGAAATCTTAAATAAAACACCCGTGACACTGCACTCACACTCCAAACAGGAGAGAAAATGGTGAAGGGGACCACCAGGGACTGGATTGCTGCCTCTGGGCCACAGCACCTGACCAAACAGAAAACAAGTTCAAAACCTTGCCAAAGGTGCGACACAGGACAGGTGTGAAGAACTATTAAAGAAAATAAACCAGAATACACACAAACACTGATAACAATAACACAACGAAAATAAAACTAATATTCATAGAAAAAATCCTTATACACACCCCTCACAGAGCTGGAGTGGAGCCTCGGAGAGATGGAGGTTAAAGGGCTCAGGCTGCGAGTCAATCACCCAGCTACACCAAACGACAACAAGATCATCAGCTGAGTGACAGCAGACAATCACGTACTTACTGACAGGGGCAATAAGCGCACCCAGGGAGGGCTTCTGGTGAAGCGGCACGTCCCCCACGGTCCCAACAGCCGGTCACGTTGAATGGACGGACCGTACACCAGTAACCACCACGATGGCCACGCCAACAGGCCACAACCACCACGAGGAAGTGGAGAAAAAGAGGAAGTCACCTGTGTCCGCACCTCTATATATAGGGGCGCATTGTGCCACCCCTCAAACAATTGACTGGTAAACAGTCTGGCCAGACTAGGGAAGGTAGCTTATCTTTTTGCCCTGGCTGCCTGTCTGGCCTGATATCTGAAGATCTGCGCACCACGTGGGGTCAGTAGGGGGTGCTGGGAGATGCTGGGAGATACACATAGTTTTAGTTTAATAAAAGCGTGTGTTCGTTTCTAACTAAGGATAATTAAATTTAGCTGATTCCAACAGAGAGATGAAGATGTGAGTTCTGAATGTTAATTAGGAGCAGATAATACTACAATGAATAAAAATAATGACAACAGAGTATAGAGAGAAAGTTTCAGATAGAAAATAGAGTCCTTGCCACAGCAGTCCAGGGTTCAAATCCAGCCAATAATAATAATAATGATTTCAAATGTATTGGTTCATTTATGCAGCAGGTTGTATTTGGGGTTTCTGAAGATACATTCACTTCATGTTGACTTGAATTTCATGTATTTGTCTTTCGAGACCACCAGTTGACTGTTTCTAAACATTTTAGAAGATCCATATTGACAGATGTGCACCATGTGTACTTTAAAAGCTGTAAACATGTTTATGATGCCTCATAAAGTTCTAGAACTAGAACTAGAAGTGAAGAATTCTGATGAGCAGAATCAGTTCAGTCAACCTGCAGCACCCAAGCAGGTTACAGCCAGTCTGAGCTGAACTGAACTTTAACAAGACTTACAAAGAGGTTTGGTCTGTGTTGTGGAAAGGTTTGTCTTCTGGATGTACTCCATGTTTTCTCGAGTGTTCTAATGAGACCTTGACCATATTTCAACACAGTTCAGTCTTTAATACTTTGTTTCATCATTTCATTTTCTGTCCAGAGATCGGCAAAGCTTGAAGATGTTTTCAGACAGTCAGCCAGCTCTGAGAGGAGGTAAGGACATCCAGAAGTCTTTTCATAGTTTGATCATCACCTCTGTGCTCAGATTGCTTCCTTGTTCAGTTTGGTGGTTGATTTTAAACAAAGTGCTGAGAGAAAACTGTGGAGGGAGACACAAACCTTTACCATGGTCCTGTTAATACACCTGAGACCTGACCTGTCTCCCGTCAGACATCACACTGACTCAGCTGGTTAGATATTGCACATAGCCGTGTTTCTGTGTATATTAGCAGTAAGTCTGAAATTGAAACAGAATGAAAGCTAAACTGAATTTAGCTGCTCTCCACTATATCATACACTATTAACACAGTGATCAAATGACCTGAATCATGACTGGAAATTTGCTTCTGAAGACTTCAAACTCGTCAGGGACTCAAAGACTCAACTGAAAGACTGAAAACCTGTTGTAGTCAGCACAATGCTAAATGAAACCTGGACTACAGAGTCCTTAAAATGATCCCTCAAATGATTTATGATTCATTTTGTCTGCACAACAGAAAAAACAAACTATATTTGTCTTTTTGAACAGTGTCACCGTCCCAGACACTCCTACTGAAAAGATCCTGTGGCTATATCGATATCGAAATTTGTACACGCTTACAGCCCACCACTGTTCATAGCTGTCTGCCAGCATGTCAGTGCATGTTCAACATTTCCATCAGTGAACCCAAAAACAAAATCTGTATTATATGCTGCTGTATTATAACTACATGTTGTCTTCTGAATGTGTAGATGCGGTGCAGCATCCACCACTGAGGAGGAGTTTACAAACCTGTCCCTGGACCTGATACCCGGAGGTGGAACAGTGGAAGAGATGCTCCAGTGTTACTTGAAGGTAAGAAACGCTTCTCCTCACTCAGTCCCATTAGAAGTGACTGATGTGATGTTCAAATGAGATGTAGAAAACACATTTCAGCCCCAGCATCAGTCCAGTATAGAAGAAAAAGCATGTTGCTTCTGTGCTGTTCTGCAGGAGACGGAGTTGGATTCTAACTGAGTGCAGTGCCACCACATCATGCCAGTGCTTGTCCTTTGTGAACCTGCCAAAGTGAGTGACATCACATCCATCACAATGTGCTCAGTGATGATTCAGGTTAACCCGGTCGGTTTGATTCGGTTGTGTGCATATATCTTCTTTGTCTCCACAGAGTGCTGATGTTGCACTTGAGGTGCTTCAGGTTCACTCTGTCTTTCCAGCTCCAAAAGGTCCATGACCCCGTTGACCTCTTCAGAGACCCGGTGGTGTCCTCCAACCAGGTAAGGAGAAAACTAAATGAGTAAAATGATGATCGTCGGATATGGGGCTGTTGTGAGTCAATATGTGAACTGTGTATGTATTAACTGTGACTGACTGTCTTCCTTCTCAGGGTGGTGGCTGCCTCTCGCTGGTCAGCACCATCAGTCACATCAGCTACACAGCAGAATGTGGTGAGATCATCATCATGTCTCATGCAGCTGTTGCTGTTGTTTTTTAGTCACATGCCAATAGAAATATTTTCTTACTTTTATGTATTCTGATGGCTGTTGTCTGGCGTCAGAGTTCTGTGACAGCTCATGTAACAATGATTCCTCTCATGTAAGGTCACTACATCTGTGATGGGGTGGATGTAAATGTGGCACAGGGGGACCCAACTGACCGCTGGTTCACCTACAATGATGAAGAGGTCACTGAAACAACTGGCAAGTCTGTGTGACGAGCGGAAAAATGTCTCCTACATGCTGTTTTACAAAAGACACGTGAGTGGAAAACGCACCGTGCACACTTGATGGAAATGTGTCAGTTTTCCAAAGTGCTCAGCCAGCATGATTACAGATGAGAAGAAGATTTAGAAATCCACCCAGAAAGACACTGAACTTACTCTAAGTGTGTTTCCATTCTCAGGACTAGATGCTGGGACACTCCTCGTGGACTTTGGATGGAGACCCTTCATCAGGAGCAGGACCCTGGACTACACGCAATGCACAACACACACACTGAAATTCTTGACGTGTCCTCAGATAGCATGGTTACAGCTGAGGAGAAGTTTAGAAATGACTATGTGTTTCCATTCTCAGGACTAGATGGTGGGACTTTGGATGGAAAGCCATCAGCAGAATGAGCTCCAGAGGCGGATGAAGTGATGCACCCATCATGCCTAGTGCCCACTGTACAAGTCTGTGGGGGGAGTTTTATGGTCTGGGGTTGCTGATTGTTCAGTGTTCTTTTGTGGTAATTACACAACAGCCAACTTTGTGAAACTTGTGTTCATTTCCTTGGAAGGGGGAAGGGGTGAATCCTGTTTAACCTTTCTTTCCCTGTGTCAGGAAATGCTGCCAGTCATTCTGCTGCCACATCCAGCTCACTCTCATCTAAACACCTGCTCCTGAAGTTTTCTGCCTCCACCGGCCTCGCACTGTTCTGGATCTCCTCCATGCAAGATCTCATCCAGTCACCCTGCTGAACTGAGCTATCAAATCGTATTCTAGTCTGCAGCTGTTGTTTGCAGTTTGGGTCTGCTACTGTTCATTATAACGATCTGTGTAGATTATATAGTACTTTAACTAAAGCAAAGTAGAAATTAGCAGCTGGGCCTTTGTCCCTCGTCCTCCCTGTGCAGTGTCTGCAGCTTTCCTGTGCTAGAATACATCCTCAGGTTTGCTGTGTGATAATGTGATTAAACACAAAAAATATTCTTTAACATAAATCATCTGAGCACACTGTCAATATCAGTTTCAGAGACTCTAGACTCAGTCATCTAATCCAAGAGTGAAAGCAGCTTCACTCAAACAGAGTGAGGTGGAAATCCAAACTAAGAAAAAGAAACATCATAAATAAGAGAATAACTTGTATGTTGTCTCTGAATTCTGAATGCAGTCACCATTCCTAGCTGCAAAACAACCTGCATGTTGGTGTAAACATTAGGGGCCCCATCATATCTCTGGAGCACCCTTGTGGTGAGGTGGTGGTTTTACTTTAAATACATGGGTGCGCCGAAAAGTACAATATTTGCTTTCAAAATTTGGTGGAAGTAGCAAAACATGGAAACACTTAAGTACATTCTAATGAAGTAGAGTACTTGAGTAGACTATTACTGTTATTATTGCACATTACCAGAACAGTCATGGCGTGTATTATTATGATTGAGCAGCATCTCAGAAGGTCATTTTAGCGTCTATTTTTTTAGCCAAGCTTCTTCTTCGCTGTGTGCACATGCTCTCGCAGCTCCCTGGTGGTCTAGTGGTTAGGATTCGGCGCTCTCACCGCCGCGGCCCGGGTTCGATTCCCGGTCAGGGAACTTAGATTTTGCACCTTAATTATGTGTAAAATGATACTTGTTAATTCTATAGTCTATAGTTATTCTCTGTTTAGCGTTGTGCGTGTTGTTATTATTATCACTACTATTTAAATGCTTGACGTTCCCCATACCCGCGACATTAACTACAGTAAAAATAGTCGGCAGAAGTTACTACGCGGGGAGGCTGTAAAGAAGTTATAGCTAAAGACGAAAAAGTGAACCTCCTTCGAGCCGGATTCGAACCAGCGACCTAAGGATCACTGCTATTTGCACCTACAGTCCTCCGCTCTACCAACTGAGCTATCGAAGGGGCATGCGTGAGGAAGCCCTCGGTTATACATATGTAGACAGACATCTTGAATTTCTTTGGGTTTACACACACTATTACGTCAATTTGTTTTTTAGTTCATGGCTTCCACTGTTATATAACACAACAGGCGAGTTTCATTCATTCTTTATTTGTTCTTGTATTAATCACTCATACTCCAGCAATTATGTTGCAATATTTACACTTTGCTTTTCCTGTTCATGTTTTAATGCTCTCTGTCCCATACCAGCACCCGCCCAGCACCTCCTAGACAAGACGACAAGTGATGGAAGGCCCTCATCTACAGAGGAGGGGGCATTTACTTCAGTACATGGACGAGACCTGGTGATGGGAAAGAAGGGACAGATCTAAAACGGTGACTTACTGCTCGCAGCTGTTGGCTACACTGCACACCATGGATTAAAGCCTTTGAGGTTCATGTTAATAATTTGACTTTTCAACCCAGCAGAAACAAAATCATGGCCACATCACAGTCGACTCATCCAATCCAGCAAGTCAAGAGAAGTAGTAATGATGAAACTAGTAATGACGTTTATTTCTTGTTTGTTGTCGAGAAATCAAAGCCATTCTTTAATATAAAAAAAGACAAATTAAAAGCAAAATAAGTGACTTATTCATCATACAGAATCAGTGTTTTCCCGAGTCATTGTGCAGTGTTTGGGCCAACAGAGCAAGAAAACTGCTACAACACAAGAGGAAAATTGGGATTTTATAACATTTTACAATGTTTCAAACAATCATTTTCATCATGCCACCTGCACTCGTACAGCTCTGCTGCTTTAATGTGAGACTAAAGACAGTATCAGAACAGATGATATGCAGAAAATGAAAGTGTTCTGCATCTCACAGGACAGCGAGGGTACAAGGGTCTGACTATTCAAACTCATTACATTTCACACTCAGATAAAAGTCTACCATCAAAATCCTTTTCCAAAGAAAAGATGACGCAAATCAGCTTAACTTCTGTACACAATGAAAACAAAAAGACTTTGTATTGAACAATACTGTCTTTGTAAACCAATTGTAACACATGAAAAGGGCATAATTAATAACATAAATGTACAAAATGAAAAAAAGGCAATTTACTCTATGATAGTGTCAAGAAAGATGCTAATAAAAATGGAAAAGTATGACTATAATTCATATTCAAAAACATAATAAAGGAGTTACCGTACAGGGAGTACCATCATCGACCATCATCAGACCTAAAGGAGGATGTGATTCCCATGGAGTACCGAAATAAAACCCTCAACTGGGAGCGTGTTGGTAGTATACATAGTACACAGATTCTCTGACTTACACACATACGTACACACACGGTTCTTGTAACATTGTAATGGGGGTGGGGGTCATTTATAGACCCAACTCAGAGACTGAGCGGAGTGTTGAACGTTTGTCAGGAGGGGTGGCGATAACAAGGGGGTTGTTAGAGTTGCTGAGGTAAGAATGATGCTACTGGTTTCCTGCAGAGGTCAGTGAGTCACAGATTAAAGGCCCCATGGTGTGTATTCTTTTTGCACACACACACACTGTTGAAAAAGCTGATCTAACATTTATTGAATGGGGATTCGTAACAAACTTACATCACTGGTCCCTGATTGGCTGACACAGTGGCTCACCTGCAGGCTGACGCCCTCTGGTTGGGGCGCTGTGAACTGAGCTGGACGGATTTCATCTGTGATGCCAACCAATTAGGAGCTGTGTTTCCTGTAGTTAGTCTAAACCTTGTTTTGTGGACTTTAAATTTTTCATCTCAAGTATGAATAAGGAAAACTTGATTCTATATTAACTGTCTTTGATGACACACAGTAAATACGGGACCTTCAATAGATGCCTGAACAGAGTCCTTGTAGTTATTGACTAGCAGTCTTCTGTGTGGTTGGGCAGATCAGACTACGACCTCTGCGTCTGTCCTACCTCTTGTGTTCCGCACCCCCACCCACAAACATCCAACCCGCTGCCCAATCTGAGGGGCTTTCCTGGCTGCGAGACCAGCCCCAGGCTCTCGGTTCATTTCTCTCAGGTTTTAAGCAGCGACAGTGAAGCTTTCTTCAAACCTGGAACCAAACACTTGCTCACAAATGCTCATCTTCTCCATCAGGCTTTTTATTCACACCCACTGAAACCACGTGAAACGCCAAAGGGGACAAAATAAAATAAAGATATGTAAGTAAATACTGGTACCTGTGTATCTATGGTTAACTTGTACCATAGTGGCTCAATAGTAAGACTCCAAATAGGCCCAAATGAGCAGGCCATAGTTTGGTCTTTTGTCATTTCACACACATTCAGACACACACAGAGCCGAGGGCCGTATAAAAAACCCATCAAGTCAAAAGTAAGAGGTAAAGTATGGAATGACGTTAAATGAGGATTATAGTAACAATGATAAAAAAAGTAACACAGGTGAATAACTCGGCGTAACATTTTGATTTGTTCCAGGCTGAGGTGTAAGTCATCAGGATCGCCACAAGAGGGAGCAACAGCACTGAAGTCCACCCATGAACAGGCAGGTGGTTTGAACAAAGCACAGGCAGAGTGTCTGTCACTCTCTTGTCCTCTCATCTTGGTTTCGTGTGTTTTAGTGATAGCTACAGTACCTGTTGAGTACCATACAAGTTAATCTTACTCTACTCCTATCCTAGGCTACATTCGTACACCATCTTTGTCTCTTCCTGCTACATCGCCTTGCTTTCTTTCTTTTTGTCCCCTCCCCCATCGCTCCAACTTCTTTCTTTCTTTGTTCCTTCTCTCAGTTTTCAGTGAACTGCTCTAAAATCTTAACATCTTTTCTTGGTTACTCTTTCTCTCAGTAAAGTAAACTTGTGACTGACCTATATGTTAGTACCGACTCATTCTCGCTTGTAGACATTTAGTACCTAGCGCTGTTTAGTGAGCTAAAACCATGAATGCTATCGTTCCTGCTGCCTCGTCCTCCCCCTCTGAGATGCTTTTCTTTCTGTGCTGTGGCCTCCGCATGCTCCCTCCTGCTTCTGTTGATGTGCTCGCTTGAAAACGCTGAAGTTTGGACAGACCTCGCATCGACCAGTGAACCCAGCAGTGACTCGATCAACAGCTTGAAAAAGTGAAAACAAAATCAATGTCTTGGATAACCTGAAACGTCCCTCTGCACCTCTTTGTAAGTGCTGGCAGAGAGTGTGTCTCCGTCTGGGACCTCCTCTTTGACGGTTAGGCCCTGACTTCCTCTCCTCCTTGTTCTCCACCCTTCAGTACTCTCACATGGATGTCATCTTGTTTCTACGCTGCCCCGCTTGTCCTTTTTTTTCACTTCTCCATCAGTCCGTCGTCCTCTGTGATGCCCTGAGCTCGGAGCTCTTCCAGGACGTTGTCGAGGTGACCGGGGTCGGGAAAGCCATGGCCCGTCAGGTTGGAGCCAAACTCTGTCTTATGGTGGACCTTGAAGATGAGATCACAGGTGTTTGTTTTGTAACAGCAAACATCATGTGCATGCATCGCGAACAATGAAATTCATTCTTGAGCTAATGGTCTGATGCCGTTGTGTACGTACCTCGTTCCAGATGACGGTGTCAGACTCTCCTGTAGTGCTCGAAGTACCAACTGAGAAGATCAACCTGCGGTCCCACGCCACCAGGAGCAGTCTTAGAACCTGACGGCGGGATAGAGTAAAGGTGAGGACAACAGATTCATTTATTAAACACCTTTAAATCTGTTTTAAGAATCAGTTGTGTGCTCTGTAAAGAGGCTGAGGATGGCGTTTACCTTGCGTCCTTTCTCGCTGTCTGGGAGGTAGCAGTGTCGGGGAAAGCCTCTGGCAGTGAAGGGTTTCCCTGGGTTCGGATGCTCTGGTCCCTGAAAGGACAGGGAGATGATTCATATCATCAGACACTCGTTCTGATCATATTTAATACAACAGGTGAGAGTAAAACCAACACTGCTGTCAGAGCCGCTCTGTCGGGGTACCTGAATGCCTGGTGGTATGTTGTAGATGATGCGTATGGTTTTGCAGTCAGGATGTCCCGGTAGAGAGTGAGGGATGACGTGGTACTCCATCTTCCCTGCCGGTTGGTTGCCCGTCTTTACGCCGTAGATGGTTTTACAGGTGGGACACTGAAGGCTGAAGAGAGAAGACAAGATTGAACGATAGCAGTTGCGAGATGAACAAGGAGTAATTGTCTCTCTGTCTGTAACCTACCTGCCGTCCTTGTTGCCATTGTTATACATGGCCACCAGACATTGGAAGTGGTACTGGTGTCCACACTGTGCTAGTCGCCCGACGGACTCTGCCCGAGACACGGGCCCCACCCCTGGACCTTTATAACCGGACGGACCCCCCAGCGGCTCCATACAGATGGTACAGTCCTAGGAACGATGAGGGAAGGGAAAAAACTCATCCATCCACATCATTCAACGTGAAACCAATGATGGAAACAAAGATTCAAATACTGTTCGTACCTCCTCTGGTGGACTCTTGACTTTCTGCAGGTACTTCTTCACCACCTCCTCTGGAGTTTTACCTGCAGACAGAAAGGTGGAGGATGAGGAAAGGATGAAAGGAAAGGAAGTGTTTGACTCTGACTCTTATCATTTTAAAACTACATCAAAGGTTTATTTGGTCTTGTGTGCTTACCTTTGCGAGCCTGTTTCTTGGTGGTCTTCCTGCAGCAGTGGCCAAAGCCTGGCACAGGTTTGATGTCACTCTTGCTCACAGGTGGAGGGTGCAGCACGAGTTTAGGAGGCCTGGTCAGACACACTGGCAGAGCGGCAGCACTCATCAGGATGCCTGTGATCCCTGAAATGCAGCAAGAGAGACACTGAGTCTGGTTAGAGGAGAAACAGATCCTCCTCTGTGGCTTCCTGTGACATTCCCTCACAGTTCTCAATGTTCTTACCGGCCAGCGCAGGGTGAACCGGACTGGATCCATTGAGGTTCTTCACTGGGACAGTGGGCACACTGCAAGATAAAGACACAAAGTGTTTAGTCGTGACGTGTCAAACTCTGAGATATGAGAAGGTGGCAGACACTTCCACCTAATACTCACTGCGAAAAACGGATGACTGTCATTTTCAAACACACAGCTCAAGAAGTGAATTTAACAAAATTAATGAATATTTGTCAATTTCTTCCAGAAAACTGAAGAAAAATGCCAAAAGACACAAAAATCGACTCTGTTATGCCTCTGTCCTTCTCTGTCTCCTGTCCTCTGTTTGTGTCTCCTCGTCCGACAGTGCACTACCCTCGTCCGGTGACCAGTGAGTGTATGAATGACTGTGCCCGGCAGCGTGTGTGTGTGTACGTGTGTGTTTATGAGTGCTAATCCGTGGAGTTTCCATCTGCTCAGTGAGCTCAGAGTGATGGACGTCATGCAGCTGCTTGCTGGGGATTACCTGCCTCGTCACAAAGCCTGTCATCAGCCAGCCGAGAGACAAACACACATCATTGGTTCTTATAGAAGTGTATGGAACAATGATAAAAGGGTGTTTGGTGACAACTTGTGCTTTAACTTGTGCAAAGTTTGGGTCAGACAGGACACAGCACATGAACAAAACACACCAGTCTCAACCACAAACAGGAGATAAGCGTCTAAAACTAACAGCAAAGCCTAAAACATTAACTACAGAGCAAACTGTGGTGTTTCATTTGATTCTTTCCTGCTTGAGCTCACAGACGGATCCACTCAACAGAGAGCGTGTAAATGGGCCGTGGTTCTGTGGACTGAAGTGAAGCTGCTGGACCTTCCACACCTCTACTTCTCACGTCTAGTAAACCACTCAGCTGACAGCTGCATGCGCCAACTCAGCCGTTCAGCTGGGGTCAGCGGCGGGTTAGTATGTATGCTCCACTTGTAGACCTGGAGGCCACTCTGGGCGTAGAACAGGCTGAGAGCCTGTGCAGTGTTACTGTCTTCACAGCGCAGGACTGTCTTTTGTCTTGCAGTCATAAAATGAGTGCCGCAGGGGAGGAAATAAACATACACATGGAGGATGTCTGGAGGCTGTGCTCAAGCTCCGAGTGTCTGAAACACATCAGTAAAGTCTGAGTGTGTGGCCATGCAAGTCAACAGAAAGATGAACTGGCCAGAAGGAAGTAGAAAATCTGTGAAGATTGCATATTACTTGAGCTGGATGTGAACCAGCAACCTAAAGATGCCGGCGCTCTCTGCCACAATCCTGCACCTCTCATCGTTCAAACTAACAGACTGCTGTCAGTCAGCTGGTGGAGCTGGACGGGCAGAAGGACAGAGAGTGGTGATGATCTGTTGTTGGTTTAGCTTTAACAGGCTTTCTGTCAGGGCACTAAGCTGCTTTCACTTAACCCCACTCAGCAACACATGACGACACACATGTCAATGACTCACTGGAATGTGTGTGTGTGCGCTTCAGAGAAAAACATCAAGTGTGAGTGGTAGAAGAGTAAACATACAGAGTGAGAGTGAGGGCTAAACAACAGAAAACACAGATGTAAGCTGACATTAACAGGACATCAGGTGATACGGGTCCACCAAAGCCTCCAAAACACACGTATGATGATGTGGCACGTGAATACAACCGGAAGCATTCATTTTCCTGCCTGTAGTCATCACATAGTGCTCAAGTAGTGAGCTGCAGAGTGAAAACTAGTCATCTTCACAGCACTTAAACTTCATTTTCTTGTTTCCCTGCTGGCTAGTGAACAATGAAGCAGCGGATGACGCGAACTGTTCAGGGAATTCTGTCTTATTTCCTCCTACATGCACTCAGTTCTATGACTGTTGTATCTGTGACAACACACACTCTACAGGTGTCTGCATGGGTGGACCTGTTCACACGTGTTTTGTCCGCATGTGCAGTTAGCATGGTCACGTGTTGGGCTGCACAAATTTTGGGAATATTCAAACTTTTTCAGATGAAACTTTCCATGTCAATCGATGAGAATTTATGGGAATTAAAGGGAATTTATGGGAGTAAACAGGAATAAACTGGGAATTTATAAAATTGAATGTTGGCCTATAACAGGGAACTTGAATATAGTTGGGTACACTTGAATCCCAGAGCACACAGAGACTATTGAGGCCATTTTTATGTTTTTTTTTTTTTTTGTTTGTTTTTTGCATGGATGTCTACTTATGACAAAACCAAATGTTTATGTTCAACAGTTTGATTGAGAAAATCTAGTTTAACCGCACTACTCTTCGGGTGGGATCGAGGCTCCGCTCCCGTCCACGGTCAGTCATCTATCCAACAACTAAGTAATGACAATGTGATCAACACGTTTTTCCACCTACCTGTTGAATGCACTCAAAGTAGTCTTAAACTTGTCCTAAAGATTTATTTACGACACACAGACTCCTAAGTTAAAAATAGTCTGCCCGCTGATGACGCATGGTAAACACCTATATTAAGTGTGTGCTGGATCAGGTCAATGAGTGACGATGACAGTGATCTCACACACACGTACACACACACTAATCACTTGGTGGCAGTCAATGGACTGATTAATATTTAAAGGGCTGCTGCTTTAGCATGGAGGGCTTTACAGTGTGAGTTAAAGGAGAGTCTGATCCTCGATAAGCTTCATGTAGCTCATTAACACACTTCGCTGCTGCCCACTGATGTACTGATCACACACACATACACACACATGCACAGCTCGTCATTGTCGACCCACTTCAAGTGTCAGTTAGAACTTTTGTGACATTTGATTTTTAAAAGGAAAATATCTGCCTGCTTTCCAGTGTTGGTGCACACTTCACGATTGTATTTAATTTATATTATTTATTAAACTGGTATGGACAAAAAGTATGTTTTTTTATGGTTCAGATATCAATACAAAAAATATTACTTGTATGGGCATGAGTAAATCATTTAAAACAGCGTACAATCACTAATTTTAAAGCTCTATTTCATGTGTTGCTCAGCCAGCAGAAGCTAAAGATTCAAAGTGGTGTGTTTTGTTTGCTACATCAATGAAGCCTTTTTGGATTTGTCATTTGTCCTGGCACTGTCCGGTATTAAATCATTTCTAGAGTGACATATTTTATTGTATTGTGTATACTATAACGTTGAGCCAGATTGCACCCTGCTGACAGTACAGAGGTTCTGCCTCTCCATCAGAAACAGAATCTTAAAGCAGGCATGGCTGCAGCACTGTCCTCATGTTTGAAGAGCTGCTTTAATGATTTAGATTGCTTACAGCTGATTGGCTTCTTCTCTGTGGTGATGTGACACAATATGATGGATAAAACATGAAAGTGACAGCCAACATAAATGAAAATATAGTTCTGTTAATTTATGTGGAGAAACGTACTACTACTTATTTACAAAGTGACTTGTGTACATAACCACATATCTATAGATTTTTTTGTCATCTTTGTTGCTCCATAAAAAACAGAGGAAGTTTTATCAAGGACGCCAGGCGGCTCTGCTGGAAAATGAGAAGAAGAAAAAAAAAAGCAGAGATCCCGTCCATGTTGGGAGGAGGAGCAGGGGGAGAGACTGAATGGGACTCCAGTCTCTTGACCCTCTGCGACCTCAAAACCCACCCTCCTACCCTCCGCCCGCTTCCCACCAGATCACACACTCCCTCAGCTTTGTCTCACAGGCTCCCTCTGTCCCTCCGTCCCTCTGCTCCTCTTATTCCTCCAGGCCCAGATGGACATCAGCTGGACTGATTTAGACACCAGACAATAACACACTCCCACACATTCTCACACACATATTGTCACGCGCACATAAAGCTGCACCCGCGGCCTCGCACACATTCCTACAGACACACACACACAAACACTTTTACTCGCACACTTACTAATGATGACTTCCTCCGCTTTAGTGCGGAATAATGAGATGTGACAGAAAGTGGTAGACAGGTTTGTTGTGTGAAACTTCCTAAAATCAGATGCGAGCTGTGAGTGTGTGTTGTTGAGCAGCAGACAAGGACGTGCATTTGTTGAACGCTGTGTAAAAACTGTGGACGGCAGTTCAAAAGTGTCAGAGGAGGATGTTCATTATGAAAACATGTGGATGTTTTTTTTGGCGTCTCGAGGAGCTCCTCTAACTGTGAGAACCGACCTGCGTGGAACATTTTTTAATAATTCATATTGCAGACAGATAGACAGGCTGGGGGGAATCAGGACACCCCGGCAGCCAGCCTCAGACAGCGACTAGCATGAATGTTTTATACACTTCTCTTTGCTAATGAGACGTTCGTTATCATCGGAGCTCAGAGGATTTTGCTCAAATGAAATGGCTGCCTTACCTAAGAACCTATTTTATGAGCCACACAGAGCACGCACACACAGACACAGTGAAGACACTCTGTGAACTATTTGTCAGATTTATCTGTCAAGCCTTGTGTCCTGTGTGTGTGCTTTCATTCTTTTCATTCCTCTCATGCGTCCAAGGACATCAGTGTCCTCCACGGTGTTGTGGAGAAATTGCTGGAGTCAAAGGTCAATGGTGAGGTCAGGAAGGAAGAAAGTGTTCAGGAGCCTCTGATGTCTTATGCTGTATTATTTATTGATGCTTGGCCAAAGAGAATTAGAGACACTCTCAAAGTGCATCCCCTTCAGACTTTAAACCCCAAGATAACATCACAAATACTATACACCCATAATTAGGTAAAAGAATTTCTTTACTCATGCAGGTGTTATTGCCAGTATATTCTAGACACAGATGTCTGTTTACACAGACTGGAATGTCAACAGCAGGCTGTCTATTAAGTCTAACCAGGCAGAACCAGATTACTTTGACCCTGGCCACCACAGTGTTGAGATAGGATGGCACCTACTGTTCTCAAGCAAAGCCAAACAACTAATACTGCAGAGGACCTCAAGGCCCACACGTGACCTCATGTAACCTCATGTAAGGATAGAAAATTCCATAACACAGTATCATTCTACATATATGTCCTGATAGATACGAGCGTTTCCTGTCTGTGGTTACGGCTCCCTCTGAGGGTCACACATGATTCTGATCCAGAGAACTGCCGTCTACAGCCTGTCAGTGAACTCAACGCTCCTCTGCTCTCTAACGAAGTCAGACTTTCTCACACCGCTTCCTGCTTCATTTGCTTTTCCTCATTACGTTGTCCAAGCGGCCCCCTCCTCTCGACACACACCAGAACCCCCCCGAGACACACACACTCATTCATTCCCTTTGTCTTGTTCATATAATCCCCCCACCCGAGAGAGAGACAGCACACATTCTTCACTGCATCTCCCCTTAGGATTGTCAATATTTACTTTTACTGTGTGTTAGAGAAGGATAGTGGGAGTGTGTGTGTGTGTGTGTGTGTGCATTTGTTAAATGCCTTCACAGTCAGGCATCTGTGTTGTGAGTGTGCGTGTGTGTGTGTGTGTCAGCTCTCTCTCTTGTGTTGGCCTGATTTCTTGCACCAATGTGTGATCAATCTTTGACAGTTTGCTGACTCGTTTCTTTGTCCTGTACCCCTCCACCCCCACCCCTTTCCCATCAGCACTTGTCTTGGTTGCTGTCTGAGTCTGAGACTGTCTACACACACACACACACACATACACAAATGTATCTATACACCCCGCCCCTCCCCAGAATTGTGACTGTCTGGGGTAACAACAATGCTGACTGGATCAGTACCATTGTCTGCACCCCCCACCCCCCTCTGAAAAATATTTCTATTATGAATATGCTGCTACATCAGCACTGGCATCTCTATGATGGGGTATTCCACCACATCCAACAACCCCCCAAAAAACCTTAACACATGCTCTGTGGGTTAGTTTGCAGATAAGTAAGGCATCTTTACTACGGGGGAGACCACTCTTTAAAATAGCATAAATCTCTACACGCTGCTTAAAGACATGAAAACAGTGAGAACTCGCGGATAAGACAGAAATACTGAGGAGGAAAGGAAGAAAGGGAAAAGT
This sequence comes from Nibea coibor, assembly GCA_023373845.1. Classification (NCBI taxonomy): domain Eukaryota; kingdom Metazoa; phylum Chordata; class Actinopteri; family Sciaenidae; genus Nibea; species Nibea coibor. The sequence continues at coordinate 25,626,256 of CM041719.1, read as the reverse complement.
GTATAAAAAGGACTGGGCAGAGGGGGAAGGAGACGAGAGCAGAAAGAAGAGAAAACTAGCAGAGGCTCAGCATTGTGCTGCTAATGCGGCCCAGGCTCGGGTAATCCAACAAAGGTTACTGTGGAGACCAACAATGAGGCTGTGAGGGGCCCAGACTGCTGAGACGCAACGGGAGAGGAGGGAGGAGAGGAGAGAGGAGCCAGGGAAGGAGAGGAAAGGAGGGGGCAGGGAACAAGTGACAGGGTTAAGGGAGGAGGGGAGGTGGTGTTACTGCCAGAAAAATCTACATCTCAAAAACCATCTGACCTTCATTCAGTCTGATTTTTTTTCACTCTCTGGTGCTAACTAAAACTGAGAGCGCATCACTTCCTGTGCAGCAGTGAGAACAGACACACACCTGTTGATCAAAGCGATAAATTGGAACGTGAAGTGACTTTCATTACATCATGGAACACTGAAAAACTTTCTGTATGCAGTGCTGAAGAATCTGTTTGAAGAAGTGGTTGAGCAGTGACTGGAAGCTGATTAAAAAATCAGTATCTGTGGCTAAATGAGCAGCACCCCCCGACCCCGCCTTCATACGACTGTGAAGCACAGCGGAGCTGGAGAAGATATCAGTGGCTTAAATTTAGAGTTTATAGTCATACAAACAACTGAAATGAAATTTTACTGAGGCACTTGAGCTAAATGCAGACGCTGCATAGCAACATGGTATGTTTCCAATATTCACCATCACACTGATAGGAGTCCTTCATGGGGACCATGAATGTAGGAGATATTGCAGTGTGGACTGCCAGACCAACATAGCATGTCCCAAAAACAAACATGAAACAAAAAATAAATTATTTCCCAACAGTCACTCCAGCAGTTCTGAAACAAACTCTAACAAAATGAACTAAATTCTTGAAACAGACCCACAAACAATGGAATCATTTGAAATGAGATTTGTTGGAAAGTTTTAGCTCAGAAGTCTGAAAGCAGGCTCACAGCAGAAGAGGAGGAGGTTAAGATCCTGAGGATGATTAGAAAAAGAAGCACGGGTTCAAGGGTACTCGGGTGGGTGAGGGGAGAAAGAGTGTGTGTTGGTGGGGGGAGGAGAGCGGGTCAGGCTGGAGCAGCTCGCTCCAAACTAACTCAAATGTGGGATCATTTTCATACGGCTCGTTCAGAACACTAATTCACTGTCATGTGGACAACAATGGCATGTGGTTAAATGTGTTTCCAGTTTACTTCTCGTTACTCTCTTCCCAGCAAACAACAAGTTCCACACAGAACTCAGGACTGGGTTTAGTTTGAGGTGTGACACAAAGACATGGAGTGTTGTGCTGTCTTTGTTCATCCACATCTTAAAGTACAGTTCTACTCAACAAGTGTGTTCTGGATTTGTGTGTCCACATGGTTTCTGAGGTTTCCACTGTGGCTTCTGATTTGAAACGCTTATGCCGACCTTGAACGGAGTCGCTCTCTGCTCGGACCTTTGTGCCACACATGCACACACGCTGTATGCATCAAATAGCTTTAGAGAGAGAGGGAGGGAGGGAGGCGCTGACCCGCAGCCCTCACACTCGTTCTTCACCCGTCCTCTCCCACAATCCCCCTCCCCTTCTGCTCTACAAATGCCACTTTGCAGATGGACGGCACACGGCTGAATTTTGGCACACACACACACACCAATGGCATGCACACACATAAACACACACACACGCACACGCACAGCAGTAAACAGTTACAAGGTCAGTTTAAGATTTTATAATCTCACTTTGGCCATGTTTCTGTTCATCATGAAGATGCTTTGAATTTTTTTAGTCTCCATGTTTCAAACTTTAAGGTCATCACTGCCGGGACTACTCCATCTTATGTCTCCTGTTAACCTCACCTGTCACTGTCACGCACCAACATTTAAACTTCCGTTTAGTGCACCAATCCGTTTTTAAATCAGCACTTTAAATGTGAAACAGGTCTGAAACCCAGAGACACAAACACAATGTTTTTCCTCCCCGACAGGAATGACTGAGTCACACCCCTGATATCACATCACTGGCACCCAGTGCGGAGTAACAAAAGAAAAGCATGACTCACTGCAACACTGACGAGCATGACATCTTCTGATGGGCGCGTTGCGAGGGCTGCTGGGATGTATGCATGCGAGTATGTGTGTACATATTTAGAAGTGCGTGTCTGGGCGTGTGTTTGCAAGAGTGTTTTTTGCTTGTCTGAACATGCAAGTGGCCATGTGCAAATGTCAACGTGCTAATGGCTCCATGTCAAGAGTGTTTCTCACTGTGTCTGTGCAGAGTTAATAGTTGTTTGTGATTACAGAGGAGCTGCATCAGATACACATCGGATATATGAGACGCAAACACAGTTTTAGCCTGCTGCTATGCTATTAAATCATTTTCACCTTTAACACCCAATACTCAATAAGTCAGCTATTATTTGCATCTTGTTCTGATCTGTGATCTGATCATATAAAAATCTGCCTCATGTTGGTCCAAATTTAGATTCATACCAGCAGTTGTTGAGTCTAAATCTGAATTTAGAAGCAGCAAAGCGGAGCAGGAGCTTTACGATAGTCTGACTGCAGCTTGCTGTGGAATTTCATGTTGCAGTGATGATAAAACAATCTGGTATCAGCCCAGGAGTGCACCATCATCACCTTCATCTTCCTCAGACCGTGTTAATAACTCTAAATGTCCTTTAATAAAGCTGCTGGTGCTGTGCATTTGTCTTCTTCCACAGTCAGTGGTCTTTGTTGTGTGTGTGTGTGTGTTACTCACCCTGATGCTATGAGTGCTCTGGACTGGGCCATTGCAATCCTCTGTAACGCTGGTCTGCTCAGGCCGGCTAAGCTTGATCTCTGTGGCAACGGGGCATGGCACATTGTCGCTGCGGTTGACGGTGTACGCTGTGGCTTCATTACCACCGGTGATGGAGAGGGCACGGGAGAGGGGGGTGTGGTCACGCTATTGGCGGGGGAAATTAACGTGGCGGTTGGCACTGATTCATTGGCCGACGAGGAGGATTGCTTGGCTGGAATGGATGGGGGGTTTATGCTCGGGTTGGACGATGGAGGCTGAGGAGGCGGGAGGGACGGTGGAGGCGGCCTGTTGTAGGATGTGGAGATGCCAAGAGAGGAGGTGCCGGCGGTGAGAGCGGCCAGCGACTGAGCAAAGAGCTGGGCGTTCCTCCGTGGAGAGGCGGTGTTCCTGGAAATGGCAAGACCATGCGGCAGCGTCTGGTAGTAGTTGGAGTTGGAGTTGGAGTTCTGCTGCTGTCCTCGTCCCAGAGTGGCTGATTTAGACGGGCTCAGTGGTTTGGAGGCGCCGGGCGCCGAGTTCTTGGGCCGCTGCATGGTTAGTGAGCGTCTACCTAGAGTCTGTATCCCTGCTCCTCCTCCTCCCCCTGCTCCTCCTGTATTGGTCTTCACACTGAGGACCAGCATGCATTGCTGGCAGGAACAAGGCTGGCCTAGTCCAGAAGCTGGTAAGCCCCCATTGGAGTAGACAGAGCTTCCAATCCCTAAACTGGTCCCTGACACCCCAACACCCAGCAGGGCTCCTGTTAGGCTTCCACCTCCTCCTACACCTCCTCCTTTGGGGAGTGGCAGAGGACCAGACACTATCGGGTAGGCCATGTCAGCACGCCTCTGGATCCTCCGACACCTCTGGCTCTGTCTGTTCACCTGCAGGACCACACAACAAAACATTAGCTAAATCTCAGTTAAAGGAGTGGAAGCTGCTTTTGTCATCGATGTCCATGTGAAACACACCTGTGTCATGTTCTGGTAATCGATGAGGTAGCAGAAGCCGAGTGGTGTCAGGTCGAGGCATGGCTGCTGGCGGTTGTGGGCGCTCTCGATGGTGATGGCCACCTCCATGTCGTAAGCTGTCCACGTACCCGAATCATTCTCCCACTCCCACTGCCAGCCCTGACCCGGGGCCGAGGCCGGGTCATAAAAACTCCTACGCACCGGACGGATGGTTCCTGGAATAGAAAAAAAAGAACATTGGTTAATTACTCTGGCCCAATATGTTTCTTCAACAGTTAACCAGAAGCCTTGCTTCTTCACAAATATGAAATTACAATTTAATAATGTCACACCTAAAGGATGACCCCACAGACTGAAGGACAGTCCTGTCTTTGGTCAGCTCTCAGGCATTGTTTCCAGTTCAGAGTTACATCCCGTGCGAGGCAGAGGCTCTGGACAAACTGCAGGTCAAGAGACGCTACACCGCACACACTGGCTACAATCACCAGACTGTCCCAAGTAAAAGTGAATGAATAACTCTCCTCTTCTTCAAATTTTATTTGCTTTGAGCGAGCCAACACTGTGGCTGACTGCGAGGCCATTCTGGAGACCGCTAAGCCGTAAAACATGGCTGTATAATTAAATGGAGTCTGTTTTTACACGTCATCGTTCACGTTCTCGGACTGCAATCACTCAGGCTACATGAAATGCTCTAATTACACTACAGATAAAACATCTGCGGTTTGGTCTCCTCACAAAGATGCAACATGTTTTCTGTTTCCATTCAAGTGTGCATAAAACTGTTAAAATGAGAACACATCTTAAGTCTGATATTCAATCTTTATTGTGTAAACGTCAACTACAAATGTGGAATGAAAAATGAAGTAAACGGCCTGAAATGTGAAACACTAAGCAGATGATAACCTTGATTTTTATGTACATAAAGCTCAGCCCTTATTGTGAATGCTGCAAACAATGAGATGTTCCATTATATTTAAATAAAGATGCTGCCTGCAGCAAAACACATAAAGAGTACTTGACAATATACTTATGCAACAAATAATGATCATAAAGCCATGATGTAGTCTTTCCAACTCGATGCATGATGCCCATTAAAATACTTGGATGAGACACGTCCACCAAAACAAAAACACAGAGGGAAGGAGGGTGAGCCTTGTGATGCTGGGCCCTGCAGTGGGGTGAGTTTTAATAGTTTCCCTCTGTCTCACATTCATAATCATATACTCGTGTCTTGACTTTTGTCATTCAAACAAACTGCTAAGCAATCTAAGCACAATCTATGCCATAAAAAATGGAGAGTACAAATAAATAACCAGAACACAACAATGTGTCTCTGTCTCTCAGCAGGGCAGAGGGGCTGGAGGAGGGTCCCCAAGCCAACCAACCAGAAACTACCTCAGTCTCCAGGGGTAACAGGCTATTCAGTCAGTGCCAGGACAAGGAGAGGAAGGCATATGTGAGTGTGTGTGCGTTGGAGAGTGAGTGGGAGACTAGCACAAAGAGGTGATATTGGCACACAGAGTGGCATCAGCACACAGACATCAAAAAGAAGGGGCTGAACGAACTGGGTTTGTTTGGTGTGGACGGAGAGACAGAGTGAATGGAGTGTTTATTGTGTATATAGTTGTAAAGAAGTTAATCTGCTGGAGGAAAGAAGATCCTGACATGCCAATCGAGGAGAAATTATGTTAGAAGAAGATGCAGACGAATATAGAAACAAATTTTAAAATGTCTGTGAGATAAAGACAAAAAGACTAATGTTTGTGACTCTGTCGATGAATGCAGCAGCACAGCAGGGAGCACTTGACCTGCTGATTACCATGTGAAATTTAATTTCTGTCTCCAACTGCAGAGCGAACGAGTTCACTCACAGACAAGCTGCACTGCTGTCTGTCTGTCTGCTGTTCTGTACTTTCCACAGAGCTGATGTGATGCAATCATGAGATTTCTTCAAGGTTTGTTTAAACTACAGTGACACAGAATTCCAATTGTGTCTTATCATTTTGCACTGACTTTGAAATTCTTCAAAATACCTCAATTATAATCTTGAAACACAACCGACACACACAAGGACACAAACTGAATTGTTTGAGATTGTGAGATTGATGGTTTGCATGATGGACAAGAGAAGGGGAAGGCTGTTCAAAGTTTACTGATTGGACTCTTTATGCATGTCTGCTTATGTGATCACACAAAATATGTATGAAAATGAAGTATAAAATGCATAAATATTGGTATTATTAATCTGCTGTTGTGCAGACCTAAATTTTACGTACTCTTTTGAAGCACACTGCATTTTTTTTGAAAACTCGCTCTGGACCTAGTACAGAGACATCTATTCCACTCCAAGAGGACAAAACCACATGGCTGCTCTTTCATAACCTCTCCTTTATGCTAATAATAAAGAGAATAACATGCAGCTGTATTGATCCCTGAAGGGATTCTCTTTGTGCATGTGTGAATACAGATAAAACCTTTATGTGGGAATGGACGTGTGTGTCCAGGATGACGGTCTAACAGCATCTGTGTGTTTTGTCTTTTTTGTGTTTTTGTGCTCCGTGTTGGATACTCTTAATCAGGTCAAGGTCTTATCATAAAGAAGACAACCTGCCGTTGTCTCTGAATGCACCATCAACACAAGCAATAAGGACATGTGTGTGTCCATATGAGTGTTTGGTGTGTATTTGACAGTAGTTATTTAGAATTCCAATATAAAACTGGCGCTAAACACCACTGTGACTGACTTCATTATGCATCAATGCAATGCAGCACTCAATGCAGCACTCAGTATTGAGAATACAGGTTTAGACAATGTGTTGGAAATGCGCAACCAGGCTGTCAATAACTAAGACAATAAAGACAATTTAGTGAAGACTACATTTGCTTGACCTAACCGTTGTATCGTTTACATACAGAAGATAGCAGGCTGAGTTGTCGGCTAAACTCTACAAGCTAGTTAGCTTGACATAAAGTTGAATTATTAGCTCCCGTAGTTAGTGTGATGGGTGTCATTTAGCTCAGTTGGTAGACTGACTGCCGCCCCATGTACAAAGGCTCAGTCCTTGCCGCGGCAGCCCAGGGTTCAAATCCGACCTGTGGCTCTTTCCCGCATGTCATTTCCCATCTCTCTCTCCCCACATTCCTGTCACTCTTCAAGCTGTCACTAGCCAAAAAAATATCAAAAAAGGAACATTTGTATTAATTCCAATTTACGTTGATAACTAAGTTAAGTTAAGACAACTTAGCCAGCTGGTAAATGTTGGAAATTAGCATTGCCAAGCTGTTGCCATTAGCATGTCTCTAGAATGTCTAATATCACAAGACAAGAGAATGAGATGGTGGATGTGTTCCATTTGTATTTCATAGCTAATATAAAGTTCATATACTGTATGATACATGAATTTATATATTTGTAAATTCAAAAGAAACATGCATATCAATTCACTTTATAGTGATAATGAAGACAAGACAATTTAGTCAGCTAGTGACTATTGGAAGTTGGCATATCCAAGCTGTTTCCATTGGTGTGTCTTTGCTAATATGACTAGGCAAGACAATGAGATCATGATTGTGTTTTGTTTGTATTTTTTTTATAGCTAATATTTAGTTCATTTAGTATTATACATTAATTGATATCATTTATATAATATTACATATAGTAAGGATACAGCAAACAGCGTTACAGTGAATAGCTCAATCCTGCTGCTCCCTCACAGTACCACACCCCTTCTAATTTTTTTTCCTCTCAGAGCCAGATCAACACGAGGCAGCCTGCTGCTTTCATATGTCAGTCACAGCTGGAATCAAGTACAACATGTCTGGGTGTGGCCACAATGAATTTATGCTCTGGTCTGACTCTTTCAGATGAGTGTTAGTGCAGGGTTTAAAAAATGAACTCATGCTCTAGCCTTAATCTACTAAGAAGAAAGTAGTTCTATGTTGTTTTAAGAAACCAAGAACACACGTGAGCTGAATAAACTGCACACATCTGGAAGGTGAATAAATAATTGTCAAGTGTGGTGAAGAGCTATAGGCAGAAGTAAACATGAGAATATATGGAAAGAGCATGAGTGAGAGTAAAGTGTGTGAAATGTGTGAGAGAGGCAGCGAGAAGACAAAGAGGCCTGAGGCAGGTGGAGAAAGAGACTTACCATCTGGTCTTTATTGTTCTCTTTACCACTGACCCCTCCCTGCGCAAACACACACACACACACACACACACAGACACACACATACCCACACATAGCTGCAGACTGACCAGCAGGCGCATGTCAGGGTGAGGTCACGCTTCATGCATGATAGGAAGGTGTTTGTGTTCCTCTGAGTAATTACGAAACGCTCAACATCAGTATCTCTGTGGGAAAATTCAGCATCTAGGATGAGGTAGCACTTCCTCTTCCTCTTTATTCAGACACTTCTAAACTTTGATTCTGCATGGTTTTAATCTCAGATGGTGCACAACGTTGTGCATGACTCCAGTTCACACAAATCACAAGATTATAAAGCAACTCTGGGTACAAACTCTCTGTCCTGTCTGCTTCTTCCTCCGGCCTGCTACATCAGATTGAGAAAGATGCTTGGAGGTCTTTCTCAATACCACTCAACCACAACCAAATGGGTTTGCTTACATTAGAGTTCTCTCTAACAGGAAACCAGCAGAGACTGCAGTTTCCACCCCCGGCTCCAGTCAACCAAGGCGTGCCCCAAGGCTCCATGCTGGGCCCCCTCATTTTTTACCATCAACATGCCACAGTGCCTGAGCTTCAACTGCTATGTAGATGACACAATGTATTTCTAAACAATCCGGCCATCCCTCCCAAGAGTCCCTTGTCAACTGCCCAAATGCACAGCACACAACACAAAATATAGATGACTAATCTAATTAAGACAAAAAGCAGTAAAAACTGGCTAATGACTGACTGAGTGACTCCCAAGGCACTGCTCTGGAAGGTTGGAGATCGCTTCTTCAATATGGAGGCTCTATCTGCCTATCCCCAGAAATATACAACTTGAGAGAAATTTTGGACACCACTCTCTGTCTCACTGCCTGAGCTTCCACACATCTACCTTCAACTCTGTCTATGCCTATTTCCATTAGCGCGTTAATGGTAGTACCCATTGTGTTAGCATCAAGCTAACAGACTATTGCAAAAAAAATGTAAAAACAATAAAAGAATCACAAAACTTAAATGAATTAGTTACTTTACCAGCATACATACATACACACACACATACACAATCATCATGGGCTTTCTCACCTATCTCGCTCTCCTAAATCAGCCACATCAAAACTTTCTGACCTCATGCCTTTGTGACTTTGTATCCACCCATCAGAGGAATAACAAGATGTCCCTCACCATCCCTGTCATGTTCTCTCACCCCTCAAACTTGACGTGTCTCTTATGTCTGTGCAAACCTGAACCCAGCCCAGAGCAAATTGAACATGGTTCATGTTATTTTCCTAACAACAAAGCACTTCTCAAAATAATCCCTTGACCTCTAGCTCCACTTCTCCACTCATCATCCTGACAAAGCTGATATATAGTAATGTAAGTCTCCAAGGTATGATATGTATATATATATATATATATGATATGTAAAGATGACAGACACACACAGCAAAAGAGGAGCTGAAGGAAGACATTGAAAGGGCGATGTGGAAGCATGAGATAAGAGAAGAGCCTTCCAGGACTTGAATCTTCTGTCACTTTTTCTTCTTCTCTCCATTCACCTCCACATTTTAACACTGTTTGCTTCACCCTTTTGTTTCTTTCCTAAATGCACGGAAACCCTCTTCTGTGATTTCACACCCACTTCTTCACGGCTATATTTTCATCCAACTGTCAGGATGATTTTACACCAGAAGAAGAAACAAGACAAATGACAAAAGTGGGAGCTAAGTGTGTTTCCATCACTTGGGTGGAAGTGAAGAAATCTTCCTGGAAATATATTTTCCTTTATAAAATATTATTTTTTCATGGCCTCATATCATGGCTGGGCGTATCCGTCTATATAATATTTTGTGGTTTTCACTGTGATGCTCCTGTTACCTTAGTTTGTTAGCCAGGCTGCCAAGACTGAGCCTCAGAGCACCGGGGGGAATGTTACTGTTTGTACCCCCCAGGAAGAGGAGATTTTCAGGTTCGGGGACATGGGGGAATGCTGACAGCAAGCTGAGCCTATGAGGTGCCAGAACCAATGTAACTGGGCTCAGTAGCCTCTAAGGACATAATGGCAGAAGCTAAGAAGTGAAAATGAGAGCATGACTGAGCAAGAAGTCGCCAGAGTAAATCTGGGACTGACTTTTAGTCGTTGGAGAGCTTCATGAAATAAAAGGCTCAAAGAAGCTGAGAGATGGCGAGCTGGACTGACTGCTGTTGGACTAGTAGCTAAGTAAATTTGTGACTCACTAATTTTTGATCATAAGTAATGTAATCATAACAAATACACATGTACAGCTGTCCATATTTACTACAATGGTGTTGCACTCTGAAAATGAGAGCGCATAATTACACAAATACAGGTTTCTATGTTGTTATAAAAGCATGTGGGAGATTTTCCAGTTCTGGTTCTCCATAGTGTGAAACAACACCACCAGACAGGGTAGATACATCACTTGCTTCTGATTGGTCAGGGCAAAACAAAACAATATACCTCCCAACAAGTTCTCAAACATACAGATTCTTTGTCTTTCCATTTCATATTATTGCACTTCATCTCTTTGCATATCGGTGAGCCCCTCTAAACCCCATCACATGAGAGTCATCAGCCACAGGTAATCCAATATGTGTGTGTGTGTGTGTGTGTGCGTGCTTTCGGTGCTTATGCCTGTTCAGTGAGGTTTGGCTTATTTTACACATTAAACAATTTAAAATACCTCGAGTGTTAAAGTTATGGGTCATAGTGGGCCTCTAATATGCAGATGATATAGTGCTGTTCTCAAACAACCCACAAACCACTGTCTTGACAGTTGTCAAGACTGATAGTTTAGATACTGGGGAATATATCAAAGAACAACAGTGGAAAGAAGTTTTATAAGTTGACACACAGAAGTCCTGATGCAATTCACCTACTATGAAATCCATAATCAATGCTACTGGTCAACAAGCAGACTCAAACTCCAAAGACTCAAACAAAGAGAAAACGATTCATGCGGGTGCTGTGAGATTGTTATGAGAATAATATCTTCTTTGGATGAACTGTTTAATGTCTAACTCACAAAAAGCCCAGTCCAGTGTAAGTTGGGTTATTATCCTTAAAAAAACTGAAGATGTATGGGCTAACAGGATACAGAATTATTTTGAGACAGTGGAAAGCAGCCACACCCTCATCATTGGAACAAACTAATGTCCAGCATAGTTAGTTCTGAATAGAGCGTCTTGAGAGTCGTGTCCAGACTCTCAAGACGCCAAGACTTATTCCTGAAAACATGGAATGTATTACTGAACCACATCAACAACAGACAATATCCAAGAACGGATCTCACAGACACTGTCAACCGATCAAGCTCACTGTCCATACATGTACACAATAATTACTATTATATTTAAATTTGTATTCCTCTTTAAAAGTATTCTGGTCGATCTAACTTCTTATTATTATGATCAACATTGTTTGTATCATTTATTTAACTATGGAGACATGGGGTGGGGTTGGTGAATGGGATGGTGCTCATAATATGAAAATGTGCTAATAAATTTCCTATGACCTTTATGTTATGACAAAAACTGGACATAAATATCAATAAAAAGGTTTGGATTTGGAAAGTTTGAAGTGAAGGAACTCTGTTGTGATGGATCCAGAGGGATCCATCATACAGTAATGCAGCTGTGATATAAATATTTATTTATGTCTTTGCATGCTATGATACATCTGCTGCCTATGTGTGTGTGTGTGTGTGTGTGTGTGTGAGAGAGTGTGTTGTGGCGCAGGCAGTGAATGATGTTCCCCCAGAGGCCTACACAGTAACCTGACACAAAGAGTTTCACAACATCAGCTCATAGAGAAGTTCCGCTCTGACCCCTCCACCTCTTTCATCTTCCTCTGTCTGGGTTTCCTTTTAAGGTTAGTTCTTCCAATCAAAAAATATAGGTTGTAATTGAATAAATTATGTTGATGTTAAATATTTCTTATTTTACTCTTACTTTCTATATCTTGATTTTTAAGCTGTCTCATTCCCTCTACATCTTTTCTTATTCGGTCTTCCTCCAGTAATATTTTTTTCACTGGTGTTTAAACTTCCTGTTGACCCCTCCTCACTGCTTTCTCCCCTTTTCCCTCTGACTTTGTCATGCCGCCTACTCCCTTCAGCTCTCTCTCAGCTTTTGTCCCTACTTTGTCTCACCTTGAAAGAGTCCGATCCCCTGAGATTTGGGTTCAGAGTCAATTTTCAGCTTCACAGAGTGTGTGAGAGAAAGGCAGAGATAAAGAGAGTGATGGAGGAGAAAAGAGAAAGATAGTGAGACAGATCAGGTGGACCAGAGAACGTATGACATAAAGCACAGAGGCTTTACAACAAAAGATGAAGCGACCCCGACCTTATTAGTCAAAGTCAAGAAATGTATCAGAACTCCACTTCAGGACTCATTACTCATTACTGTTAAATGTGTGAAATTGCTCTGTGCTCCACTCACAGTTGAGCAAACCTTGGTCAGAACAGACCACAGTCATCTTTCTCTTAACATGTATGTTAGTATGCTATGAGCTAGGTCGTCTATGTTGGAAATACAACAAAACTTTGAAGAAGGTTAAAAGATTAAAATGATGTACTGAGAGTCTCATCTTGACTTAGCTAATGGCTAGTTATGCCAACAATCGCTAACTTAAGATGTATTATGATCTATATGAACATATGTTGCTTTGCCTTTTTAATCAACCCAGCATAGACAAGGGAACACATAGCAGATTTAATTAGGCCAACAGGAAGGAAGAAAGTTGTCCTCACCTGATACTGGAGCACAGAGACAAAAGGGGCAGGGCGTAGGAAGGGTCACAGCTGGAATCAAACTGGCCAATGTTTCAACACTGCACCAATCAATACTGTGTGGCAGGGGTCACACAGAGAATAATCAAACAGCTCTGCAGTTGCATACTGCTATATGGAGCATTTTAGGCTCTCTCAGCTTATTGTTTTGGTTTTACAGCTTTTTTTTTTTTGTTTTACAGTTTGCTGCCTCAGAATGGAGCTTTTCAAAAAACCTATAAATGGAAATGAACTGCAAACAGGCAGCAATTAGCATTTGAGTCATGAATGAAGTGGAGGTTTAGCAATGATGTATTAATATTGTGTTTCCTGCTTGTCCCGCTGCTCCATAGTGGCCCAAAAAACTTTTCACTTTATACACGTGAACTGTGTTTGAAATCTAGAGCTACTTGATCAAAGAATAGATTATGAATCATTCAAAGCCCTTAATGATGCATCGAGTGTCATATCAGCGCAGGTTTAACAGAAACCTACTACAGTGCACGTGAACATGATTTCCCAGTAAACTGGTTTGTTGTGTGAATGTAAACGTAGTCAATGTTAATGTTTGCTTCTACTCCCTCCCCCAGTCTTGTCTCCACAATCCACCCCCTTCCCCAGCGTCTCTCGGGAGCCCCCACCACCCCACCCTCTACCGTGACCCAAACGCCCCGGGCATTGTGGGGGTCTGGGAATGTGCCTCCTTCAGCAGGACCAGCTGGAGTGAGAAGAGCAACATGCTGCAGGAGCTGGAGAAAAAAAAGGTGCCCTCAAAGTTTAAAGAACGCCCTCAAAGGAACTGATGACAGGGCAGTCTTTAAAAGGCCCATGAAACAAAAATATATTTGCAATTAGCTGAGGCCCCCCTTCCAACTCCTGTTCAAGAAGAGAAATCCAACCTAAAGTTCCACGTGTTCCTTCTGGGTACTTGTGCTTTCTGTGCCAACTTTCTGAACTGCAAGTGAAAAGAACCACAGGTAGGAGTCAGATTTTAATCTCCCTGTCAATCTACAGGAAGCTCTGCTTGTTACTGACAAACAAGCATGTGTGATGAGAGTAAGTAATGTCGATCTGGCCAGCATGTAACATCGTCATTTAAAAAATAGTGTCACCACTCCAGCACTGACCATCCTATCAAACAGCTGATCTCACCACACCACACCAATGCAGGTAGCAGTGGAGGTCTTGGGGAACTTGTGTGGGCTCCAACTTGTCACACACAAAGAGAAGGGGAACTCTGCTGAGGGCTGGAGGCGTTTCCTTAATGTTGCATGTTGTCAGCTTAACGCCTGTGCTATCTGCGGTGACAGTGCAGAGAGTGTCTGCATGGCTTTCATCCATGATTCTGCTCAGAGGGTGAGGAGGAAATCCGCTCTGTTCCAACCACATCTGACAGTGCCGGGAGAATCAGTATGATGGGAGGATTGTGGGAAAGAGATGACAGGCTCTGCCAAACTTTCTCTCTTGTAAAAACAGACTCATACAGCTTGTTGTGCCATAGTGGGGTCAAAAACAGGCGTGCTGCTCGAGGACTTCACTGCCTTATCGACATGCAAAAAAAAAAAGAAGACCCCGAGTACAATGTAGCCACCTCCAGCCTGTTCATTTCTATGTAAGTGAAATTGAGTAGATAATATGTTGCAACTCGTTTTAAAGAAACCAGTGCCTTCTGTTTGGTTTGCTGTCTTTGATGAGGGCCGAGGGGTGAATTCATTTTCACAACCAGTAGCTATAACGTTAAAATGCAATCAAATGTTGATCAAATGTGCACCTGAAGCGTTGAAGAGCAGGTGAAGTCTTCTTACAAACTCAGACACTGAAGTCCTGATCCAAATGTTCACCTGGCAGACTTCAGAACTGAAATGAACATAATGTGTTTAGCACTTGAGAGTTGCAGCGTTGTGAAGAGCAGTAAAGTCCACTCTATACGTCATCAGCTCCTGACAGACGACCTCTGCCTCTTGACTTGACCACTTGAAAGTTGACACCTCGTTAAAAACAGAAACCAAGACTGCAAATCACTGTGCAGAGACTGTTATGGGCTATTGTAGAAACATGGTTTTTCAACATGGCGGCCTCCATGACAGAGGACCCACTCCCACTGAAGAATATTAAAGGTTAATATTAAAGATTAATTTTTAATTTTTAATTAATAAAAATAAAAAGATTCTTATTTTCAGGTGATTCTACGTGCATGAAATGATAGCTATGAATATTATATTCCATGTTTGCCTCAATCTGAAAATAAATGTCCCATATCTTATACACTGTACCTTTAATAAAAGTTCAATGCAATGTACGTCCAATGCGCTGCATGTCAAACCTCTCTTCCTCTTTTGTTTCCTGTCTGCCACATCATGAATCCATCAAAGTCAAAAACACACCCAGAAACATTAATCCACACACAGACCTGTCTTAATGCACACAGACGTGTGTGCAGAAGTTCACCCACAACAACTCCAACACTAAAGTAACATTAATTAGCCGCCGCTGATGTGTGACGCCAGCAGCGCCGACACAAACAGCACTTAGTGCTGGTTACAAGATGAGAGCCAGCTACGTGGATGTTTTGTACACTCGGAGCAGTGAAGTAAGAGATTTGAAGTGAGATGTCAGAACTTAGCAGACCACAAAACTCTGCCAACCCAGAATCAAATCCAATGGAAATGTAGATCAGAACCAGAACTTCACTCTCTTTTCCATTCTTCATCCTCCACTTTACTGAACTTGTAACAAGCAGCGACCCCAAACCTACCAACCCCTCCCCTCTGCCTCTGACGTCTGTTCTGCCTCTCAAAACCCTCAGACTTTGTGTGTGTGTGCCTCACAGCCACAATGGGGTAACTCACATCTGTTCAACAAAATCCAACAATGGTGGAGGAGCGAAAGTCACAGAGTGAGAGAGAGAATACAGACTCCCCAATTATCTCACTCCTTCTGCAACAACCACTCCCACTCCCTCTACACCAGCACTACATGCGTGAGCACACACACATTCATATCTTTCTATCTCTCCCATGTCAAAGCCAAAACCGAAAGGCCCTTGGGACTTTTAACTATTGACGAAATTAAACACTCGTACAAGGGAAGAGGGAGAGGAAGGGTGAGAGACCCCAGGGAGAGAGAGAGAGAGAGAGAGAGAGAGAGAGAGAGAGAGAGAGAGAGAGAGAGAGAGAGAGAGAGAGAGAGAGAGAGATGGGGAACGGGACAGAGGGAGGACAACTAAAGTGAACTCTGTGCTCATTAGGCCTTGAAATATTCCATTCTTTGCATAGAATCAAGGTCTCTCTCTCTCTCTCTCTCTCTCTCTCTGTTTCTCTGTGTCAGGAGTGTGTGCAGCTGCTGTGCCCCTGTGTGTGTCTGTGTGTGTGTGTGTGTGTGCATGTGTGTGTGCAGTGTTAGTGGATAAGGGATGAAGAATGCAGCTAACTCAGTGATGCGATGGTCATTTGCAGCTGCTCCGCGCCATCATGCTGTTGAATCTCAACCCAACACAGCCACCACACACACTTTCTGTGTGTGTGTCTCAGACTCACACAAGTCCCACAACACTCTGCACTTTAAGAGTTTACAGAGCAAGTCAACAGATTACAGACACAGACACTAAATTACTGCATTATCACTGCATCAGAGATGTATTTAAATCCAGTGGTTGATAGTACTCTTGGTTCTGGGTAAAAATCAAACAAACAGCTGACGTTGTAATGTTACCTTTTCATATTATCAGATCAGCAGCTACACCTGTGATCATAGAACATGGACATGTTTAACTTTAACACAGCATAGTTTTCCAATAAGATTCTCCATAACACGCCTGCATGTTTTACCTGACTCTGCCGTGGCGTCTTTACACTCTAATGTTACTTAAAGGCTCAGTGCTGTGATCCAAATCTGAGCAACATGACTCACGCACTCACACACAATCACAGATGAAAACTATGACTACTACATTATGCATGTTTCTGGTTAAGTTGTGGCTTAGCTTACATAAGTCAGCACAGCAGGAAAACATATCAAGTGCAATTATGACAAACAAAAAGACAAAATGCTGATGTTTGTTTGTTTGCACAAATGCTGATTTAAAAAATGGGTCTGGCCTTTAACAAACAGTCTGTACTGATCACTGTCTACTCTGACTTTGTTACTCATCAACCCCCCACACTGAGCAGCTTAGAAAAGTCCAGCCTGTACTCATTCCTCACATATAGCTCTGTGTGAACTGGTCTAATCAAACCTCAGCACAGCTGCACTGGAAACACCCAGATAGATGCAGACATAAGTGTCATGCTATGTTGGTGTCTTCTGAGGTGGATCTGTGTCTGGACAACAGTGGCTCTGCTGAACCTCTAAAGATATCCTGGATGTCTTATTTGGGTTCAGGCAGAGTCACACAGCACAGATACACAGTGGTTTTTGGGTCAACTGTGATTTAAGACACGGCCAAGACTGTGATACACAACACCTTAAGGTGCCATAATGCCATGTTAAACTCTCCTGTATTACAGGGAGTGTTTTATGGCCCTGCACCCTTCATTTTAAAAGTCCAAACATGACACCCACACACGGTGTATCCTCTCTCTCTATCGCCCTAAGCAGATTCCCTGTCTTACCTGTGTCCTGTCTGAACTGGTGCATGGACTGGAGATCGATGATGTACGGCGAGAGACGGCTGTCCACCTGGCCGAGGACCACGCTCCCTCCGCGGGGGTCGCTGCTCCGGATGGCCGCCTCTATCTGGTGGGACACCACCGCGCTGTACGGCCTCCAACGGCCGTGCTCGTTCAGCCATTCCCACACCACCACGGCAGAGGCCAGGAGCATGTTGTTACTATTGGCCCTGGAGAGGAAATGAATGAGAGAAATACTAAGAAAAGACACATTCTGATAGCTAGAAGTTAGCCAGCGAGCCCCTCGGAGGTGAGCGAGGGGTTTGTTTGCCAAAATAAAGCCTGGCTACTAGAAGCAGAGGCCAACCACACCGCAAACACTTTGTTTTAAATCAATTCAAACGGTTTTATCTGGCTCTTTGCGAGTGTGTGAATCTCTTTCTCACTCGTGATAAATGAGTAAAGACAGACTGAAGCCCAGAGCTAAAACAAAGCCAGGTTTCTTGTATCTTACATGGAGCCGCGGCTGAGCTAACGCCGGGAGAAAGCGACACATTCTTCTACGAAGACCCGTGCTCCTCGCATGGCCAAGCGGCGAAGGAAATCACTGTCCTCGCTCGGCCGTCTTTGTTATAACACCGTAATACGACGGTAAAAAACAAACAAAAAACAGTCGCGGAGTAAACAGACAGCCAAGCGGCCTAAATGTCGTGCTTTATGCTCGCTAGTCCTTGCTCCAGACACGCCAACAGCCTCTCCGGTGAGTCGTTTATTTCCAGCGACGGCCTTTGACGGTTTTGTGGAATTCTCGCCTCGGTGGAAGAAATCTCCTCCGTTTGGGGGAAATACGATTTTTAAAAAAGACCCGCTTCGGTTGTTATTTCACATGCCCATAGATATCCCGACAGAGGCAGCCCGGGAGCAGCAACAGCTAGTGTGTTTTTCTCTCGTAGTTTGGGGCGTAGCACACCGAAATGTTGAGAAAGTAGTGGCTTCCAACAGCCCAACCTCAGTAGTAACAACTCCCCCAGCCAGCCAGCCAGCCAGCCCGGGTCACACCGAAACAGGTTCAACTGGTCTGGATCCCCTGAACACAAAACCGCATATTTATACTACAAACAAGACAGCTAAAAAACTTTCCAGCGGTCCCAGAGACAATCCCTTAATGTGTTCTTATTAAGACTTTGTAACGAGTGAACACCTTTTACGTCTGTCATATATGAAGTGTTTACTCCAGTCTACACTGGTGTTGTTACACAGAGCTGTTTTGAGCACTTTGTCAGGCTATGTGAGGCGTTTAAGGTCTATCACTGTGCATAAAGGGTAGGACTTGAATCAAACACTCACCTGCACTGATATGAACTTCTGGGTCCACTCTCCTGGTCCAACACACCGTCACACACCTTCTTCATGAATGAGATCTACCATTTCGTCCACTGGGCTCCACCACCATGGCTCTTTCTTTCTGTCCCTCTGCACCAGGTGGTCGCACAAAGGTCAAATAATCTGTGTTTTTAGAAGCAAATGCAAAAAAAGACAAACTCCAAGAAGTTCAGAAGTACGGCCCCTCTATTAGTTTGAGGGTAAGACAAAGTTACCCATGATGCGTAAACATAAACTCTGCCATGTTTGTCCTAATGATATCCTGTCGCGTCCATCTTTACGCTGCTGTGGGAAAACTTTGTACAAGGGTACTGAGAGGACAGCGGCCCCCCGGCTCCTGCCCCTCACCACGCCCAGAAACCCCCATGGTGATGGAGGGCCGACACAGCCAATAGACAGACAACCCCCAGACCAACCCAATCGACTTCTATTTAAAACACAATCTTATAACTTATGTTATACCTATTTCCACTGCTGTTTGGCATCATCATCTACATCCATATTTACACATATATAAGTGTAATGTAATTAGAGGTGTGTTCTCATTATGGTAGTTATGTTGTCATAATTACAATTTCCCTGAGGCCAAGTTGAAATTAGACCGATGTCAACACCACAGAGAGTGTGTATAAAACTGACACAGGAGTTCACTATGCGTTTGTCATTTCCAATTTGCTAACATGCTGCCGCCTGGTGGATAGATATGAACTCACATTGGCAGGTTACAGGTTACAGTTGAAATCACGAAAGCAAACTTCACCCCAGGCTGTTTTTAGAGCCTTATACAAAAATATGTCTTTAATTAATGTTAATAGATTACAGGTGTGCTTGTACTTCGTAAGTCTAGTCAGCGTAACAGAGGTTCCTACGTCCTTTTTGAGTTACCTACTTATTCCTGTTTTAAGGGAATGTCGGCTCAGTGAGACTGGAGAGTGTTACAGCGTACATTGTGGGTCTGAATTTTGTTTTATAGTGAAATAATATTTAAGAAACACCATCAAAGATGAAAAGGCGGTGGAGTAACTATTTAGTTGAAAGTGACGTCACTTGTAGCCACCACGGGCTCCATAGCTCAGGGGTTAGAGCACTGGTCTTGTAAACCAGGGGTCGCGAGTTCAAATCTCGCTGGGGCCTAATCACTTTTTTCTGTTATTAGACACGTTACTGCCATTGATAGAAACGCTCTATATGCTCTGTATTGTAGTATTATAGTATTGTACATCTATATTGTACAATCTATATATAAAACAA
Organism: Nibea coibor; assembly: GCA_023373845.1. Lineage (NCBI taxonomy): Eukaryota > Metazoa > Chordata > Actinopteri > Sciaenidae > Nibea > Nibea coibor. Next base: position 25,606,284 of record CM041719.1, on the reverse strand, counting down.
AATAGCTACTAAACAAAAGAATTATACAACATAAATAAAGTCACTACTTAATGTACGTAAGACTATATTAAACTGTTTACAAATACAATGGCACGGTATGACTACATTTGATTTCACTATTTTTCATAACGTAAAAAAAAATCAGATTTTCTGTGGGATCGTCCGCTTCTGCTTTCCTAATAAGTCTCTGTTTATATTTGCTAGTTATTATCAGCATGCGGACTATACTGGATGAATGAATATTGCTACAGACTGTACAAATAGAGCCATTCAAAATTAACGTACATCGTCATTGTTGGTTGTCATATACAGTCGTCTACAAACCCTCCACCGAAGCCCGGATAGCTCAGTCGGTAGAGCATCAGACTTTTAATCTGAGGGTCCAGGGTTCAAGTCCCTGTTCGGGCGTACACTTTTATTAACACATCAGCGTTGATTTCACTGTTCGCCTCCTGCTGTTGTGTAGTTTGAGCTATTTGTATACGTCCCCGCGGACACACAGTGAAGAAATAAACGTGAAATAAGTAGATTTAAAAAACAAACTGACACAGAAGGAAAGGATAATAATATGATTACATTTATACTTCCACATTTTCATAAATTTTTAAAATGTGAAATTGTTTGGGAAAACTATAGTAATATTTAAACTGCAAATCTACACTATGGATGATCATGCTGTACATCTTAATAATACAATAACAAATATTATTTGAATCAAACTGAAGTTTTGCTTCATTTATGGGAATTAATTATTGTGCATGTATCTTTTATTTGGAGACAACACAGAATACATATAATGCCTGAAGAAGAAAAAAAACATATCTTCACTGGTTTATTTACAAAAATGTTAGTTAATCTATTTACAGCAAAAGTTATCTCTATTGGACTCTTTACATGTGTGAATACATCCAAAACACAGCCCCTAGGTTTGTGGGGCACTGCACCTTTCAGACTGAGTGACAAGCATTCAGGCTATGAAAAATTATTCTGTGGATACTAGAAAAGGGAAAAACAAAACAGACAAGACTATAACTAAACAAAACCCACTCCAACAGTGAGGCAAGAATGACTAATCAAAGGGAATAAATAAATCAACAGAGAATCTCTCTGCTAGGAGGAAATCAAAGGCTATGAACTCAAAGCGCTCCAAAAGGGAGGAAAATTAAACTCAGTCTAAATTACTCCAAATGGAGGCTAACAATTAAGGGCTATGGAAAAAAAAACAGAACTACAATGCTAAACTATGAAAACAAAAAATCACTCTCAAAGAGGCAGGGAATACTGACTTACAACGTGAAAAAGGCAAGGGCAAAACTATGAAGACATGAATGAGACACAGGCACAAGACAAAGGGAGACGCAGACTACAAGGCACATGAGAGTAATGGGAGAAATGGGAGGATGACAGGATGACAGGAGAGTTAATTATCAAAATAGAACAGGAAGTAGTAACTTTTCAAAATATATCAGAAGTCAAAAACCAAGGACAAGACAAAACCTCACCACGGTGTGACATCTACTATCTTAAGGAACGAACTTGAGCTTGCCAACAGCTTGAATTTCCGGCTGTACCTCCTGGAAGGTCTAAACAGGTGGAACCGGGACCAAGAAGCTGCATCTCTATCAGTTAAGCCTGCTCCCTGTTAATTTATTCTGGAGTCCTTGTTCACCGTGTTAACACCCTCAGTGTCAAGCTCTTGAAGGCACTTGAAGGCACGCTTTTCATCCTGATGAAGCTATTTGCTATCTTCACCATGTCTTAATCTTTTTAAGGCATTATCTGAGAGTGAATTTTCCACCCTCTGTTGTTCTCTTGCCTGTCCCAGGTGAGCTTCATGGCATAGACAACTTGTATAGCCAGGCAGGAAAGGCTTTGCAGGATGACACCTGAGCAACAACTGGTAATAATTATAGAATTATAATTATTGTAAAAAAGTAACTATGCATTTATAATTATATCTTTATCTTTTTGTATTCCATTTTAAAGCCTGTGCATGAGTCCACACAGTCTCACAACGACTGCCTCTGATGCTGCAGCTGCAGCTACAGCTGGGTCAAGAATGGCTACTGCCACTCCAGCAGCCCATGAGAAACAGCTGGTTAGTCTTTTTGCTTCAAAAAGATGTCAGTGGTCTACATTAACTCCTCTCTGCCGGTCCACTGGACCAACAGCTGTCACCTCCAGCAGAGCCTCTGTGACAGCTGTACTTTTCTAGTTGTGTTATTGTGTTTTAATTTTGATATACTCCTACATCATTTCTGTTGGTGAGTGTGGCATCCCAGGGATGGACAGAGTAGATAGCCTGGCAGGATACTTGGTGGGGCTGAGGACAGAAACTAGTCAAACAATGAACAATCAGCAGGCCAGGACAATAATAGCACTGTGGCAGAACCTTCTGCTGTATGACCAGCAACAGGTGGCATATGCTGCACCTCTCCAGGTACGCCTTACCACAGGACGCTTCAGATGTTCTAAAAAGACACCTGCATTTACACCTGGTGTGGAGAGCACAACACGTTGTGTATTTGCACCCTCAGGATCTCCTGCCCAGTGGCCAGACTGTAGTCGACTTGTAGAGTCCATCTGTGTCAAGCTGTGTAAGATTCACAACAGCTTCACAACCAAAAAACAGGGTAGTTACAGTCTGACTAGATGGACTTTCTAGACCAGGCAGCTGGTTCTGGGGAATGCCACCATGATGGAAAGCACTACTCTGCAGTTGTTCGCCCCTAATTACCTGGGGTTAATCCACAGGTAATTAGGGGCGTGATAGACACAAGGCGGGAAACCGGGAGGCTGGAGTGGAGTACTGTTTTAGTTCCACCTCTCGCAATTTTCAGACCGCAAATCTTGCATCTAGCTATTGTACTTGCTGGAGTTTCTATGTTAACATATTTCCAAATATATTTCCAGTACTTAATTGGGAAATTTAGAAATTATTATAAAATTACATTTAGCTACATTTGATAACACTTGTCAGTAGTTTGTGTTACAGGAACACAAACAGTGACATTTAAACTGTAAATCTACACTATGAGGGATCATGCTGTGCATCTTAATAATACAATAACAACATGGAATGGCAAATTATTATTTATTTGGTTCAAACTGAAGTTTTGCTTCATTTAAACTTATGGGAATTAATTATTGTGAATGTATCTTTTATGGCCTTGGAAACAAAGCAAAATACATATAATGCCTGAAGACAAAAACAACCACATATCTTCACTGGTTTACTTACAAAAATATTAGTTAATCTATTTACGAGTTATCAAGTTATCTCTAATGGACTCTTTACATGTGCAAATACATCCAAAACATAGTTCAAACTTCAACATGACTCTACAGTCTACAGTTTGTACATAATCTTACCCTCAGCATATTGTAAAATATATTGGCATATTCAGAAGAAAGGTGTGGATTTCACAACAGATCCTTTATATGAAAGTGTATATAGCATCTTAGCACTTAGTTTGATTTGATTTGATTTTCCAGTAGATGATGCAAACAGCGAGTACCATAGTCAGCAGTGTCAAACCCACAACCATCTGGTACCAGCACTCAAAGAGAGACCAAGAGAAATGTAGAGATGACACTGAGGAAACAGAGAGAAAAAATGAAGATGAGGCTTTTAACTTGATTTTTAAGGAATGTTTGTGAAAGTTGTATTTCATGAAATCACATCATATCATTATATAATAACAGCGTAATAAAAATAAAATAAACATGAAAAGTGTGGTAGGTAAAGATATATGTAAGACTATTATGTGTGACATATTTAAAAACCTAATTAAAAACCTTATTAAAAACCTCATCATTTGTCTTTAATCAAAGATGCAGTTTAATGTCAGAATTAGAATTTAAAAATCAAAACATGTAATACACCAAACATTTATTTACTGTTTGATTAACATGCAAATAATGCATAAAAATAAAGGTGTGGTGGGACTTTGAATTAACCTGTGTGCTGGATCAGTTAAAACCAAAGTTAGCATGTCTCATGTAGATTAATCATTTGCTTCTGTCTGGTTTGTGTTGTGGGATGGCCAGCTCAGCAGAAAGAGCACTGCTATATATAACAATAACAGCATTAGTCTTGTAAAGAGGTGCGACGAAGGGAAGTCCATTAAACTTCCTACAGACAAGTGTGCATGACAAAAGAACTAGGCCCTGATCAATCCCACTTCATCAAATCAAATGCAGTACATTTTACTCACTTGCTTTACTTGTATGAAAAACTAGTGTTTTGCTCTCATAAAATTACCACAGCGGAAAATCTCTTGCCTTGAAGCTCTGTTCCACTCCCAACCTTTAAATTTCTGTCCACATCAGCAATACAGTAGTACATCCCCAGGTCTCTCTCTTCAACACCAGTGATCTTCAGTGCTATAGATTGGTTCATCAATGTTGCTGAGAAACGATCGCTGAGCTCGTACTCTGGAAAAAAGAAGCTGTAGTCAGTTGAAAGTTTGTCAAACAAGGCCAACTCTTCTGTAATGAGAAGTTGCAAAACCTTCCCTCCTTCCAAACTCAGCAGACACCAGCAGGTCCCCCCAACCTAAACCTCTGCATCAGTAAGGCTTCAATGTTCTCACATCTATGGCCCCAGTTTGAGTGTTTACTCTCAGTTTCATCACTTAAAGGTGGAATAAGAGATTTTTTCTGGAGCATTTTTTTACCATAATGCTTGAAAACCTCTTCACGATCCTATTGCAGCCAGTAAAATAGAAGGTTTGTCAAAAAAACCCAAAATGTTTTAGTCCAGTCTAGAGGGAGAAATCATGGGAAAACACCGTCCAATCACGTTGATGAGGCTGCGCATTATGATTGGATCCTGACACATCCATCAAACTTCAGTTTGCTTCTCCCTCCCCCTCTGTGCGTTCACCCAATCGCCAACGAATAGAGACCCTTCCATTACTTTGAAGGCGTGGTTTTGAGGGGAGGTCTGAAGAAAAGGTATGGGTGTATATTTTCAAAATATAGTTGCTGGAACATCTCCTACCCCACCTTTAAATAGTGACAAATAACCTATGAGTTTTAGACTCTACAGTCTCACTTGAGTGACATCAGTTGATTTTAAGTGCTCCATTTTTTCATGTTTCCATATTTATTTAAATAGGAGGTAAAATCATGTACTACCTGAGACTGGATTTCCATTTTTTAGGCTGGCATAGAGGACCACAGTTGGGGTGCGACCTTGGTTCTGCTTAAACCATGTTGTAGGATAAATATAGGAGATGTGGCAGCTCAGAATGGCTGTGGAACCGAACTGGACATGTTGGACCTCGGCAGCAGTCACAAAGGGGATCCAAAAGGCAGCCGTAGGGAAAAACCCTGGAGTGGATCAAATGGACATCAACTTTACAAACTTAATCTGAGTTTAACCTTTAGAAACGTTTGATTCAAATTGAAACAACACGGTTAGCTAACATGAAAACAATTTGGTTTCAATGCTAACACATTTTGGTGATTATTATTTATTATTACTATTATTTTGACTAAATGTTAACTGGATCCTGTAAGAAAAAAATGTCATACTTAAAATATAACCTTACTCACTAGATAATAGTCTTTCACACAGTTGGTTGACATATTTTCTTAATTTCACTCTCATCTGTTATCTGGTTCATTTGCCTATAGTTTTAAGAGAGCCACAGAGTGTTGAAGAGGTCAAATTTGTACCCACAATCTATCTAGATGTGTTTAGTGGAATACAAAACAGCTCTTCAAGGTCAGGTCAGCAAAGATTTCTAGCTAGTACTGACTCCCAAAATTTTCATCCTCCTATGTTATGTGTTTGACAAAGCAGACCACTTTATTTTAATCCACTGCATTGGAAAGATGCTTTAGCATCAAACATTCTGTTCTGGTTGATCATTACCACACTAACTATTTTTCTCTGTGGCATATGTTTGGGGAGATTTCTCTCCCACAGTGCCTCTCTCTTCTGGGGTTAGACAGGGATCAATCTTAGGTCCCCTTCTTTGCTCTATTTATGTTCCTCCACAGCAAATAATACAAAAATATAAATAATAATATAATAATAAAACCATTACTACAATAACATTATCACCCACCTGCTGCTTGTTTAACATTTGAAAGAACCAAAGAGAAACAAAATAAAACTGAAAAAATGAATTGTCCTGTTGCTACCACCATAGTTCATCCAAACAAATCAAACTATCATTTTTTCATTGTATTCATCACTCAATGTCTACCTGCCTGTCTTTATCTATTATAAGTCAAATGCATCAAATTCAAGTCATTCCTCACAGAATATAAGTTAATTTATTCTCATATGTCCAAAACAATGGGATACATTTACTCACCAACAAGAAGCGTCCGTATGCTGGAAGACTTCATCTTTTTGTGAATGTGTTTTTTCCTGCCCTTGACGGTGGGGTGGTGGTGTTGTGATGTGCCTGACTACAAAGATTTCCTTTTTAACTGACGGCTTCCACTGAAAACCCACCTCTAGATTTTATCTATGTTTTTTTTTTTTATCTCTAACTGTTTTTAAAGACAGCACACAGTATACATTAACATAAATAGATTACATTAATCACCCACTGCCTTCCTGTTTTGATATTTCTACTGTCTTAGTCTTCCATGATGGTGAGAAGTGTTTCTAGGTTGAAATTAAGATTTAACTTTTTAACTTCCCTGATCACAAAAAGTAATACTTTTTTGTGATCAGGGAAGTTGAAAAGTGAGTAAAGTAAAGTTTGAGATCTGGCTAGAAATGGCAGCCAGTGAAAAGACAGAACAGCAAATTCCATTAAACCCCAAATTAAATTGTTACTAAATGTATTGCATGTTAGTCTCAACCCAGCCTGATATTTCTTATTCCTTTGAGCCATTAATCTCTTTTGTTATCCGGAATCTGTTCCGGATAACAACAGAGCTATATAGTTGGCTGGACATTGTTGTTTATTTTGAGTCATTCTCATTGTTGTAAATACTCACTCGCTCAACAAATATTAATTATTATTAATCCACAGCTAAATGTAGGTCCAAACAAATGCACTTTATACTCGTTACCGTTTTTATGAACATTTGCAGAAACTACTATGCCTTTTTTAAGAATAAAAATCCTGGTTTTAAAGATTAATGTCTTCAGTGGGCTAGAGAGAGTGTCACAGACAGGGTAACTATTGTGACATAGTAACAAAATTATGGTTTAATTGAAAATAAGAAATATATAGTGTAGAAAAGCATCAGCTGAGTGTGTCAGGCTCTTTCTGAAGAGCCATTTGGATCTCAGTGTGGTGGCTCTGGCTACCGCCGTGTTGGTAGTCCTGCTAATCTAAAAATGGGGAAAGATGTGGCTCATCAGTTGAGCTGAGGCGGAGGAAATTAGCTATAGAAAAACTGTTTTTTGTACCAGGCTGTAAACATGTTTATTTCTGATGTGAAGTTGGGCATTTGAACGTGGGGACTTATGGAGACGGACTCACTTCTGGAGCCAGCCTCAAGTGAACGTTTGAGGATCTGCAGTTTTTAGCAGGTCTGCATAGGCTTCATCATCAGATATCAATCAAATTGTTTTTAATGTACTATGGGCGTTATTATTATTGTGATGTGAGGGTTCAGTGTGTGGTGATTGGGTCACTCTTCTTGAGAAGAAACAGCAGGATGGAGATGGATAGCTTCCTTATGCAGCACTTTCCTCAATTCCACACTTCATAACATCTTCACTTCACTTCTTTGGTCTCTTGGTCTTCTCATTTGACTGGTCTAACCAGTCAGAAGCTAGGACTTAGACAGGGGTTTACATGAGGGAACCAGAGAGGCAGATTCAGCAGAATATCCTAACTGTTTTTGAAGGTCCAGTCTGTAGAATTTAGTTGCATCTAGTGGTGTCATCGCTGCATTGCAATCTTCCCACATCACCCTCACCTTCTTAGTGTAAAGGAGAAACAACACTTAAAAGGTCCTAACTAGAGTCACTATTTAGTTTGTCTGTTCTGGGCTGCTGTAGAAACACCTTGTTTCAACATGGCGGCCTCCATGAAAGAGGACCCAGCTCCTGCTGTAGATGAAGTATAATTTTTAATAATAATTAATAAAAAGATTGTTATTTTCAAGTCATTATACATGCACGAAAACATAGTTATGAATATTATATTTCATGTCTGCCTTATTCTATATAAGGCCCTCAATCTTACACACTGCAGTTGTAAATATTTAAACATGTAAATATGTAGATAATACATGTGTATTGTCTGCATATGTAAATAGATAACTGTGTAACCACTGCATTTTTAGTAAATTAACTCAAATATAAGATATATTAACTTCTGAGCCTTACAACTCTCAAATATGAATTAACTTCACTTCTAGACCTAACATTCTTCTTCTTCTTCTTCTTCTTATTATTATTATTATTATTTTTATTATTATTATTATTATTATTATTATTATTGGTGGTTGTATCATCGTCATCATCAGCCAGTAGTCAGTAGCTAACGCCATCATGACGTACAAAGGTTAAAGGTCCACACGGCAACAACAACAGCGCGGAGCGCTCTCTTTCTCACGCCGGACAGAAGAGCATGAAGGGGACATAAACAGCTCCGTGTGTTGTTGCTGGTTAGTTGACGGAAGTGTAACAAGAGCAATGGCAGCCACAGCAGCTGTCTGTGTATAAAAACTGCTTCATTAAAAAAAATAACCGGACCGCGAACTGAAAGAAGGAGCATCCGGATGAAGGAGCACTCACAGGTGAGACGCTAGCATTAGCACGTCTGTTAGCTCGCAACCTGTCAAACCGGCTGTCAACGTGACGTTAGCTCACGTTTCCTGCTGTCAGCCGGCTTTAACCAGTGGGGGAACTCAAGGGTGAAATCAGCACAGTAACGAGCGTACAGGTCGGACTGTGTGCGCGTCATTACAGTTTAATTAACAACCAACAGTTAGCTTCGTGCTATCGTCTTCGCTCGTGTTGTTTTGGTAGCATGCTAACGTTAGCGCTCTTGAAGCGTGTGGTTCTCTGTAACTCGAGTCACGTGAGATAACTTCTGTCACACACACTTAACGACACATAACATCGGACATGGGCTCAGGCTCGGTTGTCATGGTCTGGTCAGCCTCAGTCGTGTCGTGTTTTGCCACCTGATGGAGGCTAAGCTAACGTGGGGTGTGTTGTGTGGGCCGTGTACTTGGAGTTCACGCTGACCTGCAGCTTTTCTAAACACTAAACACACAGCACATCAGGCTGCAGTGGTGTGTGAACAGGGTCAACTACACAAACTGTGGCGTAGCAACAGTATATTAATATACTGTATGTTAAGGTGTGGTATATTTCCTGGGACTTGGTTACAGAAAGTGTTTAACACACTGATCTCTTCTGTTTTTCACAGAACTGATACCTGACAAATCAAGGTGCGTATGTCTGACTGTAATGTTCCTGTATTATCTGCTGCTGTAGTGTGTCTGAACCCTGTGTGTGTCTGTTGTTCACAAGATGTGTATGTTCCACAGTTTTAGAGCGCTGCTACATTCCTTATCGGGGTGAAAGTGTTAACGAAGCTCTGGTTGGATGAAGCGCAACAGATTGATGACTGCGTGGTCTCTGTTTCAGGATGGCAGGAGTGTTTGACATAGACTTGGAGACTGAGGACATCAGTGACACAGAGGCATGTATTCCCCAGTCATTAATGAGACAGCCGTAATATTTCAGATACACAATATATATATAACTAGATGTTACCTTGGTATTCTAACTTTGTTCCCCATCTGTAGGACGACGTCTGTGATTTCACCGTGACAGAACCAGAGAAGTAAGTTGGATTTGAATAGAAACCAAACAAACTGCATCCTGACAGTGGTACAAAAATAAATTCATACCAACTCTGCTTCTTTGCTTGTTGTCAGTGTTCAGACGGAGGAGGTGGAGTTGACCAGTGAAAGCGTCAACAGAGACAGTGAGAGAGTTGGACCTGACTGCTTTGAGCTTCTTACTGTGCTGGGAAAAGGAGCCTATGGCAAGGTGTGTGTCTGTGTGTGTGGGTTCGTCTGTAAGTGCTGGTGTATACATAAACACAGTTGACCCCTTTCTAATGTGGCATCTTTCTCCTGAAATGTGTGCCCTCACTCTCCACGGACTCCCAGAACCTGTTATGAATTAATATTTCCACTGTGACTGTACTTTAATTTGTATTGTTCTTTGATTGAACAGAAGGAAAATAATTTATCAACAAGGTGTTCATTCTGCAGCAGCTGATAGATACTATTAGGGTTACAAGTGTCCTTGGAAATTCCAGCTACTGATAATCATTTACTGCTATCGACCATACTACAAACATTATGCCCTGATAGTAACTCTTAAACACAAAATCCCTTTTTTCAGGTTTTCCAGGTGAGGAAGGTTCAAGGTGCCCAGACTGGGAAGATATTTGCTATGAAAGTCCTGAAAAAGGTACTGTGCAGCCCACAGCTTTCTCTTAAAACACATATTCTATCATTGCTTGCGTTTCGCTCTCGTCACCCTTTATCTTATCTCTTCCATGCTGTTTGTCCTGCTTTCTTCTCCTACTTTGCCTCGTTCGGCATTCTACTCACTCGTCTTCTTTGTCTGTCTGTAGGCTAAGATCGTGTGCAATGCTAAAGACACGGCCCATACACGAGCAGAGCGAGAGATCCTGGAGACGGTGAGACACCCATTCATTGTGGATCTGCTCTACGCCTTCCAGACTGGGGGAAAACTCTACCTCATACTGGAGTGTCTGAGTGGTAAGACTGGACGTGGAGGATAAAGCATAGTCATATGAAGGGGAAGAGGGGGAGGCACAAAAAGAGGGATGAAGGGAGAAATTAAGGAATGAGGAATGTGAGGAGGATTCTCTAATGCCATTAACCACACTGACTCACCTGTACTGTTATCACCAGGAGGGGAACTGTTCATGCAGCTCGAGAAAGAAGGGATCTTCATGGAGGACACAGCTTGGTAAAGACTTGTATAGACACACACAAGCTTTTTATTGAACTGAGGTGCGACAATGACACATGGTTTCATTCCTTGTTAGTCTCTTGAGGTCAGATCAATCTGCCTCTTGTTTATCATGAACTCATTTGTTTATGTCTGTGTAGTTTCTATTTAGGAGAGATCACACTGGCACTCGGTCACCTCCACTCCAACGGGATTATTTACAGAGACCTCAAACCTGAAAACATCATGCTTAATCACCAAGGTAACACACCGCACGCAGATAAATGTGAACCAAAAGGAAATGTAACATCATCAGCAGCAAGTCGAACATTTTTATACCGATTGTACACCGTCACTGCCCATCAAGCTATGTAGTCTCAACCTGTTCATCTCATCTTGGTCTAAGTCTGTAAACTTCATTTTCATGTTCAGTAAACGCTGCTGTATCAGCCAATCACATGACCAGTGAACCAAAGACATTAGATCATGTGATTATGTTTCATTCTCTCTCAACATGTTAAATAAGAAGTGGAATTAAAATGATATCTAGTGATAGCTCCCTTGCAGCCTCCTGACCTGATCATTTTTTTGCGTTAGATTATAATTTTACAAATCAAGAAGCTTTATACAACTTTATGATGTAGTGTTAACATTATTTTCCTTTGCTGTCCTCACTTCACTTCAATTCATTATGCTTTATTAGTGAGTAGTTATTACTGAGAACACAGACCATGTTTGATAGATGAGAAGTGTATATATCCCAGTGTATACAGTATATCGTTACTGTCAACAGAAACTCTAGTCTGTAATGTTATACAGAACTGTGGAGTGACATTAGGCACTTCTGTCCCAGACATTTGGACAACAGCTCTTCTAAAGTTACCGTCTGTGCTCAGGGGTTGTGGGTTGCCAGTCTGGGTGACACCAGACAAAAAAGGGAAATGGGAAGGTGCCGGGATATGGCCCTGAAATGACACCAGGAGAAACCTAAGAAAAAATACTGTTGGCAGGTTTGTGCTGAACATCTGTACTGGCAGTCAGCCTAATGCACACACGATATGTCTGTCCACATACTTTTTACATTTCTGATGAATGACAAATGCCTGGTAACAATCATAGCTAAAGTTACCATGGCTACCATAAAGAGTCAACGGAAGCTACTTCCAACCTAACCTCCAAATATGGCATGTTCATAAACTGTGGGGGTTGCTGACATTCTTGGCTATTAGAATTCATATGTAGCCTCTGTCAAACTGTTCATGTATTAAAGACATCCATTCACAGTTGTTTCCTCCAGGTCTGAAGTGTGAGCTTGAATCTCACTTCCCCTAAAACAGCGGTGTCCAAACTGTTCCACAAAGGGCCGGTGTGGCTGTGGGTTTTCTCTCCAACCAAGCAGCAGCAGCACACCAGACTTGGCTCATTTAATCAACTGATCCCAGTCTTCACAGAGTTGATTGGTCAGAAACCTGCAGCCACACTGGCCCTTTGTGGAACAGTTTGACACCTGTGCCCTGCTTCATTTCACATCCTGCATTCTCACCTAAAATGGGCTCAGGTGTCCTCATGAACTCATGTCTGGTTTCCTGTTTTGTATTGTTGGTAAAATCTAAACTTTTTGATTGTGTCATTTCCTCTTCCGGCTTCTAATAAAAATTAAAAGTAAAAATTCATCCTCACACATTAACCACAGAGTGTTTTTTTCTTTTTCATAGGGCACATCAAACTCACTGACTTTGGCCTCTGCAAGGAATCAATCCACGATGGAACGGTCACACACACCTTCTGTGGCACTATAGAGTACATGTGGGTAACACTGCTCACACTCTAACATAAACACACATCAGTCCACACACACACACACACTGTCCTATTTGTCTATGTCTTTTATTATAAGTTAAAGAAATGTAATCATTTATCTGAAGGTGTATACATAGAACTGACGCAATGTCTGTTATGAACATGAATGAATTTATGACTGTCTTCATTGCAGCTGACATTGACATGTCTTTGGTATGACAGTTTATAACGTGATACATGTTGGACTCATGGAGATGTCTTTAACTGTTATCACACTGTGACAGCACCTATCTTACTACTTTGATTGAACTGTTTTCCATGTTGGTGTTCTTCTCTGCCTCCAGGGCTCCAGAGATCCTGACCAGGTCAGGTCACAACAGGGCAGTAGACTGGTGGAGCCTGGGCGCCCTCATGTATGATATGATGACCGGATCAGTAAGTTAGAACTCTGAGAGGATAGTTATTACCTATGAGGAGAGAAACTGTAGTAGTTCTCATATTGCTCCATTGAACTCGATATTTGTGTGATGAGAACAGCTCCTTGCAAGGAGGGTGAAATGTAACATTTGTCACACTCTCCTGCGTTTCCCCACCAGCCTCCATTCACAGCCGAAAACAGGAAGAAGACCATCGATAAGATCTTGAAGTGTAAACTCAATCTGCCCCCATACCTAACCATCGATGCCAGGGACCTCATCAAGAAGGTACACACACACACACACACACACACACACACACACACACACACACACACACGTATATTCCATTCCATACACGTATCTTCAGATGAATTTCTTTTATTTGGATTCTGTTTTCACTGGATTAAGAGGAGAAACATTTTCCACATTGTTTCATCATTGGTCGATATTCAGAGTGACAGTCAGTCTCTACAGAGGCTATCATATTACTGCAGGAAATAACTTTGAGTCATTTTTATTCTCAGATCACCTGCGGCCTGATACACACATTCGTTCATAGTCTAAAAGAATGCAACACCTAAACCACTAATACTCAAGAAACAGATCAAATGTTTTCATCTATTTGTGTTTATGCATCATATATGGTTGGCCCCGAGGCTTCCACCCTCAATGAAACCACTCTGCAATGAAACCACTCTGCATGTGCTGTGCATGTGCTTCATAACAACTGTTAATGAGTTTCTCTTCTGTGGAAAGTGGCAGTTGTGGTCTGTCTTTAGACTCTGCAGAAAAGTAGACACAACTTGTTTGAGTTCAGTGACAGCAAAAGAAATCCTCGTACATTCAGTGCAAAGCAGTTGTGTGCTGTTGACTGAAATAAGACAAGAGTCTTCTCTTCAGCTGCAGATCACTTTGGTTCACTTAGGTGTGATTAGCAGCACAGATGCAGGCGTTTACATGAAAACATGAGACATTTACACAAAACCATCTCACCACAAAGTCCATGCTGTCACACACAGTAGATGTGATGTGACTGAAAGCTCCAGAACAGTGACTAAAGGACCTCATGATGAGAATGAACGTTCAACTTCTGCATCTGAACGTCATTTGTAATGACACCAAAACTGCTAACGAATCTTACAAGACATTTCATTCTTTTCTTGCTATAACAGCTCATTAAAAACACTATTATGAAAATCTTTTGATGATTTATTTTAAAACTTGGACACACTTGTGAATCTTTAGTGACCGCACTCTGTCTCCTCTTCAGCTGTTGAAGAAGAATCCAGCTCAAAGACTTGGCTCCAGTAAAGCTGACTGTGCTGATATCCAGGTAACTGTCACCTCTCACCTGCACCTGAGTGCTGATTTGTGAGACATTATCTATAGAATAGGCAGCTGGAGGTAGCTCAGATACAGAAGATATTCCCGAGTCTGCTGATGCAGCTAGAGGGGAGAGTCATGTAGCAGCTCTCTGAGGGTTGGAGAGTGCAAAAATTCACCTTTTCTAACCTTTTGTATGCCATTATGACATGGCTCATTGATAAAAACAAAAATAAATACAATTTTGTTCCTCTGCAGAAACATCCGTTCTTCAGGCACATCATCTGGGATGACCTGCTGAACAAGAGATTGGAGCCGCCATATAAACCACAGCTGGTAGGTCATCAGCTGCCATTTTGTGCTGATTAAATGAGCAAAGAGTGAGAGTTAAATGAGTAAACTCTGCTCTCTTTTATTTCTTCTATTTATTTCAGCTACTTTTATGTTCCCAGTGTCCTTTTTTATTTTGTTACACACTCTTAATACACCTTCATGTCTACACACACATCGATAAAACAGTTCTGCTGTCTCCCGTTTTGTCTCTCTGTAGCATTCAGACGAGGATGTGAGCCAGTTTGACACCAGATTCACCAGACAGACACCAGTGGACAGTCCAGACGACACCAGACTCAGCCACAGTGCTGAGCTCGCCTTCGCTGTGAGATACTCTTCCTATCAGTCTTTTATTTCTTAGTTCATATGTAGGCTCTAAGCCCACAGTCTGCTGGAACTGAAACCTCAAACCTCAGTTTCACATCCAGGAATTAGTCAGCGTCTGCTTCAGTGCACTGCTGTCCTCTGCGGTGTTAATGAGGTCAGTAAACATGTGACATGTCTCGGTGTGTGACTGTCAGGGTTTCACCTATGTTGCTCCATCGGTCCTGGAAAGTCTAAAGGAAGGCTTCTCATTCGAGCCGCGAACACGACCTGTACGCAGACACAACAGCAGCCCGCGCACACCAATCAGGTAACTCACACATGAAGGTACTGTGTTCAGCTCAATGTTCTGTCAGTGTATTTCTGTCTTCATTTGGCTTCCCACACTCTAAAACCCCAACAAACAAACAGCGACACCGAGTCACACAAAACACAAACTCCAACCACATCACACACCTCGATATCCCCTTTAAGCCACATGTTAGCAAGCATTTATCGTTCATCACCAGGCTGACATAAGGTAACATAAAACAGTACTAAATCAGAATTCTAACATCCATACTTTGTTCTCTTATGCAAACGACGATGCATACGAGATCTCCTGTACATTTAAACAATGTGAAGTTTGTACTGGTGGAACAGCATGACCAGATGGCTCATTAAATCAGTGACTAATTAAAAACCTTTGTTTAGCTGCACAGAGGTGTATTAATGCATTACTCTGCATTTATGTAGCGTTCACTAAATGCTAGCCTCTGGGCCTGGTGTAAGCACACACCCATGACACTGCCAGTCTACGTACACGTCAAAACAAATACAGCAAATTTTATTTGTATAGCCCAAAGTCATAAAAGACATTTAGCCTCAGAGGGCTTTACAATCTGTACAGGGAGTGACACCCTCTGTCCTTAGACCCTCGGTCTGTGTGGGGAAACACACACACTATCTCGCAAGACCAACAAGATGAGTAAATCTTCTTTCAACCATCTTATATTTCTTTCCATCTTTTTCTGTGTCTGTTTCTTTCAGTCCTCTTAAATTCTCCCCAGCTGGACCCTTCAAGTCCAGCATGGACGGAGAGCCGGACCTCTTCTCTCCCACGTCACCGCCAGCAGCTCCAGTTTCCGTGCCACTGGAAAATGGAGCTGCCAGTCAGCCAATCAGGACGCCCGCGAGGAACAAGAAGCAGAAAGGACATCGGAGATGAGAAGCCGGCTGCCGCTGCACGTCAGGTTCACATTTTTCTAGAATACAGTAAGTGCTGAGGCACAGGGCTGGAGTGTTTTTGGTTCCTCTGGTATCATGCTTTATTTGAAGTGGTTTAATAAATCCAGCTGTTCTTGGGGCCTGCTGACTTACCATATAACCATTTAACTACCTATCACTCTGCAGCTGCTTTTAGTTATTAACAGGCTGGGGAACGTGAAGCTTTAATTCACATCTTTTAAATATCTGCACTTCTTCACACTGTGGTATTAATATCTGGGAAACAATAAATTGTGTGACTATTTTCTACACATAGCACTAGAAAGAGGGCGACCAACTTCACTGCATCGATTTCATCTCGGATGCACGTGCTGGTACTATCACAGCAAAGTGAAGCTGTGATATAAAGCGTTTTAGGTTTAATTAGTTCATCAGCTTTTAATTAGTTCATCAGAGTTTGTGAGGAGGTTGGCTATCACAGGCTGACGTTTTAATTAGAGAACTGATTGAAGCCCTGATTCTTCTCCATTAACGTCGAACTGTGAAACTGACCTTCAGCCGTCATCAGGTCGATCGAGCTCAAAGATGAGTGAGGGTGTAGAAATCTACTGAATGAAACGCTACATCACGCACAGGAGATACCGTAACATGTTCATGAATGTCAGCTTCGAGCTTTACTGATCATGTCTGCTATTTCTCTTCATGTCTACTGCCAAAGCTTTAACACATGCTATCCTCATATTGTACAAACGGACCAATCTAACAGAGTGCACTTGACACGAGGGATGTACTGTATTTGTTCATCATATTTAGTGAATAAAAAGGAATAGCCCCTGTAAAGTATTCAAAGTATTCCCATGTGTTCACCTAAACACATATATGTTCATATAATTAGTACAATGTTCTTTAAAAGCGGTGCTCTAAAATAATGGTCATCTAATCTAACAAATTCTAATCTTGTATAAAGAGTATTTTGGGTTACTGAACAAACCTATTTTTACACATAAAAAAACTTAAGTCAAATAATATTTGGCAAAAATCATTCAAATAGATATATAAGTGTTTAATTGTCATTGCCCGACTCACCCATAAGAGGCCATCACTGCAGTCAGACTCACCAGTTCAGTGAGGTTCATTTGGTGCCAAAAACATTCAGCTTTTTAAAATGTTTTCTTGGATTAAATGACACATAGATTGAGGTGAATTGAACCAAACTCTGAGCTTTGTCTCTGTGTTTTATCATACAGTACAATCAAAGAACAGTGGATCAGTGTGTGCGTCTTACAGCACTTCAACACAGGCAGCTGAAGTGACAGAGCGATCTTGAGCAGTGATTCGAAGTGTAAATCTTACAGATAAATTTAGGGTTAAATATGAAATTCTATGAATGCTACAGCGTACAATCATTACCTCCAATCCAGTGATGTATTAGTATGTGTGTACAGTTAGAGGTATTGCAGATGGGCGGAGAAAATGGGGCTGAATTGGAAACAATCACCACACACTGATGTAAATATAACACACACTCATAACTCACCTATTTGCTTCAAAGCTCCAGAGTGTTGCCTGTCTGTCATTGTGTTTTTCCAAGTGTTCAATATTACATAAATAAATGAAGAAAGAAATAACCATATGAATACATGCATAGTAGAACCATCAAACCATAAAACTTTGGCAGCAGCACGGTTCTATGGAGGGAAGCGTCAGTGGTCAGTGAGCTCACCATTGATATATATCTTAATATCTTACCACAGTATAACCATGACATTTTGTACAAACACCTGATGTTTCATCTTTTTCTGTTGCTGACGAGACAGTTTTCACCGCTGTCCGTCTTGACATGGAAGGTTTTTGTACAAAAAATGATACTGCTACTTCATAGATTGCACTTGCAATCTTGAAACCCATTGGCTGTTTTCTACATCAACTGAGCCTGGCCAAGACTTTCTCTTCCATGCTCCGCTCAAAATCTACATTTTCTGCCTTCAAACGCAGTCACTGTTTACACAGATAATGTTATTTTTAAAATGAACTGTGCCACTGTCTGCCTCAGATTCACTCTGTACATCATCAAATGTTATCTAAAACACCAAGCATGTTAAATAATGCAGCTAACCTGCCAAACATGTTAGCATTGCCATTGTGAGCATGCTGACTTTAGCATTGAAGATTTAAAAAAAACATCAAATCTAAAACATTTTAAGTTGATTGTTGTTTTTAATTTTTTTATTCATATGATTATTTCATAATATCTTAATTATGTATTCATATTGAACACATTGTGTCTCCATAAAATCTCAAAAACTGCCTTTTGTTTTTCAAAATGACAAACACTGGATACAGAGTGCGACACACTGCAGTTAGTTTCTGCAGTGACACTGTAACCACGGTGATGAAGCAGAAAGTGGATGAATCCTAAACAAAGTATTTATATGTGAGATAAGAAGACGAGACACGGGGCTCTGTTTCTTTGTTTTTGTTTGTCTCATCATGAAACCTACAGTTGGGCAGCTGGAATGTCAATCAATCATATTCACTTCTGTATATTTATTTACATAATGGATAATAATTATGGAGTGATGGAAACGCGTGGAAAGGAAGCTGCATCTCCAGACTTCATGGAAATGAATAGAATAGAATTCAGAGAAAGTGATATGAGTGGATTATAGTTTATTTTTGTGTGCTGACTTTGTCTTGTTTTCTTCTGCTATCTGATGAATGAATAATAAAAAAAAACATGAATTGCTGAATTTTTGCACATAGAATTTTATTGATCAAGCTTTCAGTTCAACACTCCAGATGAAACGATGAATACTTTAGAAAGAAAATTAAAGTTGATCAGAGCTCACCTTCCTCTTTATAATACAAGGTCTGAAATTACAGTAGATTCAAAATGTTCTGATTCATAAAGTTCAAATCAAAGACATGTCCATCGATATTTTAGTCCCCAAAGCTGTGAAGAAACCTTTGATTGCACCAGAAAACATTCCAGCATTGACACCGTCAGCCTCGAGCAGCTCTTATAAACTTGATGACAGACTAATGTGACTGTCTGTTGAGTGACACATTTCCATTGACACAGTCAAATGATGTTGATAAAATAATTGAGTAGTGCAGCTTCAAACTGATGTAAATCATTTCATAATTTGACATCATTCGAATCCAGTTTGTGACTTTTATTTCAGGATCTGATCAACATGTTTAAATAATCTTCATATAACTAATATGAACATCAGAAACATTTAACATCAGATTCAAATGAAAATATTTGGCTTTAAATTAGTATTGAAACACTTACTGATGTTTTTTTTCCAGAGACATAAATGACTAATGTAAATAATTACTACAGTAAATACACGAGGATAAGGCCTGACTTCACTGACCTTCACTAACTGATTATCAGCCCAGTGACTTCATTTCCCAGCAGCCAAAGTCAGAGGTGATGCAAAAAAAAAAACAACAAACATGTCGAGTCACGTAACAAAAATCTTCCTAAAACACTTCACACACACCTCTAGTCTTCGTATTCGTTGGTGCTCGCCTGTTCATGGAGCAGATTTTCCATGAAATGCAGTCTGCAGAGTAAACTTCATCTGATACCATCATCAGGTGAAAACGTGACTGCTGCTGCATTAGTTTGAAAAACCTGTGTAGACTCCATGCTTCAAGCACCAAGACAGTTTGAAAAAAAATTAAGCACCTATTAAGCAAGGGCGATCATCTTTTACATATATAACATTGTATTTGTGATTATTTTATAATATCTTAATCTTATATCAAACGTGTGTCTCCATGAAATCAAGATTTTTGTCAACAGTTCTGTTCTGCTCAGATAAAATGACCCTCCTTCCTCCTTCATTAGCACTGGATACAGTCTGTAAAGACCATTACAGTATTAGTTCCAACTGCCTTGAGCAGTTCTCTGAAACCTTTCCTCCACTTTGGCTAATGATCAGAAATACATTTCCTCTATTCTCAGTAGGATGGTAGAAACCTTCCTCCCTGCTTCTCCTTTCTTTCAGCCCTCACTACATTCACTCGAAGAACTGCGAGTGAACACTGACTGCATAGAGGTTGTTACATGTGGAGTTGTGTTTGTCTGTATTTCTCGTGGTTGGTTTGCAGAACAAACAGCCAGCCTGAGAGCTGACTCGGTGGATTGTGAGCTATAGTTTCCCTGGTAAACACACCGAGCTCTTTGGCTCGTCCTCCTGTCTGGCCTGAGGCTGCCTATCTCAGGGTCACTCCTCCTCTGGAGTAGAGCCCTGCACTGGCGGTCTGCATCCCACAAAATCTGTAATTTGTTGGCTTGAGCCTGAGGCTAATTAAGCTCTCTCAGATACACACCAAACACACACACACAATGGACACACAAAGCCAGCTTGACTCAACCAGTTAACTCATAGTCCTTCAGAATAAAAGTTTTCCATTACTCAACATCTGATTAACAAGGCTGGAATGATGTGCTGGCTCAAGTTACTGGAACTTGTATCTCGTGCAGGGCCGGCTCGAGCTATTCTGCTGCCTTATAGGTGAGATTAGGATTTTATGCTACAACTGAAACATCTACACATAGAACAGGATTTTAATATAAGACACACGCCTCTGTTGGCTCCTCTTTCCTCTGTTTTCTCCCTTGCACACCTGAAAGTTTCACTCTGAAATAACGTGAAAACAGACATCGGTCCATCGGTCAGTCAGGCAGATGAAAAGTTGTGGCAAACAGGTGCAAAGTGTTTCTTTTTCTTTATACATTCATTTATTCATTTGTGACTTCAAGGCAGAAAATGAGGAACTTATTTACTTTTGCTTTGAGGCCAGAAGGAATTTATTTGATTTTGTGGATAAATGTATTTTGGGCATTCACTATTTCTAACTAAAAAAACAAAACATGCAAGTGCACCAAACTTAATCAATCTGCTTAAAGCATTTAGAACAATAGGACAATAAGAGGTAGAGAAAAGTTGTTTTTTTTTGGCTGAATGTAGGATGGGCCTGAGCCAATCCCTGCACACCTCAAAACTTGAACAGCCACCAGTAGCCAGTGATGGTGCAGAGGAGCACTGTAGTGTGGGACAACCTGGGTGGGTTGCAAGATGACAAGACCCAGGACCAGAACGTGCCCCGCCTTCTGGGTGTCACATGTCCTCCTGGTGTTGAATCTACTGGAGAGGATTGTCGCAGCATAGATGTGTTAGGAAAAACATGTGAGTAAGTAACAGATCTAAGTGACTCATTAAAGACTCTTATGGTGTAACATGTACACTAAGATCTTTGATTTACTTGTTGGTGAAGTGAGATGAATCAGCGGTGTCAGTATGGCCTGTGGTTACGGTGAGGAAAAACTGGTGTATGTGACACTCAGCATGGCAGCAGTCAGGACAACGTTGACAGAATCACAGTCGTGTTGGAGATTTGAGAGAAAGCATTAATTAAGGCAGCACGCAATCAGGAAGCACCATTAAGAAGTACTGCATGGGTGAGCAGCAGACAGGATGTAGCTGAAAATAGGTTAATGAGTCATTATCCAGGATGGTGCCTCTTTAACATGGCACTGCTTTGAAAACAGGTTTTTTATCCAGTAGCTCTGACTGCCACCTTGATGTAGCCGGTTATATTCTAAAAATGAATTGCACATTTTATACGGTACTCAAGATTTAAGATGGATCACATGACTGCTCATGTGAAAGGTGTCGCTCACAATGAGGAACCCACAAACTCATCATCGGCCTCGACAGTTCCTCTCAGCTGTGTGGAGGATTTTAGCGTCTTTCAGTTCATTGTTTTGGTTTTATAGCGCGTGCTTGACCCCCAAATATCCAACAGGTGATGCGGGTTTAAACTGATTAGACTGGACCAAAACAGCAAAGTTTTGGTCCATAAAACCAAAATAATGGTTCAATATGGACAACTGAGGGGAACGCCATCTTTCAAATGACAGTCAACTGATTCATTGTTAAGTAGTGCAGCTTTAAACTTAGACATTTGGCATTGTTTAAATAATTTCATCATTTAACTTTTATTTCAGGTTTTGATCATCACGTTTAAATCACAGTCATACACATTATGAACATCAGAAACACGCTGTGGTGCAGCAGAATAAAGTCTTTGGCTTCAAATGGATGACAGTATGTTAAGAAACACTTAACTGATGTTGTTTTTTTCCAAGATATAAATTGCTAATATATAAATAATTACTACAGTAAATAGTCTAATTACCGTCATGAGCTCCTTCAATGATAGGCGGCCTGACTTTGACTGACCTGCACTAACTGATTATCAGCGCGTTTACTTCATTTCCCAGCAGCCGAAGTCAGAGGTGACACAGAGGTCACGTAACAAAAAAGTTTCCCAAAACACAACGTCATTGGATCTCACCTGTTTATTGCTGTACACTGAGCTCACGTCACATGACCCTGTATTTAAGTGTTTGGGGATCTTCTTGCACTGACTAACTGCCTGGGAAAAATATAGAATTTAAACTGGGTCACATCAACATTCGCTCCATCACAGCTTCTGGAAACTACTTGAACAAACCCTGATAACTCGAGATCTGAAGGCAAACATGCTGATTAGTTTATCACAGGTACACATAGTGAAATGTGTTAACATGTGATGCAGGACTATAAATCTCAGAACTGTTGGGGATCTCCCTGTCAAGCATCACCTCTCATTCACAGCTCCAGGTAAGCATTAATGCTCCATTCTTCACCTCATCTGAGCCAGGAAACTGACTGAAATGAATTTTAAACCTTAACGCTGAAATTTTTCTTCGATGGCAGGAACGTGTCCTTCATCACCATGAAGCCATCGCTCGTCCTCTGTGTCCTCCTGGGTGTCGTCCTGTCTGTCAGGGCTGCATCACGTATGTAAATGGCTCACACAGTTCTGTTCTGTTGTTATACATCAAACGACTGCGTGCTGTGAACAATGTATTTTATTGTAATGAACACATAGACGACTTTGTTACTAATTTGCTTGTTTTTTCCATGATCATTTTATTATTTATAAGGTGTTCTATTCTTACTCCTCTCCTTTTAGACTGTTTAAGCAGATGTAGATCACAGAAGAACATTTCACTGTGATTGTACCTGTATGGTTATATGTGTTAAATAAATGGAATTGACATGTTAGACTTGCATTAAATCAGAGACAAACAAATGCTAATGTTGCAGCTCTGTGCCTGATTCATGCCCCTGTGATTCATTAACCACTTTATGTTACAGAAGCCTTATTTCTGGGTCAATGCACACTGATCAGCAACACATTTGATCACTTTAATCATTTCCAACTGTTGTCCCTTAGTCAAATGTTAAATTAGCAAAAGAAAAATGTTTCTTCCCACTGAAATTATAATTATGACCCAACTGTTAAATCGATTAACCTCATGTTAGCATGAGCATGTGATGGTTTTACGTGATCTTTTTGAACTAATGCAGATGCATTCTTTCTTCACAGTACCTCTTTCGGCAGAGAGTTCCACTGTCGAACTCGTGACCACCACAGTCACTCCAACTGCACCCAATATCAATACAACTATGTACTCTACAGTGACGGGATTTTACAACGACACCACCATGATGACCACTATTCCAGATACCACCACCACCACAACCCCAGTTACATCTTGTAATACATATCCATCAGCACAGACCACAAGACCTGCCACGCCGAGCCAGATGATGTGTCCTGAAGGATGGCAGGTGTTCCAGGGACGCTGCTACTACTTTATGAGCAGCAGCGTGACCTGGGCTCAGGCTCAGGTAAACACTGAACCAGGCTGCAGTACCAAACAGTTACAGTTAGAGTGAAGTTCATCACATATTTACTGAAGTACTTTGTTCTATAATTCCAGTGTAGGTAAGAAATAATTAAAAAAAAAAAACTATCATGCAAACAGGCTGATAGTGATTTCATAATTTGAATCAACACAGTACAGCTGTTGGTGAATAGTCATGAATTTGAAACAAATCAAAGTATAGGTTATATTTATAATATTTAGATACATACATAGATGCTACAAAATTATGGGGGCTTACAGAGAATGAAAGTTTCTAAGCGTATGACGACATAAATATGCTGACATGAAGTTCCTTTAATCAGGCCAGGGGGGATGAAAAACATCATTGTGTTCTTGATTCTGATTTTGACCATGTGCACTTCAAAAAGTTGAATGTGTCTCTTTTTGTCCCTCTGTCCTCCACCAGTCCACCTGTGCATTGATGGATTCCACGTTGGTCTCCGTCCACAGCGCTCAGGAGTACGGTTTCCTCCAGCAGCTCACCACCAGTAATGAATATGATAGCGCTTGGCTGGGCGGTTTCTACTTACAGGTACTATCATGATGTACTGTTATAAGCCTGGAGGTGGAGAAATGAAATCATTAGACAATCAAGAGAAAAAAAGCTGAATGGCCTGAGGAATGGTCTTTGTGTGGACACATTAAATACACTAACAGTACATGACAGAAACTTCCCATGTGTTTCTGAGATGATCTGAGAGTCTGAAACACCTTCAACAGGATTAAACTCATTTATCTGAGAGTGCTATAACCCCCCTTTAACCCCGAAAACAGAGATATTTGATAATTCCTGCATGACATCGTTTAAGAAATTGGCCTAAATCACATTTTGAGAAGCTTTCATGGTGATGAAACTCCATGAAAGTCCTGGAGCTCTACTTCACGGTCACTCTGCCGACCCTGAATCACACACTGCTCAAAAGACATAATTAATTTAATGCATGGTGCTGCAGTGCAGCCTTGGACGTGGTCAACCATGCTAAATACTCATTTGCCAAGAGCTTTTTTTTTTTTTGTTATTCATTCCTTTGAAGTCAGCTTCAAGTTTCGCTGTTTCCATTCAGAACTTCCTCTGCATTTCTTTCCAAAACAGAATCAGACAAAGAACCAGCAAATCAGCAAAGTGCCGATGATGATCTTGTGATCTTTGATGATCTTTCCCTCTAGGACCAGTGGTTATGGATTGATGGATCCTGGTTCTACAACAACACCTGGGGCTACATGACCACAGAAGTCAGCAACCCATGCCTGGTGCTCAATTCTTATGGTAAGAACAAACTCATAAAGTTCAGCAGTTAAGTGACACTCAGGGCATGATTCAGCTCGTCCCACGCATGAACTTCATTCTCAGGATGAAATCAAAGCTTTCAGACACTTGAGTGAGTTTTGTCATCTGCACAGAATGCTCTGCTCCATTATTCTTCAAGCCTTTCTCGTAATCTTCTCTTTTCATAGAGGATTGGAGCAATTCCCCATGCAACCCCGACACCTATCCCTACATCTGCACGAAGCCGTCCAACGTCCGTAAGTCAATGTTTTCTCTTTGCATGGAATGAAAACATACAAGGGAAGTTGTACAGTGTAAAGGAAGATGGAATCAGGCTAACACTGTTTCCTCTGTTTTTCTTGATGACTTCTGAATTCACATCATAACACTGACATGAGTGGAGGCCCTAAAAGTTCTCTCTGAATTGGGAGGATTTCTCTATGAATGTTGTTCAACAGGTCTAGTTGGTCTAGCTAGAAGTAGTGAGAAGTCAAAAAGCAACAGAAGACAGGTTATCATGGGTTCATAAGGGTTGTGTGTATAATTTTCTTTTTGTCTCTCGTTCACAGCAACATCGATGCTGTGTCCTCAAGGCTGGACAGGCTTCTTCGGCCGCTGTTACTACTACAACGAAAACAGTCTGTCCTGGGCTGACGCTGATGTAAATACACAATATGACTGGCACTAGAGGGAGTCTCATATCCAGATTTCCAGATTTTTTTTGTAAATGCATCTGGATAAATCTGCAGTCACAGATTCAACTTTAACAAACCTCAATTGTAAATCCGTGATTTTTTTTAATTATCATTTGCTGTTGTAATAAAGTTAAAAAAGTAGTGACACATTTTTTTTCTTGCTTTGGCTCTGTAGACTTGACTGATTTATCTGGATTTGATTGCAGATGATTTGACTCAAGTTTGGATTTTTCAACTCTTCAAAGATGTTTTTAATTTACGTAGAGCTGTTATCAGTAACTGGCTGGATAATGAGTCCCAAACAAGATGTCATTTTTGAGGTAGCCAGATGATGGATCATTTAAGCCAGCTAAATTAAGCCTGGATTAGTCCTCTCCATACACTCCTCCTTAATTCATCCTCGATTCATTCCTGTCATTCTTGGCCACCCATCTCCTGCTCTGTTGTATCTGTCATCCTTCTGTCCACCAGGCTTACTGTGCTGGTCTCCAGGCCAGCCTCGTCTCCGTCCACAGCCCTCAGGAGTATGCCTTCCTCTCTCAGCAAGCTTTTGGAACAACCTGGCTGGGTGGATTCTACCTTGAGGTAAGACGGCGAGTGGACTCCAGGATGTCACTGTGACCTTTCATTGTCAAGAAATAGTTAGAGCATGTAACTCCCCCAGCTTGTCTTTTTTTGACTCTATCGGTCTGTCCATTATATTTGATTTAGTATTAGTTTATTATTATTGTTTACAGTGTGAAGTATATCTGTTTTACAAACTGAATGAATGTTTTACTTTAAGTCTTGTTAAAAATATTTTATCTTTTTCTATTTAGTGTTTTCATTAATTTTATAACGAACTCAGAGTTAGCAACTAGCACCAACGTTAGACTGATTTTTAATGTTAGGTTGCTTTGGTTTTTGTAAAATCACTTCAATGTGTTTAAATGGTGACATTAGCCAGTCAGATAGCATGGCTGGCTGCTAAAATTGAGAAAAGCACCATTGGGGCACCGGTTAGCTCAGTAGATGGAGCCCCATGTACAGAGGCTCAGGGCTTGACTCCATTGGCTCATTGATTAAACTCTTGGAGCTTTCGCTCCTAGAATTAGCTTGACACGTAACATTTAAACCCTTTATTCAGTATGAGGTTGGAGCTTTGCTGCTCATTTTTTATTCGTCATGTTCATTGTTCTTCCAAGCACTCAGTGTAGCCATAGCAACCTGACATTAGCTAAACCTGTGAAAATCAGGCTGCACTTGGTGCTAAGCTGTGTGACTAGCTAACAGCTAAATGATTGAGTCCATTACGTGTAGGCTTTAAAAATGTGTTACTTTGCTACCATCTGCTGGTATTAAGAATAACACTGTGGTTCATTAAAAGTTTCTCATTGTCTCACTCCAGGACCAGTGGCTGTGGCTTGATGGTTCCTGGTTTTATCAGGGATTCTTTACTGACATGTCTGTTCCTGACACCACCCAGGCGTGCCTTACAACATACACTGGTAAGAAAACATGCCTACACATTTGTGAGAGGTGATTAATTTGTGATTTATGATCCTATGATAATCACCTATATGAAGTAGGTTTATCTATATATATATATATATATATATATATATATATATATATATATATATATATATATATATATATTAGTTTGAAATAACCTTTGCTAATGTTCAGCGTGGACTCTTTCTGTCTGTACAGGGGGCTGGACCAACTTTCCCTGTGAAAACACCTACCCTTCATTTTGCGTGAAGGATGCCGTTGTATAAAGGATGCACCTTCCTCAATATTCTTACCAAATCAAATCTGTCTTGTTTATATTTTGCAAATTAACAAACAAATTAAATAAAAACAAATTAAAGAGTCATTTATCACCCCTGAGCTTCAAGGTGGTTTCATTCTTTCATTATGCCATACAGTTGTATGTCAGTTTTTCTACTAAACTAAAGATTCTTGTCTGTAGCCCACCTACCCCACCCTCTCTGCAGTTTAGTACCAGATCA
This sequence comes from Nibea coibor, assembly GCA_023373845.1. Taxonomy (NCBI): domain Eukaryota; kingdom Metazoa; phylum Chordata; class Actinopteri; family Sciaenidae; genus Nibea; species Nibea coibor. The sequence continues at coordinate 25,578,189 of CM041719.1, read as the reverse complement.
TATTCCTGCTTTTCTAGCATTAGCATTAGCACAAGCACCTGTTCTCCCTGCTGCTGAGCAGCTGATCATTCAGAAAGACTCTGACTTGTTCACTAATCCTGGTTCTCTTCATTTGTCTGGCTTGAAAATGAACTGAAATGCAAAAATAATATAGTGACATTGACTTTGACGCAGACTTTGACATTCCAGTGAGATTTATGGGCGTTCTATTCACAGAACATGGCAAAAATGTAATATAACATTCATATGTTTTATAATGATGTATAATCACATGACGCTGTGGGTCCTCTTCCACATGCCACAACTCACCATGTTGAACTGCCATGTTTCTACAGTAGCTGAGAATGGACTGGCTCCAGATAGGGCCTCACACGTTTTCATAGTAGTAGTTTCTCCTTCACATTAGGAAGGAGAGGGTAAGATGAAGCAATGCCATCAGTGACTACAGCACAAGATGCCACTAAATCCTACACACTGACACATATGCATCACTTTTAATAACAGCTGAATGTAGCATTGATGTTACATCCGCAGCATGTGATAATGTTGCATGGGTTTATCTATTTATAAATGGTTGGCATCCTGCCTGTATAGTTTGTCTCAGCTGTGTTGTATTTGTTGCCACGTCTTGTCTTGTAATTCTCAGCGGATTGCTTCCAAGAACCAGTCACATCAAATAATATAACTGACAGAGACAGAATGTTACTGAATGCAAGATGTTTCTAATAAAGGGCAGACCTATGTGCTGGCAGATTGATTCAAAATGTTTTTCACTTTGCGATAGAGATCTTACTTACTTAAAGATCTGTGTAAGTAAGTAAGTGTCATATGTAATTTGGAACAATGCTGTTAAGTCCTTGATATTCACACACCGAGTGTACATAAGTGTGAGAGTTAAGAAGTGATAACTGACACATGTACCAACATTAATACTGCACAAAACATTATTATGAACACCGGATCCTGAACAGATCTGTGATCTGTGTAAATTAAATGAAATAAATTGAATTGTGTTGACTTGTACATGTAAACTGAGCTCTCACACATGTAATGATCTGAGATTTGCTTGCCAGGGCTGTAGCAGTAGTGTCTGCAGGTGGATGTTAATGGACTTGAAAAACCACCAATGTAGCGTAGCACGAGGCCTAGCTGGCAGTGAGGAGAAATGTCACTCATCTCATCTGCTCATATGGCCGTCAAATCAGTGCTCTTTACTTCCTCCAGAAGGTAATGCTTTAGCACCAAAGCGTGCAGTCCAACAGCTTGTTTTGCACCGTCTTTGACGTCCGTTTGAAAACGACAGCTTTAGCTGTCTTAATGTGCCCCTTCAGCACACTGTCACTGTGTTGGGAGACAATAACATCTATCAGTCTCCTGAAAATGTCAGGCTTGTCTGACGATTCCCACAAGGCCAGCCCAAGAGTGACAGCAAGGTGGGGATGACATGCAGCAAAGGGCCCATGGTCAGTCCAACTCTGGGTCCCTGAGGCAAGGACTGAGCCTCTGTACAGGGGGTGCACACTCTACAACACCCCAATACTGATATATTATATTATATTATATTATATTATATTATATTATATTATAGATTGGATTTACAACAACAGGCTGAGAACACAGTAAACATCTGCAACATCTTGCTGCACACATTAAAGGACCTGAGCTTCCTCAGGAAGTAGAGTCTGCTCTGTCCCTTCCTGTAGACAGCCTCAGTCTTGCATCTCCAGTCCATTCCAGTACTTGTAGTTCTGCACCACCTCCACCTCCTCCTCCAGGATGTAAACTGTGCTCAGGTCAGACCTAGTCCTCCTGAAGTCCACAATCATCTCCCGCGTTTTGGGAGATGAGGTGGTTGCTCCTACTCCACGCCACAAAGTGATCAACCAGATTCCTGTACTCAGTCTCCACCCCATCACTGATACAGCCCACAACCGCAGAGTCCTCTGAGAATGTCTGCAGATGACAGGAGAGTGGTGCTGAAAGTCTGAGGTGTGCAGTGTGAAGAGGAAAGGTGAGAGGACAGTCACCTGCAGTGATAACCACCCGATCAGACACACAGATCATCAGATACTCTGTGACCCTATATATTATATTATATTATATGATGCTCATGTTTGCTTACTTTCTCAGGTCTTACCTTCAGGGCTTAGATATAAACACCTCAGTCAACTAATAAGTAGCCTAATTTACAAGCTCATTTGTGTCTGTGTGTGAGTGTGTGTGTGGAATTGTCCCATTAATATGCCATAAGTACAGTATGTGGTGACAGTGGGGCAAGCCCCGGGTCTGACCATCAGGGGAGTTTTCCTGCGGAACAACTCAGAGCTGGAATCCCCACGGCCCATCCATCTTTGTTTTCCTTCATGTTATGGAGGCATTCCCAGACCATTAGGAGGAGTCTGTTCATCCTGGTCACCAGTCAGCATTGTTGACTGGTGGCTTTTTTTTTTTTTTTTAAATATTCCCCTGGTTAAGTGGTGGGTGGATGGTTAAGCGGGCAGCCCCAGACCCTCAGGAGGTGGCTCAAGCATTCCCTTTAATTATACTCTACATACTGTGGGTTGTGGATCTAGAGAAACCTGCATCCATTCATCACACAGCACCAGCCCGACACCAGGGAGATCCCCAACCAACGGCCAGGCCCAGGGCCTGTGCTGATAACCACCACCATTGAATTGAATGGGGTTACAGTGTTGGTTATGGAATCAAGTGGAAATGAGTGTTGGTGGGAACATAATGAATGAATAAGTAGATAGTTAGGGAAGCTCTAAGCTGTCATGCATTCGTATATTTTATCTCATCCATGTTCTTGTGAAAACAGGTTACTTTCAATTTCAGATTTCTCAAGAAGACAAGGCTTCCCATTTGTTAACCTTTCCTGCTTGCTTCTGGGTCAGAGTTCAGGGTTAACCCTTTCTCTTCCCACAGCAGTGAAATGATACACAGTAGTTCTGGAGCTGACTTTGAGACACCGTAGCCTTTTATTTAATGGTGTAATCAAACTCTTACAGACAACCTTGCTCTGCCACACACAGACATTCTGTACGCTACTCTTATAACACCAGGATAACAACACAATTGCTAGAGATCTCGAGGAATGAAAAGGACAGTATATATTGTATATTTACAGGAAACTATCGATCAGTGCGTCACATCCATGAGTCAGCATCAGGTCTGCACAGCATGACGTCACATGTGATGTCATGTTTGATTCGTTATCTTGAGTTCTCACATAAATTATGACAGTATCTCAGGAAAACAATTCTTTTGTTATTGCTATAGTTATGATTTACTTATCTAACTGTCACAGGTGGCTACAGTAGAATGTATCCATCGTTGTCATGCCTTGATAACAAGCTCTGCTTGACCATGTGAACCATGCAGTGATGCGGACTCTGCGCCCGCCCATCATGGTGAAGAGGGAGCTGAGCTGAAAGGCAAAGCTCTCCATTTACCAGTCAATCTACGTTCCTACCCTCACCTATGCTCACGAGCTTTGGGAAGTGACTGAAAGATTGCGAATACAAGTGGCTGAAATGAGCTTCCTCGCGGAGTGGCTGGGCTCTCCCTTAGAGATAGGGTGAGAAGCTCGGCCACCAGCAGCAGTGACTTGCTTGGGGAGAATTGTCCTATTAGATTTGAGGACACTGATTAGCTGAATCATATGTCATATGCTCATATCTTGAATCACAAACTAACATTGGTGATCCTGGATAATAACTGGTATGATGAATCAGCTGTCTCTATGAGCACTGAGCTTTACAGCTTGTTCAAGACAAAGTATTGAGATCAGATCAAATGTTCTGGTGATAGGCCGCTTTGGTGGACATGGAGACGTTACCCAGGCTTCATTCAGCCTGACCCAGCTCCAGCCACAATTCACCTGTTTGCCCATTTGTCTCTGTGAGAACCCGTCAGTGACATCACAGAGACTGCATCCATGTATACCACAGGTGCCATGGTTATGGCCAGGCCGGAAACAGCCCAATTGGTCGTCACATCCTAAATGATTTTAAATCAGATGTTTAATTTTTATTCAACTTTTGTGGAATCCGTCAGTTTGTCTTTAGCTGCTGTCCGCCTCAGCTGCTGCAGTGCGTGCACTGACCAGGATATGCTATGAACTAATACTGTATTTTCCAGACTATAGAGTGCACCTGAATATAAGCCGCACGTGTCCATTTTGTTTCATATTTAATTTATAAATGTAGGCTACTACATGCATAGGTCGATGTCACATTTTCAGAGGGTAGATTGCTTTTGGCTGCCTCATTGTGAGGCATTGCATTGCATTTCCTTTTTGACATGTAGGCCTTCATAAATAATATCAAATAGCATGTCCATGTGTTGAGTTAATGTTTTTTCGGGTCAAAAGTATAATTCGGCCCCCCGGGTTCCACTTGAAAAAAATCTGGCCCCCTGATGTATACTGTGTATGTAAGTATACTAACATCACTTTGTGGACGGAAAGTTAGTTACAGCCGGCACTACATAACAGATAAACACTTCATGCCTAGTGTTTCATCACACAACACAATCAAATATAATTCATTTAAAAGACTGTGTGCAATTAAATTAGCTGCAGTGATTTGGGCATTACAGTTTTTAGCACAGTTACAGACACTCTAATCTGTGTATACGTAGGGGACACACAGCTCTGATCTCACATTAACACTTCAGATGTTTGAGTTACAGACACAGCGACCACTTGAGACATTTTCAGTCACAATTTAAAGGAATGGATAATAAAGGAAAAGTACAACCCTGATATCCAGCAGAAATGCTAGACGTCATGGATTTCAACTCAAAATCCGACAGACACGCAGAAGATTGCTACCTCAGTTACCTGGAGGAAGAAATTAGGTCTGAACTGGGGGACAGCACGACATGGATCACCCAAACCACTCGGGAGGGTCAGCATCGACATCCAGGAGGACCTACTGGAAGATTTTCTCAATGAGCTGCACGCCCCGGAAGGTGACGACAACAACTGGAGGCAGGAAAGATGCAACATGCATAGAGAGGTGCATAGTCTGACGGCCCAGCTGAAACAGGCTCAGGCCAAATGTAACCTGTTATCACAGGAGAACGGTGATCTTAAAGAGAAACTGGACCAGATGAAGGAGGAAAATGAAGCCCTTCAAAATAAGATCAACAAGCTGGACCAGATGAAGGAGGAAGTTGAGCAAGGTTGAGCAAGCTTTGAAAAACACAACAAAGAAGTCAAGAAGTCTACGGAGCAAGCCCAGGCCTCTTACCGAACTCAACAGGAGGAGCTCAGGAAGATTTCATTAGCCCTGAAAAGGGCAGAGAGTCTGATTGAGACTGAGTCTGCCTGGAACAAAAAAAAACTCCCTCCTGGAGATGATCTCAAAGGGTAAAGATTTTTATGTTTCCCATCTCAACGAGCAAAAATAGAGAAACAACATCCTCGTGGCTGCGCGAGAGAGTGTTGAGAAGTTTGAAAGCGAGCGTGTGGAGTGGCAGAAGGAGAGATCATCCTTCATTCAAACCAACGAATGCCTGACGAAGACTCTGCAGGACGAAGGAGCAGGAGGAAAACAAAGATATCATGAACACCCATATGAAAGGCCTCCACACCTATGCCATCATAAAGATGAAGAAAACGAAGGAGAAGTGGCGGAAGAAACTGTTTTAACACCAAAAACAGAAAACTAAACTAGGCACATGTCATCTCTGTCTCTGTCTGCATGGGTTCTCACCGGGTGCTCCGGCTCCCACTGTCAAAACACTTTAACAAAACAAATACAGAAAGAAAAAGAAAAAATCAAATCATTTTATGTGATTTTAAATGATCAATGAAAAATGATGCTAATGAGATATAACAGCCTGTTGAATTGTGGTGTACAGTGTATTAATGTAAAACACTTCATCCACACATTTGGCAATAAATAATTTGAATGTATCTTGTTGATGGTGTAGTCCATGCTAGTGAAATATTAATTTAAGAGTTATAATATAGCCTAACTTCTGGTCACGGTGTGTGTGTGTGTGTGTTTCTCCTCTGTGTAGAGAACTGCGCAGGACTGGATTTCTCATCCCGCTCCCCTGAATTTCTGACCATTACCGCCGGCCCCCATGTCCACCCAATCCTGCAATGTGTGTGTCCACTCCTGCCCACAACCCGCAAAACTCTGAAACTTTATGCCCGTACCATAATAGAGATACAGTGATTTTGTGTCTTCTCCCGTCCCGCAAGAGAGACATGCCATTTATTAATAAAGAGATTCATCAGGTTACATTTGTCTTCGTACCACTCCCGCATGCACATATGAATAAATGAATAAATAAAATATGTGCTTTCATGGCTCTCTTAGCCAAAAAGGTTCCCGACCCCTGCTGTAATGTGTTCTTTAATATTGTGATATACCAAAAATTAATAAAATCTGAGTGATATATATATACACACATATATAAAACTTTGTTTAATAGCTAGACTAGCCTGCATTTTGATCTTGCACCACCCCGCCGTGTTGTATTTACGCCGCCTGCTCCCGCCCGTAGCTTTGCTCAAACCGCCCGTTCCCGTGAGATTTGCGTTGGGTCCCGCGGGACCCAATCCCAATGCAGACCTCTACTTCTGTGATTTCTATAGCAGTTAGATCACACAGAAACAGACAACCAGTAATTATTAAATACATGTTGCATTATGTACTGCTAGCAATATTGGTACATTATACTGATACAATTTCTCAGAGTTTCCTGATGTCCTGTTCAAAAATACTATGAATATGCTGCGTGACCTACAGTGTCTCTCGTCTATTCAGTTAACAGACGCTGTTCTTCTGGAGTTTCCACAGACAGGTGTCTCTGATTGGCAGGCAGCACAGTGACAGTTTCAAAGAGGGCCTTCCTATGGCTGAATAGATCTCACGTGACCATTTTTGCCCGGGAGCTGGCTGTCCTGGTATTCACAAAGGAGGGCCTTACACAGTCCAGCCTAACTGAAAGTCTGCTGCTTGATGTTACCAAAGTGCAGGCTATTACATGTATGTAATTGTTTTGAGTTACATGTAAGCTTCTGTGTAGAGAACTGCGCGGGACTGGTTTTCTCATCCTGCTCCCGCTGAATTTCTGCCCATTACTGCCCGCCCCCGCAACGTGTGCACAACATGTCCACCCAATCCCGCAACGTGTGTCCACTCCTGCCCGCAACCTGCGAAACTCTGAAACTTTATGCCCGTACCTTAATAGAGATACAGTGATTTTGTGTCTTCTCCCGTCCCGCAAGAGAAACATGCCATTTATTAATAAAGAGATTCATCAGGTTGCATTCGTCATCGTACCACCCCTGCATGCACATCTTTTGAGGCACAGGAAGCAGTCCCACGAATCAGCCTTTAGTATACTGGCAATACATTTGCAAGAATGTGCAAGGTAGAAAGTAGTATAGCAAATTGAAATAAGCCAACAGTATAATTAAGCATATTATTACCACAGTAAGAATGTATTAATAGTATAAAGCTTATATATTTTTAAGACACTGACAAATAATTTTTAATGTACTTAGAATACAACCAAAGTACACTTTAATTTGACTAATTAAGCATATATTAGTACATATAGTCCCATACTTAAAGTATACTAAATATACTTTAAGTTGCTCCACTTAAAAGTACACTAAATACACTTCAAGTTGAGCATTTCTACAATTTAATTACAATTAAAATATATTTAGCACAAAATGAGTTGTTCTAAAATAACATGCTTCAAGTTAACTAATCATAAACACACAATACACAAAAGTATGCTAAATTTTAGTACACTTTTAGTACACATTTATGTTTCACCTGGGCAGTCAGACAGATCCAACAGAAATATATGAATGCATTGTTATGTAATGTGTTACCATCCATCCTTCACCGTCGAGCACAGTCTGGGTGTGTGTGTGTGTGTGTGTGTGTAGATTGAATTACACACTGATTCAGGATCTGCCACAGAACTTGTGTACAGATAACATCTGCTCCTGTATCTGATCCGACCAGCTGACACGTGAAGAAACCATTAGCTGAGGCAAGAAGACAAGATCAATATTTAGCAGCAGCGTATAAAAGAGTTGAACTCGGCTTGATTGTACGCCTAATGGACGGCTTCACATAATGACAGCAGGCCTTCCACATGTCTGTGCACTTCCTATTGACAGAACACAGTGAAATAAAATAAGAAATGTGAGTCATAACGTCTGCACAATCAGAGTTCAATGTGTTCCAGCCAGAAGCACACAGAGCGACATGTGTTCAGTGTAGCAGCTGCTTGTATCATCTGACTTATTTCATTTTTTCTTTCATGATTTGTCAATATTCTGTCTTTTTTTACAGCGCTCAGTGGAGAAACTCAGGGACATTTTGCTATAACGACTCATTAAATACGTTATATTTCACACAGGGAGTTTCACAATCTTTTTCTTAATTATTTAACATGTTTTAAAGATATATGTGGCTGAATTTGAATGCTCTTTGTTTCCATGGAGACTGTCAGGCAGGGTCTAAATGAAGTAAAACAGCCTGAAGCCCTTCCTCTAATAATCGCACAGTTTTGATGTTTATATTCTAGGGTTCTGTAATTGTTTGTTTGACTCATTTTCTTATTATTTTACTCAGTTGTTATTTTTAACACTGCATGATTTAGCCAGGGAGCAGTGTAGTAGTCTGCTCTGACCAGCTGGGGGCACTACACAGCCACTGCAGGTAAATCTTGGAGACTGAGCACAGGAGAAAGAATATTTAATATTTGCTCTCCAATAACAGCATATTGTGAATAGAGAAACTAAACTTGTTTTGAAGTAGTTTTACTTTGACGTAAAGAGGAAGAAGTACTCCGGTCTGCCTGTCTTTTCTATTTTTTAACTTTTCTTAAGTTTTCTCTCTTGGTTCTTTCCCAACCATTAATTGTTGCTCTTCTTTCTCTCTGTTCTCATCACTCATCACACCATGCATCAATTACTACACACATTGTCACATACAGTGTGCAAATGTTTGGTCACCCTCACATAGATTTCATTTATGGATATATATATGTGTTGTGCCTAACCAAGAACAAACAAACATTACATGGTTTATTCAAACTTACAGGCATGGCAGCATTATGTTGAACTGGAACAACACTGTTCTGTTTCTGGAGAAAAGTTTATTCAAATAAATTTCAAACTGTGTTTGTGTTTTCCTCTGTGACTCACACAGAACATATGACTCCTTTCTCTTAAACATATATTGGTGATGAGATTTCAAGGAGATACTGGGTAAAACAGCTTTAGAAGTGATCGAGTAACATGACATCTGTTAATTTACATAAAATCCCAAAACAGCCTTATTCCATGCAGACAACCCCTTAAAATCCCATGGATATAGAACACCTGTTAGGCAATGAGTTTTAAACTTTGACTTTATCCCACTAAACGGATGATCGGGAGTGCTATCCCCGTCTCCTCCAGTTTGTACGTCGACGTGTCCTTGGGCTAGATACTGAACCCCAAATCTTCTCCTGAAGGGGTGTGAATGTGTGTGAATGGTTAGCTCCTCAAACTGATGAGCAGTTGGCAGCTTGCATGGCAGCCAATGCCATCAGTGTATGAATGTGTGTGAATGGGTGAATGAGATATGTACTGTACATTTTGAGTGGTCGGAAGACTAGAAAGTAAGCCCACTTACCATCCTTGTAACTAAGCAGACTCTAACTAACCAATAAATGTCAGGTTTTGTCATCAGAGTTGTTAGGTTTCAGGATGAATGCATAAAAAGTTCATTCAGTCATCCAGTATATTATTATATAATACACTTTTACACCTTATATACATCTTTCTACAGTGCAGCCACATTGGTGTTTAGTTATTGTCATAGTCCATCTACAATCACAAATACACTAATACCTTTGAGTCGCTTAGCTTATCTTAGCTTAGCATAGCATAAAGACTGGAGACAGGGAGAAAAAAACCTAACCTGGATCTGTCCAAAACTCACGACTCAACATGTTTCACCTTGTTAGTTTCATTTTTACAAAACAAGTGGTAAAGTAAGCCAAGCTACTGCGTGCGATCTGCTCATATAACTCTTGGTTACAGTTTTCTAAAGTGTTGGGAAATTATGTGCCAGCTTGCAAGCTTATGTATTATCAAATTTGTATATAGGGCTAATTCATCAGTATTTGTGGTAAAAGAACATTAAATTTAATCACAGACAGCCAGGTTTACCGTCAGTGTTTGACTGACTGACTGGAAAACACTTTAACCAGATTAACCTTTAAGGTCTTAAAGTGGACTACCGTTGAATCAGGTGACATGGAGCTAATCTCAGTCCTCCTTAACGTCCATGTGTCTGCAGCACCTGAGCCTCACAGTCTATTCTAATCACAGCAGAATCTATTTTCAGCTCCAACCTTAATCTCAGGCTTTATGTCCGCCCGTGTTGACCAAAATGTGCCTGTGAAATGTGCCTCAAATAGCACATTAGCATGCAAACTTAGTGTACTCCGTTTTATAGTTATCTGGGGTCAGCTCTCAGCGGTGCTGTGAGGTAACGGTGGCTGTGTTACTGCAGACATAAAGACCAATGTCAATGCAAATTTATGCCATTTATTTTCATTAAACCCAACTGTGTCCAGATAAAAATCACATTTTAATGAGGATGAATTGCCACATTTAACACATTACTATTACTGCATTAATGACGGGACATTTTTACATTTTACCATAGTGGCGTGAGAATTTATGAAATAGAGGAACTGTAGTATGATGAACCTTCAGGTGTACTAAAATTTTACATACTTTTGTGTATTGTGTGTTTATGATTAGTTAACTTGAAGCATGTTATTTTGGAACAACTCATTTTGTAATAAATATATTTTAATTGTAATTAAATTGTAGAAATGCTCAACTTGAAGTGTATTTAGTGTACTTTTAAGTTAAAGTATATTTAGTATACTTTAAGTATGGGACTATATGTACTAATATATGCTTAATTAGTCATCTTAAAATATATAAGCTTTATACTTTTAATACATTCTTACTGTGGTAATAATGTGCTTAATTATACTGTTGGCTTATTTCAATTTGCTATACTACTTTCTACCTTGCACATTCTTGCAAATGAAAGACTTGTGGGTCTGCTTCCATGCAGGAGAAAAATATACTTTAAAATATTTGTACCATATCCAAATTATAGTACATTATAAATAATACAAAAACTTGTACTATCTCTACTATGTATAAACATTTACATATGGATTTTAACCATTTTCATTATAAAACGTACAACACATTTTCAAATATTGGTACTTTAGTACACTTTATAGAAACAGGTCAATTTCAGGCAGCAGACCTAAACATTACACATTTAAAGAACACTGAGGAATTCTGAACAATGAAAAACAACCTCTCCACCATACAGCAACACACACAGCACACATTATGTTCCTTTTCTTGGCTGAACTGCTCATTGTTACACTTTGGTCTGATGGCCGTGCGCACATCAGAGACACCTGTCTGTGGAAACTCCAGAAGAACAGCGTCTGTTAACTGAATAGACGAGAGACACTGTAGGTCACGCAGCATATTCATAGTATTTTTGAACAGGACATCAGGAAACTCTGAGAAATTGTATCAGTATAATGTACCAATATTGCTAGCAGTACATAATGCAACATGTATTTAATAATTACTGGTTGTCTGTTTCTGTGTGATCTAGCTGCTATAGAAATCACAGAAGTAGAGGTCTGCATTGGGATTGGGTCCCGCGGGACGCAACGTAAATCTCACGGGAACGGGCGGTTTGAGCAAAGCTACGGGCGGGAGCAGGCGGCGTAAATACAACACGGCGGGGTGGTGCAAGATCAAAATGCAGGCTAGCCTAGCTATTAAACAAGCAATATTAAGTTATATTTTAATGCGTGTTGCGTTGTCATGTTCTCATTAAAATGATAGTTTAACAGGTCATTCAAGCAGCCCTGTTGCTAGCTTTAACTACATTGGAGAAGAAGAGAATATAAAGATGTTGAAAAAAAAGAATGAATGAAAATGAAAAAGCAGCTCTATTCCCATGCATCAAAAGACGTGCATGTGGGGGTGGTACGATAAAGAACGAAACAAACAACCTGATGATTCTCTTCATTAATATAATAAATGGCATGTTTCTCTTGCGGGACGGGAGAAGACACAAAATCACTGTATCTCTATTAAGGTACGGGCATAAAGTTTAAGAGTTTCGCAGGTTGCGGGCAGGAGTGGACACACGTTGCGGGATTGGGCGGACACGTTGTGCACACGTTGCGGGGGCGGGCAGTAATGGGCAGAAATTCAGCGGGAGCGGGATGAGAAAACCAGTCCCGCGCAGTTCTCTACACAGAAGCTTACATGTAACTCAAAACAATTACATACATGTAATAGCCTGCACTTTGGTAACATCAAGCAGCAGACTTTCAGTTAGGCTGGACTGTGCAAGGCCCTCCTTTGTGAATACCAGGACAGCCAGCTCCCGGGCAAAAATGGTCACGTGAGGTCTATTCAGCCATAGGAAGGCCCTCTTTGAAACTGTCACTGTGCTGCCTGCCGAGGGCTGCTGCATATGGGAGAGAGGACAGATTATCTCTACCTACTTACAGAGGGACAAAAAAGTATTCAGCCAAGTAGTCAGCCAACAATTGTGCAAATTCTCCCACTTAAAAAGATGAGAGAGGCCTGTCATTTTCATCATAGCTCATTAAACTTGTAGTCAGATTAACTCTATTTACAGAATACAGTATTCATAAGTACACAGGTCTTCAACCAAGTCTCCATGACCCCTCCGCAGAAGTACTGCAGGGGGTCTGCCAATTTTCATCAAAATAATGGTGAATGTGAGGGTGCAGACAACTGAGAAACTACAAACAGCAGAGGCATTTGCACTCCAGTTGGATGAATCAGTGGACATCTGAAGACGCACAGCTCTTGGCATTTATTAACCAATAATTTATTTATTTTATTTTTTAATTTTTAAAGTGTGGTAAAAGTGTTAGCTTGATGAAAGCATGATATTAGGACTTTTATACTTTTTATATATTTACAAAAAGTACAACTTATGTAAGTACATTTTCAACATACTATTGATAATGTGAATATACTTGAAATACAATAGAGTACTTTTTTCAGCTGGGTGTGTTTTCACAGTCAGACTGTGAAGCTTAAGCCACTCTGAGGTTGATGGCTGGAAGAGAGCGGCCACTCTTTGTAGCATTAAACCAAAACAGTTCCAGTGAAGTCCCGGGGTTAAGTTCATTTCTTGGAGCTGATGTTGAAACTGTCGATGATCTGTGGTGGATACGCTTTTTTTTTCTTATTTACTGACACTGAAAACTGACTCAGTTTTCCCACCATCTATGTCCATTATAGCTGGAATGTGTTACTGTAAGTGTTACACCATCCTCATTCCTGTAAGGCCATACATATCACTACTTGTGAAACAGCCATCATTTAATCCTAATTTTACCTGTTGATATAAATATCAATGAAATATGATTGAAACAGTATGAATATAATTTTCTTGTGACTGTTGCATAATGCATGTATAGTAGTGATGTGTCGGCCGCGGACGATCCGGTTCTAAGAGCCGGCTCTTTGAAGTGAATGGGAGCAGGGGCAGATGCTGCAGAGCCGCTGTGTTTTCGGCGCCTCACAGCTTCCTCTCCCTGACACTGTCCCTCTGCCATGCCTGTTCTCACACATCTTGACCAATCACGAAAAAAAACGAGCGGAAACACTTTTTTTTCTCCATCTGAATAATGTGTGAAAATAAAACACAAGTGGCACGTGTGTTTAAAATAGTTAAAAGTTTGCCTAATTAGGTTTTTATTTTTATGCCTTATAATTTATTTTGTGGCATTTTTTCAAGGTTGAGTGTGTTTGTAAAATAAAGCCATAAAGGATAAACATTTGATGTCATGTATGTATTTTACATTAATTATTCATTTTTTCAGGTAGTTTTGCATAGTTTTGGGTGATAAATTAATTCAATAGTTAGTAAGTTTTATTTATATAGAACATTTTTACACAGCATGCACTGACCAAAGTGCTTTACAATGTCAAAAATAAAATAACATTTAAAAATATATAATAATAACAATAAAATAATATTTATAATAATAATAATTATTAGTATTATTATTAATAAAACCAATTAATAAAATGTGAGGAGCCGTTTGCGAGCCGAAAGAGCCGGCTCCTTATAGTAAGCAGAGCCAAAAGAACTGGTTCTCCAAAAAGAGCTGAAATTCCCATCACGTATGTGTAGCTGCATTAATTAAGGCCTTTAACTTTTGTACTTTCTCTCGTTTCCGGCAGACAGTGATGAACATTTCATGAACACAGTTCCTAAGAAGAGTGAGAGCAACACTGTGACTAAAATGTATTTACTGTAACAGCTGCCGTCAAGCCTCACACTTTCTGCAGACAGTATGAGCATGTTGGCAGGCTGTGCGCTGCTCTTAGTTCATCACTAGGTCATTTGTCTGAGCAGAGCTCAGTAAGAATGGTAAAGGTAAAAACCAACATAAGGCCTCTCAGTAAGACAACAGCAGAGCTTATAAAGTTAGAAAAGTTCTGCAATCATTTCGGATTTGGCAGAATGTTTATTCATACACACAGAACAAAAAAGAAAGCATATGGTAATGTGAAAAAAATGTGAATCAATATTTAGAGATGAATATGTCAGATGGCCTTCTCGTAAACAAACAGAGTTGCTGTATATCGACATCCTGTGGTCATGATAACACACACTTTGGCCCAACATTAAACATGAAAACATTTCTGCCGGATTACCAGAAATGTGGCAGTGGGAATGTTTTTGCTGAGGTTGGTTGGAAAAGTGACTAACCTTCTGGTTAGGTTTGATCAGTTACAAACACTTCTCCTTTAGTAGGGGACTAAACGTTTTAATTAATTATTGCAAAACATAAGCATAGCTGTGACCATAGAGACGTCTGTAGGCTTCACATTTTGTCTTTACACCCCCCAGGGTGGGGTCTAGGATTCTAGAGTGTCAGAGTCATACTAACTGCTCCGCAGTGTCCCTGAGGAGCCTCAGAAATGATTGAGATGTTACTCAGACTCGTGGATTTCTCGTGTGGTGTAAATAATCTGCCAGGATAACGATCACTGTCGCTGTGCGCGTATTTTCACATTTTCAGACCCCCTGCTCCGGTTTGTCACGTCCTGTGGTGTCTGTGCTCTTATTTACTCACATCTATACTTACATGTTTCGCATTAAAAACGAAGACAGCTGAGGAATAATGGAGACAAGACAGTACATCCAACATGGCGGTGGGCAGCGCTACGGGTGATGTCACTCAGGGATTCACCTCAGTGTGTCAGTCTGTCTCATCTGTAATGAGTTCCAGAGCAGAGCTCCAGTGTTTAACACGTTTGCTAAGTTAGTTTGGACTCATTTAATTAGGCCTCCTCCTGCCTCCCTCTCCCGCGTGGCCTCAGGTTGACTCATCCTTTTGGCTGCTTCACACACTCAGCTACATCTTATGACAGTCTTCAATGCAATGCTAAAGGTCTGCTGAAGCACAGCTTCCAAGAACAGTTCAACACACCTGCCTGTCCATTTAGTTCATCCATTCTCATCTGTTCAATTATATTCAAACTTAATGCATAATCATCAGCGTGGTGGATTTGATTGAAGGTGGATGAAGTTACAGGAGGCCTGTTTAGACAGACAGACCCAGGCTACATTCAGCCTGTCTGAAGTTCACATGATCCACATCTTTCCTCTTTTCTGGAGAAGCAGGACTGACAAGATGGCGACGACCAGAGCCACGGCACCCTGAGCTTCAAACACGCTCCCCAGAAACTTGTGATGTCAAATTCAATCTTCAATTTACAGATTTTAGTCTCATAGATCTTTTTTCAGGCCAGAAAAACTCTGCTGCGTTATATAGAGCCAAGCTTGTTCCATGCTCACTGCTTACTGCAGCGCTTCATAAAATGTCATCATTACTGTTTATATTCACAAAGGTGCTTTGACTGCTGTGAATATTCATAATATGAATATTTTGATATCACTGTGATAGATGTTTTTTTTTCCTAAGTGGTGATAATTTCATTCTGTGATGTAATATTGTTTATTCCTGGTGTAGTAATCACACCCAGGACACAGGAAATAGTATTTCAAATGAGCATCCCTGATTGGATTGAACAGGAATACTCCACTCTCCCTCTCACTGTGATGAATAATAATAGAAAGTAGAGTTCTATCTCAAAGTTGTGCAGCCACGATATGTCTGGATGTGAGGCAATGACATTTCCACAGCGATAACTCACTCACTGATCACCTCGCCTGTTAACTTCCTGCCTACAGTACATCCCAACCCACATCCACCATTACAGCCCGACTTTCCCTCCACGCTCTGAGGCCTATAATCGGCTCTGTTAGCCTAGTCTGGCTAATGCATTATAAAAGCTGCCCTGGCCCTGGCTTATCCTCTGACAGCGCTTACAGATTCACACCTACATGTTGCAACAACATGTCCTGTACATGCTGAGAGCCTTAGTGGAAGCACAGTTGACACCCACGGACTGCCGGCGTCCTGGGTGAAAATAGAGAGAGGAGTGGAGCGCTGACAGTGAGGAAGGCAGGAAAACACAGAGGAGGAATTTCTGTCATAAGACAAACCAGCAGCAGGAAGATTCACAGAGACATTTCTAGGTGAGTCCGTGTTTGGATGCAAATTTGAATAGAAAGAGTCCTCATTACATATTCATGTTCTTAAACAGTACCACTGAAGATGCTGTACTCATGTACTTTGTATTTATTTATTCAGCTACAAGGCGGAGTTACACAATTAAAATAATGAAGATTCTTCCAGGTTTCTATGGCAACAACTAATCTGGTACAAAATACAGGAAGAATAGGTCAAATGTTCTTAAGTAGTGACTTAGTTAGAGTTTAGTTTAGATTTTCAGAGGAGGCTCTTTACTCAGAGGAGCAGCTTTACTAAAATAATCAATGATGAAACTAATTATGACTTTATATATACACTAAATATCATGTCAGTGATATGTTTATGATATGTAGTGAATGTTTGATGTTCCATCTGTGCAGACTCGTGTTGGCAGTCAAGTGTTATTCTCACCCTCTGCTTTTAAACTTGGAGTCAGATTAACTCTGTTTACAGAATACAGTATTCATAAGTACAGGGGTCTTCAAGCAAGGGTCCACGACCGCAGAGCTCTGCAGAGGTACTGCAGGGGGTCTGCCAGTGTTTGTCAAAATAATTGTCCACGTGAGGGTGCAGACAAGTGAGAAACCACAAACAGCAGAGACATGTGTACTTTACAACAAACACCAAAGGTTGCAGAAGTATGATAGTGTATAATCGCCTGATAATAAATGCAAGTTATTAAAAACACAGGGACACTGTAAAAACTTAATACAAAGATATATGTTGGTAAACTTGTTGTTCTCTATAAATACACACTCGTGTAAAATGTGTTGATAAAATGACAAATAACAGCTGATATCACTGAGAGTTTAGTCCAACAGTTTAAGAACAATGTTTATGAACGCAGAATTTCAAGAAAACATCATGAAAAGATTCAGAGAATCCTGAGGAACCTCTGCGTGGAAGAATCGAGGCTGAAAACCAGCAGTGAACCCTGAACCCCCCCAGGCAGCACTGCATTTCATGCCGACTTGATAGTAGCCACTATCAGTAAACAGTTTATCACTGAATCTCCAGACACAAGTTCAGACTCTACCATGGACTCATGTGGAATGTGGTCTGACTGGTTTTGTGAGGAAATCATAGGAAGGAAATCACTGACATGTCCTCTGGGACTGATGCTGACACTTTTATCACTACTTTGCATCACATATGGCTTTGTCCTAAATTGTGGAAATTGTGTGTATTGCTCTCTATTGCCTTTTCCTTCTGATTAAACCCAACTGACTCTGAGGAAATGACTCAAGAGCACTGTTTATCCTGTTGATAAACAGAAGGAACCATCCTTAATCTTCACCACAGCAACATTAAATGACATGCCTTTCTCTGCAGGATGAAGCCCAGATGCCTCCTCTCCACAGTGGACAGACTTCCAACCATCAGTGAGATGCAGGAGAGCGACATAGAGGATGGAGACCTGGACTGTTCCTCACACACTATGGAGGCTTATATTGATTCCATCAAGGAGCTCTCCCAGCCGGCCCCTTACCCTCTCCACGGGCCCCTCAGAGGTCAACGCCACTGGATGGAACGCACATGCAGACGAGACAGGCCTGCAGCTCCATCTATATTCTCATCCTCGAGGATACACACACCCTGGATCCCAATTGATCCGTCAGATGTGTCAATTACTTTAACTGATCAATCAAACTTGGACTCTTCACTACGTTTTAACCAGAACCTGCTGGACAGGTTGATTGGACAGTCCCTGTTCACCGGCCTGGTGTGAGCCAGAGGTCGGATTAGCAGGAAGAGCATATTCATGAGTGGATTTACTCCCTGCAGCATGGTTTCACATCAGCTCTATGTTGCATGATTCATTTATGTGTAACTGAGTGCAGCCACTTCTCTAAAGTGATCTGAATTCCCTTTGAAGTGCTAAATGAGTGCAACACATGAAACAAAAGATGAAAAAGGAAAAAATATCAAGGGCAGAACAAACAAATGAGCAGAGCCTGCCTGAGGTGTGAGCCAGCCAAGTTGTTGCAAAGGGCCCCTCATCCACCAGGGGGCCTCCAAACAAACTCTTTGGCTGTAGTCGAGTAGTTAATAAGAAAATCACCTCCTATGTCCTTTCCTCAACACCTTTTCTCCCCTTTTCCTCGAAGGAGGACGTCATGAGGACAAGGAAGGATATGAAGGCGAATTCCTGACTCAGGAAACACGTCTGTGGTGCCCAGAGAATCTGACTGCACTTACACTAACCTATGTAATTATGTCACCGCAGATGTTACTGGCGTGTCTGTGGTGACAGTGCAGTGTTCAAAAGATTAACAAAAAGCACATGTTACATACTTCTCCATGTGTGCTCTTTCTGTGTCATCATTTCATGCAGGATATACATATATATATATATATATATATATATATATATATATATATATATATATATATATATATATATATATATATATATACACACACACTCCTGTCCATTATCGCATATTAGCAAGTTATGGCAAAAGATGGATGATTAATGGCCAACAATAACTTAGGAAGGTTTGACCGTCACACCGATATTAATGTTTTCTATTCATTTGAATAGTCAGGTAGCCTATCAACACTCAAAAAATGTTTTTGGCCTAATAAAAGTAATATGATTTATGTAATAGCACTAATAAACTCAAAATGGCTGCATTCATTTTCGCTGTTGGGTTCCTGGAGAAACAAATTAGCTTTATTAATATTGAATGCACAAACCTGGTTACTACTTACACTACTGTGTAGTGGAAGCACTTTGAATTTATATGTACTATTACATCTAATTACTCGCTTCACATTAAGTTTGTTAGTTAATTTATATTAAAACTATGTCATTGAAATGGATGAAAATTTTCTATGTAATTGAAATGCACAAGTCCTGCATTACACTCAAAAAAGAAGCGTCTGTCCAACTGTCAACAGACTCCAGTCTGTTCTGATAAACTACAGACATGCAGAGGGACATCACACTTCATGTTTAAAGTTTTTAGATCATGCCAACACATCTGTCCATGTTCCCATGTTCTTTCTCTTCTTTCCACACAAGCTCTTCCTCCCGCTCTCTCAGTCTGCATCACATTTTTAAAATTAATTTATGTGTTTTTTATCATGGTTATGAGCGTCTGAATGGTGTATTGCCCTCTTGTTGCTGCCGCGAGGCATCGTGAGATGGTATTATCTCCCTTCCTATCCTGTGCTAAAGGAGATAAGAAAGGAAGCAGTGAATCACCTTTCCTTAACATTTAGAGAATCTGAGCAGCTCTTATCGTGGCCGATGCATAAATACTTCTGGGTCATCTCACTCAGTGAGGAACCAAAATAGATCTAACCACAGCGTCTGTCACTCTTTGGGTTATATTAAGACGCAATTCTGATTTTCGACCCTGAGTATGTAAGATTAGTAAAAGTAAATACAAACTTGGTGGCACTGACACTCAGCCACACAAACTGAAAATATGAAATCTTTGTCCTGATCTGAACTAAATGATCTAAATCAAGCTAAGAAGTGAGATACAATGCACATTAATAAATGTAATTCCTTTGTTTGTATGCATGCATACGTACTGTCACTTTATTTCTTTTCTTTCTTAAGCCCCTAACCCTAACCCTGGATTTGATTTATTGTAGGCAAAAGGCGCTGAAGCACCTTCATTACCTCACACCGTCCGAATGTGTCTACAAGTTTCAATGATATTCTGTATCTTTAAAGACATTTTGTTCATTAAAACTAAACATGACTCCAGCTTGAGAGATGACTTTGCTCCTTCATGTGTAAACATCCTGCTCTAAACACTGCTGTTTGGAGGCTACGATCTGTGCATCTACTTTTAGTTTCTTTTTTCCCTGAAGTTCTGTGACCATGTGGAAAGTGTCTTGGCATGAACGTCCAACAAACATGTGGTGAGGGAGAAACGGAGCAGAGTGGCCTCCCCGGAGACGTTTCTGCAGAAGAAAAGAGAGTCTTATTCTAACTGACCCCAGATTGCTCTTACGCATTGTGCAACAGTGCATACGTCAAGCAGACAGAATTTAAAAATGGAGTGTGTCGTGTTGAATGTTCCTCAGAAAGAACCCATAGCCCATATTCCCGAACAATAGCCTGACTCATGTACTATTAGTAAGTTAATGGTGTCCAGATAAGGAAAGACTTAAAAGCGATAACTTTTAGTGCTGTCTCAGCAGTGCGTCTGTTGACAACATTGGATTTCCTTTTAATTGAATCTGCTGTGACGTTGAGGTGCGGATATCATATCCTTCTGCAAAACTCATTAAATTACAAAAGGAGTGAGTCACTGTGAGTGCAGCTCTGCAATAAGATATATTGCAGCGTGTCAGAGGAGTGATATAAAACTGATTTGTTCTAGTCGATTCAAAGTTTTGGTTGTAATATTCCTAAGACCCGCGTGATGTGTAAACACTCTGAAGTGTGGCTTAAAGAATCACAGCCGAAGAGAAATAATCAAAGCTTTGTGTCAGATGATGCTGAGATCTCTGCACTGAGTTAATAATATCAAAAGAATCCATCTAACAACTACAAATCTGTGTGAAACACAGTAGCCAACAAGACCACATTGGGACTGTAGATGCAAGCTGCCAGGCTCCAGTCCCAACATGCACAGAGGGAAAACAGGAAATGTTCAGGTTTGAGGATGGATGACTTCTAACGTTGACTCGCAATCAGTCACACTCCATTTACTTAAACTGATCTTATTATTTCACAAGAATGATTCAACAATGATATCAATCTGAGCAAGTCAACGATATTCTCAGGTTGCAGTGTAGTTCACTCTTGAGGGAAACTGTCTGTCTTTTTAGCTCTCAAGTGCTTCACATATAATGTGGAGATGAGATTTTTTTTTTTGCTGCTGCAACAGGAAACAACATTGATGACAGTATTGAGTGAACCAAAGCATTAAAGGTGCAGGCACTGAAACTAAAACCAAGACAGTCAGCTTAAAGATGTTAGAAGGTTGCGTAGAATTGAGAAACAGGGTCATAATTTCCTCCTGGTTCGAGTGATACACCTCACATTACATCCAGTCATTTATGTTAAAGTGGTGCAACTTTAAGTAAATATTAAGTAATATATTTTACTTGCCAAATGTAAAATATCCACGAAACTTATTCACATGGTTAGAACAGTCCTAAAAAGATACAGGAAAGAAGCCCAGGAGGAACCACTCACATTGATGATAAATCAAACCAGCTTGTACAGTAGCAGAGTCCTGCAACTGATATGCACTAAGTGAATGCAGCTACAGCAGTTACTGTACATACCTTTATTTTAGTAAAATGTATTGTAATTACATGCTACTTATGTTCTGATATTTATTTAAGTCTAAAAGTCTCTGTGAACATTCAGTAGTAGATAGACTAGGTGATGTTTCTAGCTGCTAATATTCTGTTTGAAATCATTGAATACAGTTCATGACACATGATGGTGAGGCAGTTTTTACTCGTAAACGAGAAAAGCTGTGAACAGGCGTGGTACTAATATGTGGACATTATTTGGACCATGTTAAATTGAGCGTCTAGTGTTACTAGTGGACTGGCTTGAGATAAGATTACTTATTCAAGTTTCCCTGAATTGTTGAATCACAGGGTTTTCATAAGAAGACTAAATTAAGTTTATGGATACAAGTAAAAGAAAAAAAATATAATAACTGGAAAACTAAAAAACTAGATTCATTGAGAGATAATAGAGATAATTTCCCACCATGCACCTGGTGAAAATTTACAAGAAGAGAAACTGCTGACTAACAAAAACAGATGTCCTTCTGGGTCCATTTTGAGGACTGCAGCAATTTCTGGTTCTTCTTCTGTACTCAATCATTGTAAAAATGGGAGGACACTTCCAAGAGATGCTTTCATTCACTCCACAGCGCCCCCATTTTCACCCTCTTTTTGTAAGATACAAGTGAAGTGAGACTTCATGTTCTTGTGCTTCCTTCATCATTCAATCATCAGGCAAATGGCAACACAGTGCAAAACATGACAGTGTTTACTACTACTGTATGTGTAGTATTTGCACAAGCCAAAACTAACAAGGATAATATTTAGCATTTTGAGTTTTTTTTTTCTTTTTTTTATTGGCTCGCCAAGACGAGAAAGAGACTGACTGACTGAGGTTTTATCACCACTTCAATCAGTTCTGTTAAAATTCCATTAAAATCAGGATCCAACAGCCTGTTGGTTTAGCACTAAGGCTGGAAGCAGAGGGAGACAGCTAGCACGGCTCTGTCCAAAGGTAACAAAATCTGCCTTGCAGTACCTGTAAAGCTCACTAATTAACATGTTTTACAGTATGTCAAGTCTTTGTATCATCTGTACAATCGTGGAGTGTCAAAGTGTCATGTTGTGGTTTTACTATTCGTTTCTTGGCATGGCTCGGTGACTCCATGTTTCCTGCCAACCTCACGTTGACAACATGACTCTCCCCCTGCTTTCATGCTAAGCTATGCTACTTGCCTTGTGGCTGCAGGCAGTGGTATATAATTTCTGATCTAACTCTGCAAAAGAGTGAAAAGGTGAATTTCCCAAAATTACAAAAACAGAATTTTAAAGGAATACAAAGTTCTATGATAGACCATGCAATCCCTTCTAATGATGTCATTGTGTATCTGTGCACAGTTTGTCCTTGAAAAGTTCCCTGCACTTACTCACTCTTGTTGTGGTGACTTCATGTCTTTTATTTAAACTGGTGTAGAAGTTCTGTATTTGAATGTTGTTAACTGAAATATTCATCCAAACATTACATGCCAACGCTGAACAGGGTCAATTTACATGTATAGTTATGTTTGGTCTTTACTTAGCTGATGCTTTCTTCCAAAGAGAAACAAAGGGAAACAATCAAAGTACAGTGTAACAAGGACATGTTAGTGCGGCAGTAAGTACTATTCACATAGAGCCAAGTTTTAGATTTATCATGTCCTGTCGTGTTGTGCTGTGTTGGAGAGGAGGTCCTCTTTGGAGAGCTGGAAGTCTTAAGGAGGTTTTTGAAGGTAGAGAGGGGCGCCCCTGATCTGGTAGGAACTGGCAGTGCTTTCCACCAACATGGAGCAACAGACGAAACAAGTCTGGGTCCTGGAGTGCAATGGTCAAGAGGTAACACATGCCTGTGTAAGGGCATTCAGTTTGTTAGGTTCTGAACCGAAGACTACTTTGTAGGTTAACAGCTAAGCTGCTAGCAGTTTTGACTGTCCAGTATTAACTTTGCATTGAAAACTTATTGGAAGTCAGGCTTCTAACTGGTTTTAACAGAGGACATCATATTTCACCAATCTTAGCTTCCCTCCATTTTAAGATTTTACTGATCATTTAGAGACAGCCATCTCGGGTCGGTCACTTCTGGCTGTTCCGGGGTCGAGGCGAAAAACTGTGGTTGCACCTTTTCGATCAGGGCCCCCCTCGACTCTAGAATGACCTGCCTGAGTTGATAAAGCTACGTTTACTAAACAATTATTTTAATAATTATTACTAATTGTTCATATACAAAATACTAAAATATGTAGAATAACTAATCATTCATTATCTTTATATTCTGAGCATAGTCAGAGTGGATGCACAGGGAGCCTGTGGCCCATCATTAGGTTTCAGTTTTGGCTCTCTGGTGGGAGAATGTTTGGGTGCCCAAAAACCTGACTCAGTCACTACATCTAAATTTAGCAGAAAAGTTCTTTTTGACAATAAAAATTGATCTAATTTAATCAAATTAATAAAATGCATGTGAAAACAACATCTGCTGCAAATACAGATACAATCTGGTGCAGATTATCGAGTACTGAGAAACATATGTGTGTGTATTAGAGTCCATGGATGGGTGGTGGATTACTATGTGAGGAGATTACAATGCAGCAATTACACTATTAGATACAGCAAAATTGACCCAAATTGACCAAATGGACCTTTAAGGCCCAGTTGTTGACATTCTGTCTTTTATATTACTCTGTTCTGGAAACTCTTTATTCCAGGTCTAAAAGGCATTTCCGGTCTGCCTGTGTTTGGTGAACAAATAAAACAAACTCTGCAATCTGATAAAAATTATATAACTCTGTTATTGCAAATGTGACTGGAAATACTATGCCACGTGTCAAAATCCACCATTTTTATGATTAAAAGACATTAAATAGCCCATCAAAATGAGCTTTTTGAATGTAGTTAATAAAGCCCAGAGTTAGTGTGATCTCATCTTTGTGCTCAGGTTTACAAGCCAGTGATTTTACAGTCAGAGAACAGCTCTTCACAGTCAGTGCCTGCCTTTGGGAGTTTGTGATGTTTTCAATAGACACATAAAATTGAAATGTGTTGATCTGAGGAACTGCAGGTCTATAATGCGCTGTACAATCATATTGGCTTTGAAATAAAGTTGTTAATAAAAAGAAATTGCACTGTGACTTTTTGTTTTCCATTATCAACTAAGAAACTGCAGCAAAAGTAGAGACGAGGGGGCCTAATAATTAAAGCAAAGAGAGAGTGATGCCTAATGAGCTGACAATAGTGCAAAATAAAGGCTTTGCCATTTGTTTTATTCTTTTGCTGCAATCCCACTCTGCATGATGCAGCTGAGAAAACAGAATAAACCAGAATAAATCCCAAATTCCTCTGAATCTGGGATTGTTACAGAAGGTTTGCGAGGCCTTGTTGTGGTTTGAGAGCTTCTGTGGTCAGAGTGCAGGCTGCAGAATAACACTGACATGTGCTGTCCTCACATGACCCTCCATGGGGGTAATTCATCGAGGCGGAGAAAAAAAGTGTGCTTAAGTGACAAATCCTGTTTTGAATTAACTTCAGTTGCCACTCAAGACTCAAGCTGTTCCACTAACTCCTATTAGGTCTTGTTGATGTTAATTTGAAGCAGGCTTCAACAATCTTGCATTGCATGCACTTATTGAGCACATAAAAAGTCCAGAACAGTTGATCGTAAACAGAAAGATACTGAACACAAAATGAGAGCGGTGTTAAACCCTGCTGAAGAAACTGTACGAGGAATGTAAAGAAGTTATCACCATTTAACACAATTGACCGAGACAACATAAATGCAGACAAACTAAATGTGCATGTTATACAAGCCCTCATATTCTCAATCAATAAATATTCTGATCACTAGGCGCCGTGTGACCAGTAGGATAGATAATATCAGAAGTACGTTTAAAACTATGGTGTGTCTAACTTAGCAGAAATTACTTAACTACAATGCAGTGCTATTAGTGCTGTACTCAGGCACTGACAACACCATTAGTCAATTTCTATAACTACACCCATCCATTCTGTAACTGCTTATCCTCACCAGATCATGGTGGTGCTGGAGTCAGTTCATTACAGGGCACACAAAGACAGACAACCATTCACATTCACACCTATGAACAATTTAGATGTAGTCAGTAATTAACTTGTTAATGCATGTCTTTTCACAGTGGGAGGAAGCTGGTGTTCCCGGCAAGAATCCATGCAGGCACGGGGAGAGCATGCAAACTCCACGCGGAAAGACCCCAGAACCTGGAACCTTCTTGCCGTGAGGCGACAGTGCTAACCACTGCACGGCCGTGCCGCCCCCAGTTTATAACCAGTTAATGCAACTTTCTTTCATGACAAATGATATAGTGCACCCGAAAGCATTATGCATGTTTAAGAGTGCAGTCATAAAGCATTATCAAAGCGTTATAACTGTCTATGAATGTCCTACTAACACACTATAAATGTGGTCTTTAAGTGTTACATAAAAAGATAATTACCATTTTCAATTCCTTAAAGTCACGTATACTCCTCCATCACTGAAAATCCCCAAATTTATGACTATACAATATATATTTACTTAAAAGCATTTTTACTTAAAGCAAGATCTAAGGATCTATGTATCATCACCTGGGTGAATTTAAACCAATCAGATTAATGAACCGCATGTCATAGTTAAACTCTTACTGCTGCGAAATACTCAGTTTCTTTGTTCTTCTGTAAACGAAGATTCGCCGCTTCTGATATAACTGATCCTAGCAGCATCACCACTAACCTCTTTAGCAGCTGCCGTTGTTGTTTTCGTGTGAACAGTCACTCACATCGTTATGCACACCGAGCGTTTAACCACACTTGTGGCTCATGTGGCTTAGCTCGAAGCTTGGCAAGATGGATTCTCGTGTGATGAGACAACATGTGAGTCCAGCTTCCGAGCAAGGTTAAAGACTGTTAGGACATATTTTGTAACTCTTAAGGTCAGATTAGGCATTCCGGTTATGTTCATCACAAGTTAACACACACACACCCCAGCACTCACATCCGCCCACGCATCCGCACAACTATCGAACAATGCCTGATTTTGGTCGAACACTGCCTAAACACTATGCAGGACCTTGATCCACAGGGACGTTGATGAACAGACATGTCATAATTCAGCATAAGTTACCTTGATTACTGAGAGGGATTCCCATAAGCCCCAAAATAGAACAGATCTCTCACTTAAGTGGTGAATGGACTGTACTTATATATCTCCTTTCTAGTCTTCCGACTACTCAAAGAACTTTACAGTACATATCTCATTCATCCATTCACACACATTCACACACTGATGGCACAGCTTTCAGGAGCAATTTGGGGTTAAGAATCTTGCCTAAAGACACTTTGACATGCAGACTGGTGGGAATCGAACCAGGGATCGAATGCCAATACACCTTGATGGCATGGCTTCAGAATCCAACAATTTAGTGACTCATCTCTATTTGTTTTCAGGTGAAAACCCGTCCACAGAAATGATCTCACATCAGCTCTTAATACTCCCGGCTTAATAACTAAACAGAGGTTGCTCTCTCAAAGCTGATCTGCTGGATTGATAATAGATAGTCCTGTTATTCAGATCCTCTTGTTGGATCCCATGGCATTTATGTCTGTCTATTCATTTTTTCCACCTATCCATTTCCTGTAACTGCTTATCCTCATCGGGGTCACAGTGGGCTGGAGTCTATCCCAGCTGGCATTGGGTAAGAGGCGGGATACACCCCACACAAGTTACCAGGTCATCACAGGACACATAGAGACAAACAACCATTCACAAAAACTCCTTCTTTCTGTGAGTTGACCTCATTAACCATTGTGCCACCCACATAAACAAAACAGATTTTAAAGATCTGTAAAATTCACACCATTCATAAATGTATCATTTCAGGTGCGTTGACTGAACGGTGATTTCTTTACATTTAAAGTCCAGCACATTTGCACGTAGCACCTTCTTTACCTGAAATGTGTTCAGGCTACAGCTCCTCCCAAAGCACTCACGTGAGTGACAGATGTTTATATGTTGTGAAACACTGCATGGAGTATGGGAACATGACCTTTCCACATGCAGCGAGTTGTTCAGTCATGACTGGGAGGATACTTGCCGCGGCATGTACCTTCGGCTCTATACGCTATGATAAATACTGGAAGCAGGAGTTGACTCATAACACATGCGTTAAACCATTATCCACAGGGAAAGTGTTTCAGCAGCGTTCCACAGAACAGGTGGTGGTCTTCTGTCTGTTGGCCCACTTCCATCCAACTTCCTCTCCACCAACACACACCCTCCCACCAACCACGCATACTTGTCCCCAGTGACAGCTCAGTGTGTCACGCTTTTGTGGTTTCCAGTAACTGTTAACATGCATGTTGAATGTTGAGGAACACACATGACAGACTGATAAACACTTTCCTGTGCATAAACTGAAGTGTAGATTAGTTTATAGTCATCATAACAGATGTGATTCTTCATCTACACACAGTGTAAATCAAGACTTCAGGCTTCACTAACAGCATTGCACAATACAAAGTAAACCTCCCACATCATCCTGCCTGATAACACCCAAAGCCTCACTTTTGGTCAGAAGAACTTCTATCAAAGTTGGCATGATGCTAGAGATAGTATGGTTAATCTAGAGTTTACTTTGCCTGGACATACCCAGTTATGTATTCATCGTCTCTGTATACTTCAACGCTTTGTCACATTAGTCAGAAATCCACTTAAGGAGCACATTTGCTTTTCCTTTCCTGTCTGTGAAAGTCTTCTGCGCACATTCCAGAGTGAGTTTGGAAATTCCAGCTTTGGCTTGACGGGAAAAGAGTCATGGGCAGGCCCACTGCAGCTCTGTCTATAAAAGGCATAGAGGCTGCAGCAACTCCTCACTCACTACTTTTCTCAACCTCCCAAAGCTCAAGCTCTCCTTTTCTCCTTCGACGGATCTCTGGACTTTTTTTTGAATTCCCAACAGAAAAAAATGGCCTTGTCACAGAAAAGCTGCGCTCTTCTGCTGGTCTTTGTGGCTGCAGTTTGCATTCAGTTCTACCAAGGTGAGTTAAAAGTTACAGTTTATTATGGTCAAAGCTGGATTGTAGGATGTGCGAGACAAGGATGAAAAGTTCTGTGATGATGCATCAGATGTTGTTGAAACTATAACTTGGATGAGGGTACATGCCCAACGTTAAAAAAAGCGTTTTCTCTTGCAGCTCACGCTGGAGTCATTCCTGGACGCTGCTCGTGTCGCCGTGCAGTGATGTTCATCAAAGGCAACATATCAGATTTCCAAGTCCTTGAAAAGAGACCTGCATGCAACAAAGTCGAATTATTGTAAGTTTGAACATGCTGTTAAAGATCTGCTGATTTATAAGGTTTTCCGTTGTGCTGATTCTTAATTATTGTTTTGTATTTTTTAGTGTAACCTGGAACAAGGCGGATAACACCACAGATAAAATCTGCTTGGACACAGAGGGAAAGCTGGGCAGGGCTTTCCTGGGATGCTGGCAAAGGTAAGTTACACCCAACATCACAGCTTAGCTGTCACACAATAACATCACTTTAACTCTTTAAGAAAAACTGAACATCTCGAATGAGGTGGTGCCAGCTGTTATCAGCTCCCACTTTAGGCCATCCAAGCTTAAATCTGCGCAGTAATTTCTTTTCGAAAAGGCAAAGACTGAATCCTCCTGCAACAGTTGGATTTTGCACAGTTTTCAGGAGAGTTGGGGCAGAAAATTCCACCACTTAAAAAATGTTTGATTTGGCTCCAAGATGGAGAGTCAGAATATATCTTGTGGAGCCAAAACTCTGGCAGGTTTGTTCTGCAAAAAAAAAATCTTTCCACAAACAAGAAGGTTTTATCACAGGGACGTTGGCTCAACAAATCTAATCACACATTAACAATGACTTGTTGTACAAACCTCCAGATGTTTTGTGTTAGCCCCTCTGGCCTAATACCAGTTTTTCTTCCTCACTCTTTTCAGCATAAACAAAGACGAGAGCCGTAAGATGGAGTGCATCAACAGAAAAAGGAAGGCTGAGTGAACGCTGAAGAGAGGGGGAGAGGCCTGACTGGGGAGGACAGTTATCCGGACAGAAGTCCCGGAGGTGACATGAAGACTGAGCACACAAGTCTGAGAATGCTGAGAGCAGAGCTTTCACTGAACTCCTGCACTGGAGAGGATTGGGAAATGACAGGGAGAGGGGCAGAGCAGTGGGAGGGGAAATGATTAACAGCTAGGAGCCAGGAGAGAGGGGGGAATTATGGAAGTTAGGGGAAAGATAAATGTAAAAATATGTACACTGTATATGTACTATAGCAGCGAGACTGTGTGAGAAGGCCACTTGAAATGCACATACATTTATTATATCTTATTTGCTTAACATCAATATTATTTATGTTGCTTTATTTATTGTGGATATTTTTTATTTTTCAAATGTGTGAGTAAAGCAAATAAAGATGATTTTGATACAACTCCATGCTTTCTGCTTGTTCTGTTTTTGGCAGCCATCCTCTGGCAAAAAACAGGAAATCTGAATTCCTCTGTGATAAAAATGACAGACAGCCATTTCTTAACCCTGGTAATGAAACCTGTGGCACACCACCAGTATCTCTGCAGCTGAGCCGAGCATCAAAATAAAAACAAACAGTTATTACTCTGCCGCAAAGACACAGCTGGTACTTGAGGACACTGAAGTGACTTTGTTGCAGGGAGCGACAAATTAATTGTTATCACAGAAAAAGCGCTCTCTCCTCGGGGAGAAGGGGGGGCTTTGCATGATAACAATTAAATGATGCCCGTGAGAAAATTTGGCCACAGCTGTTTGCAGCAGCTGCAGTCCAGATGACAGAGAGGAGATGGATTCCTGATAGCGTCTCGTGACTCGTCTGAGGTGAAAAGTGATCAGCTATGACTGCTGACGTTTTTCTAAATCCTTTGGTCTGTAAAAGCAACAAGGGAACTACGTTAAAGTCGCACTGAAATTTCAGGGACAACGTACTGCTGCTGTCGTGACGAGAAAGCCATATTTGCACATGTTTGTGGAAGCAGCATCCTTCAGACTGGGCGGGCATTGCATGGCTAGAAAATGTGTGATCATGTCCACAGTGAGTTCTTGATTGGAACATGTCGTAACCCTGTATGTCCTGCGAACTAGACTTCTAATGGATCACATAGTGTTACTGCCTCATGTGCATTACAAAACATTTGAGATGACCATATCTAGATATAGGGAGATAAGAACTGGCTACCAAGATGACACCTAATATGCACTGCACTGTTTCTCCTACTGACCCTACCCACAAGATCCAGCAGAATTCAAGTTTTTTTCATTGGACACTGGAACAGGTTCGTTGGCCTCTGGACAACACTGGTAGCAAGGCCAAGTGTTGCCAAACAAGATGTTCAGTTTGTATTCCACCTGGAAAGAGTAAAACTAGCAAACTAGGCGAACAAGCTTCTGCTACATTTGTGAATGTCAGCAGAATCGCCTTGATGCTAACAATGTATTGGTCCATTCTCCACACAACTTTAAACCCCACCAAGAGCATTTCACAAGTCTCCAGTCTTTAACTTGATCAGATTTGGTCACTTTCCTGGTTTATGTGCTGCTAAATATGCTACGTAGTAGTAATTTTTTCCCCTTTTGGCTGTTGTTATATTTATGATGGTTTGCAGATTGGAGTGTTATATATTGAAAATTTGGCCAGCTTCTGGGACACTTCTGAAATGGAAACAGCTGCGATTAGCTCCAGCCAGTTGGAATTTGGCTGTAATTTAGCTATGTTCGTTGTGTTCTTTGTGGCGGGTGTCTTTGCCAACTTGACACAGCCTGTGGTCTTCATGTAACCCTGCATCATTCAGAAAGTGAAAGTGCTCAGAGAGTAAGATATTAGTTTTTTTTCAGGTGATTTCAACATCTTCTGAGTGTCATGGGAAAACAACACTTGGTACACTGTGATTCAAATCTTGACATGTCATGACACAGTCTCAGAGTCACGTGCTTTTAAGTGGTAGAATGAGAGAGAACAAAGAGAGATTTCTCACACAGTCTAAGCGATGGCAACTGACACAGTATTGTTACTGGGACTATAGTCCTAACACTGTTTCAGAGTCATGACAGTCAGCCAAAATGGCTGTTTTGTGCCTATATCTACACCAATCATTTCTCACACATTATATGCTCATCACAGCTGAAGACAACACACTTACCCCCCCCCCCCCCCCACCTGTCTGTCGATGAATGCTACCATGGTAATGCTGAGTGGGTTATTGCTCAGCCAGGGCCATCACCTCTACCCTGTGACCATGCAGGCTTCCTTTGAGTGATCAGCTGAGACAACACATCTTGATTTTTGACCATTAACTTTGCCGGAGAGATAAAGTTTGCTGGAGAATATCAGAGCTGCTGCAGATTCACTCCAGGGAAATCAGAGCAGGCCTGGTCCGGGTCAGAGCATGAGAGTGTGGGAAAGAATAGATCCTCGATAAAGCCTGCTCCTTCTCTTGGTCCTGAGGCTGTGCTCGACCAGTTTAGCCGTTCACACACACACACACACACACACACAGATATAAATACAACAAACACATGTTAAAATATCAGCTACATACCAAAGTCCCTTGGGTACCAAACAGCAGGGCCTCCTCCACACTGAGCCACTGCCTGCCTGTTCATGGACATTAAGCAGTACTTGTTCACTGCTCTGCCACGACATGACAAACAGGAAGCCCTTCAGCATCGGCTGACCGAGGCTAGAAAACACATAAACCTCAGCCAGCTGCTGACACTTCACCAACCTAATGAGAAAATCCTCTTCTGAGCAGCAATAAAATCAACTATATTTAAATAGCTGCCATCACACAGGTCTCAACTGTAACACACTGCACCATATAAACCACTGTTTGTAATATTACATCACACCATTATTATCCGTACATGTCAAGATAAAGAAAGACATTTCAAAGGCCTAAGGACTAAGCCAGTTCGGTTCACTGAATAAAGACATGTACGTGTGAGATGTTTCTGAAAGCTCAGAAACAGCTTGATGGTAAAAAAAATTCTTGACCTTGGTAACAGTGACTGACAGCCTCATCTAGAGGTCTTTGTCAGTCGATGGTGCACAGTTGTCATGGAGATGGTTCAGATGGTGGCAAAAGTGTGGTCTGGTGTTAACATAACCCTGTTAGTGACCTCAAAACAAGAACTGAGTAAGAATGAGTCAGGTCTGTATCCTTAGGCTCGCCATATCGGACTTACCAATCAGATGACTCCTAAGAAACGGCCCTTACATTTTTTCAAGGTCACGCCTTACTGGAAATGATATTCTCCCCCCATTCTCCTCTGTAGTTAGCCCATAACTGCTGCATGTCACTGCCATATTTTGAAAAGTCACGCCAAAGACTTTGGGATTGGTTTTTCGATGCATTGCACACAAGTTTTAACAATGAAGGCTGGGAGATAGCGACAGCCCTAGAGTAGAGTTGTGACCCCAAACAGAACAGGTCACAACATCAGCCGGGAAAGAGTCAGAGTCACGGACTAGAGGATGGTCGGTATAAAGATCCATGGTGCTAAAGGTTAGTGAAGGGGGGTACAGAACATCATTTTTGGGAAAGCAGTTACTATTTGGTGCCATTTGGAGGCGCCAAAGTGTTGAGTTGAATATGTTGTATGTATGCACTTATAGGTCCCTCCACAGAAAACACACACACACACACACACACACACACACACACACACACACACACACACCATGCAGATCACTAAATCAGGTACAATGATTGGTACAATGCCGGCACACACTTTGTGATGTGATCACAGTACTCATCACTGTTGTGAAATTGTGTTTTCCCCCTCCATTCCATGAATGTTCTACAGCACTGAGTGAAAACAGCTGATGTTTCACACACAGATACACTAACACTAACTAACTGCAACTAACTTGTATCTTCATTCTCAGTTAATCTGCAGATTATATTCTTCATTAACCAACAAAACGTGGTTTGAAAATGTGCAGTGAAGCAGTGAACAAATGGCCATCATAATTCCACAGAGCGTAAATGGCTTTTTTTAACGAGGTGTTGTGTGCTGCAGTGCTTTGTGTTTGAATGTGTGTGCGTGTTGTTCTCTGCCCCAGTCAAGCTTACTGTGAAGTATGACCTAAAAAAGGAGAAACTATTCACACTCAGGAGGCTGAATCTGGTCAGTTTGAGGCATTTTTTTGTACCAAAAACGTTTGAAGACAATTCATCTACATTTGAAATTGTTGCAGAATGTTTTGTTGTATCATCAGTTAAGTGAATAATTGTTTCAGCTCCAGCTTTGACTTCTTGAATATAGTCATAACACAAAAGCACATCTGAGAGTGGAATTATTTCATATTTCACGACATTGTCTTAGTTTAAAGCATCACTATGGCAATTTGTAGTTTCCCCCCAAGATGTACAGCACTGACTCTTTTAATTTCTGTTCTTAAAACTTTGCATACTTTGTGGGAGTTTTGGATTGCATATAGCAATCAGCTGAAACTTTACCTTCTTAAACTTATTTCTTTGTATTACTTATTTTGTAACGCTGTTTCTCTATCTTCTAATGCCCTGTCTACCCCCCGACATATGTGTTTCATAGACTGTATAAAACATGGATGTAGTCTCCATGATGTCCAGCACAGGTTTCTGGAGAGTCATTTTGAAGCTGGGGTGTGGTGTCTTTGGCTGCAGCTGTGCTGCCTCCACTGGCAAAGCCTGGTTGCTCAAACAAGCCACCTGTAACAGCACCCACCTATCAGTCAAAGCGGCTGTTAATTCTGCATCACCTTTAAGCCTTACTATAATTTGAACAGGTGAGTTGTATATAGATTCACCCTCAGTACAGTTGTCATGAACGGGGAAATTAGCGACCTGTTTTTTGTACCAGGCTGTAAACATGTTTATTTCTGATGTGAACGTTGGACATTTTAACATGGGGACTTATGGAGACTTACTCATTCTGTTGTGAGCCTCAAGTGGGCGCTTGAGGAACTGCAGTCTTTGGCACAACTACAGAGGTTTCCACTTGATCCCCCCTCTGTTGCTCTGAGACAGTTTATAGTTTTTGCTTTGGTTTAACTGTCTTGAGCAGCAAAAAAATGACAATACAATGAGCAACTGTGAGTTTCTGTGCTTTCGCTCTCTCCCTCAGGCAAACACACGTATGGATTTAACCATAATATCATGTATATCAAGCGCTCACGTGCCAGCATTAAGATTTTCCCATCAACTTGACTACTGAGCCATGTTGGAGCAAACCTCCTGCATGTGTCTCTGATAATTGCCATGGAAGCTCAGGCCTGCTGTCTGCCTGCAGCTCAGAGCCTGTGCTCAGGGTTTCACAATAAAACCACAAACCAGCAGACGAAAGGAGGGTTACTGTGTGATAAAAAAAAAAAAAAAAAAACATCTTTGCTCCCGGCGAAGCTCAGGCTCGTGCATCTCTGGATCAAATTGCTCCCAAAGACACTGGTCCTTAGCATGTTGCAGGCCTGAGTGAGCTGCTGATCAAGTTTGGCTTTGACCTCAGTGAACAGTGTTTGATCCTATTGTTGGACCTCAGCATTGGCTCGCTCTAACCCTCAACGTACCTCAGACTCCTTTCAAAGTCTCGGGACAAGTGGTGCTCTGAAGAAGGTGCCGGCTTTCTTCCTTTATCGATCACCGAACATGATGTGTAAAGGCGCTGTCATCCTGTTGCTGGGTGTTTCAGCTGTTAAGGCACTTATTACCCAGCTCTCCCTGGCTGTCAGACCAATGGAAGCTCTGTCAAGTGATCTCTCGCCAACAAAGCAAACACTTCACCGGTGTACCGTCTCCACGCTATTAAATGCATTCGATCTGGGGAGGCATTTCATGTTCTCACACTTGCTGCTAATAATTTGTCAGGCACTTTGTGAAAGGCTTGCAACAAGCATGTTTAAATTTTAAACATTCTGCGGCAAGCGTGAGTCCTGAAAGGAGACTCTGCATTTTATTTCCATGATATTATGTGTCGTTCTCTATCTGTTGCTTTGAAGTTTATATATAGCTTTGCGAGCGGAGGGGAAAAAAAAGACCACAGCTACTAGCTCCCATGGAATAAAACGCACTTTTGTATGGCAGAACAGATAAAATCAAAGCTATGTGAGGAGCTGTCACTCGCTTCTCTGTTGTCCAACACATCCATGCCACGCATCAGATGGAGAGAAACTTTTTTTAAAAACACACACACACATATTGTTCCTCCTGATATTTTATTAATGTGAATGGAAACTACCCAGATGCTTGTTGATGGAGCTGTCAGACAAAGGAAAAAGTGTAAATTGGCCAAACATGTTTGTGTGGTGCAATATTTATGGAGCACTGTTGGAGCAAAGGCTTTCATGTGCTCTTTCATTGCTTCAGTGGGGGCGGACAGCGAGTACGGACACTGGTTCAGTGGGAAGAGTACAAAATAAGACAGCAACAAAAAGACCAAGAAAAATATGTTGAAAACAGCAACGTGGAACAAGACGTCTTACGGGATGAAAGCGTGACACACGCAATGTGCGAGTCTGTTCATGTGTCTGTCACTTCCACATCCAATCCTCTCTGTTTTAGGGCGTGTGTGTGTGCATGTCAGCGAACATGCCAGCGCCTCCACACCCAGGTCAACACGTCAACCGGCGTCATATCAAAACCTCGTATCTTCGAACATGCTGAGCTTCAGCTTTGGCGGTGTTAAAGTTCACCTCGTCGGCAGGTCGGCAAAATTCTACCCAACTCACTGACAAGGTGACATTTTGGAGATAGGAGCTCTTCGCCCGACGGTGTTGATGTTTGTATGAGTGCGTGTTCGTGACAGCGTCCTGGGTGACAGACAGCCTGAGGCTGCAGGAGAGGGTGGGGGGTTGTGGGAGATGGACCTCTCTTCTATCCCAGGTTGTCAGTCATGGCTGCTTCCAACTCCATAAATAAAGGATGGTGCATCCACCATCCACCCTCTCTCTCTCTCAGTGGCGACTGGACGCCTTCCCGCTCCGAGTCGCAGGGCCGCACACGCGCCGCTTGTCATTTTAAGTGCAGAAGGGGGTAACTGCACAGGGAGTTGAAAAACACAGAGCTGGCTCCAGTGTCGATTCCATAGACTTCGTAACTACTGAGTAAACACGAAGCTGCTGGCCCGTAAATGCTGAACCGTACGCCATGTCGCAAAATGAATGATGTGGCCTCATGGGATGCAGAGCAAAGCTACATCTCCAAAGGATATTTTTCTTCTCCGCCGTGTCACGCTCGGCTAAAGTTATCTGCAGCCAATCACAGCAATAATCCGCTTTCTGCTCTGCTAGCTTTTCAGAAGAGCGGATTTGGAATGATTGTTTTAATCATAGTCATAATAGCCACAGTGTACACTATGCAAATAATATCTCAATCAAATAGATTGGATTTTCTTCCACCTGAGGTACCACTGGCCGGCTCTGGAGCCACGCAACTGTGCTGCATGTGGCTTTGATTTACAGCAGAGGGGGGAGGTGTGGGGTGGATGGAGGGATGTGTGGAGGGGAAGCAGAAATACACACCCTGCCTGGGGATTGTTTCTGGTCACTGGTTCAGGTCCCTTGCTGCTGACGCCCTCTGTCAAGTTGTTGAGATGCAGTGTGAGATGCAGCTCAGATACTGAGACAGAGCAATACACAGGCACACACAAATCCTCCCCCTTCTCTCTCTCTCTCTCTCTCTCTCTCTCTCTCTCTCTCAGACATACACACAGACACACACACACACACACTTGTGTGTAAAGAAACAAAGTGGCAAATTTAAACTCACTCTCTCCCTAAGCCTCTCCTTTTCTCTTTATCTTCCTTGCGGGTGAATTTGCATGTGTGCTGCCGCTTACTGACGAGATTACTAGGCGGAGGGTGGAGTGTGATCTTACAATGCAGTAGTGTGCACTCTGCCTGGTTTTCTAATCCAACCCCGATGCTACCAACCCTGCAGTGTGACAAAATACAGCTGCAGGTTTGATGCTAGAATCACACATGAAAACAAAATAATGACAAATGTCCAAAAGATGTTTCTGAAACCCAAAGTAAGTTTTGTTTGACTAACAGACTGAAGAAATAAACTGGAACCACCAAATGTCTGCTACTTTCATTTGTTAAGATACATGAATAATTCATAAGCGATCAAAATGGTCAATTTCTGTTTAATTGAATTAATCGACTAATTGTTTGAGAACTATAATTTGAGACAGATAAAGTTCTGAAAATATATATAGATCTGCCTCCAGACTGGTTTTCATTAACAAATAATTTATTTTATTATATTATTATTTTATTTTATTATCATCTTAATTGGGCAAAAATTATAAATGTGACGACTTTTCTTAATTTTCATTTGAAAAATAGAAAAAAATGACATAAAATCTAAGTACAGAAATGCAGAAGTGTAGCGAGGGTTAGAAATCTGACATTTTTAACTGTAACCTGGACAACTAGTGAATGTCCAGCATGTTCAGTGGAGTTCTGTCCAAAGCTCTCAGCTAGTGTGTGTTTGTCCACCACGCCACAGTCTGATTTAACACCATCACATCTGTATTTCACAAACCACACTGACGATTATTTGGAACGTTTCTTTTTGTTTCAGAGGCCCAGTCTGCCTTTTTGACCAGCCCCACACGGAAGCCTTGCACATGCTGATCTCCACCTTCAGGGGGCAGTGACACTCTCCTCTTCTGCCATGCCTTCATCAGCATGCCTGCTGATGAAGCCCAGAGCAGCCGCCACCTTTCGCTGTGCCCACTGTAAGGGGAGTCGGCGTACAGCGTTGAATTCATTAACCTTTTCGCCACTCCCATTGAAAGCGCATGGCGGCCATTGGAAATAACCCCTTAACACTTCAAACTGTTTAGCGAGAGGGTGGTGGACGGAAGAAAAAGGGGCAAAACCCCCATTTGTTCTTATCTGAAAAAAATGTCATCTCACATCAGGTGGTTAGTTATTCAGCGACGCAACGCGTGTTCATGGGTGTGATGCTCAATCATGGGTTATCCGAGGGTTGACACAGTATGCTGTCGGACAGGCGGTAAATTTGGGATAGAACTTATAATTGTCTCACTAGAGACCATCTGATGGGCTTTCTGCACTTGCGAGAGAGCCTTCAGTATTTGTTTATGTCACTGTGACCAGTGTAGTATGGCATCAGAGGAGGAGAATGGCAGAGCGGCTCACATTGACTGTGTGAGCCTTCAGACTGAAGTTAGCTGTAATACAGCTGCAGTATGCATGCGCATTAAACAGCAGCTTAGAGACACTCTCTTAGTATTGCCACACTGAAACTTTAACCATGCAATGTGATTTTAAATGGTGGAAAACCATTAAGCATAACTATCTACCCCTCTACCCATCCCTACTTCAAAAAGCTTTGCTTGGAACCTGCTGTCATAAACCTTTCATTTCAGATCTCAACACGAGAAAGAATCACACATTTTCTTGACTTCTATATCAAAAGGATTAAATATGTAACAGCGTGGACAAAATTCCTTTATGGGAGTGTTCTTTCCTTTAAATACTAAACTACAGCAAGAAAATCAGAACATCTGGTGACAATGCATTGTCCAATTCACGTTTTTTCTTTGTTACACACTACATCATTAGGTGCCCAGAGGCCGATGGAGAGAACAGACGTTTTCATGAAAAAGAGAAGACGCACCGCAGCACAAATATTACATTAAAAGATCCAAAAAGCTGACAAAATTCAGCTTAAGTGTGAAATGAAGTCCGTGTGAATCTGTCCTGCAGGCACTGAAGTCTGCCAGAGAATTAGAGGGAGACAGTCCTGAGATCAAGAAGAATTAAAACTGGTACAGGAGGATGTGTGAGTCTCCTGTGAAAGGAGGGTTATGCAGGAGACATTTGGGGAGGAAACGAGGATCAAAAAAATGACAAGGGGGATGGAAGTGCTCGGAGTTGGAGTTGAAAAAGTTCTAGAGGCCAGCATGAGAACTAATGGGGAGGAACCGGAATGATATGGGAAGGTTTTAATGAGGAAGAATGAGAAGAGGGAGAGATGAAGGTGAAGTCAAGCGTGGAGAAGACAAGTGGTCAGTGTATGCATGATACAGATATTTAAAGGAAAATGGAAATGTTTCGAGAAGCAACTCCAGCAACCTGTTCAAAATCAAATCAAATTTTATTTGTATAGCCCAAAGTCATAAAAGACATTTAGCCTCAGAGGGCTTTACAATCTGTACAGGGAGTGACACCCTCTGTCCTTAGACCCTCGGTTCCAGTGAAAAAACTTGCCCACAAAAAACCTTTAACAGGGAAAAAATGTGGAAGAAACCTCAGGAAGAGCCACAGAGGAGGGATCCCTCTCCCAGGACGGACAGACGAGAACAAATATTGCATTGTATTGATGTAAACTATCCTGTCATACTTAAACTAGCAGCTGCCAACAGAAATGATCTCTGCTGCCTGAAAATGCAACAAATCACACGACAACACCAGAGCTACCTCCAGGATTTCTCCTGCTCTAATGAAACATTTTTGGAAATATACTTATTAACTTTGCTGACAGTTAGAGCAGAAGATCGACACAACGCATCTATCTGTTCTTTAAATATAAAACTACAATCAGGAGACACTTTAGCTTAGCTTAGCTTAGCATGAAGACCTTGATGTGGAGGCTACAGGAAGTCACTGCTCCAGGTCAAGAAACAGTCCTGCACATGACCTCCCTTCGACCTCGCCACCCGGGTAAACACACAAATTGCAACTTTTACACTTTGGTTTTCAAGCCTCCCACTTTTTTCCAGGACAGAGAGGGATTGCATCATGCAACTAATAAGTTCCTCTCTGTCAAAGTCTGATTTAAACTTAGAATTGCACTGTCTGCCTGACATTCTGTCACTCACTCCTGTAATTGGAGGACATTTCAGTATGTGGGTATAACCCTGTCACTACCTTTCCTACTACTATGTAAATAAAATGTATCATTATTATTCATTTATAGCCATTTTATTTTGAATTATATTAACCATTACTGCCTCAACACCAAGAACACAAATAGTAATCTACAAGTTTTCCTGCTAAGAAATCAAAAGTTTACTTACATGTACCATACCAGAGTTGAGTTGTCTGGAATTATTAAGTAATGCATCCTCTGATAGATTGCTTAATACAGTGATACTCAACTTAAGGCCTGCGGGCCAGATGTGGTGCCAATGCTGTGGTGCCAAATTTTCTAAATTACAATAAAATGAAAAAACTCAGAAAATTTTGAAAAAAAATTGTGTGTGTTTCTAACAGTTCAATGTTCAATAATGTCCTGTGGCTGTTAGCGGGGAAGTTTCACATTAGCCTGCAGTGATCTGTGTGCTGTGTTTATTGACTGACCCCTGGCCTCATGTCATTTTGTTAAAGTGGCTTCTGGGCAAAGCAAGTTGAGTATGTCAACACCTAGTAATTCATTCTCAGCTAAAGGTGCATAGAAGAATGTTGAAATGTCCTGTTCTGTCATATTCCATGAATAGAAACTTCCAGATTTTCAAGGATGCATGGGAGCCCTGGGCTTAGTAGAGATTATCTAGGCTAGCTGTCTCCTTCTATGTCCTATCTTTATGCTAACCTAAGCTAATCAGCTGCTGGCTGTAACTTTATATGTAACTTCATTGTCTTCTATTGTCAATAAAACAAATAAGCTTATTTCACAAACTATTCCTTTAAGTTTAACAGGCACAGGAACCAAGCATGAGTTACACCAGTATTTCTTCAATGAAAGAAAAGCAGAGAACGACAATGAAGTACTTTGTTGATGGAAAAGATGTTTTCACTCCAACTTCTGTTTTGCTATGTCATATAATTATTCTGATTGGTTGAAGTCACCCATGATAGATGATGGACAGATGGTTCATGCAATCACCTGGACTGTACAGCTTCCCAGATGTTTCTAGGCAACAAAGCATATTGGAAAAAAATCAGGTTAATACCACCACTAACTCCAAGAACTTAGCTTTCCTTGTTACATACTATTATGTGAACAAACTTGATGTAAAAGGTAAAGCGGATATTATTTTACTGCCCTGTGTAAAAAGGGTGGAAATCCAGAGCATAAGAGACAAGAGGAAGATTTATTTGAACTCATTAAACTGTAAAATCTATTCCCTGAAACCAAAACCTATTTGACCATCTGATCTTTTTAAAAAAATCAATTTTTTTGGGACAACAGTAGCTATTTAAAGCGTGCTCCTTGACTGATAGGTCAACCACACCCTTAATTGGTTGAGAACTCCCTGGTGTCCAATTTGAGCAACTCCTGCTCTCTCTGTGCTGTCTGCCATCACTGTGGGAGTCTTGTCTGGGTGATTCCCGTTCAGCAGTCCACTTGGAGTCCATCACACACACACACGTGTATAACCATTGTTACACTCGTACTGTAGTGCAAATGGAAAAAAAACCCTGCTGCCTGGAAGTGCTTGTTTTCATTGTGTTGGTTGAGAACAGCTCGCTGTACAGTAGCAGCGGCAGCATCTGGAAACATGTTCAGGATCTTTAGGTGTATATCACTCCAACACAAATAGGTTCACTAATACGAGGGTTGTGGAATTGAACTGCAATGCCACAACAAGCATTACTGCAGTCCTGTGCAATTACGATGTAGGAGACTTTAACGAGATGGCTATCAGCAATGAGCATTTGATTAATGCTGTGCCCTCAGGACTCGCACGCTGCAGTGGATGCGGGCTGTGGTAAAACTCATTGGGAGGCAGCTAACGTAATCACTAATCACCCCGAGAGCTGCAGCATGTGCGCACGTATATGTGTGAGCCTTTGTGTGTGCGAAATCACAGAGCCCAGTATTGGTGGGCAACAAGTAGACGTCCCATATTAATTGCATTCCTGGGAAGAAGAGCGTTAGCTGAGCCGCAGGCCGGTAGACTTAAAGTACAATTAAGGTGATCCTCAGTAGCAGGTCCTGGCCCGTGTTCCGTTTTCTCTCAGTCAGCCGACCGACACTTTATCTGTCCCGTGTCCACTAATCTAATCAGTTGGGTGATTGCTCTTTCTCCCTGGTTCGGCTCCAGTGAGTGATATTTAAAAAAAGACTGCAGCGGCGAACCCAGAGACAAATCAAGCTCCCTCACAGGAGTTTGCTTTTGTCTTGATATGCAGGATGTATTCTTCATGCTGAAGGCATGCTGCTAGGCCTATTACATGCTAACTATGTGTATTGTTAGAGGACACTTTGAACATAGAGTATAAGAGCATGTGCTTAACAATACAAAAATGTATTGGTTTTTAATGCCTCATTGGCTTCAGGGCCAGTCAGCGACCTCATTGCTTTGAAATTGCAGCTGATGAAAAGGGAGAAATATCATTTGGCTTGAAATAGGCATGCTGTATTTCACAGACAATTAGCTGTGTAGCCACCAAGCTGGACTTTCTCCAGTTTCACAGTGCGAGTCAAAGAGTCACACAGACCATGTTTGGCCCGAACAAATTAAATCCTCTTGTAGCTATGCAACTGTGAAATTAATACTAAAAAGACCCTCTTGAAAAGTCTATTAAAGTGTCCACAGCGATACTTCACAGAGTTCACTCGCTGAAAACAGTGGGAAGATGACACGTCTGTTTTGCCACCACTTGCACTGTTTGATACCATTGTGCGTGAACAAAGAAGGTGAAAAGCTTCTACAACAGATAATGTCACATACAAGCATGACGTGTATGTTGTCTTACTTGTGATACTTGGAAGCTGTGGGAAGCATTCAAGGACAAATATGTTTTTGTTCATTTCAAAAAAACTTGAGCTTTATATTTAGCTTTGACTGTTTGTGAGAACAGCTTGACATAAAGAAAAAAGAAATAAATAAAAAAAGTCAAAGCAAAGTAACTTTGACTCCTCACTCCTTCATATCTTTCTCTCTCTTGTCTCCTCACTCCTTCGTATTTTTCTCTCCATCACTGTCACTGCTGCTCTATTTAGTGAAGGCCCACCCTACCCTGCCTGTGATTGGTTGACACTCTTGCCCTCACCTTGACCAATTAACCAACTTGAACCCATGAAGCCAACGAGTACTGGCCAGTCAGAGACGTATAGCATGTCCCTTTCTCTTGGTAGTGGTGTCCAGACTGCCTATCAGTGACTTAGTGTGATTTGTTGTATGTGACGTGAATCATTGTTGATTTAAGCATTAAAGGACCAGTCAGTAGGATGCAGTGGCATCTAGTGCTCACCACGGTGCCCACAAAATGCAAGAAAAATGCGAATGGCCTCATTTAGAGACAGTATTGTTTGGTTTATCTGTTCCGGGCCACTGAAGAAACATGGCAGATCAACATAGCTGACTCT
This sequence comes from Nibea coibor, assembly GCA_023373845.1. NCBI lineage: Eukaryota > Metazoa > Chordata > Actinopteri > Sciaenidae > Nibea > Nibea coibor. The sequence continues at coordinate 25,533,900 of CM041719.1, read as the reverse complement.
TTGGAAGGGAGGATCTGTAGATATGAAAGGCTAAAAAACACACAACCAAAAACCTAATCAGCATTTTTAGTGATGTAAACATAGTTATATATGTTATATTTCTGCCATATTCTGTAAATAGAGCTGCCTGAATCTGACAGACTGGACCAATGCTGTGTGCATACTCATATTTAGGCTCAAAGCCTGTGTATGGTGAGTATAAATAAGTAAGAAAATATGTCAGACTCTCACTTTCATAGCTTCACTGTTCTGCTATTTGCTTTTGAAGACTGCAAATAAAGAAGCTCTCCTCCTTATTGTGGCGTGTCTGATCCGTGGAACTTGTTAGCTAGCTGAGCCGGAGAGCTAAAATTATTTGTTTTTTATGTCAAACTTACTTTCTGTATCTTTTTAAAAGGAAAATCATTTCAGATCCAGGAGAAACAAAGTCCTGCTGGATTTACATTGCACTCGTCTTGTGGGACGTCAGTGTTTCTTTTGTTAATCGGCTGCTGAGAGCAGACCACCCTGCTCTCTCACTTCTCCTGCCTGCCTCTTAAAAACACCAGGGACTCATTCATGAAAAATTGATCTTTTCTCATGGAGCATTTACCAGGGCTCTGAGTTCAAGCCCCCTGTGTTGTACAAACACTAAGTCCAGGCCCTGTGTGGGAGCACAGGGAGGAGGCTAAAAAAGACATATGCATGCTAAGATGTTCAGAGGTGAGGCATTAAATCAGTCTTGCTTCCTCTGAGAACATTAAACTTTAATTTATTAATTTTCCCAAAGGAGCCAAACAGGATGAAGCTATACGAGTTTTTTTCATCTGGGGACAGTCAGGTGGATGAATGTGAGATGGAAATGAGAGATGGAACAACAAAAGTGCTGCAACTGCTTGATAGACCTTGTTTAGCCACGGGCCTACACACATACTTTGGTGACAATTACCTGCACCCTCCCCCTCCCCCCGTCATTCTTCTACATTCACACACACACACACAGCTGGACAAATATTCTCGCTTCAAATGGGAGCGGTTTATGTCGCATTGTCAGGTGTGCAAAGAAAAGAAAAATCAGACAGGATATCTACATGAAGAGTTGCATAATGAATCATTTCTCAGCGTGCCACAGCTGATGATGTGTGTGTTTGTGTGGAGGGGATTTCATTACTAATCCGTTTCGTACCTCTGAGAAAGAAAATATTAGATGTCTGGAAAGTCAGCATTTTGGGAAATGATCTTTGGGGCCTGGGTAATGTCCTAAAGTACACAAGGGTTTTATGGCTTTCACATAAACTATACACTAAAATATTATTGAACCTTAAAACATTGGAGTTATTTTTGTTTCTTTGGCACGAGGGAGGTTTTCTCTTTTTTGTAGCACTAAACTTCTCTTGACTTTCCATAGAGGATTCTCATTAAGCCCTGATACATAATACATAATGCCAACACATTACCCAAGACCATTCATTCACAGTTGCAAACTTCCCAAACATTTCAGAATGGAAAAGTTTCTCCTGATTAGAGACATTTTAGTATGTCAGCAGCAAACCTGAGCCAAAGCGATTAATGTTGAGAGGAGATTTGTTGGCAGCCTCTCCAGAAGCATCTGTCAGGTAATGTGTAGATTTGACCATCTAAACTCTTTAGTTCAAGACGGGACTGGATGAAAAGAATCTCAGCTATTTGAACTCACAAACATGACGTGGACAGAATAACTCATCAGAATGTTGCGCCAATCACGAGAACGCGGTTCCCGTGATTGACAATCTACAATCCTTAGACCTCACTTCAGGTTATAGGCAAACCTTTTATCCAAAGATGCTACCCAACACTGATGCCAGCCTGCCTGAGGCTGCCTGTGGGAGAGGAATGATGTAATATTTGTTAACTTAAATATTTTAGCCACATATTGATTAAAGAAATTCTGCAGGCTGCAAATCACACAACCTGTCTGCGTTCGTTTTCTTTGATAGAAGCTCTGAATATGTTTCTTTCACGCTCCGGCGGTCTTGTTTATCTGAATTATATTGACACTCACTACTGCATGATAAACTCACTTCTTCTTTCACATTATACTTCCTATCTCCTCTTTGAAGAATACTCCACCTCGTTACAGTTCTTTATTTTTTTGTACAGTTAAAAGGAGGAAAACAAAAATCATGTCTTCTTTTGTCTCTTTTAAGTGGAAATAGGAAATCTATCTATCTATCTATCTATCTATCTATCTATCTATCTATCTATCTATCTATCTATCTATCTATCTATCTATCTGATAGATATATATGATATCATTTAGGTGAGCTGTTTGTACAGAGCTATTGCAGAACAACACTAACTCCAGGTAAAACCTGCTGCCATCTGCCAAGCGATACAGAAGTATCCTCTGCGTGGGATCAGACTCCAGGGAAGCTCCTCTGTTTTCCTATATTTCCTATGTTGAAACAGAAACGTAACTGTACCTGCTTATGAATTTAGTTTTCTCTTTATTCCTTCTTTTATTTCTACTTCTAAAAACGTTGCTCTTTTATTGTCTGTTTTATTCTATTCTATTTTTTTCTTTTTTGTTTCTAATCTTCTTTTGCATAAACATAATGACAATAAAACCCCTAAAAAAAGAGAATGTTCTAAATGGACTAAAAGCCCATTCAAAAAGTTGAATGCAGAGTTAGATGTTTGACTGTTTCTTGGCTGTGTTCAATGGCTCTCTTATCACTTCCACTCTGCTGTCTGTAATGTATTGTTGCTGTCTGTCAGTCTACAGCTGCAGGCTGTAATGTAGCTTTAGATTCAGGGTACAGACATCAGTTTTACTTTCTCACCTTACCCTTGGCCATTAAAAAAATCTATATTTATGGTTTGGTGAAGATTATGGAACCTCACTTTTGGTGTATAATGTCCTGTGTTGCTGTGACTTTTTCAGTATTTAACCACCATCTTTTTCTAATCTTAAACAAGAGAATGAAGTGCATGTAGCAAGTGTTTAAAGTATCAGTCATACTTTAGTTGTGGAATGGGTGAGTATAGTAGAGAAACCAAATTCAATGTGATGTAAATTCATGTTTTAAGAACATTATAATTATATATTTTGAATATGTTTTGCATCCTTATTATATTACATGATACAGAAAACATCATGTTGGCTCAAACTGCTGATTGGTTTCAAAGCTTTGTTGTGTCATGTTTCCTTCACCTCTCTGGTGCCCTATCAATGAGCGCATGGACTGCTCAGACCCAGTCAAATATACTGACTGTTGCAAATTGCGATGATATAAGCATATGGTTGTTCCTCACCAGTACGACATGAAATGAATCAAGAAAGAAATGTGTGAACCCACTTATCAATGATACTTGGCTCGTCCTCACATAGAGACATATGTTGTATGAGGGAAGCAGGTGCATGGGCTTCTCTAATAAAAAAAAAAAAACTCTAAACACCAACTGCTGTTTCCTCTGCAGGGCTTATGTTTCAACACTTGAAGCCGTATACAGTACACAGCAGGTCACTGAGCTGAATCATTGCATCGTATAGACACCGTAAGGCCTTTGCCTTTGTTGGAGGATATATACAAATAAATATGTCTCTGTCAGTGTGTAAAGTTGTACATGTCTGCAGCTCCTTCTGATTGTGTGCGTGAGTGTGTGTTGACAAATGTACATATGCTTATGTGGGTGCCAGTGTATATTGAGTGTCATAAAGGCTACAATAAAAGCTCTGGGGCTAAGGGACTCATAATTCAGCAGTGCAGCTCTTTGCTTTCACCACTGCGGTTAGCTCTTTTTCCCACAGAGACCTGCGTTCCCTTGCTGCACCACAAAACCCACAGAGGGCAAAGTCTGCGCCGCCATTTCTTTGTTTCTTATGGGAAAACAACCGCCACGAAATATGACAGCCTCGGATGAAGTTGTCATGTATATTGCAGTCTTGCATAGTGGGCTTTGAGGAGGGAGGGTGTTTTCTCTGCTCAATAAGAAATCAATTCTCAGTTCTCCACCTCATTTGTTGCTGCTGGCAAACTCCTACAAAGCCACAAAATCCTATTTAATAATCAAGCATGAAAAGCTGCGGATAATAGACTATTATGAGATGCAATTGTGAAAGGGAAGATAAGCTTATACTGTAATTGAAATATCATCCGTATCACAAGGACCACCGCTGTAAGATCTGTTTGTCGCTCAGAGACCATATCTCACATCTGCACTGTTTTCATGGGCAGATGGGAAATAATGGAGTAATGAAATCCATGCACTTGTTAGTCTACAGTACTGGTAATGTGATAAATAATTTAGACAAAAGATCAACGTACTGCTGCACAGACTAGCCATGCATTACAGTTTTAAGATAATTGTTTAATTAATAAAATATTCTGAGGCCTGCAAAGAGGTCTTGTCTTGGTGGTAACGCTAGATTTTCAAACTCTCACACTTGAGTCAGCACAGTAACATACAGACAGACGGCAGACATGTTGGGTTCTGCTTCAACATATTCCGGTTCGAGTTTCAAACACATTTGCAGTTACATGAAACATCAGACTGTCCGGAAAAGTCAGACAGGCAACAGAGTCTATGAAAGGAAGAGTTTGTGGTGGATGGATAGTTCAAACTTTGGACATTCATACAGAAGACTGGCGTTTGTATCTTATGTGAAGCCATAGGTTATTGATATTTTTAACTTTTAGACTTGGTTGATTCATTGTTTTAAGTTTAATTTATTTAAACCGGGAGGCTGGAGTAGGCGGAGCGGAGACTGACTGTGACAGCTGCATACTGAAACATTTAAAGAAGACAGAAGATTTGGTAATGGCAGCTATGAAAAATGTGTACGGTCAGTACAACCAATATTCATAAAAAGATTTTATCTCTTATGTAGGAATGACATATTGTGATTTTATTCATCCAGGTTTTAAGATCCCCTATCTGTTTCTGTGATTTTACCCCAATACAATGGTAGAATATGGAATTTTGCTTGTGTGTCTACAGATTGCAGACACATGACATCAGAATCACTACAGCCAGACATTTCTATCATGAATTGTCATTTCTTACAGTTTCTTTACTAAATGAGTCATGACAGGAGGGCATGACTTATTATATTCAGACGATGTAGAGACATAGCTCCCCACAGCCACCGGCTGCAAGTTCAGCCTCAGTATATTTTGGGAGAATTAAAAGTACCTGTCTTTGTAGCCAGACAAACCAACTCATTTGTTGTGTGAAGCACTTATATACTAAAAAAGCACATATCTTTTTTTATATATTATAAACAAAATAAGCTGCTATGATAGGGAAGCTGTGACTGTTTGTGAGGTAATAATGTCAAATTCACTGTTATGTCATGCTGACAGGTATGATGGGATGAATGGCAACTGCCCTACATTGACTGAAGTGAGGAGAATAACAACAGGCTTGATTAATAACTGCATCATTACATCAAAATAATAATAGATAATAGCTTTTGCTGATTTCTGTTGATCTTGTGCAGTGACCTCAAATGTCAACAACGACATTACATCATCACAGGTCATCTATAGGTCAGGTAGAGAGGTAGAGGTAGAGGTAAGGTAGAGAGTCTCCCCACACATAGCATCTTACATAGGGTCCCCAAACAGTTAGAAACGGCCCTGCATGACAGCTATGAATGCCCTCCATTCATTTGCTGAAAGAGTAATATCTGCTTTAGAACCATTGCCAATGGACTGGATGCGTCATGTAATGTTACATAACCTAATAAAGCGAGTCAGAAATGTGGACTTTGTTGCTAGCTGACGTCCTCCTTTGGTCGCCTCCAAACTACCAACATGAATATCGGACACAAGCAGTCCACACAGACGTTTCTCTGGTGAGGACAGGCTGTGAAAAACAGGAAGCAGAGCTGCACCTTTAACATTTTCTACTCTAAATGTGTCACACTGGCAATGGACCCAGTTGGTCAGAAGTCAGGTCCTTCACACACTTCCCCTCCAGTGTGACCATCTGCTATCGGCCTCAAACATCCTGTGGTTGGTTAGTTTCTGTGTGAAAAAGCAGCTTAATTTCCCTCTCCACTTCTTTTTTTTTATTTACCTCTCAGTGCTCAGCTCCTCATCAATCTGATCAGTGAATCATTTGGAGCCTTGTTGAGCTTGTTAGATGATAGTTACACCTTTCAAGACTGATCAGCCACAGTCTAAATCCTCATATTTCCTCGCTCTCTAGTCTCCAGTGTAATCTGCAGTGAGAACAGGCAATGCAGCTTCATTTGTATACTGCACATTTCATTCACAGGGTTATTCAAGGTGCTTTACATAAGACACAAGATATTTAGAACAATGATGGCAGAATAAAATGGTAGACCAGAAGAAAAACTGAACGGGACAGTTGAGGAGAATAAAATTTAAAGTTGAGGTTTGAAAACAGCTAAAGTGGGAGATCCAAACTTTAGAGTTCAAATAATGTGTGGTGAAGCTCAGATCTCCTGGAAGTTTGTTTCAGGTATCTGCAGCGTCACCATGATTAGATATAATTATGAGAACAACCGAAGGCAACCGAAGAGTTGTTGGTGTTTGTAGCTAGTGACATGAGGATGTTTCTAATTTAGCATCTCACAAAAGTCATTTTTATCCTCAGGAAGACCAAAAATACGAACAAAGATTTTGCATTGTTATACTGTAAAAAAGAAACAGTTGTTTTAACGGTAAAAAACTGGCAGCTGTGATTGCCAGAATTTTAGTGTAATAAATCTGGTATAACTTCTTGTAATATTATAGTAATAGGATGTTAGTACTATTGATTGCATGTTATTTTTTTAAGATTATTTTTGGCTTTTTCAAGCTTTATTTTGACAGAGACAGCTGAAGAGTGACAGGAATGCGGGGAGAGAGAGACGGGGAATGACCCCGTCATGTGGAAAAGAGCCACAGGTCAGATTCAAACCCTGGGCTTCCACAGCAAGGACTGAGCCTTCACACATGGGGCGGCTGCTCTACCAGCTGAGCTAAATAGTTAATTTCATGTTTAAGGTGAAGTTTTATTCCATATTTTAAAATGTCTGTAAATTTTGCAGTGAAAAACTGCCAAACAGTGACAGTAAATATTACGTGTTACTGTATAATTAATCTCTAATAATCTCTAATATAAAATGCTACTGTATTTTGTTCCTTTAAAATGGTGTACAAATAAAGGTTTTGAAATATCTGTAACATTTTTCGACCTTTTAAAATCAAATCAAATCAAATTTTATTTGTACAGCCCAAAGTCACAAACACATTTAGCCTCAGAGGGCTTTACAATCTGTACAGGGAGTGACACCCTCTGTCCTTAGACCCTCGGTTCCAGTGAGGAAAAACTTGCCCACAAAAAAACCCTTTAACAGGGAAAAAATGTGGAAGAAACCTCAGGAAGAGCCACAGAGGTGGGATCCCTCTCCCAGGACGGATAGATGTGCAGTCCCCTGGCAGTCTAGTCCTATGCAGGCCTGAGCCAGCCCTAACTATAAGCGCTATCAAAAAGGAAAGTCTTAAATCTACTCTTGAAGGTGGTGACCATGCCTGCCTCCTGAACCCAGAAAGGTAGTTTGTTCCACAGAAGAGGAGCTTGAGAGCTGAAAGCTCTGGCTCCCAGTCTACTTTTGGAAACTATAGGAACCACAAGGAACCCAGCATTCTGAGAGCGCAGTGGTCTAGAGGGGTAGTAAGGTACTATGAGTTCTTTGAGATATGATGGTGCCTGACCATGAAGAGCTTTGTATGTAAGGAGAAGAATTTTAAATTCTATTCTAGATTTAACAGGTAGCCAGTGCAAGGAAGCCAAAATGGGAGAGATGTGATCTCTGATCTTGGTTCCTGTCAGAACACGTGCAACAGCATTCTGAATTAACTGCAAAGTCCTAAGAGATTTATTGGAGCAGCCTGATAACAAAGAGTTACAGTAGTCCAGCCTAGAAGTAACGAATGCATGGACTAGTCTTTGAAATTTGTTTTATGTGGACATTAAAGGACAAATCCTGATCAAAAATAACTGGAGGCCAGGGTGATCCCGTCTAAGGTGGCCAAGTCTCCGGAAAGAGAGTTTCTGAGGTGTTTGGGTCCAATTACAAGAACTTCAGTTTTGAGTTTTGAGATTTTCAGCATCAGAAAATTGTAGGTCATGCAACTTTTTATATCCCTAAGGCATGCTTGGAGTTTGATTAAATGATGGTTTCATCAGGCTTGATCGATAAATATAATTGGGTGTCGTCAGCATAACAATGAAAATTAATGGAGTGATTCCTCATAATGTTCCCTAGAGGAAGCATACATAGACTGAATAGAAGTGGTCCTAGTACAGAACCTTGTGGGACTCCATGAAAGACTTTGGTATGTATGGAGGATTCGTCATTGACGTGAACAAACTGAGATCGATCTAAGAAATACGACCTAAACCAGCTTAGGGCGGTTCCTTTGATGCCAATCTGATGTTCCAGTCTCTGTAAAAGAATTTGATGGTCTATGGTGTCAAATGCAGCACTAAGATCTAACAGGACGAGTACAGAGATGAGTCCTTTGTCTGATGCCATTAGGAGATTGTTTGTAACTTTGACTAGTGCGGTCTCTGTGCTATGATGGACTCTAAATCCTGACTGAAAATCCTCGAATAAACTTTTTTTAATGAAGAAATTCACACAGCTGATTAGCTACAGCTTTCTCAAGCAACTTAGAAAGAAAGGAAAGGTCTGATATCGGTCTATAATTGGCTAAGACCTCTGGATCTAGAGTGGGCTTTTTAAGAAGAGGTTTAATTACAGCTACTTTAAAGGACTGTGGTACATATCCTGATAATAAAGACAGATTAATCATATCCAATAAAGAAGGGCTAACTAGAGGTAAAATATCCTTGAGCAGCCTGGTTGGAATGGGGTCTAGGAGACAGGTTGACGACTTAGATGAAGAAATTTTTGAAGTTATTTGATGAAGGTCAATGGGAGAAAACAGTCTAAATATATATCAGGTTTTGCAGCTGATTTCAAACTTGCTGTGTCAGAATGCAGATCAGTGCCTGTCGAAGGAAAGGCATGATGTATTTTGTCTCTAATGGTCCTAATTTTATCATTAAAGAAGCTCATGAAGTCATTACTTTACCATCATAATTTGACAGTTTTTCATTGTAAAATCTGCATTTTTTTTTACAATGTATCTAACATTACTGTCTTATTACCTATGTTCATAAAGGTCAAGACTTTATGGTTTTATTGTAAAATGCTGCCCACAATGTGCATATTTTTAAGTATACAGTATATGGTGCCTGCCAGTATTTTTCCAGCATATGGGTATTGGTTGGTTTCTGTAAATAATAAAGTCGCCATATATAGTCTGCTGTGTGCAATGTACTCAATGGAAACTCGGAAGTGACAGGCTACACATAAAATATCCAGGGGACAGTAATATAAAGTAAATAGAAAGTAATAGAGGTGCAGGGGATCAATCTGGGGCCAACAGGAAACCTTTTCCCAGAGGACTCCTCGGGTTAGTTGTGATGACCCGTGTAAGAGTCTATATTTACACGTGCTTATGTGCATAAATTAATCAATGACTTTCTAGGATATGGTAGATAAATATATTTATGCCAACTCAAAAGGGATAGTGGAAGGAAAAAGCAGCCTGCTCAGACCCCACATTCAATGATGTGATGCAACTTTTGGGAAAGACAGCTTTTCCCATCTCAAAAAAAAGTTGAATTCGTGATGAGTACAAAACATGCACCCCTGCATTCTCATTTGCCTGTTCTGTTTGTCATACATCACTAACTCTCCTGTCATTGCAGATCCTACCCCGCAGCACTCCTTTTCCTGCTGTTCCCTGCTTCTCATTCCCTCATCAACCTCCGGGTACATATCTTGGCCCAGTTTCACCCATTCCCTGCCAGTTGGTCTAGCATACTTCCACCTAGCTTTCCAAGCCATCTGATTACTTGCCTGCGTGACCTGCCTGTCTGGACCTGTTTCCTGACTTCTGGACTTTGGATTCCACCACCTGCCCTTTTGTTGGGTTATATTTTATCTGTTATGCTTGATCCCCTGCTTTTGACCCTTGCCTGGCAATCGACTTTAGTAAATTAACTTTGTGTTGCACCGATTGCCCCCTGTGTCATGGTTTTGGGTTTTTGTTTGCCATTTGTCCTCAGCCTTTATGAATAAACTCACAGGTTTTGCAGCCTTGGGAGGTTTGGTATTACCATAAGCTTATTGTGGCTATGGATTGACACCAATGACACCAATAGTTTCCATTTGTAGTCCGAGTAGTATTGATTAATCATGTTTGAGTGTGTTTTGGTTGCCACACTCTGTGTGGAGAGCAAAAGAGGTAAATGCAATCTTAGAAACTGATGATGATTTAGCTTTTTATTCACATTTTTTAAGTTATCTGCATTCATATCCAGATATAGAGATTAGCAGAAATGTGTTTCTCATCGTTCTCACGTATTAAGTTGCTAATCGGACTATAGAGGAAGTCTTGGCCCAGATATCTGTTATCTGGATATCCACTGGCTACACCGGAAGCCTAGAAACATTGGCTGTTGAGCCCAGAGGCTAAATCATGTCAGATGATAGCTCCTGGGTTCTGAAATTGATTCACCACACATCATTAAAGTGCTCTACATGCACAGCATCCTCCCACACAGAGGTTAGCTAATGTTAATGTTAGATATCAGATATACATTGTTTGTAGGTTTGCTACAAACCTGATGGTCAGTTGTGGTCATATTGGCTGCTGTTCATCTCAGGGCCTTGAATTCCTCAAAACATGACCAAGTCAGATCTAAATAAATAATGCTTCAAACACTAGAACATTTGGTTCTTGGGTTATTTTCTAAAAAAATTACTTTAGGTTTGTTTTGTCATCTTTATTGTTTTATTGGTCTGTTAGAGTTAGAGCATCAACAGACAAACACCAAAACCTAAAAGCTGGCTGCTGCAGTAGATTGTATTGTAATGTGCTTGCTGTGAAGCTGTTGCTGGTGGACATTTGTGGTGAAGTACAAAAAAACTGATGGGAGCTCTGAAGTTAAGATCAAAGGGTAAATATCAAAGTTGGCCAAGAGGCTAAAAGGGCATAAAAACGAAGACAAAACTCAGTTATGCAGTACAGACAATCCCATGCAGCAATGTGTGAAAAACAACTGTAAGAGGATACTAAATGCAAAAACTGTGAAAAACTAAGCAAGGTCTCTAGGCAAAGCCCTTAAAGTCTTGGCTCTTGCAGCACGACTGGCTCATTGGCTCGCTGGTTCCTCCCCATTTGCTCGTCAAGTTGCCACCAACCCATCTACTTCTGCCTGCACAGCTCCACCACTGTGTCTGGATCCACCATCATTTTAACAACCCCTCCCTCCTCCATTGTATCAGTGGGTTCAAGATTAATACCTGGTCTGTACAATGTCAAAAGGCAATTAAAATAAGATTGCTAATTGACAAACGAACCAAGACAACATCCTTCTCTCTCTACCATATTTTGAATGTTCCTCCAGGAACCCATTTTCATAAACGTACAGTTTCAGGTCCAGATCTAAACACAGGAGAAACAGGTGATAAAACACTTGGCAATAATAGAATATAAGTTCAGTACAAATGCTTGACACCTCCAAGCCAGTTTGAATTCATAATTAATGGAAGGGGCTATGCAGCATGTATGTGTGAGTGTGCATCTCACTTCATATGGCTCGGTCTAAACTCCATGACAGTGACACTTGCAATGTTCCCCCTTGTCTCTCTGCTTGTTTCCTTTTCTAAATCAATCATGCCCACAGCATCTTGTTATGGCTCTGTCTGTCAATACGTCTCATCAATAGCGCTCCGTCCAGACAGATAAGTAATGACAAAGGCCATTAATGGAAGTTTTCCTGAGCACAGGTTCTAAATGCATCTGCCCAAGCTCTCAGCGTGTCTCTAGGCTTCGAACTCTCTGCAACTTTCTCCGGCAGTTGCACTTTTGTAACAGTTTTACATATTTTCCATGGCAGCTATTTTCCTCCTTCTGACTTTCCTTTGATTACCCTGAGTTTATCTCAGTGTTAGGTTCACTCAGCCCTCAGTTGCACATTCTCAGCTCACATGGTTGTCTGGAAATGCTCTTTGGAAAAAAAACAAAACACGTAACTCCTCTGACTTGAACCGGAGTTAATTGTTCCGGATAGTTGGGTGCAGTTTGCACTGTATTTGTAACACCCTGAAAATACGAAAGATAGGATGAACTATATATAAAAAAAAAAAATCTGTCTAAAAATATTTTGTTTCATTACAGACAAAGTTTAAACAATGCCGTCCCGTAGAGCTGGCAAATTGGTTCCCAAGACATTTCTCCTTTGAAGAGACTGGAATCCAACAAGTCCTGGCTGCTCATTTTTAGGTCAGACATCCTCAAACAGCAAAATACAGCAATGTACCAATCCTGAAAACAATGTCAAGTGCAACAGCGAGGCTTGTTTACGCTGTTGTTTGAATTGGTAATAGGTGCATTGTGAGCTATTGTCACTGTATTAGCTTTGATGGTGAAGCAAGAAGTACTGTATGTCTCAGCCTGCACCGTGCTTTGGAGAACAAGGAGTCGATGTTTAGAGATGGGTAACGGAAGAGAAACAGCTGGTTCGTTATTCACTCTGTCAGAGGAAGACAGAAATAGAGAATCAAAGACGGAGAGAGAGAGAGAGCAGAGCAGAGGAGAGGAGAGGAGAGGAGAGATGGTGTTTTGAGGCATTAGCCTTGGAAATGTGTCCATGTAATGTCACGAGTTATTGTCTTCATGGTGCTCACATCACATTACCACAAAGTGATAGGCAGGCGTCACAGCTATACTCAGCGAATGTAAGAGCCATGATGGAAAAGGCTAAATCAGGACCAGGTCCAAGTCCACTCAGCAGGGACATATTTAAGAGGGTGCTGTTGAATATACAGCTGTTGAATGGATTATATTCTTGACATCAATGTGTAGAGGACTGCTGGACATCTGGAACCACTTGGAATTGGATCTGAAACTATGATTTAAAACGTAGTCTTCTTCATTTTTTAGTTTCTGTTTGCTTATCAGAGGCAAAATGGTAGAGCGCTACCTTCTCTGGTCTTTGAATGTGTTAGTGTCTGGTGATTTCCAGGTTGGCTAGACTCACAATTTGTTAGTGGCTGTTCTCCCTGTCTTTCAAATAGCCTTGCAGGTGATTACTTGGATACTTGGATTTGCTGTAGTCCAAGTTTTAGCTGACAGCAGATAATATCAACTGGAAACAAATAATTTTAATTCTGTAAGTAACTTCAGAACAAACTAAAGGCAAAAGATTGGGTTCCAATTACACTGTGAAATGAGACTCCAAAGTGCCTCAGGACGATGGTCCACACAGACAACAATCCAGATGATTTTTTTTTTTTTTTTTGCCAAGAACAATGTACAAGGTAATGGCTTTATAGCAGGTGCTGACATTTGCTTTTGGTGGTTGAAATAAACAAAAAGCTAGTTTATTCTGGCAGCAGAATATATTATTATTAATGTGTTTTGTATGAATATTTAAACATAGCCACCATTGGGTTCTCTGCATGTGAACTTTGTAATTCATTGTAATTGTACAATATGTTTGTGTTGATTGTTCTGTACATGTGACATCCATTGCACGTCTGTCCGTCCTGGGAGAGGGATCCCTCCTCTGTGGCTCTTCCTGAGCTTTCTTCCACATTTTTTCCCTGTTAAAGGGTTTTTTTTGTGGGCAAGTTTTTCCTCACTGGAACCGAGGGTCTAAGGACAGAGGGTGTCACTCCCTGTACAGATTGTAAAGCCTCTGAGGCTAAATGTGTTTGTGACTTTGGGCTATACAAATAAAATTTGATTTGATTTGATTTGATTTTAACTACAGCTGGTGTCTGGATTTGACCAACAATTGTTTGAAAAAATAAGTCCCAACACCACCATGAAATTCCAAATTATCACTGTCATTTTCTAATCACACAAATGACTAAAACACAACATAAGAGGAGTTCATATATGGCTATATATATTTGTATATTCAATATTTCTGCTTTTAGTGGTTTATTTAGAAACCATTTCTTATACCACATTGACCATCAGTTGTTAAACATCACCAGCTTGACAGAGGAGGCATTCCATGGGTGAGTGCCACTTCAGAGAGCACAGGATGGTGTAGCTGTTTTTAGATGTCAGACTAAAAAGTGTGAGAAATGCCTTTGGAAGATAGTGTAGGTGGATTCTATTCATGAAGAAGATTCCAAGTTCCAGTAATGTTAAGTAGCTGTGCTGTTTGGGATCATTTACATAACTCACTCTAAATTATATACAATTATAAGTGCACATACAGTAAAACGTGTCCTGTGTTTGTCAGACCAAAGAACAAAGTGTTATTATCCACCCAGCCAAATTTGAATGATTAAAAATATCAACAAGTTTATGCAATTAGGTCTCAAAATCAGGTAAAACTGAATTCAGCTCCAGGACTGTGGGGGCGTGTCCTTGTTTTTGCGAAAATTCATTCTACTTCCTTTGTGGCAGCAAGTTCTCCCCTCAGCCTTCTATTCATGATACCTGTTTAAAGAATCCACAGACAATACATTATAATCTATTGCTTATTTATTTATTATTTATTCATTCCGTCATGTATTGACTATATAATGGCTGCATTTTTTAAGGCAACATTTCACATCTAGTTACTTTCTGCGTCGCTCTTGTAGGATCTTTTCCTTGGATCCCTGTTCATTTTCTCTCTATATTTGCGTGTTCTCTCTTTCATGTTTCTCCCTCAATTCATTCTGTCTAAAAAACAAAGCAAAAGACATACTTTATAGCTCTACACATTTTCTTCAAAAACAGGAAATATTTTAATTAATGTAATTAATACATTCAATATTTAAAGTTTTAAGTTAGAGTTAAACAAATCTCATTTAATGACTCAAAATGCTTCTCTGTCTTCTCTCTTCTTTGTCCTCCAGAGTGACAGCTATAGGAGGACATTTCTGTTGTATACAAAGTTATGCATAATGAAGGGGGTCAGTGTTGCCAGATCTCAGCCATCAGGACATCCAGAAAACTGATAACAGATGTCAGGTTTAAAATTTAATTTACAATGCGATAAACAACTTAATACATAATGAGAAAGACTGAACAATGATCTTTCTAACCTCTATAAACAGATATCAGCAAATCAATGCACATAAATACAGTGAATAAAAAGCTACTGTAAATTGTTGCCAAACGACAGCTGATTGGTTACAAGATGTTCCACCTCTTTTGTTCTCCACACGCACTGTTTACCTGTATGGAACCAACACTTCTGTTCCTGACGTCTTGGTCTCGTGCATTCATATGCAGATGACGTGCAAAAATACAGTGTCCGTAAACATTTTAATATTTTGGTATCAACATTTTTGCAACATGAAGGCTGAAGTCAACCCCAGCTGGCACTGGACGAGAGGCGGGGTATACCCTGGACAAGTTGCCAGTGAGGTGCTAACTGCGGCTCCATTTTGTCATTATGTTCACTGAAATTGTTTAATTTCCTTGAAACCATATTTGCTGTTGCAAATTCTCAATATATAAATGTCATTTCTAGGAGACAGCTGCGTGACTGAACGCTTATGTTGATAAAATTTGCCTTCGATTCATGACTGTAACAAAAAGCAAACCTGACAGGATTCTGAAAGCACTTCTTATGCATGCAGACCAGGATTAAATATCAACGTGGATATTTTGGGAATAGTTGACTGATGTGGACCTTCATCTCCAAAATCTATTTGACTTTGACTCATATTTTGTCAGCGCTGTTGAGTTTTATGTCTTCATTTACATATTTATGCCTCTTGAATTAATACTGAACGTGTGCATGTGTGTGTGTACAAAGCATGCATCACCATCCTGTTGTTTTTTCTCACTCTCTAGCAGTTGGCTTCCGAGACAATTTTCCCTGCATATATTTTATCTCATCCTCGCTCCCTTGGTGTATTTAGCTGAGAAAGTTTTATCACCCTCCACCAGCAAATGACTGTGGTCATTTGTACAATATTTCACATTTCAAATCAGTGAGGCACACAGCCTCGAATGACAGCCGTGGTTTGTGCACTCTTCAATCACTGCAGAATGAGCACACAAAAATAATCACATTAGTATAGTAATCTGAAGGAGAAGTAGTGGTAATGACTTATTTGCCTTGAATTACCATCAACTGAATAGTTTTTGTCTTGTGTACACATTATAACAGGATCAAACATTTATGTGCAATGAAAGCAGTCACTATCAGTTCATTAGTCAGCTCTGTGTGAGGAATTCCATTCCCACGGCCTCCAAATAATAAAGGGATTTTTTTCAGTAATGTATATGCAATAAGTGGCTTTGGACAGGCTTTGAGTTTACTGTGTCTCAGTCTGGCAGTTCATCTGGAGCTTAATAGGTATCTGTCTGCACAATGCTGAGACTGTTGTATTTATGGTTTGGGGCTATATTGACAGCTAAATTAAAGCCCTGCATCAATATGAAATGTAAGACAGTCTGTCCTGGTGATTTTATGTCATCCTTTAATTCACTGAGGAAAGATGGGACGGCTGTTAAGTATCTTTTTTCACATTTGGAACCAGTCGATCCAGAGATCATCGGATCTCTGCCACGCTACACAGCAAAACACCCCACTAGAGGGAGCATTTACCTTTCTGCTCTCAGCTATCCCCTCCTCACACTCCTCTGTGGTCTCTGCAGGTCAACAAAAAGAGGCTGTTTTCCTTTTCTTCCATTTCTTTTCTTTTCTTTTCTTTTCTTTTTTTTTTCTTTTTGCGAGGAGAACCGAGGTGTCATGCCTGCATTTAAAAAGGTTCACCGACAACCTCACAACATTTAATGGATGCTCCTCAGAGGTCTCCTCCTCTAACACGGTGGCCTGAGTGCACGCTGGAGCTGCCCCTTTTCTTCGCTCGTGACATTTTGCTGCTGGTGTCTGCACTGATCAGACCACCAGGATTGATTCAGCTGATTAGCCGGCCTGTCTCTGCTGCCGGGCTACTGCAGGTCATTTTCAGTGAGCAGTAAATTATCAGAAAGCTGTCATTTTTTTTGACAGAATGTCTGAAATGATGCTGCAGTGGACACTAGAAACTATAAAAAAGGATCTGATTCACAGGTTTATGTGCATTCAAAGTCATTTGCGTCATCTCAGTCTGCTGCTGCGCACTTTCCCATAACATCTCAGCTTTTATAAACGCCCTTCAGCGTGTCTGCAGAAACACATTTTACATCTCAACGCAGACGATGACACCATATGGGTCCATATATTACATTAGAGTCTGTCTCAGCAGCACACCTGAACTTCACTCTGACTGCTGCAAAAGGTAATCATACAGCACGTTATGAGATGAGAGCGTTTCAGAACAGTGTTTGAAATATGAACGCTGTGAGGAGGTCACTTGACAGTGACTTTAATGATACATCACTGTCAGGCAGATGGAATGACTCGGTGCAGTTTCGGGTCTGAAACAGTGGCGAGCAGAACCCCTCTTCAAGTCGACAGTTTGCATTCAGTCATGCAATTTTGAACATTTATTTTCTCAAACTGTGAGCTTAAAAACAAACTATCTGCCAGATCAAGGTTCACTGAATAACTTTAAAGTACAAAGTGAGCTCTGCAAAAAGGGAACAATGGGAATAGATTAAGGTTAGTTGTTTCTAAAAGCTATAGAGGCGGTGTTTGCGTCTTTCTGAGGTCAACAGGTTTGTCAAGTGCTGCAGTAAGAAACACACACAAAACAAAATTACGCTCTGCTGTCGTCTCTAAAAGCCATTTCCTGTAATATTCAGCATTTAAAGCATTTTAATTTGTTCTTTAGCTTCAGGCACTTTCCAAAACCATGTTGTTTGCTGCAGTTTGATTTTATTCTTTAGTGGATTAGAGGCACACTGCACTTTTGTATTTGAGATATAAAGAATATAAAAAAAATCCCACTCCACTCAGAAATGTGTTTTTTTCTCATTGTTTCTACACTTCAGTGTTTGAGCTTCACAGACTGATGTAAAGTGCAGAGTCTGACACTAAAGACTGTTTTTTCTGTGATCATCTCACAGTTGTAATCCTCGATGATGAGTTGGCGACACTTGTGGTTACTTGTGATGACACTTTGATACTACAGCAAACACTCTTTAAGCTGCCGCCTTGTCAGAAATGCAGCAGCAGAGTGAACGGTACGGTGCGGTGCAGCATAGCCGAGCACACTCGCAGTTTGAATGAAGGAGTCCATCAAAAATAATTGCAGCTGTGATTTGATATTGCACGCAGTGCGAGTAGTTCTCCACAGAGCAGCAGGGCACCTTGCTGAAGAGTTGCAGCCTGTTGCCGGCAGCTCCTCAGCTAACAGCTCATCGAGCCTGCTCTTCTTCTTCTACGATTCCCTCACAACTGAATGCTAATTCTCTGAAGTAAAAACAAACTGAACAAAATAAATTGTTTTGTGGTGAACAGTCTCTAGTCTCTAGTCAACCTCTGTGACACATTGTGTGTCCTGTGGTGGCTTCACAATAAAAGCCGCTGCATGTTTTATCAGTTCGACAGTTTTGATGGTCCAGTATGTAATCTTTAAATCAAACTCAAATCAAATCAAATCAAATCAAATCAAACTTTATTTGTATAGCCCAAAGTCACAAAACACATTTTGCCTCAGAGGCTTTACAATCTGTACAGGGAGTGACACCCTCTGTCCTTAGACCCTCGGTTCCAGGGAGGAAAAACTTGCCCCCCCCCCCCCCCCAAAAAAAAAAAAAAATATATATATAAATTATTCACTTACTCAAATTATTATCCCTGCAGTCTATTTTAAAAACATGTCTTAAGGTCATTCTTCATGACAGGAATTGTGAAATTGTTTTTTACAGTGAGTGTGAGTAAACAGTGCATCATTGTACAGTAAATCAAACCAGATGATACGAATGTGTCACTAATGTGACTAATCTGTTCTCACGTAAAAAGCAACAAAATGTCTGTTGATGCATTAAAAGTCAAATTATTTTATCATCTTATTTGGTTAACATTAATCACTTCATTAGATGCTGCCCTCAATTCCAGATATGTTTATTGAGCTTTACATTTTTCCCATTTCTCCCTGGGGCATGTCTGTCTAACATTATATATGATTCTGAGTCACAACACATCCATCATAGTTGAGTCTTAGCATCTCACACTTATAAGCTTAAGTTAAAATGACAGATTCACTTCACATTTTGTGTTTCTGCATTTTGTTAAAGTTGTTAAACTAAGTTTTTTGTTAGTGTTAGTGAACTCAGGAGGTCTAACATCATTATCTGAGTACGGCTGGCAGCGTGCATGCCATGCACTCAGTCTATTAATGAATGGGCGGAAAACTAGAAAGGCGCCATGTAAGTACAGTCCATATACCATTTAATATTGCTTTACACTCTTTGAGTTTTCAGCAGTGGACTGAACTTACAGTGAGCCCCACAGTGATATAGAAAGGCAGATGGATGCAATAGAATTTCAAAAACAAGATGTAACCAACAAGCCTTGATCCCAGATCAAACATAACAGCGATGGTGCTTACCCTGATGTTTGCAGAGCAACACTTTTTTTTTTTAAGTTAAAAAGACTCTATGCCGGCAAAGTCTCTCCAAAGGTCACTTGGTAACAATGGCTGACTCCACCTTGGCAGGGATCAGGCCAATTAACATCCAAACATGTAGCTCTGCGGAGATGCACAACTGCTTGTCATGTTCGCTCACACATGAACCTGGATCTCTTTGCTCAAAATGCATGATAAATCAGCCATTAGACACTATGCGGTGCTTTTAATGGTGTAGCTGATTCATTTAAAACAGCAGAAAATGTGAAATTAAATGTCACTCCTTCTCTATCTCCAGTCAGGGAGCAGAGCCAGCAACTCAGGGCCAGCTAAATGTTAAAGGAAATTCCACCCTTGGATACTCTTAAACTGTTATATATCATCAATCTGTGATATTCAATACATTCCAGGAGTTATTATGTGACAAAATGTGGTAATTCACCTTTTTGGTGGACTCACTTTACCTCACCCTGCTTCACTTATTTCCACTTCACTTAATGGTTTTTAGTGTTTCCTGAAATAACTTTCAGTGAGTGCCAGGGAGGAGGGTGTGACCTCGGCGCATTAAGCTGTGTGGTCTGTGAGATCTGTGCAGAGGGAGCATGTTGGATATCAGATGTTTTACAGATATATTTTCTTGAATATTCAAACCAGTGGTGAGAAAATAGTTTCTCTCTACAGCTTCATCATTTTATGAATATTTTATATTATTTAATATTTATTATATTACATTTATAATTATTTATTTAATATTCTGCCTCAAAGCTGAAAGAAACTCATTTAGCTTCATTCAGTGTGATAAACTCATAAACTGTCAAAAAAGGAGATCATTTTCTGCAACTGTAAACATTTTGAATTCAAGTTTCTCTCTTTTACCAAACTGAAATGAGCTTATTGCCTCGTTAAGTCATCATAAAACAAACTCAACTGTGACAGAAACTGAATAAAACTCACCAAAGTAGTCCAACAGGTGTTCCAACAATCACCACCTCTGGTTTTCTTGATATAAATGCTCATTTCGCTGACTTTGGTGTGAAGACATTATGGTAAAATGACTGTTTTTGTCTGGGAGAGCATAGATAACTGTTTCGGTTCCCTCAGCTGCCTGATGGCAAAGTAAAGCGGTCAAAATATTCTAAATATAGCACTCTTAGAAGAAGTAAAGAATAACTCAGTTTTATCGTGCTGGGACTGAAAGCATCCTCATGACAGGACGTGTCTGAATAAAACAGTATGCACTGCATCAAAAAGTATAGTCCACAGCATTCGTCCTTTGCTGGAATCCACATCATTAGTCTACAGAAAAAGGAACACTTTTCTTCCTCTTACACAGCTAAGCGTCTTCTCTTCTTTCTTCTTTCTTCAAAAAAACTAAATGGGACAGCTAGGTTCTACAACTTCACTGATGTGTTTTTTATATCCAGAGAGCTTTTACTGACATGTATGTACTGGTACAACAGCGTGCCTCTCTACGCTCCTTTGATATGAAGGTTAGAGTTTAAGCTTAGCGCGCTGGAAAACCGAAGACACAGGGACAACTGAAGGACACAGTGTCTGTTCAGTCAGGATTCATTAGTATGCATATACAGCCAAACAAATGGGAGAATACACGGTGGTTGGAGGGTGGAATTGTGAGTAAAAGCTTTTCTCTAAGTGTTGACTTTCATTCATGAATTTATCATGAAGTAAGCTGACCTGAATGCACAAAAGCGATCTGAACCGTTTACTTGAAATTGTCAGAAGAATCAGCAATTCCGTTTTTTTTAAGCTACATTTTTTGGTAAACATGCTTTCTCTCTCTCTCTCTCTCTCTCTCTCTCTCTCTCTCTCTCGCTCCCTCCCTCCCTCTCTCTCTCTCTCTCTCTCTCTCTCTCTCTCTCTCTCTCTCTCTCTCTCTCTCTCTCTCTCTCTCTTTTTCTCTCACTCTCTCTCTCTCTCTCTATCCAGAAAACAAGTGATAAATTGTTTAGACTCTTCTACCTCAGAATGCGCTCCAATCTGTAGAGAATTGCAGTCTTGTGAAAATGCAGTCATTATATGCTTATGGTGCACGCCTCGTGCCTGTTAAAGAAGACAGTTGTCATTTGGAGTTATAGCCCGTGTACTTACATCTAGATCTGGTCTATGTTTCCTTCAAAATAAAAGATTACTCAACGTCAGTGCAGTTAAATAAATGCAGTCTTTTTTGGTTGTTGCCTTAAAGAGTAATGTCTGCAGGTATAAATACACCAATTAGAGGGCTGAGCAGCAGCATCTATATAGCCTGAGAGGCGAGACCTGGGGCAAAAAAAAGTCTGTAAGTGACTCGGTGCTGCTTGTAAAGCTTAATCACTGTGAACGGGTGGTAATAAATGAAGAGATCCAGATGAACATATCGACAATTAGGCTATTATTTATCAACTCCTCTTCTCTCCCCAGGATTTCCACAGCAGCGCTGAGATAAGAGGGATAGGATTTTGAAATGTGACCCTCCCCACCTCCTGTGGAAATGATGCCTTTGCTTGTAGGAGGAGGAGAAAGCAAACCTTTCGATAAAAAGCTAATGGGGATTGATTTTCATGGCAGGTTCATGGTTTGTTTCTCTATCTGCGTAGACAGAGAAACAATAGCATTCTGGCAAGGGGTGTTGTCATAAAAGGAAAAAATATAAAATATAAATTTCTCCCTTCTGGGTACTTAAAAGAGAGGACACACGATTTACTGTGCAAAGGAGATCTGTATGCTGCAGCAGAAACATGCAATTCAATTTGAGTTGGGCAGAGTCACACTAGCTTGAAGGCAGCTGTTGATGCCGGCTACCAAATATGTTTCTGAGGGATTATTCCATGTCTCCCTGTGGATGTCTGGTGATTCATTATAAGAAAAATTTCAACTCAGCACACTGGATTAACAATGCACTAAAACATGAACTTTGACAAATGAAAGGTACCCTGAGAGGACATTCAGCGTATCTCAGCATATCACATGACATGTATCCTAAAGGTCCGTCAGACGTGATGAATGCTTTCCCCAACATTCAGACACAACTTTTGTTGTTGTTTTGAAGCCTGCATTGTTCACATTCTGTATTTAGACTTCTTCTGTGCTCTACCAGTCGCTCTGCTGCTCTGCCACCCTCAGCTGTGGTGCAGAGAGAGGTCAGCCAAACAACAGCACCATATCAAACAATGGAAGATATTCAGCTACCGCTTCCTCTACAGCCAGTGCCTCCCCGCAAAACAACCCTGTCGCAGGTACACACAGCAGCCGAAGCCAAAAGAGGTGATTTGAAGTGTGCAACGTATTGTCCTCGCATATCTCATCATTTCTATTTATGTTTTTCAGTGTTAATTTAAAAAAACACTGTTGTATTTCCTGAAAAGTATCATTTCCACCAGGAAATGTTCCTGAAATTTTCACTTGATGACAACTATTCACCATATTCACATGGTGTTTATGTTCCTCTAATGCCATGCTTCAGATTAGAAGCTCAAATCTCGTACTGCTGTGCTCCAGGTTGCATGGTGCACAATCGTCTCTTACATTACAAGCCTGATTACATCCAGTGCAAGGCGTCCAAGATGTGTGCTGATGTTTCAGAATGAATGTACGCCTTTTCTGTTGTGCAATATGAAATATGAAATGAATTTTAACGTTAACTGTTGTCTAAATGCAGCTATTACATTAATATACAGTATATATATTGCTTAACCTTGGAATGTGTCCTCATATCCATCTGGATATTCACTATGCATTGTCCTTTCAGTTGCTGTTCAAAAGGGAAGTGGTGAAATGATAAGGCCTTGATACTTCAAATGAAAAGAGATTTAGTCTTTTCTCGATATAAAACATCAAACATTTTTGTCTCCGTAGCTGTTGAACACAGAATAGCGGTAAAAATTGCTAATTCGTCCTCTAGTGTGAATCCTAACTCGATGACGCAGCAGCTTAAACTCCAAAAGGGCACTGCTCCAGAGGTTTGCAAAGGAGATGGCCCCTGAGCTGGTTTTAGACCTATGCACTCTTCTGGCAGAGTGCCCCACTGCCCCATGATTGAATGCCACTTGACATATTTTCAATAGGTTTGTCACCTTTTTCCTGTACTCCTGAATATACATCAGAGCAGCCGGTGTCTCAAGAGAGGCGTCCATCCTTCCTTTTCATTGCCGCTCTCTGATACTGTCTTTAAGCTATAGGGTAGCTCCATTTCCTTGATAGACAGAAATGTGCAAGGGGAGCTGGTTTATAATCCCTCCAGTTATGACTGAAGTAACGAATAACAAAATGCGGAAACCTTCAAGGAGATGATGGTTAAAGTCAAAGACAGTCAGAGCTGTTCTTTGTCAGCAGAGGCCTCTTAATTTTACCGACAATGTTTCCTGCTGTTGTTCTGTCCCTTGTTGAAGCCTGTCCACCAGGCAGGGATACATTCAACATGACTTTATATTTTATTTGCCCTCATAAATCTATGAGTAATGCAATACAGAAGGATGTGGAGATTGGATTATATGAAGAATACAATTCTTGCAATGACAGGACAACTACAAGAACCTTTACATGTGTAGCAAGGTGAAAGCTACCCAAAGAAGCTGACTGTGGCTATCAGTGAGCCAATGGCCTTTGACAAAACACGTTTAGGGATGATAAATCTGCCTAATGAGGTCTGGCTAAGGAAATTACTCACCTTAAAGCCACTAACAGCCTTCACAAGCGCTTGAGGCAGCTGATAACTCAGAAAAAAAGGTGGGGGTTTCAGTTGTCGGTGATATTACACAGTAAATTAATTAAATGGCCCTCTAAAGGCTTTAAGATTCACCAATTAAACATATTAAATATCACAGTTGAATACGGAAAATGTCAGCTTTTCAGACATCTTTGTGTGTCATACTGAAAAGTCAAAGAGGAGACGAGCGATTGGCTACTGACACGTTTTCCCCAGCTGTCCAAGTTTCACTAACTTAAACTTAGGAAAAGTACAGAAAGATCCAAAAGTACATCAGCACATGGAAGGGGACAACAAAACCTTTTTTCTAAAAACAGATCCAAAGAGATCCATTTTCCCATGATCCTACAGGGGAGCCACAGGGATTGCAATGACCAAAAATCAGTGCTACCTTGCAGCTGCATGACACCACTCAGCTGTCAAAATGTTGATATCTGTAAGCCAAAAGCATTAGACACAAACATACTGATTGGGGCATTCTGTGGTTGGATGTGGTCGCAGTAGCTTTACAAGATACCTGCAGCCATTATCGCTGCTGAGACAAACTCATACACGGGTCTGTGGGCTCCTGAGCTGTGTGTAGGCGGCACCTGAACCTGCATTTATCCCAGAGTAGCCCCAGCAGCTGTGTTTGAGGTCTCAATTGAGGGGGGAGAAGAGGATTCCCCTGCTGACATCGCAGAAGTGTTCCAGTACAGATGTTTTTCGATTAATAAGGTGTCTTCAGAGGACCACCAGGGAGGGAGGTTCGAGGGCTTTGTATTCGGGTTCAGGGCTCACCTGCACCTTGAGACGGATAGTTATTCCTAATTGTGTCAGCTTCCTCGCCCTAAAAACTCATAATATGTGTAAATAAAAACACCCACATGTCTCGAGTTTCTATTTACTTGACCCTGAAGGGCCAATAATAAATTTATGAACTTTATCAGCCTCTGTCCAGCAGGAAGGGCAACAAATTCTCCACAACAGGTTATGACCCTCAAAAATGATAGATATGACTGTTGGTAGAAGTTACAGTAAGTTAAGTTTAGGCAGATAAAACTACATGTTTGATGAAACATTGTACTTTGTACTAGAAATATTCAGTAAAATAGCAGTAACATGATATTTCTTGGCATACATACTTTGATTCATAAACAATAAAACAGACCTGCCCATTCCAGAATAAGGGTGGATGGAGATTTTGCTACAACATTACCGTCTTGTGTGACCACTGCTAAGTACATAATTAGGGGAAAGAGCTTCCAGATCAAAAATGTAATTAATTCATTAATTAAAATATATTTTTGGCCTTTATTTGATAGATACAGCTGAAGAGAGACATGCAGGGGATGACATGCAGCAGGGCCACAGGTTGGAACTGAGCCCCAAGCCCCTGCAGCAAGGACTGAGCCTTTGTACACGGTGCGCACACCCTGACAGGAGAGCTAACGGGCACCCCAAGAAATGACCCTCTTCTTGTGAAGGCATTTGCCTTCTTTACGCTAGTGTTGAAATGGTATAGTGCTGCCCATGTCTCTCTCTCTGGTCACTGGCAAATCTAAAAGAGGCCACAGGTCACAGCCCATGGGGTTCCAAAGAAATCATCAAGTCTACATCTACTCTCTGACTCTCTAACTGGGCTGCTGGGCTGATAAAGTGAGCTAAAGCCTCTTGTCCCACTTCGCCCACCAAAGGTCAAGATTACTTTTATTTTGTTTAAGACCGGCTGACTGTCTCTCTGTGGAAGGCCCTGTGTGTGACCTGAAGTGACACACAGCATGACTTGTTTTGATCCAGAAGGATCTTCACACATGTATGAGTTGAGATTATTCTAATTGGGTGCATATTGGACAGGCTAAATACCTCTAAACCTTTAGAATTTGGCTGATATCTACACAGTTAATCACTTGTGCTGTTCATCTTCATTCCGTCAATTAAACTTCAATAATAATAATAATGCTGTGTAAGTCATCAAGGTCTCCTGACATCTTCAGACTATGAGTGAAGCCTCTCAACAGACTTCCGTCACACTTCTGAGCTAATTCATTAGAAGACAGCTCCATTATTAGTTTATAGTCACAATTGCTACTTTCATGTCTCTGTTCTTTCTCCAGCAACAACGTTCATCTTGTAAATCAGGATCCCATTTCATTTACATTACATTTAGTCACTTAGCTGATGCTTTTATCCAAAGCAACTTACACAAAAGGGAAACAATCAAGGTACAGGGCGACAACGAGATGTTGTGAAGCAATGAGTACTGCGACAGTACTGGAGGGGACAGATTTAGCATCTCCAGTTCTTGGTAATGCTAGGAAAGGGTCTTCAGGAGGCTTTTAAAAGTAAGGAGAGATGCCCCTGATCTGGTAGAAACTGGTAGCACAGTCCAGAAGAGTCTGGCTTTTGCAAATGCGTGAGAAATCCAGGTGTTGTTCAGGCATTAAGGCATTCAAGTAGGTGGGTTGTAGTACCAGAGACGAATGGACAAGAATTAGTGATAGGAATTTAATACAGACCATGTTCTGGATCATCTGAAAAAGTTTCACTGTGCAGGCTGAGAGGCCCGACAGGAGGGTGTTACAGTAATCTAGTCGTGATATGAGCACAGCCTGTGTCAGGAGCTTTGTAGCATATTGAGATTTAAAGTAAAAGACACCATAGCAGGATGTGCTTCAGTCATTCTCAGTGAGTCTGTCCCTTCAACACACTGGGCTCATGAAACTCAAATCAAACTGTCAAACTTGGTAGTTCTGATGAAATATGAATCAATATTCTTTAACTGCATTGCCTATTTTTTTCAGAGACTTATGCGCATGAACAGACATTTTTTCTTGTTCGAAATGTAAATCTAAGGCTTCAAAACGGATGTCCACAAATCAATTGGTGACATCACAATGGGTTTACACTTGGGTATGACCAGAAGCTTATGATGGCCAATGTTAGCAATTTTAGATATTTTTCATAACTGACATTATCAACTTTTGCAGCTGTCTTTATGAATTTTCTCTACTGCATTTATCATAATGGAATTTTGCAAATAAACATTTCACTGATTTTATCACACTGTATCTCACAAAGAAACATCTTTCAGCTTCTTAATATTTCTCAGCAGGTAGAGCAGGTCGTCCACTAATCAGAAGATTGGTGGTTTCATCCTCATCCCTAGGACATAGTCTACATGTCGAAGTGCCCTTGGGTAAGATACTGAAATCCAAATTGCTCCCAAAGGCTGTGCCACCGGTGTGTGAATGAATTAACTCCTTTCTGAGGAGCAGTTTAGCTTGCATGACGGCTAATATCATCAGTATAGGAATGTGTGTATGAATGAGTGACTGCCATGTGTCGTGTAAAAGCACCTTGAGTGGTCAGAAGACTTGAAAAGCGCTGTAAGTACGCTGTAAAAGTACAGTCCATTTACCATCCAATGTCTTTAAAATTGCATTAAGTGATTTGAAAACTTACACAACTCTTGCTTATGGAAAAGATCATGATCATGGTTTAAAATAACCAACAGACTGCTGGTGTGAGACAGATGCAAAATGTGATCTCTGGTGTCAAAAAAGTGTCAGAGTATGATGAAGATACAGTCTCTTGGGGCAAGAGCTACCAGTGTAGCTTCCAGTGTAGCCTACGGATCGATATCCAGAAAATGTATAATGAATATCTGTGCCAAGATTTCCTCTGCAATCTGATTAGCAACTTGATACATGAGAATAACAATAAAGACACATTTCTGCTTGTTTCTATAAACAGATATTTGTATATGAATGCTAACAATTTTAAAAAGCTAAATGATTGCCAGACAAATGATGAAAATTACAAGAAAGACACATTTCTACTGATCTCTAGCAGATGAGTCTGCATTTCGGCCAACGCGTTCCGCCTCTTTTGTTCTCACTGTTGACCTGCATGCAATCAAAGCCCACTCAAAAATGATTGTTCAATACTGCTCTGACTACAAATGGAAACCAGAATGCTTCCAGTGCCAACTCCTTGGTCTCGCTTTGTACAACCTACCATCAACCCTGACCCTCTGATGTAACAGAGAAGTCAAATACTTTATCGCTGTACAACAACAGAGGCATGTACACAGAAAGACCACTCTGCTTGTCCCTCCTTGATGCGAGGTGATAGTGGTTTATCCTTTGCTATTATGGTTGGATAAATTAGCCTTCATAACCCAGATGTCCATGAATGTCATTGATAGAGCCATCTTCCTTCTCTGAGTTGAATAAAATGAGGCGGTGGAGGGAATGAGTGTCATGTGGATAATTGTAATTTCAGCATGAAAACAGAGCACAAGCCAGAAAATAAAAGCTTTTAAATTCCAGAAATGTCAGCACCTGGTGAAGTAATCATCAAGTCACTGGTATTGATCAACAATTTTGTCAAACCCCTGTTGAGACATTTTGCAGTATGGGGCAGCACAAATCATTTTAATTGCCCCTCTAACTGTTGAGCTTTAATTTCATTAAAGTGGTGAAGATCATTAAAGGTTTTTGAAAGGAAATGACAGTGTGATACATCTTTGTAAATGTGTTCTTTTATCCAAGAACACAAAAATAACTATCCCAGGGACCAGAGGCAGATTCTGACATGATGAGCCCTGCTAATGATTCATAAAACAAACATAACAACGCTAATAAAGCTGGCTTCAAAAAGCTTTTTAGCTGCACGGGGGAGACAAAATAAGCACATAATGGAGAACAGTATTTGCTGAAATACCTTGATCACACAGTGACACACAGTGTGTTAGGTCAGCCTCAGTTGGGCTGAACAACAAATAGCAGCATTTGATTTCTGTAAAAGTGGTCAAGCATCTCAAACCAAGAACCCAGTGCTTGTATTTAATAATTTGTAGGCCAAATAAACCCCAGACATCAAGGGGAAAAATGGGCTGAGTAAAAGCTGAAAAGTCTTTAGAAGTCTAGGTGAACTGTTCTTTCAAAGGGTTAAATGACTAGTATTTTATGTGAACAATGTAAGTGTATGCTTGAAACAAGCCAAGATTTATTGTATAGCACCTTTCAACAAGACAGTACTGTACACAAGGTGTTAAGATATAAAAGAAACACATTATATAAGAATATAACACATTTAACAGTCAAAAAATTAAATTAAAGACAGAAATAAGATGAAACAGAATAAGACAGATTAAACAGATAATAAATATTACAGTCCCGTGCAAGATATGAATAAGTTTCTCCAAGTTTCTCTAAATAAAATGCAAACAGAACATTTTGATTTAAAATAATTGTTGGTTGGTTGGTTGGTTAGAGACTTTTCTGTGTTTGTTCCAGATATGTCGTGTATACTGATGAACTGACACACTGACGTGGCCTCCAGGGGTCCCAAACCTCTTAAGTACACCATGTGGCATGTGGCATTGTCCATGTGTTCCAGGGAATTTGCACCACTCACATCAGTCATGTGTTATATAATCGGTCCTGCTTAGTGCCCATGTCAAAACTAGTTTTATTGGATACAACAAGCAGCCAGAGAGGTTTTAAAGACCACCAATAACCACCACTATATCCTAGAATGGTGTCTCTAATGTAGCATGAAATCAATATCAACCCTCCTATCCAACTTCTGGACAGACAGCAAACAACTAACCTCAAAATGCTGAGGTATCAGATCATTACACTACTTTACACTACACTACTTGTAACTGAAAAAAGGAATCACATTAATGAAATATGTTACTCAGTAAACCTAATCCCGGCTGCCTCCTCCATTGGACTTTCAAAAGAACACCAAACCTCTTGTGAAAAACAAGTGAAATTTTTGCTCGGCAAAGATGCAGAACACACTGTCTCTGTTCTGTCACAGAGGATGTCTTTGTGACAGTCTTACCACCAAATTACTTTCCCACCACTTTCTCCTTCTGAAAGTCATGTGTCAACCTACAAAGGCTAATCTTGACTAGCCATCCATTTTTTTCATGAAACAAGCAGACAGTGCAGAGGATACTCCATGAGTTGCTGGTGACGTCAATGTGACCACTAACTTTCTTGATCACAACTCCTCTTCCTGTCTCCTTTCCCCTGCTCCCCACAGTGTCCAGTTCACGTTGAGTATCTTATGCCCTTTTGTCCCTGCGGCCCTCTGCATAGCTCATTTATGAAGTCCGGGAATATCTGCCAACTCGGCTTTCCCACCAACCTCTGCCTAAAATAGCCACGGAGGCGAACATGGAGGGCCCTTATTTCGTTGTGCAGCAACATAACCAGGTCATGTCTGTCCTCTTTTAGAAGAAGAACAGGCAATTTAGAACCCAGGGGTGGTTGTCAACAACAAGGCTGGTCAAGTGCACGGACATCGTTTGCCGATTGAAAGATGCCCTTTAATGACGTTCCTGACATTCAAATGAAGAAAACGGATGGTGGACGTAGAATGAATATGGTCAGAAAGACAAATGAGGATTTAAAAAAAAAAATGAAATTATGAATACTGGGATGGAGAGAGAAAAAAGTGAAAGCAATTTATAGAGGGAGCAGAACAAAGTGAAGTAAAATGTTCTTCTTCGCTACAGGCTGCAGATACCATGAACATTGTGATAATCCCAACTCTACAAGACGTTTTCTTTTTGATTTATTGTGGAATATTATCAGTGAAGTCACAGTGAATTTACTGGTTGTTAGACGTTCATCCTTCTAATACTTCTCAGAATAACCTCCATATATCCGCAGCTCATTCAGCCCATCTAAGGAATTCATAAACTGCTCAATATTCCAGTGCAATTTGAACATCATAATTCAGATTTGCTGCATAGTAATCTGCCTTGAGAGGAAAATAAATCACACTCAGCCTTCTCACAGCAATTCATAAGTCTCTATGGGTGCTTTATTCACACAGGTCTGTCACTACACATGAGCATGGCTACACAGCATGAAAACTAGAAGCCTGAGAAATGACAGAATGTTGTGTTCCACATCAATAATTGCCATCTCCAGTCAGTATCAAGGGTTCACACTGGAAGCATCCGCAGAACTTGCCAACCCCTTACATGCAATTTTGATAACCCATGATTGAGTGCCTGTGCTGACAGTAATAAAGCAGATGACAGAGCCTGTGGTCATTTCATCACAGTTTACCAATTAGCACGACTTGGCTACAGCCAACAAGTAATCTGCAGCCATGCTAAATCTTATGCGGGGGTGCATATAGATGGAAGGGTGCTTTGAGCTAAATGTTTACATCAACATGCCGATATGCTCACAATGATAATTTGAACATGTTTATAAGTGTATTTACCATGTTTACTCTCTTAGCTTAGTAACTTAGCATGCTAAAATTAAGCTAGTAATTTCATTAGTTTGAATAAAAAGTATGGCTTCCCTAGTGTTTCAGGGCAGTATCCTGTGTGGCTTTCTCTGTGGTGGCGTGTGTGGGTGTGGCAATCCAGTCCTCCTCCTGCTGCAACCTGCACTCTGTATCTCACCCACTAATCATGACTCTGCAGGATATCAATGCTGGCTCATCATTTCAGTCTTCTTCAAGATTCTTCCGTCATAGGTCTTATATGGTTTACTCATCCCTGTTTTTTCCTGCTCGGCTCAGTCTGCTTGCACAGCTCCACCTGTCTCTGTACTGGCTCACTCAAATTCAAACCACCATTCATCTGAATAAACTTGTGTTTACTGTTCAACAGCTGTGGTCCAGGTTCTGTTTTTGGGTCCCGGGCTTATGAACCTTGACAGTGGTGACAGAAGTAATCACTGCCAAAATTATGTTCACAGACAATGTATGTGTTAGTTACTACATTTATGTAACTCCCTGGAGTTGCAAGGTGGTGGTTGTGGAGGATGGCAGCCATTCAAGTGCAGGCCTGTGAGAGTGTTGGGTTCCTGTTGTGACTGTCCAGTAAGATTGCCTATTTTAGTTGAAAAGAGACACACTGTCAGTGAAAAACACTTGCTGTTGTGAATTATCTGTGTATAAATTCTATTTTTAGGAGACAGGGCCATAATTGGAGACTCAATAGTGAAGAGCCAGACAGGAAGCAAAAGTGTCTGGCTATAATCAAACCATTGCATTACTGTAGTGTATATGGCATGTGGCAAGTGCTCTCACAGCCCCAACATCTGAACTGATGATGTCTGGAAGAAAAGTCAGGGGATTATCCAAGTTACTGCAATTCGTCCTGTGGGAATATGAATGTCTGATGCGAATGGCATGACAATCCTGTATTTGCTGGTGGAAAGTCAGGAGTTTAAAAAAGATCCTTTGGGAATCTAATCCACCCAATAGTCGTCAAGAAATGGGAAAAGATCATATCTAATACAATAATTATTTCTATCATTGGGGACTGAACTGTTGATCCTTGGTAAGTTTAAGATCATAGAAAATTCAAGCATCTTCTGCTGTAATCAGTCACATGACATCTGATTCTATGACTTTTACAAACGGCAACAAATGATCAAAAACCAGGTTTGTTCATAACTAAATTCAGAACATTCTTGATGGAGGATAACTTGAGTCCAACAGGCCTCTATTGCTCGGCAGTTCAGACCTTACATGTCCTCTGCTGAGAGCTCATCTGAATAGAGCCACTCTCAGAGGATCTTCCCTACATCAATAAAGATAAGAAGAAATTAAAAATGTTTATTCAACAAAATGTTGACTCAGGTACTTAATTATGAACTCTACTCACCAAAACAAATGACATATATTTGT
The DNA here is from genome assembly GCA_023373845.1 of Nibea coibor. Lineage (NCBI taxonomy): Eukaryota > Metazoa > Chordata > Actinopteri > Sciaenidae > Nibea > Nibea coibor. The sequence continues at coordinate 25,501,003 of CM041719.1, read as the reverse complement.
GGAGTCTTCACACAGCAATCAAACCCCTTCAAATATTTGTCTGCACAATATTTAATGACACTTAAACACGAGAGGCTGCAACACTGCACAGCAAAACTGTAAACACAACCATGAGGTTTTTGATTTCTGATCATCCATAAAGCTACACGCGCGCACACACACGCACACGCACACACTCAAATCAAATTTTTTCCTTCCTTCAGCATGTTAAACAGATCAGATGACTTTAATGCAGCATTTCAAGTCCAGGTTTCAGGTTTGTTTAATTTACGGAGCACTGTTTTTTTGCACCAAAGTGCTTCAGAGACAGACACACAGGGTAGAATAGAATAAAAAAAAGTTAAAAGACAGTAAATAAAAGTAAGTTTTAAGGTGTGTCTTTTAAAAGCATTAAGCATTAAGCATAATTAAGTATTATTATTGGTGTGGTAATGGTGTCTGGAGGCTGTTCCAGAGCCGAGACACCGCAACCGAATACGCCGTGTCCGCGGCCTTGTTTTTCTTCGTGCCACAGTGGGATGATCTGAGGGGTCTAGTAGTGCTGAAAGGGGTGCTCATAAACAATGAGAAGTGAACGGGGAGCCAGTGTAGGGATGGCAGAAAGGGGGGATGTGGCCTTGTTTTTTTGGAGCGTGTTAGTGACCAGGCTGTAACCTTTAGATTTTTTGTAAACAGGTAATGGCAGCCTGAAAGATGCCTGGGCAGAGTGAGTTACAGTAGTCCAGCCTGGATGATGTTAGTGCATGTATGACTCTGTAGATCAGCGGGTGATAGGATAGATTTTTGAGATTCATCTATCTGTTTTAGGCATTATAAAAACCACCAAATGATAAAAACAGTGTGAGGCAGAGAGAGGGAGAAGCTCGTGTGGACGACTGAAGAGAGGGAGTGCGTGAACATGGACAGACGTGTCGACGTGACATAAAAGCTTCCTTTGATCATGATGATACTTTAGTATAGTGTATGAACTCCACTGCAGACTGGAGTCTGTTAACAGTGACAGGCCGATAGATCTCCATTCGTCTCCTCTTTGAAACGTCTGTATCCTCTTTGCACCGCTTCATGATGAACCGGTCACAGGGCTGTGTAGCAGCTGCTGTGGCATACTTTAGCATAGTATGTTACAGCAAATTGCTGAAAATGATCCCAGTCACTCATCCATCCATTTTTCCGTAACTGCTCTTACAGGCCAGACTTTCAGCTGGTCGAACTCTTCAGTTCATGAAAGAATAACAAGGATTTGAACTTTTCTAATCATATTTTATATTATTTACTCAATGTTCAGATTCTACTCTAGGTTTGTTTCCAGAGCTTTTAATCACCTTTCGTTATTTTCATTCACAAATGGAGTTGTTGGCTCAGCTGTCAGACTATTCAATTATTCACAAGCTTGAATCTTCCTCTTCTTTTGGTTCTATGGTCTATGTATCTATCAGTGCATGGGTCAGAGCAGGCGTTTCCTCTGCGTGGCAAATGTTACGACAGTGATACAGATTACTGTACCAATCAAAACACACTCATATTCACGTCAGAAAAACACAAATGTTAAACCCAGAAGTACAAATTCCAGTACCAGCGAGATTTCTTCCAGTTGACTGCACCAAGATGATAAAAAACTGTTCTACTGGGACAGATACCATCTTATGCAGTGCGCCTGCAAACCTACATATTTATGCTGAGCACTTGAGTGAGTCTCACAGTGTAAAGCCATCCTCAAGGAGTCTGCGAGGGCTCAGTCACTGACTTTTTGACTCAATAAAACATCATCCCTTCAGAGGCTAACACAGGCCACCATGATGTAACAGTAGAGCAAATGTGGCTAATTACAACACACACGAGAGAGTCATGAAGGGTTGAACAGGTTTGGTATGTTTTTATTGATTTAGGTTGACAATACATGCAACATATAACATAGGTCAGACAGTACATATATCAGGGCCAATTAACATGCTGTAATTAAAACAATTCATCTGTCAAAAAATATAAATTCCAAACAACTGCCCCTCTAAGTCCCCATGTTAGAATGTCCAACTTCACAGCAGAAATAATCATGTTTACAGCCTGCTACAAAAAACAGTTCAAAAACAGTTTATAGAACTCACCAGTTTAAATTATTTTATGGCTTAAAGTCATGCATCATTAGTAGCATAGCTGAACCAAGTGGCCTGTCTGCAAAGACGGCGTTAGCACACACTGAGCTTCACTTCAGAAACCTGTAAGTGACGTCATAGATAAGTCATGTTTTATACTAATTACGGTAATGACTATCTTGGGGTGCATAATGTGCCCCACAGTTATCGTAAGATACAAAGTGCTTTACATGGTTGAATTGAGGATTAAAACATTTCAGGACAAATAAAATCAGGCAATTAAAACATTACTGCAATAAAGTGCAAAACAAACCCAAATAATAAAACAGACAGGACATGTTGGCAATAAAGTGAAAGCACCTAAATAAATAAATACGCACCCAAATAATCTACAATATTGTAAATTCACTGAAGCGGATCAGAATTATATAAAGTTTAGAAATGCTACTCTTTTCTGTTGCAGTGTGCTCATGCTGGCTGCTATATCTGTCAGATGAAGTCTCACCGAGTCGGGCAGGTAAAATGTTGTTTGCTTACTCCTCGATGCCCGTTACATTTTCTGTCTGCGGATGAAAAGAACTTTATTTTTGACGTGTTCAACGCTGGTACCTTTGCTGTCAGACATGGTGGTGTACACAGTGATTAATAATAGACGTCAGGGGTGCAGTTAGGAGGTTTTGATCCCTCTTTCCTCTCACACTGTGTGTACATACGGTATGAGTGTGTGTGTGTGTGTGTGTGTGTATGTGCTGGGAAAACAAGATGAAAACAGTCTCTCCCAATATTCCTGGAAAACTAAGCGATCCTATCAATTTTAATATGCTGAAGTAAATGAAAACATTATTTTTCTGTGTCTGTGTCCGCGCCAAAAGAGCGGCATTAAACTGCACACTTGTTTTTGCTCCTCATTTCTTTGAATAAATAATTAATAGAGCTCTGAATTGATGCGTTCACTCGAAGAGACAATGAATTCTAAATAAACCTTAAGTACTTTTTTATATTGTGGAAATCTGGTGATGAACTGAACAATTGTTGCAAACAAACATCTCCATCCCGAGCTCTGCGTGTTGATTATATCATTTGCATGTTCTTGTATTTTGTCATTTACATTGTTCCTGGCTCGTTTGTCTCCCGTCCTGACACTTTTATTTTAGTCAAATTCCAACAACGACAATTTGAAAGTTTAAAAAATCAGAGTATTAATGCAGAATCTGTGTCTGATGCCCAAATATTAAGGCATCAAACTTGGCAGTGGAATGATGCATCTTAGCAAAATAAATTAATTTGATTATTTACCACAGCTGTCAGCTTCAATGAAGTGCATGTCTGGTTGAAATGTCAAGCTCATCTACAGGATGTGTGCATCAGTGATATCATACCTACCAGCAGCTCTAATCCTTGTCTTCACCCAATTGTACGAGCAGATGACAGCAGTGTGGGCAGGAGGTTAACGTCTGGCACATTCATTTGTTTCATTCTACATGGCTGAGCAAAGAGCGACACAACAAAAGGCATATTTTCACATTCATTGACAAATCATGGACACATGGAGATCCTGAAGGTTGGACGAGGAAATCAAGAAACCTCAATGTCCATTACAGGCGCACAGATCAGCTTTGTGCTACACTTGGACAGGCAGATACACTGGCACTGGGAAGGATTATCTTGTTCAGAGATATTAACCAGGCCTCAGTGACAACGGGGGCAGAGATTTTGAATATGGAGCAACATTACCATACCAGCTGTCTCTCATCCTACTGATTCATTTTAGGCTAATATTCTGTGTTTGGTCTCCACCAGCTTCTGAATGCTTTGTTACATTCACCAGCTACTCACTAACTTTGTCAGTGTGCTGCTCGGTGCTGGAAAGTTATAGTGCAGTCCACTTTCATGAGATTTTTTTTGCTGAAAGGCTACCAGCTCATGAGAGCATAGCAAAGCAAAGCAGAACACTTGGCTGCTGTCACTCAAAACAATTAGGTGGAAGATGCTAAATTTCTCTGTAGAGCTAAAGGGAACCTAAAAGTCGAGTTATGATTGGTAGTGATTATCTAGAGGTTTGTCACTCCAAGCAACAACATTTCATCCAACGTTAATAGAAATCTATTTATTATAGAAGCTACTAGAAGCTCCAGAGGTGGCTGTAGACTTACATGAACTTGATTTGTGTAACTGTAGCATGAGCATGCAGTGAGTCAGTGCAAGTTAACGTCCTCAGTGCTATTTCCTGCTCCACGCCCAGGTTACACCAGACATCAATTATAAGAGAATATTATAAATCCTAGATGAAACTGACCTTCCCCTCACTCAGTGCATTTAATCTAATGTCTGAGTCAAGTCTAATGTCTGATTTGCATTCATGACCTTTCTCTTATTTGTATTGATGGTTAGGATATGAGGCGATAGCAAAATAATGTAGAACGTTTATCTAAATTTCTAAGTTAAAAGTGTGAAAATTTGACCCACTGGGTGTAAATACACATTTTAAAGTCAGGTCTGACTCTCTTGTAGAAAGCTGAATTGTACAGTAGTTTCACTTTGATACCAAAGTTAACATATTGTAAGGTGCATGTTAAATCATAACATCAGTTTAATAGCTGGCATACTCAGAAAACACTTCTGCAGCTTATGACTCTCCCAAACTTGAAGGAAAAATAAATAAAAATCTAATTCTTTCTGAATTTTAATTTCAACCATCAACAGCTACATAAAACTTAATGTCTGTATTATGTCAGCGTCAGTCTGAACAGTAATTAATAACTCTTTCTGTTGGAGAAATGATACTGTTGCTAAAAACATACAGTAATGAAATGTGTGGTACATGTAATATGGTGACATACTTCATAAGAAAAGCTGATGATGAACTCGTGTTTCTTGATGTTGAGGGTCACCTTGTGTTGGGTGGCACATACGGCATTCTGTTTTCATAGAAACTCCATTTTTTAGAACACCTTTAATCTGGTCAGTGTTGTGTCTGAGTGTGGGGCAGGTGCATTTATATGAAACAATTTCATTTGAAATAATTCATAATCATTTCTCAAAAAGAGAGCGGAGCTGTCAGAATAACAAAGTGGCTAACTCTGCAGTTCAACTGGAGAAACCACACTTTGTATCACACCTGCTGAGATTATTTTTGGCACCGAATGGATCCGATTTGTTACATTTGCTCCAGTATACATTGTGACCTACAGAATACGAGGGCATCGGTGAGGCTCATTTTCAGCTGGAATTCATGCCAAATACATTTGAGCATCATCCCACGGAAACACTGGTATATTTTTCCTGGACATGTTCCTGCAGAAGCCTCATTGTTGGCAGATCTGAAGCCCTCTGGATGAAGGTGGTGGTGGTGGTGGTGGAGTTGGAGCGGTGGGGTGGGGGAGTGTGTCCTGTTTTGTACATGGCTTACCAAAGTGGTGCACGGTGAACAGATGCTGAACTGAGATTAGTTGAGGAGGCTAGTTTTTCTGAATGCAATTACATGTCAACATTCCCCGATTAGGTTTTCAGGCAGATGATACGGTCCTGACACAGACAGGAGAGTGTGTGTGCATGTGTGTGTGAAAGCTGACACTAATTCAACTCCACCTCCTCCCTCATGGAATGGTCAGGAGCTGCGGAGCTCCAAAGAAACATCAGTTTGTGTTCATAAAGTACTCAAAGGCGAGGCAGAGAAAGGTAAACATCTCTAATGTTACAAAGATAATTAGGATTACTTAATGCCTAATGTCGCTTTGGCTAATGGAGTAAATTCAAATGAAGGCACACTTTCTAATTGATAATTGATTGTGTGGTCATTAGGTGGGATGTAACAAAGGATGCGTCTAGGAGTTATTGAACACATCCCGTCAGCCCCACGAGAGACCGCCACAGTGACAGCTCATTTAAATATCCCGTCCTAACCCAAACCACTTGATGAACTCTTCACGTCTACCTGCCTTTTGTGTCTTCCTTTTGCCGTGCCATTAAGCGAATGAAGCGAGTGCATGAAAGAAGCGAGCCTTGTCTTACCGCAAAGACTCTTCCTCCTCCTTCCTTCTCAACGGACTGCTGCCACTGATAATTGGACTTAAGGTTTCCTCCTATTATGTGCTTGTCGAACAGCGATCTAACACTTTGCCATCTGTTTGCGTTAGTGTTAATCATATCTATTCTCCTACATTATTGTTCCAGATGGCTTCTATAATTGCATTGTTTCTTCTGCAGATGTTTTATGGTGCGTTTTCGGAGCACAGCCAGCTCTGGGTTGATAAAGCGCTGGAACGGTTAATGGGAAAATAACCGTTTTCACAGGCAGGTTCCAAGTTTTTGTCACTAGTCACACAAACAGTGTAATTGCCACTAATGGGCCAGGGTAACCGTCGGATGACTCTGGGCCATATTAGCATAGTTCCACAAAACAGAGGAGGAATCCAAATTTAGACTGTGGCGGTGGCTGGGTCCGCCATGATGTGAAAAAAATGAATCTCTTGGCACTCGGAATGTAGAAAGAGCTCCAAATGTACATTATGCAGGGACTTCTCATTATTTTGGAAGGAGGGAGAAAGCATATAGTACAGCGGCAACGATAGCAGCTGGAACAATAGCAGCAGGAGTTTCAGTTCCAGGGATTAAGTTCTTGTCGAGGCTGTCTTGCTGCTCTGTTTGTTTTACAATATATCAAGTGGCTGGAAATATCCAGAGCATACTAAATGAAACAGTTTCTCTCTCATGAAGGCAGTAGCACTCCAATGGTTGCCATATTTTGTAACAGATTTGCCATTAATTTGAAGAGTCACATAACCTTTAAGGCTTTCTGAGTGAAATACGAGACAGTGGCTGTATAGACTGCCTCCGCCATGAGATGCTGAACCGCAGCCTATTTTCCCTAATCGCCTGTGTGAGCACAACACGGCTGATTCAATCTGAATTTGACAAATGCTGCTGACTAGAGGAGGACAGCTCTGGCATCCTACATGGCAATTTTGAAAACGGCCTCATTTTCCTGCGCCATTGTCTGCATGGCAATAGTGTCTGCGATGAACTGGAATCACATTATCCTGCAGATACCTGAGCATCAGCTGCGTCGTTCGAGACACCACCGGGGGGAAATGAGGGTCACAGAGACTCCCCCTCTCCTCTGATTCATCTACTCAGACGCGGCGAGGGTCAGATCGCGGATTGGAGCTCATCAGCTGAGCTTCCAACCGGCCAATCAGTAGGGAAATTATTTTAGGTAAAGGTGGGGAACAGACGTAGCAAGGTATGGAGAATATCAATTACTGCTTTTGAGATTATTATTCGTCATTAACAATCAACAATAATTTCACCTGTTTGCTGTGTGAGTCTTATCACGGATGTCAAGTGGGCTCCTTTTAAGTGAATTATCAGCTCTAAATACTTGATGAGAATGACTGTGAATCATTAACAGCAGGCGATTACTGCTGGATTCCACATTTCTCCACATCCTCGCTTTTTAGGGGCTAAACTATTTCCACTAAAAGTTTGATCTCAGCACATTTCTCTGCTCACCACTCATTATTTAACGACAATGAAACTGTAGCTATTATTGTACCATTCAAACACCAAGCAGTGGCAAAAGAAAGTGGCAACACAGTGCTAATCTCACAGTGACAGAACGCAGCAGGCCATCTCGTGTTAGTAATCTCATTTCCTTTGTGTTCTCTGAATCAACTCCTGAATCTGTTTAATTGAATTAAATCATGTATAATTCAGAACCTCACAGCCCTGCGTGTTTGCGTGAGTCATAACTGCTGTAGTCGGCATTACGCTACACACAAAGGCGGGTGTAAATGGTCATGTTAGCAGATACAGTTTTCATTACACTGCTAATGAAGTTGCAAAGGTCTGCTGGATGAATGAAACTGACAATGAGGAGGCTGCATCCATCAGGGCCGGATGGAGGGAAACACATATTTACCTCCATCTAAATGTGAACCCACCAGCACCAGAAGCAGTCTGTTTCCAGATCCCATGGCAGGATTTCAAATCATATGATAGGCTGTGACAAAATTCTCTGCAGGCAAAGAAAAAAAGGAGGTGAATAATAGCTGGGAGAAGCTTACAGGAGAGGAGGTGAAACATGAGGTGATCAGAGAGGGTTGAGGAAGGACAGTAAAAATGAAGCGGTGCACAGAGGAGCCGAATATCTGCGCCGGTTCAGGGCACATGAAATGGAAAATAACTAATCATCGGCATCATAATAGCCGCCCCAGAAAGGGTGTTTTGTCTCCATTTAGAGCAAAGCAGGCAATTTGGGGGAGATTTAAAACGTGTGCAACGTGCTGCATTATCTATAAGTTACTGCACGCAAACACAGGAGAGAGGAGCAGACGGAGAATCCAAGGACTGAACATCACATGACGCCGCAGAGGCCGGTGTGCTGCAATCGATTTATACATGCCAGTGTGATCAGAGACGGTAGTTTGGGAAATCAACTAAAGGCAGAATATATTTTAGCTTGTGTGTGTGTGCCCAGAGGCCATGTTTTCCCAGCTTCTCCCTTTAAAACAAGAACGCCTGTTTTTTCTTCCTACCTTTTTTTTTTTTTTTTTTTTTTTTTTTTACTGATTCAGCATTTCGGTTTCAACAGCTCAATGACCTGCTGTATTTGCCTCCTTCTACCAATGAGATGAAAGAGCGAAACATGCTTACGGTACCGCTTTTAAATCACTTTATCGCACACTACTTTGAGAAATGCCACTACAATTGCTGTCAAAGTAATGTTGTTACACGCTTTTTGGCCTGGAAACAAGTGAGAACGAGCTAACGCCGAGGGACTGAAGTCAAACCAATGTTGTGTTTTGAGGAATTTTTTATTTTTTTATTTATTTTTTTGGTGCAGTTTTCTGTCGCTGCTGCTCGGTGACGGCAATTCAGAAGGTGAACTAGGGGTCACTTCTTTTATATTCATCACCTCGGGCTGGTGCCCGTGTCAGGGTCAATGCCATAATGACAATTTTATAATTACTGCACACAATATTTGCCATAAATTTCTTGGAGTGTAAAGATGCTCACTCTCATTTGATGAATTATTAATAGAAATTAGAATTCAATCAATATAATTTCTAAATGAGTGCTGTCCTTTACGGATCAGCAGTTAGCCATTATGTGTTGGAAATGACATTCATGTCTTGGGGACATCCTAGAATCAAATTAAAGTGTCTGAGAGCGATGATGGACCAAGATAAACACCTTTCTATGACGTAGCTTAGAGATAGATTTGCCTGATTGGTTGAGTAAGTCAGTCTAAATGTGATGTACGACTGTCTCGTCTCTGTGCTGTAGCTTTGAGAAGAATTATGTTTTTTTATTATTTCATACTCAGACAAACTGTTTTTTTCTGCACTGTATTGATTGTTGATAAGCAGCTGAAGTACTTCAGGTTACTGTCTCCTCTCCAAAAAAAATCCTGAGTTGTTGACTCACCATTCCTTTGTCGGATTAGTACTGACAAGACGGCAGTCTTGTGTTTTTAATGACAGAATATGGATTTTGTTCAAAATGAGCTCACATAAATCACTAGATTCTGTCACTGGCTTTCATGTCCTAACTATGAGAATATTCCCTGTATCAGCTAAAAGCACGCAAAGATAGAGACAGCTTTGTAGCCTGACAGATAAGGAGGCTTTCATTCACATATTAAGAGCCTTTATTGTGAGTGTTTTGTATCCAACACTGAAAAGCCTCTGCTTTCGAGAGCACAACTGCAAGCGATGAGAAGTAAACATTAAACTGGCTTGTTTCCACTCGGAATATTTTTCACATTCAATCCTTAAACTCTCCGTCTCATGCGGCTATTGTCTTCAGAACAACCTCTCCGACTTCCCTTGTTAGCGCCTGCACCACAGCTGCCTGACTCAGATTCTGCCGGTGCCCGGCGAGGAAACCTTGACATTTGCTCAACCCCCTCTTCCCCCTGCCGTGTTCCACAGGTCGTATGTCACATTTAAAATACATATTCATATAGGAAGAGATGGCAGTACATGGAGAATCCGCTGTCGGAGGGGCTGAAATGTTGGCAGGTTTCTAAATGAGATTATTAGCAGTGAGATCATTAGCATACACAAACATGGAGGCTTATTATAAGGCAGCTGGACCACTCGCAAAAGTGTGAGACTCGGTCTGACCTCATTAGTGGGAGCATATGGGAGGCAGACCTGCGTATCAGTGCAGTTATCCAAGTTTCAGTGTGAATGCCCAGCATGATCTCCACACTACATTATAAGGGTTCAGTCTAATGAATATGCACACACAAAAAAAAAGATCTAATTTGGCTCATCTACTTTGCTTAGCTCTCCTCTAATCTGTGGAAATAGCCCAGGGACACTGGGCTTTTTGTCACGTGTCTGAATGCTCTTAGATGCTTATTTTTCTTCATGTTGTTTGTGATTTTGGCACAAAAATGTCACAATTAAGGGCTGCATGAATTGATTTTTAGATGCACTCGGGAGGCAGTGGAACAAGCTTAAAATCACCTTAGAAATGTGTTTGTCTGATTTGTTAGCACACAGTTTTCTACACATGCAGGCACTCGTTACACCACATTCCACCATGTTTACAAGCGGGTCACTAACTAGCTTTTTGTCATTTGGTGCTGGACAGGTAGCATACGCTGGACTTATTTGAATTTCCTCCTGGAAACTATGCTGAGGCCCAATTCAGATCAAGTCTGACCCTGTGGCGGAAACACAGGTTTTTCAGTTTATACACACACACACACACACACACACAAACTGCGACCTGCAGTGGAGGCGTTTAGCCACATTCAACTTGTGGAGTGGCTGACATCACTTTGTCATGGCCTATCAGAGAGGTCAAACCCCTCCACAGTGAGCCGGAAATGTCACTAAAACTGAGTCTGAGTTCAGGAACTACACTATGATACTCTAGCTGTTGTGTTTTGGCCTGGCTGGTGTTCTGTGTGTTCTGCTTGATTTTGCATGCCCAGCTTCTTTGTCCGTCTCTGGCTGACAGTGTATGGTGGGAAATAGTGACACAAAGACGTTTCTTTTGGTCTGATAGTTGTAGAGAGTGAGCACTGGTTGAGTGACATAGACTGTGGATGAGAGCGAGCAGAAGCAGGTGAATCAATGAAACAAAGTTGTGTTGTGTTGTGTTGTGTTGTGTTGTGTTGATCATGTAGTGGGTCATGAATGTGAGCTGTGCCCTAACAGCTCTCTATCAAGTCTTTATGTTTCCTTTTAAAATAAATTAGCTACAATAACAAGAACAATGGTGGAAAAACACAGAACTCTCTGCATCTTTGTGAATATTGCTGATGAAAAATAAACAGCTGTTCGCTTCTTACTCTGAAGTGTGTGTCATATTAAGTTAGCCCATAAAATACAGTAACTGTGGTTCAGGATAACAAGTTGCAAACTTGTTTTTCTAATTGGTGAAATTATACATGCTGACTGTAGCTGTTTATTAATATTAGTCTATTAATGCGTACACACATTCCTCAGTCTGAGGTGATCTGACAACACACACCACCTCAGTTAGCTGAAGACACTTAGCGTGTCTTTAAATATATCACTCTAAAAAACAAATGAGCTGTGTGCAAAGAGCTTATATGTACCATAGTGTGAGAGCGCAGGACTTTAATTTACCATCAGTAATTAACATGTGTTCGGATATTCATATTGGGTGCACTCTATGGCTCAGCTGTTAGAGGGAAAATCTCCAGCAGACTCTGTATCCTGTAATTGGTTTGATTATGGCAGAGCGGTCAGACATCTGATCTCACATCAGGCTACAGCTTCATCTGATCTTTTTTTTTTATTATTAATATTATTTTCAACGTTTGGAAAGTGGAGCTGGGGGAAAATACTGTACATGAGCATCCACAGGGCTAATGTTTGTTCAGTGGCTGTAAAAGATGTTCAGGGATAAGTGGCTTTTTGTTGAAAAACAGAATTTGGCTAGAATACTCCAAGCATTGTTATTTAGACAATACATTTGGCAGTTAGAGATATTTGTGTTTCATTTTGGGCACACTATCCTCCAGTGTCCAACCCAACAATGGAAAAAAAAGTCATGTTTTCAGTATTCTCAGGGATTCTTCATGCTATTTTACAGTTTGTCATTTCCTGAAACACCATAAAAAGTTGTTGATGACTCATCCTGCACTCAGGGACGTGCACTAATTTTACATCCAATGAAACACTTTCCCTCTTCTGACGGGGTGCTTCCTGTTTGATACAGTCTGTGAGTGATTCTGATGGCTGCTGCTGTCATCTATGGCTGGGCTTCACTGATTACTAAGCACAGCTTTAGAACTTTATTCGGTGATTTTGGTGAAACTGGATAACATTTCATACAGAATATATGCTGCTTTGCTGCTTTTTCCTCTGATGTCTTCCAGCTGCTCAGCTTCAACCATCTCTCATTTACATAGCTTCCTAAAGGCCAGACAGCTTTTAGCCTAACTGCTCACTAAAACAGCTAACCTCTAATTAGCTGCTGCTAACTGAATCCACCACAGGAATGGAACTTGGCTTAGCAGCTGGACTGGAGTTCAAGCTCAACAACTGAGACCAACAGAGAATAAATGTTACACTGCCGAGGTGATTTATGGACTTACTGATGGAAAGATTGCTGTAGAGAAGTGCTAATTGTTGTTAGCTCTGTGTGGCTAACCAAACTGGCTCATTCTAAGGATGCAAGAAGCTGAGCCTTGGCTACTGTATTCCCTGTTCCAGAGGGTGTGTTTGCTCAGGCTGTGCCCCGTGTGGACTGTTTTATTATTTTGAAATATTCAGGGGAGGAAAAAGTTACTTTAAAAACTAAACTGTAAGATTTAGCACTCCTCCCCAACTCAATGATTTTCATACAGTCCCTTAGCAAAGCTTTATTGTACAGGAGCATAGCTGTGCAGGAGTTGGCGGCCTCTGCTTAAGATAGGTCAATAATATCAGAGATACTCTCTTTCTTTGTACCGTCAGCTGAACTTCTGAACTGCGTTGACAATTAAAGTGATTCTGGTTCTGTCTGTGCAGCAGAGACATAAAAAGCAAAGAACATGATGTCAGAGATGTCAAAAGATAATAAAAAAGGTCATCGGGGCCTCATGTACAAGTGAAAGAAGCGCAAAGAATCCTATAAAAAAACAGAGGAGATGTGAGGCTCCAGCTGCTCAGCTCACCACATAACTGAATGAAAAAGGAGTTCATGCCAGACTCTGTGTCCAGTCCTAACTATAATTCCAGTCCCATGATCCTCATGGGGCACTGTTAGTTAGGCGTATTACTGTCAGCTTACCTCTGACAGGAACCAGGAGAATGACATACAGGAAATAAGCTTTAGAGTAAAGGCAGGTCATTTGGGAAGCGAAATGGAACTCCTATTACTACCTGCAGTGCTAAACTGGCAGACATTTCCAGAGCGATCATTGCCGGGGTGCATAGCCTGCAGAATATGGCATGAGGTGCTTCGATGTCAGAGATTTCGTGGAAGGGCTTTGATGATGCCCAGGGCTGCAGCGCTGTCAAGAACCCCAGGGGAGCCAGACAGAGGTGGGAAGCTTTTCGAAAGGTCGAAAATTGCAGGGGAACTACTTTCAAGGTCCCTAAAAATCATCCGGCAGAAAGTGAAGCAGGGTGGAGCGCAGGGCATTCATTATGTGGTGCAACAAGTGTGACATGAATACATCAAGGGAAACACTGGCTTTGGTGCATTTTTATAGCAAATCTGATCCCTCCAGGTTTGAAGCCTTATTTTGTCATGGAAAAAACATCCCAAAGTAAAAAAATCCAGATTTATTTTATTATGAGACAAGCATCAAATGAAATTAAATGTACAGGTTCTGCTCTATATCCCTCTAGATCCCAGAATCTCTCCCTTATACACAATCACTTCTCTGCTGACACGCACCATAGCTCATATGTTGAGCTAATCATTTCCAAGGCCATGATTTATAGGCCCCTTTTGCTAATAAAGACTGAGTAACAAGCTGTCAATGAGAGCTCAAGGTTATTTATGCCCCATGTTTCCTCTTCACCGGGACAATAAGACCCTCTCACCAATGATCTTTCAATCCCTGAAGCAAAGACTGCTTGCAGTAGGTGACAGGCATTTGCTTGCTGAGATAAGAATGATTCATTTTCATCTTAAATTTGCCACTAAAAGGATTTTCCAAATCAAAAATGGCTGTTTGTAAAGTCTCAAACGCGACGACTAAATTACTGTTGAAATCTGTGTTAATTATCTTTTTTAAAAAGATACCTTAAGTGTAGATGCGGAATTGAATCTGCGGCTGTCTGTGGTCAGCGGCAGACACCTGTTTCCTATCACAGCAGCACTTTCACCTTTAATGTGAGAGCAAAGCACGTGCTCCGGGAATCAATGCACTTGTCATTCACGACTATGGTCAGATCAGCAGAAAGGTCACAAAGCCCCAAAACATCGATTCCCCATTTAAAGTATGCAAACCCCTGAGAGCAGAGCAGAGCCTGAGAATATCACCCCAGCCCCTCTCTGACGTTTCCTTTTATGAATCCAGACTATGTCATGTCACCTGTGTCGTTTTTGGCATGGATACAGCTCGGATATTCATTACTTGTCATCTTTACGATTCCGGCGGTTCTAATAAAAAAAGGGGGTTGCTGTGGAAACACAACCAACAGTTTCATGCCATTTAACAGCATACGAGATTTATTAGTATAATGAACCATAAATGGCATGAATTCAATATTAGCATTCATCTTTCATTAAGTTATGGCCATGCTAAATGAACTAGCTAGGGGCAGTGGAGAATTCTAAACCAGACCTGCATTGTATTATCGTAATTATTGCATTTCCATGAGGCGCGGGCTCGTTTACATGTGATTGGAAGAAATGAATCATGGGTATATTAACGGCCATGCAGCAGGGGTCAAAGCATCTGTGCAAGGTTTAAGAGATGTGTATCTCAGTTAAAGATGCTGTAAGGACTCCATTTATTTACTGCTGTGTGTCGCCCTTCACACCACACCAGAAGTCAAACAAATATTGCAAGGTCAGGCTAATGCATCACGGATTACTTTCTAAGCTCCTCGATGTTCATGCTATCAGGAGTGCATTGCCCTCAAATCTACATCTATTTCCCCCTATAGATTATAATTGTTGAAGACCTCCCTGTTGGCCATTATTCATCCATAAGATAAACATTAGACTGGTGCAATCAAAGATAACAGTATAAAGATTCAGATCTGACTCAGTCGGTGGGCAGATAAAGGAGAACACTCCGCAGCACCGACTTCCTGCTCTGAATTCAATTATATTCGTGTGTGTGTGTGCGCGTGTGTGAGTGAACGTTTTAGAGTGGTTCGAGGGAAAGCTTGGGACAAACGAAAAAACACTGTTGAGAGCGAGAGAGTGGAGGAAACATGACTGGAGGCCTCTGGATGGGAGAGAACAGCAGCATGTAAAGTTGCTACATCATCTAATTCCTAAAGGTCATGTTGGAGTCAGCGTGGACCGACTCCACCCTTAGAAAGAGAGCTATGTAGAACCATTCACAACAAAGCAAACACCACATCTGTCCTTATGAACTGCAGTATTATTGCAGGATTTATTGTAGGATTGCAGGCTGTTAAAAACACTGTCTGTAAAGGTGTTAAAATGATTTCTTCAAAGTATAAATTTTGAGCTCAATATCAGGCGAATTGTTGTAATTCTGAAGGAAAGAAGAAATATGATCTACGACCTGCAAAGTAAAATGTTAAATTCATAAGCAATAAAATGCACGCTGTTCATTTAAATACACTCAGGAGTTCTGCTGTCTTTGTTCTGGTATGATTGGCCTATGGTGGCTAAAGTTAATGCTAATGTAGCAAATGACTCAGCAAATTGTTGCAATGCTGAAAATGTTTGCTGACTTTATGACGCTGCCTGAAAAGGGGAGGCATGAACAAAGATGCTACGCTTCCTTTCTCGCAGATTTAACATTGGTACAAAATCAATCAGTCAATATTCCAACAATGTCACATTCTTTCCATTACACTATTCTCTTTTCTAACTAAATACAAGTCTAACTTTCTTCTTTTCGTTTACAGGCAAGAAAACATCTATGCATCTCTCATTTCCCTTAACAGCTATCAAAGATCAATAAACATAAACTCAGGTTTAGTCTTCAGTTCTTCATCTTAAACAGTTCCTCTTACACACAAACAACTGGCAGCTAACCACACACACACACACACTTTAAAACCCCGATGCAGCCAAGTATGTCACTTGGCTAAACACAATCAAAATGCACACAGTGTTCATTGCACTCATGTTAGCAATGTGCTGCTCTGTGCTGGCTACTGGGGGAACTGAGGACTTAGTTAAGATACTTAACAGTCCACTATTTAACAATCCAAAAAGCACAATAATACTTCCAAAACACTCAACATTCAATCAGCATATTAAAAAAAACACAAAGGATTCTAACATATTTCAAAGTTTAAGATTGTGGTGGCGAAATTACTATGAAAATACTTAGTACTGTTGTCTGACAACGCCACCTCGCAAATCACACCAGAGGAAATAGATTGCACAATTAGCTATAAGGCAGCCAGGTTTGTCATTAATGTGGCATGGAGACGTTTTAAAAATGCACAATTTTATTTAACAAGACTAATTCACTTAAAACAACCCATTCATACCAGGAGGGGGAGCACTATCAGGGCTGAGGCCTAATGGTGGTGATGAGGGGAAGCTCTCAGCACCTGAAAGGACAAAATAAAACAATGAGTGGGAGTCGCTCATCAGGACAAAAAACAATCAACCAGACACTCGCAGCACTAAGTTACGAATAGATGACAATAATAGCAGCAGCCAGTAAGCCTACCACACAGTTAATGTAATTAACAAAAGTACATAAATAAATGACCCAACAATCGAACAAAAAACAAAATAACACAGAAACCGAATTCAACAGTGAATCAATTAAGTGAATCACTGAATAACTGAGATCACCATATAACTGAAAAAAAAAACAAAAAAAACACCTGAGATTCAGCCCCCGCAGTCCGTCAAACCGGGATCCAAATAATGAATAAAAAAAATGAGAGTGAAATTCTATTAATAAAGTATTTGATCCTGGTTAGCCACGCCGCCCACGCTGATCCACGCCACTGGCCAGAACACTGTGGCGTTCGGGGCCGAGCGTGCAGCATTCATAGGGATCAGCAGTGGAAACAGGATCCAAAGAGCAGCACCGAAAAGGAGGACGGGACAGCACCACCAGAGTGACAGGCTGGATCGGACCAGGTAGCAGCGTCAAAGCAGCAGGGCTTCAACACTGTCCTAACACAAACACACACACAAACGCTTACCTGCTTACCCCACAAGTGGGCGTGTCTACGGGCCAGAAGCAAGTACACCCTACCCCTGTCTTATACTACGGCCTAATTATGATTGGCTGATTGAGCCACACACCCCGGAATCAGGCAGGGCTCAGACTAGAGGGAGGCAAGAGGGAGACAAGAGGTCCCACTGCCACAATCGCATAAAAACTCATTTCATACTTGAGAAGGTGAGATATGAATAGAAAGGCTCCTTTCTCACAGCTGCATTGAGAATGGCGCATTGTCACATTGTCTGGTTAGGTATTTGTCTATAATAGTGGACTGTGGACTGTTCCGATTAGCCTAGGATTCTCCTTGTTGGTTTCTTCCACTTCCTGTGGGCTGTACTCAAGAGGCCATCTTTCCCAGGCTTCAGGTCTTTTGCCGGTTGAGCTCAGTAAGACAAATCAAAGGTGAGTGTTACTTGAAAATGAAAGAACCAAATGGCAGAATGTTAACTCAGTTATGTTCACCCACATCAGAAAACAAACAGCCATGAAGTGTTGTTGAATATTTTTGGAGAATATAAATAGTAACAGTGTGGGCAGCAGCTGATGAGGCTGCCGCACAACACACACAACGCAACACTTGGAACATCTTGACCAACTGTGTGAGTAATTTACTGTATCCATTCATGTGTTCAAGGAGCCAACGGGAAGTCAGATGGTCCCAGACTTGAGCATTTCTGGTACACATGATCTGCAAGCCCAAACACATGAAAGCATGTGGAAGCTAGTAAAGGCTTCTTCAGTATGAGCAACTTCCAGGACTGATGAGGACACCATCTTTGAACAGTGTATCCAGTTCTCCTTCATACATCCATGGCTTTTACAAACTCAGGACGTGTAATGGGGCCATCAACCAGAAAGGTATGGTCTCCTGAAAAGTCACTATCTGTTGCATTATGGGAAACAGATACAGTATCTATTAGCATCTATTGTTTCTGTAGCTTATGCCTTCTTGCTTTAATCTCTCTGGTTAGGCTCACTCCAGTCTGCCTGTCCTTGATACTGAACCCCATATAGCCCCCAAAGGCTGCGCCATCAGTGTGCATGTGTGTATGAATGGGTGAATGAGATTAAAGTGTTGAAAGTCGAAGCACTAAAAAAGGCACATTAAAAGCACATCTTATTTACCATTCACTTGGAAAAACTGCTAAAGACATTTTCAAATCCTTCATGTGAGTAATGTTGTTGTTCCAGTTCTACTGTGTCTGTGCTATGTAGCTGAAATGAATGCAGTTTAATTTGTCTGATCATCTTTTGGTAAGAAAAACAAACAATATGCATCTTTTTTTTACCACCTGATCAGAGCTTAAAGGAAAAGCTTCTCTTTCCATTCTACTTTGAATATTTAACACATTTATTTATGAATCGTGTAATAAAAGGTTAGCAGACAATTAAAAAACTAACACATTTATTTATGAATTTAGTTATATTTTTGATTTGTCTGCTAACCTTTTATTACACTATGTCCTATCTCCAAATAAAACTACTAAAACAAATTATTGATGGAATTAGCTGCCTATTCCCACTTTAATGCCTGGTAAAAACACTTTCTTATGTGTTGTTGTTGCAATACATGGACTGTTCAGGTGGTGATATAACAATGAAACATATTTTAGAATACCTTTTAGCTTTTTGTACAGTCAGTAAAGTAAATATGTTTCATATGAGGGGCCATTAGGGACATCATTTAGAATTTTACTCTCACATGCACAAATGAAACCAAAAGTATTCATATACTATACTGTAAAGCTCTCACTGCTTTGACATGCACTATTGAAAAGCTTTCACTTACTAGTGAAATGTTCCTTTCATTGTACTGAAGCACTTCATGCATACTACTGTAAGGAAGTGAAGTTAATTCATATTTGAATTAAGTTAGTTAAAAGTTAATTTAATTTATATTTGAGTGAATTTACTGCATTCACAATTTACATATATTTGTTACACATTTATTATCTGCATATTTACACATATTGTGTCTTAAAGTGTCTAAGTGTCTTTAAAACAGGATATTCTGCTGAATCTGCCTCTCTGGTTCCCTCACGTCTTCCCCTGTCCAAGTCCTAGCTTCTGATTGGTTCGTTCAGTCACATGAAAAGTCTGAACAGGAAAGTGAAGATGTTATGAAGTGTGGAATCGAGTAAAATGCTGCATAAGGAAGCTATCCATCTCCATCCTGCTGTTTCTTCTTATGAAGAGTGATCCAACCACCACACACTGAAACGCTTCACACATACTGCTGAAAAGTTTTCACAACATGCTGAAATCCTCTCACACTAGAATGCAGAAGTGACATGTGAGAGCATTTCCTGTATGTATGAGAACCTTACAGTATGTGTGAGAGGGACATTTCACTAGTATGTGTGAAATCTTTTCTCTAATTTTCTGAATAATGTCACCAACTGCCCTTCATACAGTAGTTTTATATTTCCCTTTAAATAAGTATAAAGTGACATCAACTGAAAATACAAGTACCTCAAATCTGCTCTTGTGTAAATGTACTGCTGCATTCCACTGCTGCTAAATATGAGATTAACATGGAATTAATTTTTTTCCAAGTTCTTTCAGGGACACTTCTGGAACATTTCCTCACTGAATCGTTTGACAGAAATAGTCCACGTTTGCTTTGCTGAACACGTTAGTGGACTCAATGATGAAACAGCAGATAATAGGCTTCGCTCTGACAGCAAAAACAACAGGTGTCCAAAAGCACTCTTATATCCATATCATCACAAATAGATCCACGTGAACTCTGCGTCCCAAGCCAAAGAAAATGAGCTTTATGCCGCTGCTTCACTTTTATGGCAGCATTTATGTATTCTGATTAGACAAATGTAATCAGGATTTGATTAGGAACACTAACCACAGCCGCACTCCTTATTAACAAGGCGTT
Source organism: Nibea coibor (assembly GCA_023373845.1). Taxonomy (NCBI): domain Eukaryota; kingdom Metazoa; phylum Chordata; class Actinopteri; family Sciaenidae; genus Nibea; species Nibea coibor. The sequence goes on along the minus strand of CM041719.1, from coordinate 25,480,698 downwards.
AAATAAACATGAACATTAATGTCACACTGTTAATATCATTATATTGCCGTGATTTAGTGAGATGTCAAGCAAAGAAAAAAAAAAAAAACACTGACATACTTTTCAACAGCTCTTTATTTAACTCACAGTATAAACGCTAAGTCTGGTTCTGAGAGGGAGAATTGTAGAATATCCTTTCACCAGGATGTTACACTTTGTGCCATTGTCCAGATACTAGCAGACCATGAAATTAATACACTGTGATAAATTATTCATAATTCCAGCCCCCTTTTATCCATTACATCTCAAAGGAATCCTTGAGTGCATTCGTGTTGACAATACAGAAGCGGACACTTCGTGGCGACGCTCGTTTGTTTTACTTTGAACACTGGCGTTAACAAGCTGAACGTGACATGTTAGATTAATTATGCTGTACGGAAAATGACCCCCAGGGCTGCGCGTGTCACATCATACCTTCCTGCTATGTCCCGAGGCCTTGAGATCCAGGCTCCCTCTTCACCTGAGAGAGACGTAACCGGATTACTACCCTCAGGCTGTCTTTATTTCATCTCTCCACTTTACAGAAACAAAGCCCTTAAGAGTGTGGGAGGTCAGATAACTAATGTCTGTGTTATGGAAGCCAGCGGTGCAAAGAGCTGTATTCTAATGCAGAGCAATGTCAGCTAAACTTTGTTTTTGGGGAGTATAATAACTTTTCCTGCATATGCAACACATGATTAACTCTTGATTGCCATTTTTTAAGCTGCACTAGCAGACTAGATATGTTAGCAGTGTTGTTTCTGTGGTTTGCACCATCCAAAACTCTAAAAAGTGAAATATGTCAACAGCTATTATATGAAGCAGAATGGGATTTCATACAGATTTTAAATGTCAACAGAAGCTTAATCTTCATACCTTTAGTGACCCATTAAATTTAGATTTAGGTCAGCTGTATGTTGCAGCCCAGGGTTCGAATCCGTCCTGCGGCTCTTTCCCACATGTCATTCCTCTCTCTCTCCCCACATTCTGTAGGTTCCCTACAGCTCTTTTATTTTTTCTAAAGGAGCACATGAATTAACTTCATTAATCCATGGAGTGATACTGGAAGGATCTCCATGATTCCACTTAGTTGTGATGCATCTTTTGGCAGCTGTAATGGCTAAGCTCACGAAACCTTTTATCCTTTGAGAGGGAAGCCTCAGATCAGAGTCCCCCAGCATTATGAGACATAAGAAATGTCCTGTGACAGAACTTTACCGGGAATATTCCCCACAAATCCTCAGGTACTCGTGTTTGTCCGTGCTCAGCAATGTTTCACAATGATATATAACATATATGTCAAAACAGTTGATTATGATTCATGTGTGTGCTAAATATCCATCAAGTACTATTAATAATAACAGTATTTTAAAATCAAATTTTTGTCCTCTATAATGTAAACGATGATGGCTTCGGGTCACTATTGAAGTAATCCTTGTGGTTAAATGTGGTGAAGTTTATTAACCTCTTTTTCACAGTGACTACACTGTTTAACTTGATTGTTGGGGTTGGGCTGCCCCATATGTGAAGGCTCGCTGTGGCCGGCCCGGGCTCGAGTCCCGACCTGTGGCTCTTTCCCGCATGTCATTCTCCATCTCTCTCTCCACATTTCCCGTCACTCTTCAGCTGTCTCTATCCAATAATACTGGAAAGCCCCCCCAAAATCTAAGAAAACAAACAAACAAAAAACTTGATTGTTAAGGAGCCAATTTACAGCTGAGCTAGCCACATTTTTATTACATCACAGTTGCAGCCTAGCATCCATTTTTCTGAAAGATTAATATACCATATACTCATTATCATTATGGTATTGATAAAAAAATGTAGGCTTGTTTGCATTTCTTTAAAGGAGTTATTGGTTCTAAGTTTAGAACGCAGTGATGGTGTCTTTGCCAAATAGTGTCTGGAGATAGTGAAAGGAAGGAGAATTCTAAATCAAGCAGTCCAGCGAAGCAGCCTTTTCTTACTGTAATCTAATCAAAGATGGCTGCCTCTGGGAAAGGACAGACTTTTACAACAAGACTGAACATTCATGAATTTTGTTTGCCTCTAAAAATCCTGATTGAAACTGTACATGAGTAAGAAGCCAAATGTGTCGAACTACTGGTCTCACATCCTGGTCTCTCATCCACTAACTCATTTCAGTGAAGATAATGTAATAACTGCCTGAATCTCAAAGTCACATCTAAAACCTCTTAAAATCTTGCTCATGAAAGAAGATGTTCAAGTCAGAAGTCTTGGGTTGGTTCTGGAGATATAGAGAGAATGAGAGATTGAAGAAAATAAATGAGCTCCTGTGTTGAGTGTCAGTCCAGTGAAGATCATCAGGATTTTATATGGTGTTGAATCACACGTGTTATAAATTGCCTGCAGATCTGGGCTGGAACAATGATCAAACAGAATCAGAATGGACTTTACAAGTCAGAAAACTTTTTTCTTTTTTCTGCAGTCTGTACCCCCCACCCCCACCCACCACCAAAAAAAAAAAAAAAAAAAAAAAAAAAAAAAACAGGCCTGTGAATGATGTGTGAGAGTTCAAATGTGGAACAGAACATATTTAGCAGTTTAGAGCTGATGTGGACAGAAATTAATCCTTAATTTTCCAGTCATTTTGCCATTCAAATCCTACAACATAAAATTAGCAACATGCATTTTACCACCTGCCAAAATCAATTCCAGTGATAGAGGGCGCAGTCTCCGACAGCCCTGAGTGGAGGGATTAAAATGAACGTGCCATCCTCTCATCCTGCCATGTAAAATTCAAATTTGGTTTTATGACAAACACCTTAAAACAAGCTTGCCTTTTCTGCTGCAATTATTGCTCTGCCAAGTGAGCCACCAAAACATAGTCCTCTTTGTCATTACAACCAGAGTAGATAATTACAGGTTTGTTCTCCAAATGAAATTCTCCAGGGACAGCGTGCTATCGAGTCTCTCACTCGAGGATCAGAAAGGGCTGACGTAGCAGATCCCTGTGCGATCCCTGTAGCCTCTCTGATAAGATTCACACACTGCAGCATGTGGAGGACAATCTGCCATGTCGACTTGATTGTAAGCAAAGTCCAGGATGCTCTTTTCTTAGCATCTTTCCAGGTCAGCTCAGTTTAGTATTAGAAAGCAATTAATGTAGCTATTAATTTATTAATGTAGACCAGCAGGCCTGACCTTGACTAGGAAAGTGTTCCTATAAAGAAACATGACAGTTCTTTGCTGTGATGAGATTCAGTGTGGCTCTCCACTTAATGCACTCGGGGGGGTTGTTAATCTGTTGGCTGGAAAACATTTTTGGTAAATAGCTGTCGAAAGGCTGTTTCTCTCTGCAGCCTATTCCCATCTTACGCCACCTTCATTGATGCTTTTTTTTAGCCACAAACTCAGATTTTTCTTGTTGCTTATAAACTCTAAAAGGCCCACTACTGGGAATTTGATTGAACTAACAGCTGCTTTTATGCTGCAAATAAAGATGTCCGCACACAGCGACAAAGGGACAGAACGGACAACCCACTGGACCAGACTCTCAATTATCATTCAAGGATATCTTGCAGAACAGCATTTTCAGTCTAGACAAAGTCATCATAAACTCCAAACCAAGGTTGTCCTAAAGTCAGCAGCGAGTCACTTTTTGCTCGACAATCACTGCCAGCCTTAGCAAACAAAATGTCTTATCCTGGCCTCATCTGAATGACATGGAGATAATTATCGAGGTGGGCCTCATCGGAATTCATTAGAAGCCCCTTTCTCTATGAGACAATGTGACTATTATGTCAAAATCCCTGTCAGCTATTTTTATCGTATCTGCCACAGATCTAGCTGTCAGTGAATTCATAGGGAGGTAATTACCTCACACTCTGGAAAAAATAGGGTGGGGACCGACAGACAGAGGGAGGGGAAGTTTGGCACAAACCAACACCCCGGGGTTGTCTGATGACAGGAGCGCTATGCAGGAAGAGAGTTAAAATGTATGAGATAAAATCACGGAGACAAGGAAATTTATGATTACTGTGTCACCCCGAAGAGAGCTGTTGTGGAAAGCTAAATGTCAGCAGCGGCAGCAGCTATGAGTTTGATTAACCGCATTGCTCAGAACAAAGCTGAAGGCAAACTTTGTGCCACTGCAATCCACAAAAAAGGCTAGCCTAATGCACGTCTGGTAGGGCTGCCCAGGGTGCCCCACCCACTGATGTATTATGACAGTATTTCCCAAAGTCGAAGATGCTTGCATTTATTCCAATGAACGTTTCACACCTTACTTAAAAGAACGTTTTGCTGATTTGCTTCGGTAGTGTGTAACAAACAATTCAAGTGCATGATGCCTTGTGTCATGTTTCCGTTACCAGTTTAAAGACCTGTTTCCAGTCACATATGAGATGGACCATCTCCAGAGACGGGCCAAAGTGTGCCTGACTGCCTCCAAGTGGGTCGTGACATTTGTCATATGTGGATGCATGAAGAGCTGTACGTCCTAAAGCAGCAACCTCTGTGGCTGTGAAATGAAGCTAATGTGCTAAAGTGCCACAAGCTGCAGTTCCTCACACAGCCACTTGAGGCTGGCTACAGATCATGTCAATCTCCATAAGTCTCCATGTTAAAATGTCAAGCTTCACAGCAGAAATAAACATGTTTACAGCCTGGTACAAAAAACAGTTTTGGTCTCTATAGCTAATTTCCCCGTTCATGACAACTGTACTGAGGGTGCATTTATATAGCAGCATGGGTGCTTTGATGTGGTTTCTTTTATACACAGTTTATCGCGGGGACTCACGTACATTCAGGAATCTCGCGTGATCTCGTGTAAATACGGCTGGCTCGCTACGCTGCCGTTACGCGCCCAGTGTGAGTTGACGCTGGGCAGAGGACCGAGCAAAACCGCAGCCATTCCGCGGCGCTTACGTCCCCGGTGTGAGTCCCGTAAGAGGCTGCTTGAAGACCGTTTCCATTTGCCATAAAACACTATTGGTGACTTTACATAGTGTGGTGAGAGTAACCACCTTCATCTCAATGTCAGAGAAACAAAAGAAATAGTAATAAATAACCTGTCACTGCAGCGTCCTGTCCTCATTACTAAGGAAACAGTTGAAATGCTTGACAGCTTCAAATACCTCAGATACCGGACAATAAGCTCAGCCTCAACCAGCATACAAAAGATATTTTAAAAAAGAAGCCATCCAAGAAACATCTGTTACCTCCAAGGACTCACTCATCTCCTCCTGCTGTTGTGCCGACGACCCCTCCTGCTTCACTGCTCCAACGCTGCCTCTAAGATTATAGGTCTCTCCACGCACTATCTCTCAGAGCTTAATTGCAAAGCATTCACATGCATTGCAAATCCAATAACACAGAACACCACATGCACCACCTCAGCCTCCACTTCACTGTACTGCCCTCAGGGTAAAGGTCCCTGAGTTGCAGAAGGCCCTTGCCCTCGGTAACTACAGCTCTTGTTTTCACGCCTTGTCGTCACCCTGCACTTCATGTATTTGTATCTGATGATGTGTGTCCCTCTCTGTGATGTACTGTGCTGTGAAAAAAGTCTTCCCCCCTCGGGAGATATTAAAGTCTAACTAACAGCAGTGACATTCCACTTTCCAAGAACCTGAATGATGGAAGCACAAACATCGCCTCATTATGTTTTGAGGTTTTCTTCAGTATCATAGTGATTGGTATTCTAATTGTTGTGCATATCCATGGTTACAGTGCCAACACAATTGCTATATCTAGGCATAATGCAGCTTTGAGAAAAGTTTCAGGCTAAATTTCTTTATCTGAAAATGGATGGAGAGAGAAAAATATGCACAAGAAAGTTATTTTGCCAATTATGTACAGAAATTGATCTACCATGCATGATTAAGCATCACTGAGCTGTCTAAATTACTGCCTTTATAAAATCTAACCCTGATAGTGAGCAGATTTTGGTGAAACTGAGGGAGAATTTTAAAATGGATATATAAAAAAACAGTGGGCTTCAAATCTGGGGAGAGAAGCAACACATAGTTATCATCTTACTGTTGTTATAATCACATAAAAATTCTACACATAGTAGCACTTTTTTTCTCCAAAGATCTCGTGGCACGCCACAGTGAAGGACGAGGACAAATCTAATGGCCTTTAGACCAGCGAGGAATGGCACTCAAATCTGCTCATTTTCATAACACGCAAGAGGAAGAATTGGTTATTCAGGCCTATTTCATCACATCCCCTCCATCACCAGTCAGGTGCGACAGCCTTTTAATTAACCTGAGTGACATCAAATGATCACATTTATCATGTAGACGTTCAGCGTTCGCCCGAGTGTTGTCTGAAACAGCGTGGGAGGACGAAGAAGGAGACAGCCGCTCATCTCCTTGCTGTATGTCTAAATGTAGCGAGAGGACGAGCTAATGCTGATGTGTATACCTAACGTATTACTAATACATGAAACAAGGATTTCATGCATGGTAGACATGGATATCATAAAGATACATAACCATGATCACATAGCCCTCGTGGGATGCTCGTATATTCACACAGTAGACCCAGATATGAAAGTTGGACTCGCAAATTGCTTGGGATATATCGCACCGCAGCACGAGCAAATGCTTAATCAATAGGATTACGGTATGAAAATGTTCTTCATACACTTTTACATCAATATTATGCATAGAATTTGTTGCGTGCGTCCCAGTCCGCCCAGTGTAATCCCCCCACTCCCAAGACATGATATGTGTGCGTCCACTTAATCAACTGGTTGCAGAATAATCTCATCATAAACAGCCTCAGCTGCTCGTCCCCCCCCGGAGTGAACGATGCGCTCCTATCTCTCATGCCCCAATCAAAGCATCTTATTCTGGCTCTGCGCCAGGTGAGATAGTGAGCCCGTCCTGCCAGACAGCCGCCACCCCGGCCTGCAGAAGCCCACCCGGTGTTAATTCAGTGCAGAGACCGGCCTGGCAGGCGCACTGTTGGGGGAGATTGATGTTGTTGCTGTGTTTAATTACTTTTATTTGTGTTTTTGGCACGGGGATGATTCTGAACTTTTCTCCCCTCCCCTCCCCTCCCTCGCCTTGTCAGAGGAAACCAATCACAGTGACAAGGATTTACTGAGCTTCATCACAGTTTCATCTTGTCTCCCTCTCTTAACTACTTATAATTTGTGTATTAAGAATCGTCAGACTGAAAGGAACGCTTCCTCAGAGACCACCACAAAGACGGCATGACTGACCTTGAAGTGCAGAGCGGAGGTGCACTTTCTGAACCGCTCACAGCATTGCGTAGGAAAACCCAGCCGCTAATGAGCTCACACACACTGTTAGACACCTTTAGGCCTCTTGGGAAAAATGCCTAGAGAGCTGTAAAGCAAGGCACTTTCTTTAAGCATCCTGTTGGCTTAGCAGTAACTCTTTATTCAAGCCTCCTATTTAGCATTTATAAACAATATATTAACACTCAATAAAACACTGCAATTCAGCTGTCAGCAGATATAAAGTGTATGTATGTGTGTGTGTGTGTGTGTGTGTGTGTGTGTGTGTATGTGTGTGTTTTAAGTGTGTCACCAATAGGTGTTGATATTGTGGTCCACACATCGTTCACCAAGTTTTCTGCTCGCAGTGTCAGTCAAGACATTGAAAAAAACATTTTCTTGTTAGACTGCAGCTAAGTAAAGTAAGCACCTGTAAGATGGAGATAATTGCATAGTTTATATACTAAACAGTGTGCGTGTCAGCTTTTAATTAGATTTTTTAGAAATGACAATTACACTCATTGAGCACACTAAAATAATAATCCATCCACCTGACAGGTGGCGTATCAAGACACTGATTAAACATCAGGACAGACACAGGTGTCATAAAAACATATTTATTACGCACTCAGCTATGGATATGATCCATAAGGCTACAGATGGCTAATACTGAAATATCAGGGTAAGTCAATCAGAGGCAGAGTGGGGTGTGTTGTGGAAAAAATGTAGTACCTGACACCCAGTGTGAAATAGCTGTAACTCTCTATGAAATGTTGCAGTGGATTCTTGCAAATTCTTGGAGTGCTCGGAGAAGCAGAGAACCTGATTTTCTTTTTCTTCTCTCTCGTTTGAATATTTTACTTTGAAAAGCATCAGAATTTATTTGCTCTGAATTTGCCTCTCTGAAATTAAAACATGAAATTTCAAAAATATATTTCTGTATTCTTTTGTGGTCTTCACAAACTCAGGTCCAAGTTTTAGAAACTTAAAAATGTAGATTCAGGTTGCTCACATTTCATTTGATGTGTTGTGATGTGATGTGTTGTAACCCTTTAAAATGAAGCGATGTCCATGTGGGACCCACATTACAGATATGCATATGCATTTTTAGTTGAATAATTAATGCAATTCATTCATTAATCTTTCTGAGATCACATGACTGACAGACATGCAGCCAGCCTGTTCTGTCCTGAGTATCTGGATGTTTCTGTTTCAGTTTGAATTTTTAGATCTGAATTTGATAAATGGAATCTGAGTGAACTGAATCTACATTTTTTTGGAAATTCTGAAACTTTTTTCATAATTTGAAGTTAACTTCTGAGGATCAGATACAGTTTTAAAACAATATTATTTTAATAGATTTTAATAGTCAAAGTTTCAGTATAAAAGTTAGGTACTACAGCTTTAACTGTTTTTATAGCCAGTAAAGATGCTTCATGTTGTTGCAAAAACCATTAACACCAAAAGATGTCCTTGTATCTGCTTTCACATATATTGTTGCATATTATATGTTACAATCATGTGTCCGCTGTGTATGTTTACTTCTAATCCACCAACAGGAAACATTCAAAGTATTAGTTTAGCTTTATTAATAGAAAATAAATGAAACATGATTCAACTGCCTCTCTTCCCTGATGATTGACACACAGCGATATTATCAGCAATCAGTCACGACATCACAAAGATTCTGCCCAAAAAAGTTGAGACGGATTGTAGACAATCATCTTCAATCATCGTAATGTGAAATTCTTTCCATCCTGTGAATCTGAATGAAGTGAGTGAACAGAATGCTTCAAATCCAGCCCTCCACCCCTCCACCCTCCCTCGCTCTTTGGATTTGATGCAGTTAGACACCGGACTCACTTGGGGCGAGTAATGCGATATTTCACTGATTCAGTGCTCTGTTCTGCGGGTTATCGTGCTCTCATCAGTTCTGAAGACAACGAGCAGAAACAGAGGGATCACGCGCTCGCACGCAGAGAGATAAATAAGATATTGCCCCTTTGTTTGGTGTTTATTTTTAGAGCAGAGGAGTCGACAGATTGCTTACTTCACTTGAGAGTAACGGTCCCCTCGGGGGGGGGGGGGGGGATGTAGCTCGCTTCTACTCTCGCTGAGCTGCCATTTTAAAGCAAAAGCTACTCACTGTCAGTTTCCACCGCAGTGTGCCACTGCTCATCCAGCTGGACTGGCACCGGACGATGGAGATCCAAAACACCAGACTTGGACATGAATTATACATTCTGACCCTCTCAAGATTAGATGAAGGGAAAAAGTTGCTGGTGGTCATGGGGATGAATTAAAAATTATTCACCGATCTTAGTGGATGATTTTATTTCAGAATAATATATCATGTTAGCCCTGAAAGGTCAACTTAAAATATCAGATTTTAATTTACTTGCACCACTCTTCACATTCAAGCTTTTGTCTTCCAGCTGGATGTATACAGAATTAAACAATTTCAATCATCAGCTCTCATCACTCCTTCGTTTTTTTGATCCCTTTATTAAATCCGAGCGATTTCTCTGACACGATTCATCTGAGCTCTTGCGAGGCTCCGTGTGTTTTTTTTCCTGTGACGGGAGGCTTCACCATCACACACCCTCTCAGGAACCAACTCTTCAACCTGATGAATCCGCGTGTGGTAAGAAAGGCTTCCATGTGCTTCATTTCTCGGTAAATCGGATGGATGTCTACATCTTACACTGAGACAGTGACAGGCAACCGAGACAGTCGCTCAAACGCTCGTAACAAACAACCACCCACACACAAACTTTCATGCCCCCCAGCATTCTTCCCGCACACGCCCAAAACACACACGCTCACGAATCCTCAAATTTACCAAGTATAACAGAAAGGTGACTGACAGTCCGCCTATAGAACGTCTTTGAGGGAAAGGATGATACATCCGCTCTTTATTGCTCATTAATTGTCGTGCAGGACAAATCGTGTCTCTCCTGCAGTAACTGTGTGTGTTTGAGTCTATCTCAAGTGATCACAGTGTCGCACCGCGCACCGTGACCTATTTCTCCATCTTCTTTGTGAACATCATCCCCCCACCCGTAATGAAATGCTGCAGAAGAGACAATTTGCAACAGATTTCTACCTTGAGGGTGCAGCCGCTGCCACCCATTTTCAACTCTTTTATTGTTTTGTGCCCAGAATCAAGCCACTTTTTTTTTTCTCCTCAGCTTCCTCGCCTGACGCCATTGAGGGGCTGAAGAGCTCCGAGCTTGATTGTAAAGAAGTGCAGGTCTGTTCTGGGAGTGCGCTTTGTCCCCTCTGTTGATGATTGCCTGGCACAACCTAAAAGAAGTGAGAAATACAAGTTGAAGTGTAATTCCAGTTGATGACTTCTGGTGCTTCACACTGTGTTCTTTTTCAAAAGACCAGTGCCGTCTCCCCCAACTCCCCTTTATCTTTCCCCAATGGGAAAAGTCATCATTATCTCAACTTGTTTGTCTGCTAAAATACAAGAGCTGCCTGTTCTTCAAACGGGCCTGTGGTCCAAGCCTAACACAGTCTGCGGCGAATCCTCGTATCTCCACATCCAGGAAAACTGAGGATATCTCCCGCCGCTGAATGCAAAATGGAAGCCTGCCTCAGTGCGACGCTGGCAAATCAACAGGGAGAGGGTGTTTGATTTACAGGGGAGGTGGGCACAGGAGCATCATGGCAGATGCTTGCATAACAGACTGGATCAGCATGTGAGACATCTCTGTGTGCAAAATGCACAAATAAACGACACTGTGAACACTGGCGTTGTGTCGAGGCACACAAACATGAACAAACAGACAATCAGCACGGACGAAAGCATTGTGCAGGCCCGACACATTCTCCACCAGCTGACCATCGACGCTGAATATGGACGAGGAACAACGTGACGTGCAGCACTGAGCTGCGGGCGAGGGAGACATAGAATTATTCCACATATTCTACCACCACCTGCAGCACTCAGTGATGGGCTGATTTATTCATTTTTCTCCAGCTCCTGATGTCAGCCATGACTTAAAAAGTCACATCACAGAATAACTAAATCACAGGAAAGTACGGTAATACTTGCAACCTGTTGAATGTGGCTAGGAAGTGGTAGAAACTCAAAACTATTAAGGCTTAGTCCTCCCACCCAGGTCATTTAAAATATGGAGAAATCGAGTGGACTCGAAAATATGTGTGCTCCTTTTGTTAGAAACAGAGTCTTTGGCCTTTGGACCCCTTCATTTTCATCACAGCAGTAGTTAAACTTTTTAGGGATGTGCTTATTCCCTTAGTTAGACAGGAAGATCAATACCACTCAGCCTGCCTCTATAACTAAACTAGCTGACCAGCTCCTCTAAAGCTCACCTCATATCATTCTTATTCATATCTCATGAAAAGTGCAGTGTAAAAATGACAGTTTGTGGTTTTACAGTGAGAGTTACATGCAGGACTATTTACTGGGTGCGAGCAGTAATTTAATGAAGTGTTGCCCGGCAACCTTACACCAACGACAAGATGACAAGAATAATCTGACAGCATTGTGTTAACCCAAGTGTCAGATAAAAGATCTGGGAATACGGTGACATCACTGAACGCACGTTAGCAGAGAACCGAGAACATGACATGAAATGAACGGACAGGTTTTAAACAGGCTGGAAAACAAATGTGAGTGCAATGATGTCATGATCGATAGAATCGATGGCCAGGCGGTGGAGGAGTGAAGTTAAGTTTCTCTAAACATCCTCAAGTGGTGACGGGGAGGCTGTAAATTGGACACTGGTGGGTCTGAAAGACAGAACAGATCAGGTTATGTAAGTTCCCATGAAACAGAAAGCAGAGTGCTGTTTGCTCCTCATTTTTACATGTTTCCTGTAAAAACAGGAAGATAAGGAAGTCAGTTTGGACACTGCCTGGTGTTAACAGTAGCTAATGGCAAGTATCTATCTTCCAGTGAACACAGTTGGACCTGTGATCAAACCGCTGGTGGTTAGTATGTTGGCCAGCAATCTTAACATCAGGAAGGTCTGTACATACTCTATACCTCTGTAGTATAACGTTATCACAGTTTCAGATGCTGTGCTCGAACCTGGTTCTGTTGCCTGCTAATTCAGGCCAGATTTCATTAGCCGCAGTGAGTTATAAGTGGTAAGCTGAAGCTACTTTACTTTTTACATTAGGGAAACTCTAAATCACAGAGAGGTAAAAAGTTAGCAGCACAAGTATAAGTTGGCATAACATATTATAGGTAAAAATATAATATAGCTGTGCTTGTTGTGCAGTAATCAGCATGTATCAGTCCTCAGAAACACTCAAAGCAGGAAGCACTCCACTGTGGTGGACATCAAACAACTCATCTCAGTCCATCAGTTTGAGTTTAGAAAATGTCGGTTATCTGAATTTGATTGAATCAAAAGACAAACTAACCTCAGCAGAACAATGTGAACGGAAAGTTAATCAATAGCTATAAAGACGCCTTTGAGCAAGGCATCACATCTATACAGAACTACACAAAGACTGTGATTGCAACAGGCGGTATGAGGTGTAATTGCATGGAAGTGTGTGAACGTGAAGCTGTGCATATACAGAAAACAGCGGTGGGTTTTCTATCGATAAGAAAATGTAAAAGGAGAAATAAGTAAGACTTTTACTGCCTCACAACACACACAGCTGTGTTACATCTGTAGGAGGCTGATAGCATTTTCTGATCAATGCCAGTGACTCAACAATTACTTTGCCAGGAGCTGAGATTTTAGGCTTTCAAAGCTTACTTTTGTGAGCAGTTTCAGCACACACTCACACTGGCGTTTTCAATTGCTCATCACTGCAGCCGGGCTGGAATCAGTGTCAGGCTGGACGTTACGGCTACACCGGGTAATGAGTCTCGCTCTGAAACCACAAAAAGCAGATGGTCAAACTATTATTTGTACAATACTTTCCGTTTAATAGACAGGACATTTGCAGGAGTTCTGCTCTCATTAGCCTGCAGCTCCTGTAAGCTTATTGTCTGTAACAATTACAGGCCACAGTAGGCCGAAGAGAGGGGTGAGAGGAGTTTGGGTGGTGTGTTGTTTTGAGGTCGAGGTGTAGTCATGACAGAGATTATTTAAAGTTTACAGGGATTACAAAAGTGATGGTGCAGCATGCAATCCTTCATCTTTTTAAAAGCATTCAAATATTCCAAATTAGAAATGTTAGACTTTCAACAACAATCATTTTATTTTTATTACATATTCAGTTAATTTATATAATCATACTCTGGACAAAGCCTGTCCTTAATGTATGAGAAGAACTAACATTATTAAGCACATTTAAATTTTCAATGTGTTGTGGAGAAATCGCTGAAGCCAAAGGTCAGTGGTGAGGTCAGGAAGAAAGAAAGTGTTCAGGAGCCTCTGATGTCTTATGTTGTATTATTTATTGATGCTTGATCAAGGAGAATTAGAGACATTCTCATAAAGCATCAGAAGTGCCTGAGTCGGTCTCACATTCTGCCCAACTCATGCTGGTGGACAGACTTTAAACCCCAAGATAACACCACAAATACTATACGCCTAGAATTAGTTAAAGAGAATGCTTTTACCAAGAATGGTGTCTTCGTCAACATGATTTAGTCTTTAAAGAATATATGTGTCACTCAGAATACTACAAGAATAGAAAATTCCATAACACAATGGACCAAGAACATATTAATTATGAGATCTATCTTTCTGTCTTTTGTATAGCATCTATAATTGTGATTTGTTTGTGTTTGTGTAGACCTTATTATTATTATTATTAGAAATATAATCCTGAACACTGTAGTCTCGTCGCTATCACGGTGCAGATGCAACACTGTTTTGGTCTGATGAGTAGCATCGCTTACAGTATGTAATGCATGTTAAAAAGTCGCACATGGATGATGTGCAGCAGTCTTCTGGGTGAAAGCCCTGTGTGTGTTTGACCGACCCACGAACCCCGAGCTTTTGTGGACTTTCTCAGTCTTTGTGCTACATCAGCTCGACTTCAATTTGACAGCAAAATGTTACACCAGATGCGCGTGTCCAGAAAAGTTGCTTGAGGGTATCCACAGCGTCATAGTTTGAAATGTAGGGCCACTGACCAAGCTGCTGTATCTGATGACTTAGGAATGAGAATGGGCTCATGTAAAAGTCTGAAATATGTCTTCGGGAAAGCATACAACACACTGCCGTGTATGGAGAACAAAGTTTGAAGTGCTAAAGCATGAATGAATGGATTATATTTGGGTTTAAATTGAGACATTTCTATGTTCCTTTGAATTTGTACCAAATTACATCCTTGATTGAAGGAGGTGTAACCACTAAACTCCACTTGGAGCCATTAAACACTCCATGCTATACAAACATTGTTAAACAAACTTGAGTGTGGCTGAAAGTTTGCAGGATATTACCTGCCAGATGTATTAGCTGATCAGAGGAAATGTCAGCCTGTTGAAAATATATTTACCTAGTTGGGTTGCCTGTTACAAGCTGATTAATTAGAAGCATGTTTCTAAATCCCAGAGACTATGTTGTGATCGGTCAACAGGACTATTTAAGAGAGTTTGAGGGAAGAGGTCTTAAATTGTCACCGTGTCCTTGTCCCAGCCAATGGAGGGATTAAGCTGGGGGATCAGGGAGTGTGTCTGTGCATGAATCAAAAGCCTTGTTCAAATACAGACACACTGTTCTGATTTCAAATGAGACAAGAAGGCAGCAACTACTTTGATAGTATAATACACAACCCTCTTTTGTAGTTTTCCAAGGACCTTGTGGAAAGCTAGCTGTCACCAAGCAACAGCTGGTGCAAATGGAATATCTTGTCTTGTTTTGAAAATATGACTTCACAGATGAAGAAATAAAAGATTCTGCATCAGTTAAATAAGATTGCTTTGATTCAGGCGAGTCTTACAGCAGAAAAGATGTAACACGGCGCTGGTCTGCATTACCTGCATACCTAATTTTCCATGTGGCGATCAATAAAGTTTCATATTACACTTTTATTCTGTACCTGCCTAACCATCTCGCACATGTCAAGCACGCTCGTAACTCCCATGGAGTGAAATACCGCACCTGCATTTAGAAAGAGCACAGTTAAATGGAGGGTCAACTATATATCATTCAATAACATCTACATTGTAAAAACGCTTTATCATTATTGAATAGAAGGTCACTTTGGTCATGTGTGTTGTTTCTCCGTGATCTATTCAAACCCCTTGTGGTAATTATCACACTAAAGCACACTTGATGTCTCTGTAGTGTACTCCTACTCACCTGCAATTCAAGCTGAGAGGAGCTTTTTATGTGAGCGCTGGACTGAATAATGAAAATATAGCTGTGGGCTGCTAATTGATGTTGCAATCATAAAACTATATAATTTAACATCCAGAAGTGGAGCTTTGCTTCAAAACCCAGCAAGGCCCCGGAACCTTCCCTCAATCGAAAGTGACAACTGCACTCAGTGACCAATCAACCTCAGACGTTATTCCTATGATTCTTCTTGACAATTTGTTTGTGACAACTCACCGTGATATCTATTTTAGTGCCCTCCCGCCTGATTGGTTATTGACATCTGGTGATTAAAACGTCCGGTCTAAGTTTCGTCTTCCTTTCTCTGGCTGTCAGCGCCACTTGCCGCCTGTCCAGCGGTTCCACCCTCCATGCGAAATGGACTACGGCTCCTCGATCAATTATCTGCTGCTTTTTAAGGGCATTACATGTAATTGCATGTAAATTGGGTTCAATCCTATTTGATGGACACCCCATTCACCTGACCCATGTACATTTATATGAATTAAATTTAAATCCCATGGCCTTATTTGACACTTCTATTTCCTCGCTGAATGAATCAATTACAAGCTGAATGACCTTCCACACCCAGTACAGACCTCACACGATGGGACGTCCACATGCATATTTTATTTACTTGTGCCATGTTATTGATGACACACCACACAGCAGAATCACCAAAGTGTTAGTACTGTACTGTATTGATCCTGGGAAATGTAACCTCATTGAATGGCTTAGTTAGGCATCTTAGAAAGTGTGAATCAGCAGAAAAACAAAGGTGTTGTGGGGGGAAAGTAATTGTACAGAGACGGCAGTCTGCCTGCTGCTCTGCCATGATTCTCACCCCTTTATGAATCCTCAGGGGTGTAAAGGTTAAGAACTGTCATCAGATTAGCCATTGATTTCAATTAGTGCTACCTTCTACTAAAAAACCTTTGTCTGTCTGCGATCACTGACTTGTATCGATCCTCAGGCTTGTTCCATTACATTTGATTGCCACCGGCCCACTGTCACTTCTGCAACCCGATTACCAGCCCTCCTTCAGTGCTCTGCATGCAGAGCTGGGCTGCATGGGCTCCACCACATGCAGTCAGATTCCTCAGGATTGAAAGTTTATCCAGTAAAAGGCTGCTAATCAGGTTGGACCATGCACGCTTTCATACGGGTTCCCGAACGGTCAAACAGCAATGCAAGTTCACAGAAAATCAGCATCAAGCATCGGAAGAAAGGATAACCCAGATGCCTAAAGTAAATGTTCTGCAGCTAAGAATTATTTGTTATTATTAACTACTGATTAAAATGTTTATTATCTGTCTATAAGTTTAACCATTTAACATTCTGGGAACATGCATGTTCGCTGACGTTAGAGCGGCACTGTTATGTCATCATGTGCTTGAGCTACATCCATACGCCTGACAGCAACACACTCGCATATTATATGACAGATGTTCTGTCATGAATTTCTTTAGTGAAATGTGATATTTACAAGAAAATATTACAGCACTGTAACTCGTGGCTCTAAAGATACGTCGGTCTGCATCGTTGCAGCAACCCCAACTGGCAACAAGCCACACACACAAAGCATGATGCAGTACAGTACTAACAAATGCAAACTTAATTACCATGCTAAAACTATACTTATACTTATTATTACTTATACTAGTGCTTCACTAGCACGGAACACACCATCAACAAGGTACGTTAAAATTATTTATTGACAAAATGAATGATTGCAAATAAAGTATGATCTCGTAAAGTTCTTGGGTCTGATGCTGCGGTGTGGGGAAGTGTCAGAAGGGAATCTGCTGTAGCATCCGGGCATGACGGACCCCCAAAACCACTTCCAGCTACTTGGAATGAGACAGTGTGGATCTGAACACTTGAGTAGCGATCAAATTCAGTGATGATCAGGGATGGGTTGAGTTGTTGCTCCATGTTGGAGAGTATCAAACGGGTGACATAGAGTGGGTCTGTGACAAGGATTTCGAGTAGCTTTTGAATAAAATGCTCACTAAGAAGTGAAACCAACAGAGAGTGAAGAGAAGTTAATGCTCCTAAGTTAACTAGACTGTGTGCGAGATGGCCAGGGTTAGAGACCAAGTGATGGAAGGGTTATGTTGAACTGAAAATGGCAGCTGTTGATGATGACGAAGAGTATGGGTTAGGTTTTATGGTTTGGACCTGAGAAGAGAATGGATGAGAAACAGTAAGAAGTGTGGAACGGAGTGCCATGTTAGGATGGACGAACAACACGTGGACAAGCGTTGTAGTGACTTATCAATTAGAGCATGAGGCGTGCTAAAGTGTTTGTGGCAGAATAATGGGAATATGGAATGGCTTTGGCTATTATGGGGTAGCGGTAGCTAAAAGTATTAGAAAGTCGTCATCATGGTACTGAGTGTGGAGATAAGTCTGCAAAGTGAGGTGACTATTTGATCACGTTTTGAAGGTAACTGGGTAAATTGCATCAACAATGATTAGATTTTACAGAGCAAAGCACTCCCTCTAATTACGTGCGTAATTACGTGGGCGGCTTGCCGGCCTCTTGATGTAAAGTGAATTAGCCCTTAAACAGCGGAGGGATGCGTGGTGACGTCACTCAAACGCGTGCGCGTGAGTACACGCGTAAGGGCTTGTTACCGGCTTGTTCGGTTATAGGTGCGTGGTGACGTCACGTGCGTGCATGCGCGCGGACGAGTGTGAGGGGCTTGTAGCCAACCTCTTAGTAGAAAGAGATTTGACCCTTAAACGATGGGAACGCCGGACACATTTGATGGTATTGCTGACCCTGTGTTACTTGCACGTGACGAATAAACCTGAAACTTGAATGACTTGATGACGGAGGACTACGTAATGACGTCACGCATGAGCGTTCGTACCTGCGTACATGAGGGGTGAGAGGTGGCGACCTTTGACAGCGAATGCGTGGCAACGTCACCCGGAACGTGAATTGTTGACGGAACTAAGACCGTGACATGCTGATTTTTAAGTTTTAATTTGATTTTTTAAAATTTGTTTACTCCTTGTAGTAAACAATTTCTGCAACGAGTGATTTGTAAGAATACTTATCTGTCAGACATGGCGGAGGCTGGCCATCGGAGCCACGGAGTCACGGAAGCGTGGTGCCGCTGCCACCGGCTGACGTTGTGTTGTGAGGCCGGTGTAGTTGGGACGAGTGCGACGGGCCTGAGTTGTCTCCGGAGGCGGTGAGTTGGAGAACAGGAACGATGGTTGGATGTCTCGTCTCTCGCTCTGAAGACGGAGGTGAGCTGGGAGGCGTGATGAATTCAACAGGTGGATTAAAGTCGTCTTGCCTGTTGGCGAGAGATGAACCAGGCGGGATGCGGCCCGTCAAACAGACTGAGCGGAGGCTCGCTGGACTGACTCGCTTCTTGATCAGCTTTGAATTACGGGAAGAGGCGCCTCGTGGACGGAGGCCGAGGAGTAGTTCTCAGCTTCTGTTGCTGGATCTGCTGGCGTGTGTCGATGGAAACTTTAGATGCGGTCGTCCTGGTTTCGTCTGATTATCCTCCGATGGAAAATGAGGCGAAGTTCATGTTCACGATAAGGTGAGTGAATGAATGAACGTTACTCGTAGCGTGGTGTGGCGTGTTTCCCGGTCGGGGAACCACGGGGTTAGGAGGGTATTCATAGGACTGTCGGAAGTGGCGCAGTTGAGGTGTGGTAATAAGATAATAAGATACCTCAGTTGTCAGTGCACACATTTAAAGCGTCAGCCTGAGGAACAGTGAAACCAGTTTTACACTTTATGCTGAAGATGTCCCCACAGTCATTTCAATAAAAGTCCAGGCAAAAAAAATAAATAAACAAAAAATGTTAGGCTATTTGAGCTCACTGTCTCTCAGAAAACATCTCTGCTGTAGAACTCTGAGGTCAGCATTATTCTTTAAATCCAATCCACTGTTTGAATAACTGGAGATCATCACGGAAAATCATTTCACACATCTCATACGGCTGCTACCACTTATGCCTACTACTACTACAAAGCATGCCATTGTCTTAGCATGAACACTGAAACCTTTTCAATTAACTGAAACAATCAAGGTGCAGTGTGACATGTTAGTGCAGCAATAAGTACTGTGACAGTTCTAGAGCAGGACAGATTCTGCATGTCCAGTTGTTGATTCAAACTTAATACAGGCTGCTACAGGTAGCCCTGTGTGACCTGTGTGGTGATCATCTGAAAGGGTTTCACTGAGCAGGCTGTCAGGAGGGCCTTGCAGTAATCTAGTCGTGATATGACCACAGCCTGTGTCAAGAGTTTGGTAGCATGTTGAGTCAAGTAAGGCCTGATTTTTCTTGTGTTGTAATGACCCTGAAGTTTCTCTCTGGTGTGTGCAAGACACAGGGAATGGATTTTGATGTTTGGCACAATGCCTGCGCAACTAAAAGTGAGCCCAAAAAAAAAAAAAAATCCTCGACCAAAACACTGCAGTGTACATTGTTTTGTAACAGACAGAAAGAACACAGCATTTTGAAGTCTTGGCGAAAAGTTTCTTTTGTCGACTTTGTTGAGAAACTCTCAATGGGACTATTTGATAGTAAAGTGTGATATGCAGATTCTATTTATTACTGAGCAGTAGCAGTCTTGCTAAATGAGACCACAGAATTACAATTCGGATCACAGCCCTGACTCAAAAGCACAGCTTTCAAAGCATCACCATCCATTCTGGATTCAATGAAACACAAAGAGGCAATTAATGCCTTCAAAAATGCCCGTTAACTGTGACTCTGGGTACCTTAGGAGTTCTTAAAAGTCTCAAATGAGTTTATTGATTCCATCTAAGTGTTTGTCCAGGAGAGGGTTTTGTAAGGCACAATGTTACTCTTCAGATACCAGGAACCTTTTGGAGCTTTTGCCACTCTCCTGGTGATGGGCTACTTGAATAGCTGTCACATTATCTGTCATGTAAAGAGGTCATGAATCATTCAATCCATCTTAATTGAATTTAAGAAATGTCTAGAAGAGTTATGTCAAGTGCCCCTCGATAGGAGGGTTTTTAATCTTGCTGGCATTGAGCCCATCTTGTCGGCCAAAGAGTCAGGAATGTGTTGCTCACGTGAAAATATTTCATACATTCAGGGACACCATAAAGAATATGCAGGTTTTGTTGAAGGTTCATTGCGCTGCTGCAGTCCTGGGAAATGTATCGAAGTAGCCCTCAATGAATGGACAGCATTATGTCTTTCCAGAAGGAAATAACGCAACTATTCTGGGTAATCCACAGACCTCACTGTCAGTCACTCGCATTGGGACTACTCCTTCTTCACCTAAAAAGTTGTTGGTGAAAACTTTCCCAGTTTTTCTGCTTTGAGCACCTCAAGAAAAAATTTCACCTCCACTGAGTTGGACAGGTGTCAAAAATGTCAGAGGTGGATGGCAAATATGTTTACATCTGCATCTGAACCGACGCATTGCTCATTTGCATCTTCATGTTCAATGAAGGACAGGATGCAGGAAACATTAATTACGTGCTATATTGATTATGTATTTGGTGCTGCATTTACCACAATGACAACCTTTTTGTCAACATCAACATAAAAAACAAAGAAAATGCTATACATACACCAACCCACCGACTCAGCAGTGATCCTCAGCTCTCCGGGGCTTTCATCAGTGTCATTTCCTGACGCAGCAGACTGCTATTTTTAGCCAAAAAAGCTCTGATAAAGAAGCTTTAGCTAAAAGCAAAGTGAATATTAGAAGCCACAAACACAACTCCAAAAGAATTCCAATGTTTCTTCATTCAAAAGTTTTTGATGATATATGATAGAACAGTATCACATTCAACGCCTTTAGGCTACAAAATATGTTGCAATAAATAACAGTATGTATACACAGCCCTGAATCAACCCTGATGTGTTTATTAAGCCACAAAACTTAAGTAGTGTGGCACTTCTTACAGAATGAACAGTCGAATCAAACCTTTCCAAAGCAGAGATTTATAAATAATATAAACTCCACAGCAACTGCAGCCATATATAAATATATTAAAGCAAGAAGAGTTTTTACACACTGTGTAGCACACACACACACACACACACACGCACATGCACGCACACACACACACAACTATGTTTCCAGGCAACCCAGTGGTTGCTGATGCTCTCATCTGGAAAGTAAGTTACAACAAGAAGTGAGTTTGTTGTTTCATTTTGGAACTTTATTAATCATCTAATGTTACACACATGAAATTATTTCTCTGCTTCTAACCCATCCAGCTGCCACATCTTATAACACACATGCACATGCACATGCACAGGACCGCACACACATAGAGGCTGATGCCAGACACACAAACAGTGGGTGCTCGGTTTCTCTGTCTGTTCATTCTAATACGACCACTCATCCTCTCCACCCCACTGTGCTGCAGAGATGTGGACTCATCACTGTTTGATGACCTGAAGACTTGTGACTTGTTGACTTGTTATGTTCAATACAGTGTTGAAAAATATGTTCAACACTGTCAGTGTTACATTATCATTAGCCTGATAATGATTGATAATCAACTCAAACAGCAGATTAAAACTCAATGTGACGTGACGTTACATTTCTGCACACCGTGGACATGTCCAGTCCAGGAATGTTTGCAAGGCAATTAGTGCTGCATTAATTAGCAGTCATTAGTTGAATAATTATATTACAGTATGTTGTGGTTATGGTCTGTTTAAGATTAGACACAGACACGTGGTTAGAGTTAGGAGTTTTTTGTTGTTTTTTTTTTCTACATATATTTTTATGGATTTTTTGTTTTACATACAGTAATTGACAAAATTAATTAATTCAGGTCTTCCCATTAGCAGGCGAAGATGCATACACCTCACTACCCTATGTGTTACACAGCAGGTAGTAAGATGCAAGCACTATACAAGAAGTACTGACATCAACAAGAACGTTAACATGAGCTCCTAAAGAACACCTATGGAACCATAATCACCCATTATTACAGAGATGTGAAGGCCAGTACGAGACGCGCTGCTGAAGGGTAATTAGGTGCTGTAAGTGGGGAGACACCAAACAGAGCTGCAAGACGCTCCATATCAAACACTGCTGCAAGTGTGTCAAAACATTTGCCGCCAGAAGTCAGTAAGGTTCCGGCCGCAGGACCAGAACATGTGGGTGTGATTAGCTGGTGGCTGTTTACACCTGATGCAACTGTCACTGGTGAGTCAGTTTCATTGAAAAGAACAGGTGGCAAATGTCCCAATGCCTCACTAAAAATCACTGTTATGAAAGGAAAGTGACTTGACTTGTCTTAAGTAAAGACTTGGTATTTAACCTGTGACTTGATTTAATAGGCTTGATTAAAAAAGAAATGTTACCATACCCCATAATGACATTATCCCTAATGTTATTGTATTCTAGTGCATTTTTTGTGCTCTTCACTAACTTCCAGCTTCTCTTTGCCTCTCACACAGCCCTGACACTCGGCCAGTGAATGTTAACATGTAGAATGTGTATTCCGAGTGTTGTCTCACTGGAGCGCTGCTCTCCTTGCAGCCGCAGACATCAGCTTCTGCTCTGCTGGAGCTTCTGTTTGACTCATTTCCTCCCATTCTACGTGGTTTTTACATGTCGTTTGATTGGCTTTTATTCTGTAATTGATGAGTCTTGAAAGTCGAATGACAAAGTAAAATTCGAGATAAATTGAGATAAAAACAATGTCCCGTGTGTAAGATTTCTAGAATGTGGCAGAAATAAAATATATATACTTAGAAATATAATATTCCTAGCAGTGTTTTCATTAGGATATTATCACTTGATATAACGATAACAAATGACAAGTGTGATATATCTACAGATCAAAACTAAAGAAAACTTTACTGTCTTCACATTAACTTCATAAATGTCAACTCTTTTGAACCCCTTTAATTAGCACAAAATGAAATTTACTTTGAAACTTTAAGCATATTTTTAACACTTTTTAATGCATTTTTATTTATTTAGTAACCATAGTCACCACGATGACACTGCTAAATAAGGTAACCGTCTCCCTGGTACCTGCAGTTATGTAACGGTTCAGGTGGGATCAGGCAGGGGAAAAAAACACTGGTTACAAAAAAACCTTTAACCTCACGTGGACTTTTCCACACGCAGGTAAAACACCAGTTAACTCAGTTACCATTGATTATATCACGTTTAATACATAAAGAAATAAAACCTCAGCCTCAAATGTATCAGATCTGCCAGCGTGGCCCTTTGTGTAGCTATTTTTACAAGGCTAATGAAAGCCTCGCAGTGCCCCTGCCGCAGTGTTAAAAAATGGGACTTCTGCGTGTTTTGCATACTCACAGTAGGTAGATCTCAAGAAACAAAGCCTCCAGGCTGTATGCTTTTGACACTGTCAAAATAATTCTGAGGCAGAGAAACATTTGTTCAAAGTTTAGTGTGCAGAACAGAAGCATTAATGTCATGAACAAGTGTCCGGGCCTTTTGTCCGTCCGTGAGCAGAGGGAGATCAATGGAGAGTCACTAATTGGCTTGTACTTTCTGATGTCTTCCCCTGACATTTAGCCGTGGCACGTCCTCTCTGCTTCATCTGTCGCCGCTGCGATGATAGATGGATCTGTGTCACTTGTTTAGCTGTGTTTTTTTTTTATTTTTTAAAAAAAGCTAAAATAATGAAATAAATGAAGGCCACATACAAAAATAGCCACCCGGCTGGGTTCTTTGCTCAGTGCTCATTTGAAGTAATTATTCATTAA
Organism: Nibea coibor; assembly: GCA_023373845.1. Classification (NCBI taxonomy): domain Eukaryota; kingdom Metazoa; phylum Chordata; class Actinopteri; family Sciaenidae; genus Nibea; species Nibea coibor. Next base: position 25,456,473 of record CM041719.1, on the reverse strand, counting down.
AAGAAGGCTTGGTGAGCCAGCGTAGAAATCAATTACAATATTTTTTAGCCTCTGCTTTTGTTCAAGAGGAGAAATACTGCTAATGAGCTACGTGGATTCCATCTGACTCCAGTCTAGGCCAGGACTTAGCTTGCACTCTCTCACTTTCCTCTTTTCTTGCTGCGTCTCCCCTGCGTTCACACACAGTCACACTCACACACACGCACACGCAGAAAGCAGTTCAAAGCTTCCAGGACTCAAATCCATTTAGCAGCCAGTTTCAGTACAGAAAAACCCCAGTAATTAAAAGTGGGAGGGCTAATCAGGGTTTTGACTTTGGAAATGAATACAGAGACATTGTAAGTCAGACCGCACCACTCCCCCTCCACCTTTTACAAATTATGAAATGCTAAGGGGACATTTATCTACGTTCTCATTAATAAAATAAAATCATAAAAAACAGTCATCAATAAGAGGCTTTAATTAACCCTGCTTTGTCATGAAACAGACGCGCTCGGCATTCTGAAGAATCCTCCGTGGTGCCGCTCACTGCAGCCACAACTGGCCGTAAAAGGCTGCAGCATTAGAGGACATCCTCAGTATGTCTGTCCATTCAGTTCCTCTAAATCGATATCCTGGATATCCTCATGCAACACAAAAAAAGATGAATGTTTTCATCCATATTGAAGCCTTCAGAAAAGATCCCTTTGGGGGGAAATAGTTCACCTCTTCAACTCCGCTGAGGGAAAGTGGTTAGTATTCCCTGTGATAGATTATAGGCTCTATCATCTTCCCCTTGAAAGGCAGGCGCACAGCGTGGTAGGGATGCCACAGTATTAGATAAAGGCCTCTTGCTGTCTGGAGCAGTAGCTCTAATTTGAATATGCTTTTACACTTAAAAAGTGAGACCAAGGGTAGTCTGTGAGCTGGCTAATGAGCAGATTGGTAATGCAATTATTGCTGCTTACTGAATATGGAACATCAAGGTCTATTATTATGCATCGGGAACAACAGGGCACGGCTTGTTATTCCATTTCTAGTATTCTACTTGTTCATTATAAACTCCCTGTGACGTCACCATCCTATTAAAATTGTTACCTGAAATAACATACAGCATACCCTGTTACCCACACAACCCTGAATGAACCACGCCAGAAATCAGAAAAAGCTTACGATTTAACACATACAAGGAATTTGTTTTGGCATCAGTAAAAAAGAGCAGTACAGCTGTACAGTGATAATAGTACTGGTCAAATGTTCACAAATATAAATATGAAATATGGAAGTATTAGTATTACAGAACAAGGAAGTCCAAGCTTAATGTAACGCATACTGTTGTGGGTGCAATGTCAATGTGACATGTAGAGGCAGAGGTGTGAAGAGTGAAAAAGTGTCAGGGTGGGTTCCAGGCCTTGTTGATGAGGCTAGCAGCAGACAGGAAAAACTGTTCTTGTGGCACGAGTTTCTGGTCCTGATGGACGGCAGCCTCGTGCCAGAGGGGAGTGTCTCAAAGAGTTTGTGTCCAGGGTGGGAGGGATCAGCCACAATCTTCCCTGCACGCCTCAGAGTCCTGGAGCTGTACAGGTCCTGGAGAGATGGAAGATTGCAGCCAATCACCTTCTCTGCAGACCGAATGACACCCTGCAGTCTGCCCTTGTCCTTGGCAGTGGCAGCAGCGTATGCAAGTGCACCATCATTGTCATTGGCAGGTTGAATTTCTTCAGCTGCTGCAGGTACATCCTTTCCTCTGCCTCCTTGACAGTTGAGGTCCTGGGAGATGATAGTGGCCCAGCGAGCCAGCACTCACAAAACTCAAAAAAAGTGTTTGAGAAGCATTTAGCCTGCTGGACTTCATTTACTTGTGCAGATTTGGACATTTTCCTGGATTTTGTGCTTCTAGATATGTTTCTACACTTGTAAATATGCTATGCAGTTAATTAGTTTTGCATTTGTCTGTTTTTCCAGACCGTGGTTTGTACAGGGTATTTTATTTTGAAAATCCACCAGCTTCTCTATGCTGTTCCTGTATCTGGCTTCCTGCCAGCTTGAGGTGTTCTATGTAATTTGACACAGGCTGCCATGTATTTAATGCAGAACCGTGCGAATTCAATTACCAAATTTATTCAGTTACCAAAATCCATTTAATTACCTTCAGTTAAACCAAAATCCAGTTACTTACCAAAATGTATCTACACCCTTTAAATTGGCATCAGCAAATACAATCATCAAAAATAACCTTGAATTTAATATCAATTAATTAGCTGTGGTACCACATAAGAATACATTTATAAACAGGAGAGCCGGCAGAACCAAAATACCCCAAAAAAGTGTTGCAGGCCTGATACTTGCAGTTTACTGGTGTTTCTTCAATCAATTAAAAACAATATGGCATCCAACGTCAGCCGGGATGAATCAGCAGGATAAACAGCAGCGGAGGAGGGAGAAGTGAAGAATAAAGCCCTCAGGTGCGCCATCATCCTTTGAAACATTGCAGCCAGCACAGGTCTCACTCTCGTTCACTGTCTCCTTCAACAGAGTGAAGTCTACTGTCCATGCCATCACTATTTTTAGGGAAAATTAGCACTAGCATGTTAAAAGACATGACGATAGTCTTTCACCAATTGAATAAACGGCATTAGCCGCGAGCGCTAAACTAGCGACTCATAATTATAGTCATAATTATTACAAACCTCACTGTAATTACACACAGCTAATCACAGCTAATATTTACCCTGGAAGATGAAATCAAAGTATTTTTCTGAAGAAAACTGATTGTGAACTCCAAGTAAAAAGTAAACTTTTAATTTAATCCTCTGACGGATAACGCTTTTCCCGTGGCTTTCCTCCTGTCTAGTCAGCAGAGAAAAACAGTGCCAATGATTTTGGACCTGCCGGCAAAATTCCACCTTTTAAACAATTAAACAAAATGGTTGGCTGGTAAAGCGCTAAGCATCCAATGAATAAAAAACAACTCAAAACAAAGTTAGATCTGAACCTCAACTGGCTCCTCTCAATGCGGAGGAGTAGCACTTCCACTCCGAGCTCCCCGTGGATGGCCGAGATTCTCACCCTATCTCTAAGGGAGAGTGCAGCCACTCTGCGAAGGAAGCTCATTTTATTCACTTGTATTCGCAATCTCATTCTTTCGGTCACTACCACTACTACTTGTGAGCATAGGTGAGGGTAGGAAGGTTTATTGACTGGTAAATCGAGAGCTTAGCCTTCGACTCAGATCTCTCTTCACCACGACGGACCGGCGCAGAATCCGCATCACTGCAGAAGCTGCACCAATCCGCTGTCAGTCTCCCGCTCCGTCCTTCCCTCACTCGTGAACAAGACCCCGAGATACTTGAACTCCTCCACTTGAGGCAGGATCTCGTCCCCGACCTGGAGACTGCACTCCACCCTTTTCCAGCTGAGAACCATGGCCTTAGATTTAGAGGTGCTGATTCCCATCCCAGCTGCTTCACACTCGGCTGCAAACCGCTCCAGAGGAAGGTCACGCTCCGATGAAGCCAACAAGACCAGATCATCCACAAAAAGCAGCGACCCAATCCTGAGGCCACCGAACCGTAGTCCCGCAACGCCCTGACTGCGCCTAGAAATTCTATCCATAGAAGTTATGAACAGAATTGATGACAAAGGGCAGCCCTGGCGGAGTCCAACTCTCACTGGAAACAAGTCCGACCTACTGCTGGCAATGAGGACCAAGCTCTGGCACCAGTAGTACAGGGACGGGATGGCCCGTATTAGTAGTAGTGGGTCTGGGACCCCATACTCCCGGAGCACCACCCCAGAGTGGAAATTGGTTCCGGAGTCCAAGCTGTGCGTCAAAGTGAGCCTGACTATATCTAGCCGGTACATCTCAACCTCGTACACCAGCTCAGGCTCCTTCCCCGCCATGGAGGTGACGTTCCAAGTCCCCAGAGCCAGGTACTGCAGCCGGGGCCGCCTCCGACTGCCACCCAACTCTCTTTGCAACCGCCCCCTGTGACCCCTCCCATGGGTGGTGGGCCCATGGAAAGGGGGGCCTGAACTATGTCTAGGCAAGCGAGACCCGGCTCCGTTGATATTGATATTCATCAGAGGTGATTGAATTACCTCTGTGCTTTAACAAGCTAAAATGTCTGCTGTACAAAAAGGTCTGGGTACCACCTACAGGCTGACACATTTGAAGTAAAGTTGTTGCTTTAAAGGTTCATGGTGTAGGATTTTCATCTCGCTCTTTGGTTGCAGATTGGAACCTCCTCCATGGGACATGAGAGAAAAACTCCAGTGACTTTGGAATGTGGGAAAAATGTGAAAGGCCTTATCTGGAGATAGTGTTTGTGTTGGTTTGTCCATTCTGGGCTGCTATAGAAACACAGTTCAACATGGTGGACTGCACATATACAAGTTTCATTCTAAGGTGGCCTAAACCCATTTTCAGGTGATTCTACACCAATGAACAAATACTTATGAATATTCTATTTAATTTCTACGATATTTTCTAAATATGATACTGGCTCTTTAACACCATTGCACTTCTGCTCATCTACTTTAACACAACCACAGATGATATAGCTAATAGGTAACAAGCTTTTAGATAACACTGAAAAACACCTAGTGATGGGTGATGCTAATCACTTGTGTTAGCCTGGTCACACTGATTGTTAAAACTTGTAAATGACTAAAAACATTAGTCTGAGTCACTGTGAATTTGGAAGAGTTTATGCTCCATTCTACCACCAAAACACTCCCATTAGAGACCTCTATTAACTGTGGGGAACATAGTTTGGCCTTAACTCGACATCTCCTCCACTCAACTTTCAGCACAGATATCTCTTATGAATGCCCATCAGCTGACCTTTTTCTATACTAACAGAACAGAACTTTACATGGGTGACTCCATTGTTTGTATTAAAGCCCACCAACATGTTCTCTAAACTTGAACCGACACAGTCAAGGGAGTCTGAACGCACATAATAGGCCACCTTTTATTTCACCATGCTAGGGTAAACTTCCCCCTTTTTTTAAGAGGTCATAAAGGTTCAGCACTCCCTCTATGGAGTATTTAAGTGTTTCAGCTGTTTCTGTTCAGTGACAAAGATTAGTTCACAGTATGTCACAAACTGCAGTAGGTTTGTGATTTTACATACTGAACAAGAGGGAAGTTTGATTCACACTCCCCCCAAGTCTATCAAGAGATGTTTACGCCTGGTTGCTTTTAATACATCAGCAGTGTGGAGCTACAGTGGGAGGATTTTTTTCAGGTGTAGGGGAGGTGTAGATTTATGGCTTATTGCCGCCACATTCAGTCCTCTCTCTCTAGGCCTGAGATTAACCAAGTCCTAATGTAACAGCTCAGACATGACTGCATCTGTATGGAATCAATATCTCATACTTTTGTGAAATTGAGTTTTGGGAGCACAGAGGCGAGGTGTGGAAGGCTGAGGCACTGGAGAACTTAACACCAGTGTAATTTCAACAGAGAATTAAGAGTGCTGTTTTCTTTTGCAGTCTTTACAAACCGTTCATGTACATGCGCAACACACTGCGATGGCCACCAGTGTTACATCATGAAGCATGCATTATATACTTTAGAAAGGCTGTGTGAATGTGTATGAAAGGTTAACTAGATGAGCAGTTGGCACCTTGTATGACAGCCATCAGTGTATGAATGTGTGTGAATGGGTGAATGGGATATGAAGAGTGGTCGAAAGGAAGGAACTATATAAGTACAGTCCATTTACCATTTAATCTATCATAAGGATCAGCATCAGTTTCTGGTGTGAAAAGTTAAAGTATCAAGCATATACCTGGATCTGCCAAGTATGGACTAATTTATCTAATATTTTTCTTAACATGTGTGACTGTACTAAATGGCAAACTCTATAGCTGTAAAGTTAAGCCAGCATGCCAAAATGGGCCATAAACTGCAGTTCCTATAATGCCCACTGGGGGTCGCTTTGATTGACAGCCGGGTGCTGTTATAGTTGGCTTGATTGAGCATTCAGCTTGCCTCAGCTCCACATCTTTGCCCATTTTTAGATTATCCAGCAGGTGATGCAGGCAGGACTGCCAAGATGGTGGTGTCCAGAGCCACCACTCACTGTGTGATGTCACCTTCCCTTCTGCTTCTACTACTACTACTAATGTGGACACAAGTGATGCATGACCTGTAGATGAAAGCTGTCAGAAGAAGAAGAAAAAAAAAGATTTCAGAAGTTAAACATTTTTGCAGAGTTTCTTCTGTCTTGTTATGGACGTAACTACAGTTTAGTTTTGCTGCTTAATTGTCCCACAGTATGTTCTGCATTGACATTATTGCACTCATTGAAAACAGCCACTTGAATCATTAAAGAAAATCATTAAAGGAAACACAATGTAGAAATCACCTGGAAAGCTTGTGCTGCTCGATATAAGAGCTGCAGCCTACAGGCAGCAGTTCTATAAATTATATCGAGCATACACTGTATATATACAGATATTAAAGGGGACATGTTATGATGAAAATCATTTTTGCAGCTCTTCTACACTAATATTTTTGAATTTGGGGTGCATACAATCCCCCCACTCCCACCCCCAGTGTTAAAAACAACCGCATCCATTTTGCGTGAGCTGCTGCAGCCACACCCTCTTTTGTGGGTTGTCTCTGGGCACACCAGATTCAGCTCCCCTTTCTACGTGCAAAATTTCTCATGAACATAATCTAGACACACTTCCTGAACTCTCCAGCAGTGGCCAACACCCAGTCTCCACCTGCCAGGCCCTACAGGTGATGAAAGCACAGAGCTCAGCTCTTTATGCCTTAAGATGAATCTGTTATTATCATTAGTCATTTTATATGTTTACCATTTGTTTTATGTCTCAGTGTCAACATGGTGCATACTGACGTCTTTTTTTTTCTGTAACATCACAAAAGAACACTTATACTGTAGTTACATGTATTTCCGTGAACTCCTTCAATACATTCTCAATGAAGCTAATAATAACAATACTAACAATGTACTAATAGCAGTCATAACAATAATAACAACACTATTAAGAAGGAGATGAACAGTCTTTGGCAGTGCCCACGTACCACAGGCTTCATGATACTTAGGGCTTGATGCAGCACTCAACCTTGAATGTGAATGTGGTTTTACACATCCATTGAAATGAATGTTGCATACGGTGAGTCCATCTCATTTGTCAGTGATCAGGATATCAACATATCATGTCTACATTGGAACTTGCAGCCACTCTGTTACATTTTCTGGAATAAAAACCATTTTGGAACTTTTGTGTTCCCGCTTTATGTCAGTTACCGATGGGTTCGCCCTTCCACAGGACATTTTGTCCACGTATATTTCAAAAAAGGGCATAAAATCTATTTACTGACAATTTCTGAACATTTACAACTGCAGACTTGATGGATTATTAGAGTGGAAGAACTCTTTATGAATGACATAGTAATGTTTATATAAATGTGTTTATATATATATATATATATATATATATATATATATATATATATATATATATATATATATATATATATATATATATATATATATATATATATATATATATGTATATATATATATATATAATGTTTATATACGGATATATATAAACATTTCTATGTCATTAATAAAGAGTTCTTCCACTCTAATAATCCATCAAGTCTGCAGTTGTAAATGTTCAGAAATTGTTCCTCTCAACTTTTAGGAGAATGTTAGTGTCTTTCAGCTCATTGTTTTGGTTCACTCACACAACTTTCATCAAAATCTCAGACAGACTAACAAAGTTGGGCGGTAACTAGAGAACAGTGGATTTACTTCTTTAGTTGAAGTTTCTCTGCCTCTTCTTGTCTTCTCTGCCTCTTCTTGTCTATACGATTCCAGTTGCAAACACCACAACAGCAAAGACAGCAAAACTCCAGCAACATATTTTCCACTGGATTTACATATAAAACTGTGCTGACTCCAAACATACCCCAGAGAGCGTAACAAATGAATAATTTTGCAGTCTGTATAGGCCCTGTAGATAGCTGACCTGTTCCGATAAGCATTTCTCTCTGTATTTTTGAACAGGGCTTTGGGCGCAGTATATCCTTCCTGTCTTCTAATCTTTCCTGGTAACACTGTCTACACACTGAAAACATGTCGGTGTTTGGAGGAGCTCAGAGGAGTATGCGGCAGGACTAAGACAGATCGATGTGATGCACACACACACAAAGTGCTGTTTTGGGTGTATTTCTTCTTCCTTGTTTTGAGCAGCTTTGTGAGTTCTTGATGCGTTCTGATGTTAAGGATTGGGTCTTTACAACCAGTGCTGTCTGTGCTGTTGGGTCAACAGCTTTGTATTACTCTTATGAACTGTGCCAACCCAGCATAGCTTTGTGAGGAAAGAACAGAAAATAAAAATATAGATTAACAATACTCTTATATATGATGTATTTTTTTGCCTGAATCTGATGCAAAGCAGGAAACAACCATCATCATGCAACCAATCATGTAATTGCATATCATTTCATTGTTTAGATTCTCAAACACTGCCTAAAGTATGAGAAAATAATAAGTACTACCCTGTTATACATGTTGGCATGTATAATGATGGGATTGGGTACATTCTCGTCACACCCATGAAGCATCATTATGCTCTATGGTTTTCACAGGCCACTGTCATGAGAACAGACATGACCAGAGCACTATTTTTTTTTAGCTTATAAACACAAACAATGATATTAATGAACATAAAAAAATCCCCTGTCAGAGTCATTGACTGTATGTAGTACCCTGATAAATGCACTTAACTTTTTGCACTTGCAGAGCTGTAAAGGACACCACAGTTCTGCATGTTTTTACTTGATTGTTCATACTGGTTCTTGGTTTGAACTTCGACTAGTGGAGTTTGCATCTTCTCCTTGTGTCTGTGTTAGAGATGTCAAACTCAGATCCTTTTAGGGATTTGAATCTTTCCAAGTCAATCACCAAACAGATCAGCATCTTACGAGTCATTTGAGTCATTTGTCCATAAGCATTTGAAGTCCCGTCTTAGACTACAAATAGGCTACATGAACTCACATTAGAGAGCTGTTCTTCGAGGAGAGCAGTGTACTGTTTGTGCATTTGAAATTTTGATGCAGGAAATAAAACTTAACATTTTCATCTTATTAAAAATTCTATAACATTAACTATGAGGCTGTAAGTTGTTCACAGTGTACAATACAGTATTATATTTTCATAACTCATAGTCAGCATCACTCATTCAACTGTATATACAGTAAATGACATCATAGAAATGCGGAAATATAACCCCATTATTATTGACCACAGATTATACTAACACATAATGCTGCAAATAAAATGCTCCTCTCAGTGTTTAGGCTCTGTCACCCCTACCTCTAAAGTTTATTAACACTTAATCATGTTAAATAAACTGCAGCAAAGACCATTATTATTAATGACATATATTGCTGCAGTTAAAATGACGTTACGTCCCTCTTACATTGTGTTTAGCCAGCTATATTAGCCTTAGCTCCATTTACATATGTGGCCCGCTGTTCGACGGATTTAGGACGGTAAAGATCCGGGGTAATGGAGATTATGACTCGTGAATCCCGAGTCAGTTAGAGGATCCGGGTTAATGATCTGGAAGAATGGTGATTCATACACCACTAGTTTGCGTGGGTTTTGAATGTGAGTGTGAATGGCTGTTTGTCTCTATGTGCCCTGCGATGTACCCCACCCAGTGCTAGCTGGGATAGGCTCCAGCCCCCGCTCCACAACATTAGTGAGGCTAAGCAGTTACAGATGTACTGTATGTATGTTCATACTGGTTCCCTTTTGTTACACTTAACCCAAATCCCCACCGGCCACGTCTCTGTCACATTGCAGCTGAACGTTGTTTTGCCCTCCCCCCGCAACTTTAAATTCTACTGGGAGCATTTCAGAAGTGTTTGGGTCACCAGACTTTATTAACCTGCTTGGTCATTTTTCTTTGATTCATGTGTTTCTAAATATATAAATATGCCACATAGTTCAATTGTTTCCCTTTTGTCTGCTTGCAAAGTGTGTTTTGAAATCTGTCAAAAACACAACAGCCGCGTTTTTCCCCGTGGAGTCGAGCAGAGACTTGCTTTTGGGACGCTTTTGAAACAGATCGTGGCGGGACCGGTGGGGTTTGAAACATCGACATTGCCGCAGCACACACAGAACGCGTTGCATCAGTGCCTGGTGGAATTTGGGGATTACATAATTAGCATTCCCTCCACTGCTGTCAGCATCTGAAAGTAATGTCTTGGTATAGGTATAGGTCTGTGGTGGTTTTCAAAATGCACTCCTAACTTGAATTATTTATTTCACATGAAAAATTGCTGCAAATGTTAACAAAATAGCTTCATCATTACAGTTACAACCAAAAGTTACAAGGACAGTGAGGTCAAAATGCAGCCTCTACCTTTCTGACACCACTAGACTGAACTTAGTTATGCAATAGTTAGAGTTCTTGATGCCACATGAAATGATAAAATATATCATGCAGTCTGTCTGTACACTCTGCACATACAAGGGTTGTCTGTCTCCATGCTTTGCTGCTTTGTGACTGTTGGGCAGCAGCCAGGACAGAGCTTCAGCAGCCACACTGACTATTGTACATCAGCACAGAGGTGGGCGGAGTGAATCATTTAAAATGTCATCATTTTAAAACACCGTCACATTCATGGTCCTCAGAGGATAAATTGCAATAACGTTGTTGATCCCCTGGCTTTCCAGTCAGCGCTCTGATCTGGTCAAAGGTTTTAAGTTGTCCAATATTTTGGTTTATGACTCAGCTTCACTTTGTGTTTACTGCTAGCATTTACCTCAAAGCACTGCTGTGTCTGCTGTAAGTACAGCCTAACAGAGCCACCAGCAGGGCTGTACACTTCAGCTTTGATCATACTTCAGTACAGACACACACCTACAGGCTTGGATGCAGAACATTGGGCATGTGTGTATTTCCATACATACGTACATACGTAACATACGATCAGATGGATGTCTGTCAAAATGCTCTCCTCAAACACACCTACAGCAATAATAAGTACAGCTTAAGATTATAAAAAGAACCGTATTGTTAATGTAATATAGAATACAGGTACTTCAACACATACTGTGCATATAGATTCAACTTACTAAAGATGACAGATAATTAACATAAGTGTATTAAGTTTAAAGAGTGCATGAGAACCAGATGACAGAACTGGATGTGCAGGGCTCTGTGGTCAAATCTGTTACATTTATGTTGTTATTATTTTTATTATTATAACTCAGAAGATAAACGGTCCACAGTAAACTAGATAAAAAGAGACAAAAAACACAATAAATGAAAAGCAAATACTGTAAATACTGAACATAGCAACACGTGCAATTTAAAAGACACGCACATGGCCTACTCGATCGCCAGTGGCTCCACAGTCTGGATGAAGAACCAGCTGAGCTCAGCTGAGCACAATAATTCTGTTTTAAAACAAAAAGAAACTTAAAGTGAAATTGAAATTGTCTGAACACATGGCAAACTTGCATGCAGACATAGTAGCTTGTGCGTACTGCCACTGGCACTGTCTGAATGTCTTTATCATCTCACAGACTCATTGTCTGTCTTTACTTCTAACAACTATAATCTTGCTCTTCTTTGCATGTTATTTGATGTCAGAATGAATTCCATGTTGTGAGCAAAGCTTCATTAACTGTTGTAAGCCAGCACTACACAAAGCACAAACTGATAAATTGATAGAAGATTGCCAAATCATCTGCATACATGAGGTGATTGATTAAAACATTGCTAACCATCCTGTATTCCAAGCATCTATCTGTCATGACAAATCATCCACATACAAAAAAAAAAAAAAAAGGAGACAAGCTGTTGCCCTGTCGGACTAACATAAAATGCTTCTGACACAGAATTGTCCCATTTAACATCGTCAGTAAAACACATAAAAAATGTGGGGTATGTACTTAATGTCATTTAAATATGTATATAAGGTTAGGTTTTGTACCTGACATAACATAAATGTTACTTGATTAATATTACTTACCTGACACAACTTAAATACATTATAACTACAACTTACATAGCCTACATGACTGAAAAGTCCTGTATTTGTTTGACCCAAATGATCCACCCCACCTCCTCCATGTGAACACCTGACTTGTTCAGCACATTAAAACCTTTAGCTACATGGATGTGTTCAGAAGTGGTGATAAAGAGGCAGCATCATATGAAATACGCATTTCTTTAATGTCTGTTTCGCTCGCAGTTCTTCAGAGTGAATCGGGTAGCACTATGCAGTGCAGGATGCTGAGTATTTGTTCAGGTAAACACAGGTATGATTCATTCATCCCTACCTGTGCTTCTGGGAGTCTATTGAAGGTCATTCATGAATCCCAGCACTGAAAATAGTGTTTGAAATTCCAATTGAAGCCTACAACAAAGAAAAACTGTAATGTGCACTGTAGCATTGCTAACTTTCCAAGGTAAGAAAGCTCCTGTCTTTTGAAGAGCGCACAGAAATAAAGAGAAGATTGACATGCTGCTACAAGCAGCGGTACATTAATAACCTGTGCATAATTATATATAAACTTAAGTATTGTAGAAGCTCATACATTTTGCACACAGCCTATCAAGCAATTTCATCCATCCATACATCACGAGTAAATCACTTCCACTGTGATAGATGACGACCCCCACCCCCACCCTCCTCTTTCACTCCGTCTGTGTGCCCCCCTAATCCTGTTTAGAAGGATCCATTACTTCTTCTCTTCTTGTGACATCAGACATTCCTCTCAAGGCCCCTGACACTGACGACTGATGATGAATCAACAACACATTTCACTGTAACCTTCCAAATACAAGCAGCTTGTTGTAAGCCTACAGGACCTGTTTCCTGTCTCCCCTCCCTCCTCTCTTCCTCCCCTCCTCTTCCTCCTCCTCTGTGAAACTCGAACAGGGGTAGCCATTCCGCACACATCGACAGCTCAAGCGTCCAATTTAAAGGGGAGGTCTGGGAGTTGAGTCTACAGCAAAGGACCCATAATTGGCATCCTTCTTGTTTTATTAAAGGGGAAAGCACTGGGATGGATCCCCTAAGCCAGATCTTGGCCTTTATTAGGATCATGTGTAAACAGTACCACACACAGAGAGACAGCTAACGGCATTACACATGTCAATATTTTTGCTCTGGAGCTGCAAATTAAAATAATTAACCACTGCAAATGAAATGTATAGAGGCAACTATAAGCAACATGAAAATGAAATTAGATGAAATAGATGGAGAACGCTGATGTGCAGTGAAAATACACCATTGACATGTATGGTTAATAAGCTTTGCTGCAATCTTTTCCTCTGAACGATCACTGTTTTGTATTCAGCAAATATTTATGGATATGTCTCAAAAAAGAAGGAGTGTTTTGTTTCACACTTCAAATGTAAAACGGCCTTTTTTTGTTTCATGCTCCAATCTTTTCATAAAACTAAGCTTTTCATTTGTGCTCTGCCTTGAACGCTCTTAATGCAGCAGTGTTTGTGATGGCCCTGGACAAAGAAAGGGTTGATAGATTCGCAGCTCGTCTCCGCAAGCCTCTTCTGGTTCAGTAAAGCGCGTTGCTTTAACAAGTCTGTGTCCATTCGATGCTCAAGGACTTAATCCCCCAGTGGAGGAAACAAAGATACGTAAAAGAAAGGAAAAAAAAAAGTGTTCTCACTTCTTCTGATTGCTCAGTGATTCTCTTGACTTCCCCACATTGTTCAGAGCTCTGCTGGCAATGAAGAGGACTATTCAAGATCTGCTGCCCCCGCTAAGCTTGCAGCTACCCACGACTCCCATGGCCACCGCAGCCCCACCTCTGCTACCGCTCTCGGCTGTGCTAGCAGCTTTTTACCCCACCCCCCACCCCTTCATGAGCCCTATTTAGAATACGCTGACAAGTGGACAAATCTGACAATTAGCAATTTGCTGTTTTAGTAAGTGCGCTGCAGTATCGGTGAGTTAATATTTCCTTCGCTAGCTGAGTAAGAGGGTGGAGACCCTGAAAAGGCTCTAGAGAGGGTTTGATGGAGATGGCACACGCACAATTATCATTTTACCCCTGTGGTTTTGCTTAACAGCTTCTTTTTGAAAAGGTGGCTAAATTAGCTTGCTGAGCAAATTGTTAGGCTCTAAACACTTATGTAATACGTATACATCGCCCACTCTGCAGCGAACAGGAGATTTCTGCATCGCCAGTAGTTTTATTTATGTGTAAAAGTACAGCAAATGTACTAATATATTTTTATTCTTGTATCTCCTACCACTGAGGATATTGTCAGAAGCGTCTCGTCCTGAAGTCGAGTCGCTGTGTTTTAAAACCAGTGTTTGCATGACTCTGGCAGTCGGGCCTGCAAAGGACTGCCGGCAAGACATTCAATTATCTGGTGGAGTGACTGTATGTGTCCATTGAGAGCCAGAGGAATGTTCTTCAGAAGAGAAATCCATCATAAGTAGACATCTAATAGCAGAGTGTGTTTCCTGTGTTGTTCTCTTCAGAGATACATAGTTACTGACACTGTGAATCAGAGGAATAATCTGAACTGCTCCTCAAAGCGGTTTATTGTAGTATTGTCCTAAATAAAAAGCCCTATAGATCATGTAGCATTAGAATAACGCACAAGGACATCAAAAAGTGTCAAAATCAGTTTTCACCAGACTCATAAATTGGTCTGAAAGCAGTTAGCGCTCACCAACCGTCGCTGTGAGTCTTCCAGGTCTGATATCAAAGGCCACTGACGAGATGCTGACAACAACGATTAGGGATGAAATTGTGAGCTGTCATTCAGTGCAGGAACTTACACTGACGTTAGAAGACGGGTGTACATTCAAGTACATCCAACATCTCAGTTTACAAAGGAAGCATATTCTGTTTGAACTCCAGGCTGTGCAGTCCAAGGCTACTTTTTCATTGGCTACACATGTTTCTATAGGCAAATGCCACCCACGTTCATGTTAATCTCTTTCTTCACCCCTATATAGAAGGGTTTCATATTTTCCCACTTTGAGCAGAAATCCACATGTTGTTGTTGGGAGGTAATTGACGTGATTTTTGAACTACAAAGATAACAACATCCTGTAGGGAGCTTTTTAAATGACATGGACATACTTTATTGTTGTTTTTATCGTGGGTTGTTATGTGGGATTACAAAGGGAAAAAAAATCAAAAAATGGTGAGTGCACACACTTTAAAATGTCAGAGCAATTTATGGGTGTCCTTCATGTTGCATCCGTCTACATCACTTTATACAGTGATGATTAAATAAACTGTATGTAATATACTGTAACTATAAAATCAACCGAAGTTCTCCACAAAAATGAACCTACGTTGAACACAGTCTGTCTATCATCCATAACAAGACGTAGAAAACAGTTTGCTGGAAAACCCTCCGTCTGTTTTCTGACAACTTGCCTGACAATCAGAGCTTACACCAACCTTCTGTCCTGGAGGCATATTAGTGCTGATTAAAAACTATGCTATGATTAAAGGTCTAGGGTAAATACATGAAAATGAGTCATTTAGAATGTAACAGAGCAAACCTACAGACAGCGGAGACTTGACTTGGGATGACTTCACCCAATGCGGGTCAGGCATGTGTTGTAGAAGTCCTTGGGAAAGGGAAGGGGGCACCGATGATCTTCTCAGATGCTCTCACTATGTGAGCAGCCGCCATGGCACACAGTGATGCAGCTGGTCAGGATGCTCTTGGTGGTTCCATGGTAGAAGGTGCACGTGGTGGACACTCAGTAAAGCTGTCATGAACAATGAAATTAGGTATAGAGACCAAAACTGTTTTTTGTACCAGACTGTAAACATGTTTCTTTCTGCTGTGAAGATGGACATTCGAACATGGGGACTTATGGAGACTTACTCATAAGCAGCCTCAGGTGGCCATTTGAGGAACTGCAGTTTTTGGCACTTTGCATTTGCAGTGTGGATATAGATTTTTCTCACTCTGTATCTTTCTCAAAAGGTTTGAAATCATCTGAGGAGCTCAGTGGGACAGATAGACTGAGCGGACTGCTCCTGTCATAAGAGTGAACGGATAAACAAGTTGAGAGCAAACCGATCAACAATGCTCCTAGAATGGCGCTGACAGTTGAGAACAACAGCCATCTCATTGATAACTGTAACTCACTCTGCAGATGAGGGCGTCAGCAACCACCGCATTACCTAGCATCACAGAGTTGTATGTGTGTGTGCTACTTTCTGTGATATGTGAGTATAGAGTTAATATAGTTTATACATCTCTGTTGTCTGTTCACTTGATGTTTTATTCTAGATTGTTCATTGCTTAAGAAGTGTTAAGTTATCAACAATTATTCTCCTTTAATACCAGTCGCCAATCAAGGCATAGCCACAATCAATAAGAACCTGTGAGAGAAGAATGCAGAAAAACTCCAGGGAAGAAGCTAAGTTAGTAACATGCATTGATGGAATATGAGCGTGAAGAAGAGCTCAGTGCATCATGGGTATCAAGTGTAGTCCTATAAGTAAGGGATGGTTCAGGACTCACCTGAGCCAGCCCTAACTATAAGCTCTATGAAAAAGGAACATTTTAAATCTGGAGAGGATGTCGGCCTCTTGAGCGCAGTCTTCAAGTTGGTAATAGTGTACCATGACGAAATACATGTAGCTCATGAATACAGTAATGTTCAGTTGCTGACTCACATTAGATTTCACTATTTCTGACCAAAATGTAATATTTACTGAAATGGATCATCGGTCTCCAACAACTTTTATACCTGACACGTGACATCAGTGATTCAGTCCAGGTATATATGCTATATGCTTTGGAAAGTCTCAATAGTAATATGAAGTGTACCAAATATGTGTTAAACTAAAGTGCATTTAGGGATATGAAGTTTTTGGTCACCTTCTGAATCCTGCAATGCACAAACAAACTTCCTAAGTCTAATGTAGCTATAAATGATGTAAGCATTAATCAGCATCACTGACAATTCAAATCATGCCCTTTTCTAAGTATTATAATATATTTGCTACTCAAGATTATTTATTCCATGTGCTGGTTATAAATGCTACATATGGGAGTTAAAGTAATGTGTGCCATTCATAGGTTTTCATGCTTGTCATTCCAAAGCAAACATACCTGTGATTTATCAGTATGCTGATGGAATCTGATGCAGTCAGTCACAGCCTTCCATCAAATAAGTGCTGGAAGTGTCTGAGCACTGGGACAGCATTAATGACCACTTTATTTTGAACAAAGCCACTCTTGTGAATCAAGCAGCAGCCTTTAAATCTAGTCAAGCCCCCAACAGCAGCAAATATCGAGCTTTTGAGGATAAAAAAGCTCAAATACAATTTTTCAAAATCAATGAAGTTTTGTCATTCATCCCAGTGAGAGAGTGGAATTAAAGCAATCCTCGCTGTTAATCATGGAAGTGGTTTGTCGACCAACCAGCGTGTGCCAAATGTTGTAGTACACGTCTGGGATTTGAAGTTTGTCCACCAGCTGTTTCCATGTTGGCAAGCCACATCAGCGCTTGCACATTACTTTTGGACATTAAAATAGTTATTATCCAAGACACTTAATCTCTGTGCATCTTTATAAACTAGTGGAGAGGAACAACAGAGAGAGGGAGGGAAAGGGGGGAGAGGGACAAACAGACAGGGCTGTTTGAGGAAGTGGAGACACAACGCCTTGGCCCCAGATTTTGATCTAGAGGACTCGTGTCAGAAGCAGTGACATAAATGATGTATCTCTGCAGACCCATCAATAACACCCAAAGAGGGCCTAATGGAGGTATAAAACCGGACAGATAAGAAGTTTCGCTTGGAGCTTTCATAAATCAGCCGCTCAGAATGACCTATATAAAAGTGAACAGTGCTGACAGGCTGCATAAATTACAAATGGACACTATAGGAAGTATTACTGTTATTGTAATTATCATGGAGCACTCGGACACCTTAAGCACATGTATTAAACATCCTGGTAAAATGCATTGGGGTTTTACTGCAAAGGGATGTAATTCATGAATGATTTATAGTCTCACTGATGCATCTTTATAATACAGTAACACAGACCTCACAGGCAATCAGTTCTTTGTGTGAAGAGCTCCATCTCCTGTTATCACCAATTGTTTTCAGTGAAATGAAATGCTGCCAGGCTGATCAAACAGTAAATCACATTAAATGTTAAATCATACACATCCTGTGTGCTGTAGTTTTTCCTTCCGCCTGGATCAACACCATATGTGAGTGTGTGTGTGTGTGTGGGTGGGTGTTTGTGCTCTTGTTGGAGTCCTGACCTTGACCTGCTAATGACTGCGACTGAGCTAAAATCTCAGCACTCCATTATGTTTTGGAGGCCTCTGCCATTTAACACAGAGCGATATTAACAACAAACTCCTCGATCTAACTGTAAAATGACCTTTCAGAGCCCCTCATGCCTCCACAAGAAACAAGAGGTTGATGATGAATTACATAAGTGAGGACCCCGCCTTTGTACTGTATACTGCATGTTGCCTATATCGCCTCAAGTCACCACTTATTCAGCGCTCACAATAGAAAGAGGAGAACAGGAAATAGGGAAAAAATATCCCCTTGTATTCAGACAGTATTCCACGGGGGAAAATCACACCAGGTAGATGGAATTAAGCCTTGGTTTTATTGTGCTGCATATTTGGATTTGTTCACTAGTAATACAACTTATTTAGCAGAGTCAGTTGTATCAGTGTTAAATATCCGATGTCTCTATTTGTAGAATTTAGTAGAAATGGAGTGCACTTTGTCTTTATTAGTGTAAGATCACCTGAAAATTAGAATCGTTATGTGTTTGTTACCTTAGCATTGGTCTTTTTTTAAACTACAGCTGCCGTGGGTCTTCCACAGAGTCCACCATGTTGATGTATCTTCAGTAGTAGTACAGTTTGTGGACAAACTAAACACCGGCTCTAGATAGGGTCATTTTTTCTTCATGCTAAGGAAGATAGTTTGAGCAGGGATCGCGATCAGCGACTACACCGTCAATGAATCCTACACACCGCTTCTTTAATATTGGATTTAATTTGAATGTACCTGCCAGCGATGTTGAATTTGCAGCTACAATCCTGTTACTTTTGTTCGCTCTTTTCTGACAATAATATTTTAATTGCCCCTCTGGATATCAAGTTTGTAATGAAACTAAGTTATGACTTAATGAAAGTGAGCAAATCCAGCACTGCACCATAGATTGAAAAATGTATAGATCTTCTCGTAATGCACACCTGCCTGCTGTCAGTGATACAGGAAGGTTAGAAGAGATAACATCAATACGACTAAATAACTGAGTGCGGAGTGTCGGTGTGCATAGTATATGAACACAATCAAACAAATCTGACTCGTATCTGCTGCAGTGTAGATGGGAAACTAATTTTATTTCACTAATAAAAACAGTGCTCAGTGTTCAAGTCGATAGGAAAACCTTTCATTTAGTTAGCCGCAGACTGAAGTGAGTCAATGTTCACTGACTTAGCGTTCTGTGACTGTGAATGCATTTTGTGTTTTTGTGTATGCATTTTTCAAAGCTCTGACTTCGTTAGTTTGATGAATCTATGGATTGATTGCTGTTTCACGCTGTCTTTTGAATGCTGGCTAATCCACACCTTTCACTGGTCAGCTGTGCATTAGCATTAATTAGCTAACAGTGAATTGTTATTCAGATAATATTCAAATATGAATCATTAGACCAGGTGTCTTCAACCGGGCGTCCATGACCCCAAGAGGGTCCGTAGAGGTACTGCAGGTGGTCCACCAATTTTTGTCATAATAATTGACGATTTTGACCAAAATAATGGTGATAAACCATGGACATGTCCAAAGACATGTAAGACAAGGAATTTGATAACCAACAATAATTATGCTAAATTATCCTAAACACAAAACTAATAACCCAGCATAAATATAGGTTAATAAGGTCTTTGATGTCGGAAAGCTAGCCCGGTGATGGAGATGCAAAGGCAGAGGAAGATTTGTATCTGATTTTACCAGTTTCTAGCCACAACCACAACCCCGGCTGTACTGGAGCAAAGTTATGACTTGATGGATGACCTATTAAAGTGTTCTGTCTGGAGTTGTTCCGACCACTGTCTACTGTCAGTAACACACTGACTATGGAGAAGTGCTTAAAAAAAACAAACTAACCCTTTAAGATCTGCTGCCTCATTATCTCCTGCAGTGTCTAATGCGTCTTACAGCAGCATTCCTTTTTAGCAGCACAGCTCATTTCCCAGAGAGGCTGAAGAAAAACATTATGAGTGTTCCAGAAACCTGTGACCCCCTTCAATACATACAACTACTGTATGAGTGTCTGGAAGCTTTTTTTTTGTTGAGAATGCCACCTTGTATCTTCTCCTTGTTCTTTAACTCGAGCAATCAAGTGAAGCTGACTGGGAGAACAGTTTTACCACAAACTTCTAAGAGGAGAAAGAGTGAAAGAGTTATATGCTCGCAACGGCTCGGCTAGGCTAAGAAGTAGTTTGTTCAGCTCCGTAACGAGATCTGTCCATGCCTGAGCAATTGGAGAGGCAGCTGTTCTCAGCCAGTCAGAATGCCGGCCGTGGCTTTTTACACCGAGGAATCAGGAGTGATGGAGGGAGGAAAGGGGGGAAAGAGATGTAATTAGGGAGCAAGACAGAGAAGATGAGGTGAGGGAAGAAGGGAAAGATGGAGGAAAAAAGGCACTAAGGGAAAGAGACAGAAACACACACAAAAAAGGGGGAAATAGTGGAGGCAAGAGGCCGGCAGAGCCAGAGAGACAGTTCGAGCTGAAAATCATTTAGCACTAAGCTAAATGCCAACTAAGAATAGACTTTGAATCAATCAAGCCCAGCTATCTGGCTGGAGAATTAATATGTCCCCTAGAAAGCATTGCCTTCCCCCCAAAGGCTGAAGGAGGGCATATGTTTTCTGAAGCCTCGCTGCAATTTTTACACCGTCAAGAACCAGAAGAGACTATGCCTGTGCAGACAAATCACTATCATGTTATGTGCTACGACGATCAGTGAGTTTAAAACAACATCTGGGAAGAGAACGACAATCAGAAATGCTTTAATGCCACAGCAACCAAAAGAACTCTTTGATAAACAATGAAAAAAAAGGATGCATCAGCAGGAAAGTACATTAAAAACCAACTTTTATCCTCATAAGCAGAGCTCTTGCTTTGATATTCTTTCTCCTCTACAGGTACTCTGCTTTCTCTGGAGGTTTGACAGCTCGGTTTGGGTCCCTCTACGTCTCTTCAGAGTTAGTCTGATCTCTTGTAAGAGAACACGGTGACTATGTGACAAACACAGCCCCTATAGGCAATCCGTCCTTGCTAACAAAGGCGCCATTTGAACAATAAAAAAAGAATACAGGGTCTGTCTGTTTCCCTTCATGCGTAGCTGCATTTAGAGTTAACCCTGCGTTTCTTAGCACCTGATTATGTGCAAAGAAATGCCAGCAGTGCTAAAAAAAAGGACAGATGTAACAGATGCTTATGCTGCTCCATACATTTTGCATTCAAGTTCTGTCAGAACAAGTTCTCTTGCTGATTGTCAGAAGAATTTGCACTTAAGAGTTCCCGTGCTTTTACGAATGTGACAAATTGTTGCCTAATTAGCTTAAAGATTTTTTCCCTCAATGAAACATTCATCATAAAGCTCTTATTATTGTCAGTGCAGCTTTTTAAAGATAATGGCTTCAAAGACAATATTCCTTCTGCTTGCTTCCAAGACACAACACAGAAATGTGTAAGAGTTTACAATGATTTCTGAAGCTGTTGCCACCATGTGCTTTGAACAGTCCATTTAGCTATTGATGATATAATGGATGTCACATGAAACTTGTTCTTGAAAAAAAAAAAAAAAATCCTGTGTCCCCATTTGTCACTCTTAATCATTTCCTGCAGATTTCTCAAGACCACATTTATTGAATGCATCTATCTTTCTCTCGTTGAGGCTGTGGACAAAGACAGATTGCCTCACCGGCAAGATTTAAGGACTTCCTGAGCCCAACACAGCACGGCTGACAGTCTTTAATTCTTTTAAATTCTAACCACTGCTTTGTCTCAAGAATACAACCTGTGGACTTGCGTGGCTATGCATACAAATACGCCACAAGGGTTAGGAATATGGAAATGTATAATGGCCGTTCTTCCACAACACAACTTTATTTATGGTTACGCCATTACCTTCAGGGTTTACAAGGCTGGATTAACTGGGCAGCACCTGGCCCCCAGTGGCCCCGAAGGCACCATATATATTGTGTTTCAGTTGGTGCTCAATATTTTTGATTACTCACACATTTATTATAATAATACATTTTATTTATACAATATTTTGAATGTAGAAAAAAACTGCGCAATATCTGACTTGTTTGGGGCAGCTATGGAGAAAACTGTCGCTCTAGGTCCTTAGAGATGGAGAGAGGAGGTTGGTGACAGAGGAGTGGAGGCTGGGGGATGGAGTGTGGTTGTGGGACAGGTTGCTGTAATAGCAGGGGGTCTTTTTATGGAGGGCTTTGTGACTAAGGAGAAGTTTTTTGAACTGGATCTCCTGTGGGACAGGGAGCCAGTTGAGTGTCTGGAGGGCAGGGTTGATGTGGTCACACCGGTGGGACTGGGTGAGCAGTACTTTGGATGATGTGCTGTATAAATGAATGCAATAACACCAGTAAATATATCAGATATAATCCTGTGTATTCACTACCTTGCTGAGAGTTAGCACTCTTGTGTGTGTTCAGTAAATATGGATATACAGTCAAGAGGCAGGTACTTGGCTTAGCATGAAACCTGCAAACAGAAGGAAACA
Source organism: Nibea coibor (assembly GCA_023373845.1). Lineage (NCBI taxonomy): Eukaryota > Metazoa > Chordata > Actinopteri > Sciaenidae > Nibea > Nibea coibor. Next base: position 25,433,669 of record CM041719.1, on the reverse strand, counting down.
GCTAGCCAGACTTTGTCCAACGTTAAAAAGAAACCTGTGAGCCAACACCTCTAAATCACACTTTTAAACACGGTATATCTTTTGTTTCATTGATACAACATTAGAAATGTAATAATAACAAGATGGGATATTAGATGCTCAAACGATTTCTTGGACGGATTCTGGATCTCTGCTAGTAACATGTTACTTTGTCTGTCCAAAAAACATATTCCAGCACATAAAACGGAACATTAAAGCACTTGTCATTTTCACACTCTCACACATTTTTTTTTACTGCTCCTCTAAAGTGCTTCTTGCTTGATTACCTGTTTTGTCAAAACGCCATATTCCTAAATAAATGTGTTCAACCACATTACAGCAAAATGGGGTCAAGTGAGCAAGCCTTCTGATTTGAACCAGCCACCACTGGAAGATGCAATTTGGAATTTCTCACTGATTGAGATTTGTTTCAATTTATATCAAATGATGTAGCACCACCACCACCTCTAGAAAAGATCATCAGCACCGGTCGATTCTAACAAAAAGCCTGGATTTGCTGTCAGTAACACTTATTTTGATACTCCATTGCCAACATTGCTGAAATTCTCACATATCTGCATATGGTTACTGTATTAATGGACTGTACTTCTATATCACCTTTCTAGTCTTCCGACCACTCAAAGCACTTTTACACTACCTATCTCATTCACCCATTCACACACAGCCTTCAGGAGCAATTTAGGGTTCAGTATCTTGCCCAAGCACACTTCAACATGCAGACTGGAGTAGCCGGGGATCAAACCACCAATCATCTGATTAGTAGACAACCCGCTCTACCTTCTGAGCCATAGTTATAAAAAAGCAGTAAATGTATGTAAGGCACAGTAGCCAGTGAAGTCATAACTTCTTATTTGCCAGATGGATGAATATATATATAATTATGATGGTAATTATTATTGATGATATGAAGCAAACCTGCACCCTTTATGGAGTTATAGCAAATAACTCAGGTCATGGCTCAGGTTGGACAACTAAATACTGAACTGATAGGTAAAGGAAGAAAAGTATTTGCTGCATTGTAGATCTCCAAAATGTTGTTGGCTGAAAAGTTTGGAAACGTTTGGACCCGATTGGCCTCCACTAAGCAAAGGTTATGGACAGATCGTGGTTATGGTTAAAAGGTAATAGTGTTGCAAAATGTTAATAGAGCTCCGGTCTTCAGTGGCACTGAATGTTGGCAATCAATGTAAATTGTCTGGGGCAGAATCCCCTCGATTTATCACGGTCAAAGTTTGATGTCCGGGTCAGAAACCATGTACACCTCAACACATCTAATGAAAACAGAGATGGCTTTTTTCACCTATCTTGTACCTTTGCTTAACCTCATGTATCAGAAGTGCTACGAGACTATAACCTAGAGACTAATACTAAAACTCTTGACTGTAAATTAGCTCAAGTATCCAAAGTGCATCTGAAATGAGAACTTCAGTCATTTTATTTTTCAAGTCAAATTGTTTGTCTCCTGATAAAACAGTGGCATAGGTCTTGATCCACATCAGCCATATAAAGAAGAGGTTCCACTGGTACAATTTAAGTCATTGACAAAGTCATCATACTGAAGATCCTCTGTGCACCATTTAAATGACTTCAACTGCAAATCTCCATTATTCATGCATTGCTCCCACACACTCTGTATACAAGAATCTTTTGCATCTGCCCAGCCAGAGGTCACGGCCCTCATTACAAGATGCAATAGTCAGTTTGCAGGGAAGACATTTTTAGATGTTTTGAACTGAATTAAAATATCTTTGAAAGCCTTTTTTTAAAAACCATGTTGGGAAGTCCTCTGCTGCCACAGTTCTGCTAATGCTGTAAAGAAATTCTTTCCTGTTTTGCCCGCAGTACCATTTCACTATGTAATCACCTAGCTCATGAAAATTGCAGAGGTGGTGAATAATTTAAAGTAGCTGCGTTAAAAAGTATGTGTTGTACGGTGTCATAACGATGGTGGTCCAGACACAGGGAAGAAAGATAGTCAAGTAGATAAAAAGAAATCCGAGTGAAACATTTTTCTTTGTCACTCATTTATAGTGTTCGCATTGCATATTCTTCTGTTTCCAATATTTCTTTATTGTTACTTGAGGGCATGGTTAAATTGAGACGAGGACCGACCTGCTGTAGAACAGCAGAGGGAACAGTGTGCTCTACCTTTCTATGGAATTACCCATTTTACTCTCTAGTGTATTCGAGCACATGTTCTACACCTGAGATGGCATGCAGAATGTATGATTGACTCCAAGTACAACGCATGAAATCTCAGCTCACTGATGACTGCTCCAGACCAGTCCTCGATGAAAAAACACCATGTATTGTACACCCTGTGGTGTAGTGCACGGGTATACCTACTTATTTTTTGGACGTCATTGGGTAGACTCCTTTGTGAATGCCCCGTTGTCCAGTTTCCATGAGTGGATAGAGTAAGGAATAATACTTTTTTTTTTCGTTCTCGTCTGTCTGTGGGTTAGTATTTCTGAAAAAATCTGCACCTCTTCTGTGTCTCATGTTGATTTCAGAATCATCCTTACTTTCTGAAGTCAAGCAGCAGAAGTAAAGTGACAATGTGCAAATACCACTATCCTATTTTTGGGTGAGCTAAGTATGTAAGAGCAGTCTTCCTTTGATGGACAGGCACTTAAGAAAATGTATAAATTAAGACTGTACGTAGGTCTCCAGGCATCACTGTGTACAGCCCAATTATGACTGCTGTTAAAAGCAGACTTAAACCCTGTGAATGAAATGAGGACTTCTGGGATCCATTCCCAAAGTAAGTAAAGCCTTGTTCAATACCACTGTGACACGTGTAATGGCGCAACTTACTAAAAATCCAGCCGTGTACATAACCGCGCTCGACAGTACGTGATGCGGCTCACCTCGTTTGGCTTGTCAAGGATGCTACATTCATTTTGACATGCATTCTTATTATTTATGTAAAGCTTAAGCTGAAGTATATTTTAAAGCCCCAAAGTATATTTCTGCAGCAACAAATATCCATAACTACATATGCAACAGACTTTATGTAGTGACTTTGGTAACATCAGTAGCAATCCCAGTTGGTTGAAATGTTTCTAAATTGATTGGTGTGCAGAGATACATGACACCCGTAACTTCTAGACCCCGGCACAGCTGGAGGAGCTGATCACACCCATTCCAGACAATGATTGTGATTTCATCTGAAGTGCCACAGCACGTTTCAGTAATGTCTCTCCACTGTGCTCCGTAGAGCATATGCATCTGGTTTATTTATGACTGACGCCACATCAAGCAGTACAGAGCAGATTGAGTCCGGAAGTCATACACTGGCATATTGTGTAGAATCCAGTCAATTTTCAAAATAAAATACCTCTACAGAATCCTGATTGTGTAAACAGACAAAGGGGAAACAATTTACCTTCATGGTCTTCATACATATTGGTAGATCAAATCTGAGTAAGTTAACAAAGTTTGGTGGGAAAAATGTCTGAATCCTTCCTGGTGTGGTATGAAGCTACATGGAGAAGTGACCAAAACGGCCACAATGTCACATAACTGGGGGGTAAAAAGAGCACAGAGAAAAGCTGTACAGATATAACTCTGGCAAAACATTTTTTTAAGGTTGGACTGTGTCGCTCAGAGTGCACTCAAAGATGGTCCTTTAATATTTCTGTTTGCGGCAGCTTTTAATAAAATAAATAAAGTCCAAAATATGACAAGCAGACGGATCGTAGAAAAAGTCTTCTGATAATGTGTGTTCACTGCTATGGAAACTTTTAATCAAAGTTTTTTTGGAATCATGTATGTGAGGACTTCCCCTCGGGCACATTACCTTCTGATAGAGGCATCCATATAGAAGCCAAGTACAATTGTGCTGGCAGATGTTTTTTCCTTAGTGCTGTTATCTCTTATACAGTATATCGCTTGTTATTATCACAAGAAAACAAAAGGCAGATTTCTTGAGAAATCCACATAATTCATCACCAAAAAACTATTTTCATAAAATCTTGACAGTTCTCGGCTCCTGTACATCCATGTAACTCAATGCAATCATAAATATGGATTTCTTTAGTCCATTGTTTGTTCCATCCTTTTTCATTGAATACATACACGTTCAATAAATCACTTCATATTTTAATGTAAAAATCTTGTTTTGTCTTGTTTTTAACAAAGTTCAACAATTATCAAAGAAAATACTACCATACAAAACCAATACTATGGTTATAAGTCACCTGTATCTGTGATATTCACCAACATTCTAATCTAGTGCTTAAACAAATCAGATGATTGAGAAATAATTACTTGTTTTCAATGAATGATTGTTGGAGTCACTTTTTAAGCCAATAAAAATGCCAAAACTTCTCTGAATTCAGCTTGACATCTGTGAGGATTAGCTGCTTTTCTTTGTCTTCAGTTCATTATTAGTTACAGCCCTGCTTGCACTCTTGTTAGGTCGTCTTTCCAAGTTTTGCTCGAGTCGTGCCTGAAGTAGTCACAGACACTCGATTTGCCCTTGGAACTGCCGACCGCGATGGTCTAGGGCTTCTGGGAAATGGAGGGGTGTCTCTCAGCAAACTTATTGCTCCAGTGAAACTGCTCAGTTGGCCAGCACTCGGAGATACTTGGCACTTGGCAGGCAGGTGTAAAAGTGTGTAACTATGCAGAATTGAATGTGAAGCACAGCACTGCTTAGAAAAGGAGCACGCAGTCAGCAAAGCTCCTCTCTGAGTTTAAGAAACACACCTGGAAGTCTTTAAAGTCTCCTCACAACACAACAAACCTACAGGGATAAGCACATGGCACGTCATTATATCTACACCAGTTTAATCAGCATAACAAGTTAATATCAATTCCAAGTTATCTAATTAGACAGTGACCTTTTAATGTTTCTCGCTATGTTGTGTTTTTCACATCGCTGCGTCACTGAGAGGTTTAGAGAGAAAACTTAGCAGACACTGCACTTCTCGCTCTGATCAAGACACTGAGCCAGGAGTTGTAAATGCCATCACATTAACAATGCCTCCAGGGTATAGACAGTCCCCTGCATCTCTATGCAGCATGTTTGTTAAACACTACTCACTCATATCGCCGCTGTCGTGTGGTCCTCGCTGCCCCGCCGTTGTATCCAGGCTCTTTAATAACATTATAGACACAGTATCTTATTTTAATTACTTTGCTGTAATGAAGTCAAATAATGACTTCTCTGCATTTATTCACCACTGCAGCTTGGAGGGGGGAGTTCTCCACCGAGTTCAGCGACACATCACATCTGCACACTTTGATGAATTTGGCTTTTATGGCCACGAGACACCTGAAATATTGTGCGTGATATGTTCTGTTTAAACAATGGTTCTTTTCTGATGTATGTCTCATTCTAAAAATTTATGATTGGAACATTTCCTGTGAAATATTAAGTGTGTGTGTGTGTGTGTGTGTGGTGTGTTTTATACAGTATTCATGTCATTATCATTTTTCACCCCAAGCTCATTCAGAAACATACAGAACCTGAAATAAAAGAGTAATGTGTGTAAATTGAGCTCACTTGCTTCTATGCAATATTCAAACCGGCAAAATACTAACATCCACATGTCGTGATATTATATATAGAACATAAATACGAGAGGTCTGCCCTCAATCTTCTTCCTATGAGAATGCAAATAAAGTCTAAGAGAGGTTTTCTGATGTTTTTTTCTCTATCCATTAATTTATTACGCTGTCATTATTTCCCCTGGAGTTTCAAAACAACCGTTGTGTTTAATCTTTCCTCCCCATTTGCCCTTGAGTGCACACACATTCATCATCATACAGTAGCTAAAAATGAAGTATTGTGTACAGTGTGATGATTCAGGGAATAATATCTAGCAATGAAACCAAATTGTTGCACAAGAAATGTAAAAATGTGGGCCTTTGTTTATGGATGTGTGCACAAACTCTCTGACTGAAAATGAGCCCATCCATGATCTACAGAGAAGATTCATACTCATCAACTCATGAACATATATGTATATAAATATATTTATTTATTATTATTACTACTAATTATATATATATATATATATATATATATATATATATATATATATATATATATATATATATATATATATATATATATATATATATTACAGATAGATAGACAGATAGACAGACAGATATAGATACAGATAATGCAGAATTTGGATTCATATTTGATCAGCGCTGCCAAGTTTGACAGTCTGATCTGAGTTTTGTGAGCCTGGTGCGCTGTGGATGAATAGACTTCATTTGCATAAAGTTGAGGGCAAGTCGTGTCTATGCAAATTATGATACCTCGAACATGACGTATCCATCATTCACGGCACTGCTGGATCTCGTGCTTTCTGTAGAAAATGAATGGGATCTGTCGACTTGACATCAGTCAACAGGCCCGGTGAGCCTGCACCGTGAGGTATTGAAAAAATGAAAATTCTTTTTTTTCAGGTGACATACATGAATGAAAATATTCAATTTCTGACATATGCTGCCAGTAGATTCCCCTCAGTCTCACACGCTGGACCTTTAAATCTCTAATAAGCCTATAACACACCTTCTCCTTGTAGAACCCAAATTTGTGGTAAATGGACTGTACTTATGTAGGACCTTTCTAGTGAAGGCACTTTTACACTCCACATCACACACACATATTCGTGTACACATCAGAAAGTAACTCATCACACACTCACACACCAATGGCTCACCAAAGGTTTTGTAATTTGCCAAAGAGCACGTCAACATGCAGACAAGGTTAGCCAAGGATCAAAGAGCTGCTATACCTTCTGAACAGCTGTCTGCTTGAGCAACAAACAATGACAGAACAGGTTTTGTAATATTTAATGTGGTCATGTATTTTGATGTATTTCCTGAATGTTAACTCCTTCATTGGTGCACTTAGCTCTGGTGATTACTTCACTTCCTTTTCCATGGACTGTTTAGAGCCTGTGCCCACGGAAACATGATCTGTTGACCATGCAGCCGGCCCGCTGATATATCCCGCTCTAATAGGAATGACAGATTGACTGTTTTGCTCACTAAAGCCCTTTTATAAAGCCATAGACTGCAGAGCAGAGCCTCCGCCAAAACCACAACTCTCCCAATAAATCCAGGGCCGACAGCGTGTCTATTTAGTCATAAATATGCATAGTGGACTCAATTACTCAGCGTGTTATACGCACGGCCGTCCCGGCCGCAGTTTACTGTGAGCCCCTTTTCAGAAACAAGCACGTTATTTATTCGACACAGGTGAAGGAATCCGAGGTGCGAGGGTAATTGTCACCAGTTTTGGAGTGATTTGTTTTCACATGGCTTCGAGGCAACAATGGCTCGGTGCCATTTTGGTGACTGAAAAGAATCGATACCACTTGATAGGACAACACAGTACCAACATGTGCTTTCCCATCGTCAATGTAGTGCATTCATTGAATCTTATTTCTTCCTTTTATATATTTATTTCTTTTCCCACCGCTCTCTAAGCGAGTTCATTACGGGAAGCATTGGTATAGAAATCCCCAGGAGCACATGCCCCTTGATAGAACAGATGTGTCCTAATATCCAGTCCTGCACACTTCCAGTAATTATGGCCAATATATCAGATACAGCGAAGATGGAAGATGCTGAGGATTTTCTAAAAAAACATTTCTCTGATGTTTAACAAGGGTCAGGGAGTTGCATCTGAGCTACTTAGCCCGAAGCAATTATGCTAAGTAAATCTCTATAAACATCCAGCCTTCGACTTTTTTAGTTGTAAAAACATGTATGTGCTTTTCTGTGTATTTTAATAGGAGGTTGTCATCGTTGACCAATTAAATGCAGGCAAACAACATGTCTTCATTATTTTTCTCTGAAGACATACAGTACAGTAAACCACAAACACAGAAAAAGTCTGTTGCCCCCTCTTGTCATTATTCAGCAACATCTCACATCAGGGAACAGATGCTAATAGCTGGTGAGAAGGGAGACAGACTGCTTATTAGGCATGCTCAAAACTCAACTAAAAGACCACCCACCGTCTTGCAATTATTCTGCGGTCTCTGCTTCAAATTACAGCTTAATTGAACTTTTCACAATCATACCGTTGCAAACTATTCTTGGGGGTCAAAGTTGACTCAGTGGCGAAGGGCACTGAAACTTAAAGACATCATTAGCACGGCTGCTCTCATAATTATCCTCTTAGACTGGTGGCACCGCTCAGATGTGAGGTCAATTACAAATATACTTACTTGCATGGAGGTGCATGTTAGTGGGTGGTGTGCAATTTCAACAGCAAGGGGAGAAATGAATCTCCAAAAGATAAAACTGTACAAATTCTGGCAAAGGAGAGAGGAAAGTTGAGTGGTAAAGAAAGGTTAAGGCTTTATTTAGACCAAATTGTGTGTTCATTTGTGCTGCTGTGAAATCATTAGAAAATAATAATAATTTTTCTTTTGCTGAAGTCTTTCAGTATTACTGTCTTTGTCTCTTGACCAATGTTCTCTTTCTCCCTCACTCTTTCTCTCAAACCATCAGACACAAACCAAATCATGTCACCGTTTTGCAGCATAAACTCAGACAGAGTCAGACACAGACGGAGAAGCTGGTACATGAAATAAACAGAGCAACAGCACAGTTTAACAGTTTAGTCCATGAACTTAATCTGGATAACTCAATTTCTGACTTTGGTCTGATCATCTGATTGGCCACCATGGCGTGACGTCAGGTTGAATGTTTTTCAGCACCCGCCTTTGGCCAAAGCTTGATTTGGTCTGAATAGCCTAACAGTTTATTTAATAGCTGTAAAAGAGAAGAAGATAAGTTGAATTCATAAGTATTAATCAAAAACTTGTGGACTTGATGGTGTGTCAAAGACAGCAGGGAGTTTGGAGAGTATTGAGCAATGTGTAGTACATTTCCTGGTTTTGGGGTGAAAACACCATCACTGAAATATCATCACCTTACAAAGACACTATGAGGAACATGTTAGTAAACAGTTGCTTATTTATGTGGAGTCGTGTTTCCAGCCAGCCCATTTTACGTTTAGCCAGTTTGTGTCTTGACTACCTCCTGGAGGTAAATACTTTGTCTGTCTGTCGTTCTGTGCCGGGCATGTTGTGCACAGAGATTTTATTTTCTGAGAACGGCTTCATGCTGTGGCTAAAAATGAAGCTGACGAGAAAACTCATGTTCTACATGTCAACATTCACTGGCAGAGTGTGTGGGGGGGTGCGAGAGGAACAGCTGGCAGTTAGTGAACAGTACAAAAAATACACACCAATGCAAAACAAACATGGATGATGTCATCATGGGTAACAATTAGCATTATTTTACCACAGCACAGTTCAAAAATTAACTGGTAAATTTTGGGTTAGCAGAGAGAGACAGGACAGCCAACATGGTGGCGGCTAGCACCATAGACTGTGAGCTTCACCTGTGGGTCACAGCACGCCTACGCTGCGACACTGTTCTTTTCACTGTCAGTGGTTTAATGCATCATTCAACAGGTGACCTAAATCAAACACACCTATGATGCTATCCGATCAACAGGTGCATGCTAATATGCTCATGGTGGACCCTCCAGGTGACATTCACTGAGGAACTTTAACCTGCAGGGAGGGAGGGAGTGTGAGGCCTTCCTGCTGACTGCTTACAGAGGACAGAGAAGCTGAGTGCACTGCTTATATGAGAATAATCAAACCTAGTTTCACCTCACGCAGATTTTAGAACATTGTCAGGTGAGACTCAGACTTATTGTTGCAACTCACTTTCCAGATGAGACTGTCAGCAACCACTGCATTGTGTAGCAACATAGTTATATATATATATATATATATATATATATATATATATATATATATATATATATATATATATATATATATATATATATATATATATATATATATATATATATATATATACACAACTAAAATCGTACCAGACTTGTTAATTCATGCAGTTTAAAGGCGACACCAGTCATACTGTCTAAAGACTTATTTGTCACTGAGTTTAATTCAGCAGTCTGAGTTTCTGATTCATTCTTCACTCAGGAGGCGGTCATGTATTTATAATTAATAATCAGTTGTGTGCACAGGCTGCAAATTGCCTGGGATTAATTGTTGGTTTGGACAACAGAGCTCGTTGGTGTAATGTTGTTCCACTAGTGTATAAGCTGACATTTAGAACTATTAATTTTGTAGCCTAACTAACTTTTATTGAACAATAATATCAAATATCATCATAAATATGGGATCTGATTTTTACATTTTCTTATTGCATTACTGTATTTTAACACACCTTAAACTTTGACTTACTCCTGCACATTACATCATGTCATATATTGTTAGTGCCATCATCGTGTAATTGCCACTTTTTGCCAGAGTGGCCGCTGTTCAGCAAACGTCACACAGTCTCACTGCCCTCCAAAGCAGCAGAACTACTGTCCTTGTGTGTGATTTTGTGTGTTTTTTTTTTCTTCTGCTGCACACTGGCCTAAAGTTGAAGAGGAGAACCAGAGCGTGTGTTCCGATGCCATTTGTAAATAGCAGAATACCGCTTTTCATCTTCAAGGACCTCATGCTTACTCAAACAATGTCTCTCTGTGACAGAAGGAGACACAGACACTGGCTGCTTCAAAGATGTCCTTGCCTGCAGCGTCATTGAGGCAAAAAAAGATCCTGATCAGTCTATTCACACGACAACAAAATAAATAAAAAAAAAGGAGAAGTAGCAACTTCTGGAGAGAGTTGGTTTTCCTCGTGTGCATGAATAAGTCATCCAGAGCACAACTGCCGAGGTAAACAAATCAACAAGATGAGCTCCAACTGCAATGAGAGAATTCAAACAGATTGTTCATTTGGAGTTTGCTCGCTCTCGATGAAAAGGCGATGCCGTGCTTCGCTTTCCCCCTATGAAGGTTGCAGGCACTTTGAACATCCAGCACAGTGATCTGGAAATGAGATTCATTAATTATTATCGTTGCCTCACTCCGAGGATACTGCTAATGTTCCTGAGCAGCAAATATTAATATTTCAGCCCCGGTAGGCAAGCTTTTAAAGCAGTCACTCATTTGGCCCTTCAAATGAATTAAGATGGATCTTGTTCTCTCTCTCTCTTTACCTGAGTTTTCAAAACAGCCTCCCCTCCCTCTGTCTCTCTCTCTGTCTTATAGCTGATGTTGATATGAGAACTCAAGATATTAGCAGGAAAGCACGGTGACAGCTCCATAAATTGTGCTCCTCCACCTCCCTGCCTGTATTCTTCTTGAGGAAATGAAGAGAAAAGCCAGCCCGATGAATAGAAGCTAATGGCTTATCTGTGGCTGAATAAAACCATGTGAATAAACAGCAGCTGGATTCAGTTTCAGCTCTTCTAAATATTAGAAGCGCAGCTGATTATGTGTCCAATCACCAGCACTTTACGGCAGAGTCATTTCACTCCCAGCAGGATGTTGAAAAGTGGTGGCGGTGGTGAGGAGGGGTTGGGGGATTTCTAGGAAGGCAGAGCACGGTTCAGAAGATGCTGAATGCTGCTGGTGAGAGCTGGCTTTGTTTGTGAAATATGCACATTTCCTAAACCGTATGAATGAAGGCAGTGTGTGGTGAAAAGCCTCCTTCAATAGACCGAGAAATCCCTCCTTCTCCCCCTGTTGTTCACCGACAATTACAATTTCAACGAGCCACAACGGCTGCTTCATTGGCCTATTTGGTGTATTGCAAGAAAACATCAATTTGTGGCTATTATACGTGCGTTAAGTGAATTAAAGATCGAGCCTTGGCCTCAGAAGTACCATTGGAAGCTGGGGCAGCGGGGCATAAACCGCTAAAAGGTAAAGTCCAGTGTGAGGGGAAGGAATAAGAGACGCTCCTTTGCTAACAAGTCATCTCCACAGAGGAGAAGTCAACTTGAAATGTGTGTGTCAAAGTGCCGGACAGGAAGAGTTGCTCACAGGATATTCTCACGCCGCGCAGCTGGATTGACAGTGTCAAGGTCGCTGCACGTCACAGAGACTCTTGTTTGAGATGACAGCATTACTCAGCACCAGACAGACAGACAGACAGACAGACAGACAGACAGACAGACAGTGTATCTTTTGGTCATTCACTTCTCCTTCTCAGAGACGGGTAGTAAAAGAAACAAAGAGCAGCTTGAGTTTGTGAATTTAAACATAAGGATTGTTTCCCATGGTCAAAAATGATTCAAAAGGTTGAAAATAAAATCACAGTGTTGCTTCAGAGCCTCTGAAAATGTTACTTGAAAAATTAGAAATGCAAATATGAAGTCAAAGTTGAAGGTCTCATTAAATATCCATAAATATGAGGGTGAATGTTGGTAACTATCAGAAAACGGTACAAAAACAGCTCATTTTGCTCCTCGGAGCAATTCTCAAGACTGCGTAGGCGTCACAGGTCCCGTTTTGATTGACAGCTCCCTCATGAGTGCTGGCACGGGAGCTAAGCGTGAGTGCTGCTGTGGACGGAGAGCAGAAAAACATATTTTAGCCACCTAAGAAAATCAGTTAAAGTGTTCGTTGTATTCAAAATATTTTTGCAGCTTTACTTTGCCATCACACAGCCCTCTCTGAATAAAGTGAATAAACTGTTATTTCCCAGAACAGACTCCTTTTACAAAAAGATTATTTTCACACTGTAGAGCTGGTGATTGCTGGAAGAGTGGAACGACTAACCAAGATGTTTTTGGTGAGATTTATTTTGTTTCTGTCTTTTCGTTGTTGACAGTTTAGTCTAGTCAGTTTCTTGTTTTAAGGGAGACACTGAGTTGCACAATAAATATCTGAGTGTACCACACCTAATTAAAACCAAATAATAAAAACAGTATTTTGAATTCCTAAAACTTTTAAGATGCTTACTGTTATGTAAACCAGGCTACTTACTTACTACGATTACAGTGTTTTTTGGGTTTGGGTTTCCGGTTTGGCGACAGTGGAGCAGTGGCTAGCACCACTGCTCCACTGAACCTTCTTACTGTGAGCACTGTCGCCTCACAGTAAGAAGGTTCCTGGTTCATACATTTCTGTGTGCCGTTTGTGTGTCCTCTCTGTGTTTGTGTGGGTTCTCTTGACTCCCTCCCACAGTCCACTTGATGAGTTATCTGGTGGCTCCTGTATGTATTACCTGTATGTGAGTGTGTCCTGTGATGAGCTGGTGACTTGTCCAGCCCCACCGTGACCCTGATGAGGGTAAGCGTCACAGATAATAGAAATGATTTCCAGTTTACTTTTAGCCCAGTCTAAAAGTCTTTGGAACCCTGCTCTAAAATGATTTTGGACATGACAAATTAAAGTCATCATCATGTGCAGAAGAATTTACTCAAGTAAGACGTCGTTTGTCGAAAGAAGAGAAAACCAGGTCAAATGACACAACACTACGTACATATTGTTTTCTCAAAGACTGAACAGTAGGACTTTTGTGAAAATTTCACATAAAGTAGTTACTGTTGGGTCGTGCCAGAAACAAACAAGGTGCCAGACTGTTTAAATATGAGGGACTTTGTAAAAGATGCGTCATCTGAGCTGACTTCCTCTTTAGTTTTATATTAAATTGAGTACATCTGGATTTATTTGTTGATGTCACAGTCAACATGACTTTACTAAATCACAATCCTTTTTGGCCTCTCCAAGCACCGGTAAGCGGTAACAGTGTGATATAACAAGTAGAGTTTCCTTTCTAAAAGGAAAATGAACCAAAGAATAAACTGACCACAGTCATTTGGGAGGTGCCTCCTCACTGCTATAAGTTTTCATCACCATCTTAATAACTGCTTTTCAAATGCTGTGACAATACAGAGCAGAGCTGCGGTCCGGCCCAATTTGGGACACTGTTTGAAATTCACTTCATGAATTGGAAATGGAATCCAAACTAACCGCCGCTCTTTTCCTGTAGGCTGATTCATTTATTTATTTATCTCCCTCCTTGTGACGAGCTGGCTTTGATTCAGGCTGCAGTCTATATCTCACAAACTCATATTGTTATGGGTGGACGGTTTTGCAATTAATGGCAGGCTGAGACACAGACATGCCAAAAAATTGTTGGAAATTGAAAGATGCTGAACTGAGATGTTGAACCCCCATCACTCCATGAGCCCACGGCAAACTGATTGCTCCTGACCCCACGTCTGCTCCCTGCTGTGAATGAATACCAATGGAGTGTCTGTTACTGGGAAACTTATTTATTTGGAGTAACTTTCCATTTGAGTCGAACACAGGGAATATAAAAGAGCCGTTTAGTTACCCCCCCCTCCTCCTCCTCCTCTTCTTTCTTCCTTTTGGTTTTTTTTTTACTTCCTTCCTCTTTTCAACTCTTATTTGTTCACCTAGAACTCTTAAAACACAACCTTTTGCGTCCACTTTATGAGGCTCCTTTTGTCTCCGGCTCTCTCCTCAGAAAAAAAGAAAAGGGGGTTGGTTTGGCTGAAGAAAAAACAAAGTGCATCGCTGTTTGTTCCACTGAGTCCAGCTCTTGTTTGTGTTAATGCTCCGAAGCTTTTACAGGGCTGAGGGTAGCCCTGGGAGCTGAGCAGGGGAGGGGGAACAATGTTGTGAAAAGTTATGAAAAGCGACTTTATGACTTAGTGTCATGGTCCGATCAAGGGCTGAAATCATCAGAAAGAGGTCCTACAAGGACTGCAAGTTTTTTTCTTTTTTTTTTCTTTTTTTTTTTTTTTTAACATATGTTTATCTGAAAAGCCAGACAAGCTGCAGAGACTAATAACACATTTTAATATGTCAATAAACATGTGTTACGAGAATGCACATATATGTAATATACCGTAAAGCCCAGCTCTGTGGCCTGCCTGCCTCTTTCACTCATGCTGTCCACACTTTGTTGCGTTCCAGTGAAGCCAGAGGACAGATTCTCTGCCCCTCGCTTTGGAACATCACTTTCCTGTGATTTCTGAAGCTTACCACCTTGTTGTGGATTCACAGTCCGAGGTGCTACATACAAATCAGACAACTCAGGCCTGCATATTGCCTTCTGCAACATCCTCAAAAATCTATTTCTGCTATTGGCAGGACATTGATTCTCTGTGAATGGATGGTGAGTCCAGGCGGGGACAGGAGATGATGCGATGTGTTACTGCAGGAGATGCACACACACACACACACACACACACACCAGCGGACTGCTTGATAAGTGTCTGCGAGCCGTATGGGCCCTGTCCATTGCAGCACCATTAATCCAATACAATATGTCTGCTTAATGCTGTGTGCCATGAGGAGAGGCAACACTTATCATCTTTAACGTCTCCTCTCCGGTCAGACATGGCTGGGGAGGATCACTTTGCCCGTCTCCCCCCAAAAAAGGGGGGAGGATCTAATCAGACTTTAAGAGTGTCATTTAAAGGATCGTTTCACTCACATTACGAAAAAAACATATTTTGAACATTGGTTGTCTGATGTATTTAAACATAGGCAAGTGCGATGGGGAGGTGCTGTAGACAAGGTCAGCAAAAAAAAGAAATAAATAAAAGAAAGTGTTTTGGACACTAGAAAAGACTGAGTTAAAAAATCGCATCAAATGTTGTATTAACGAAAGATTGTTAGTGAATCTTGACTTCTCAGGTCTGTTGCTGCGTTGTTGGGAAGCTGCTGCTGTTTGACAGCAAAGCAAACAGGAAAGTAAAACGTTGATTGCAGGTCTGTGATGGGAATCTAACACTCCCACCTGTCCACCTCCCTGAACTCCACATGCCCACTCTCCAACTGACTACAAAAAAGGCCACACTACCTCCTGCATTGGCACTGGATGTACACTGTGAGCTGTGGATTTAATTTGTAAGGGCTGGGGTTACAGGTAAAGTCAATAATTTGAGGTGGTATGTCATTAGCTGGACCCTCCCGCTGGCGGTAACCTTTCCTTACTGATGTGGACAGGTGGAGCACCAAGGATAACTCCCTAAACATTAGAGAGGACAGGATCAGGACCCTGGAGATAAAGCTGTGCGGTCCTGATGCTGTCTCTGACAGAGCTGAATTTCATTGCTGGTGCTCACTTTGGGTTTGATTTGAGTGAACTTACCCTTTAAACACAGAAACAAAGACACCTCTGCTGAATTCATGTTCAGAATAACGAAACACAAACTACAAAAGCAAATCATTTTTAACATTTCATGAAACAGAGCGCATTCATTTCTTCATTAATAACCTCGTTTTCGTGTCATCCCAGCAGACATGTTAGAATTAAAAAGCATGCGTGCAATTAAATTACCTTATGATTGATATGGAGATAAAAATGGGGGATTAAGTAGATTTATCCTCAGGAAACACTTCCACGCTCGAGCAGCAGAAGGAGAAGCGATGTGTCGGGATGAGCAGCACTGAGCTGTAATCACCACAGATGGGTCATTCTCAGCGTACGACTGTCTTAAAACAAATGTGTTTGGAGTCGCACTCGTTCAGAGCACGTGACGCAACATGTGTTCGCGGGGAAGCGGTGTGTCTGCTGCAGGTCTGAGCAGAATATGTGTGACATTCTGATTCTTTAATCCTTCACTCTTTAATCTTTGCGGTGGATATTTCTCCTTGCGGTGAAATGAATCACCTCTCCGGGTGCAATCTGCCCATTTTACTCCCTCGTGGCAGCATCCTCTGCTGTGAACTAGAACAGCAACCAGCTGTTGTATTAGTCTGTGGCCATTTGTACATCCCTTTGTGATACTACTACTAAGTGCTCATCAGCAGTCACTATAACCCTCCAGTTATTACACACTGGGTTGCACACAAGAGAGCTGCAGGGCAGCACAGGACCACAGAGAACTTCCAGCCTTGTTTAGATCGGTCGCCTGAGAGCTGCTCGCTGGGACAAAATCATGAACACGATGTCTTGATGTTCTACTTGATATTCAAGATTTCCACCCTGACTGCATGTCTCACCACAGGTGATTCTCCACCTTGCCCTCAGCTGGTCCTGGTGCATGTGCAATAATATCTCATGTTCCTGCTTGAATTCTTTATTGCTGTTTGATAAGTCATAGGAGCCACCACACTGCACGTCATTGGAAACATATTAATATGTTTCCATTTAGAGGGACCCCCCCCCCCCCCCCCGACTGAATAAAACAGGTCCATCACAGGCAAAATAATTGAGATTCATTTGCTAAATTAAGCGATTTAGTTTGCCCAGAGGGAGGCCGGTGATAAAAACCTGCATCAGTTTGTATATATATATAAAAACAAAGTGTGGCTGTGAGGAGAAATAAAAGAGCAACAGAACAAAATGACTGTGTTACTGACTGCTTTAATTATAGCCGACCATATGGTGGAAAATAACAAATACGGAGAAAGACAGTCCAACATTATCCTCCATCTCTCAGTCTGGATCCTCAGCTCCTCCCCCCATGCGCGCGCGCGCGCGCGCGCGGGGCTTCATTTGATCAAATCCTTCAACTTGGACCACTTACACTGAGCCGCACTTTTTACAACACTGCATTTGGGCAACGCCACAACTTGCGCAGCAGTTCCCGTTTCTCCACCGATCGGCTGTTTGGTCTCCCGAAAAAGGCAAAGAAGAAGAAGAAGAGGAGTGCGGGCAGAAAAGGACTTCTTGCATCCATCCACAGCGTCCGTCTCTGCCGCCAGCAATGGAGAGGGAGGTCATATTTTGTCCAAAGTGGCTCAGCGCGCTTTGGTTTTTGATTTTGATCATGCTCTGCATCTCTCACGCCGCCAGAGCTGAGATAACTTGCAGGTCATGCCGGTCTGGAAATAAGTGGCGTGCACGGGAATTACTGCTGAAATTCGACACAAGTGAATCCGCAACAGGATTAAAGGGAGAAGTTTTTGGACACGGAGAAGAGGCAGGGAGAACCAGGGCGGCTGCAAGTGCCGAAAGTCGTCGGTTCCGTTGCGCAGCGGGGTCCGCCGAATGCGCACCAGAGCGGGCGGGATACGCGGAGCCAAGGCTGGAACGGAATACAGGCGACCTGCAGCCACAGGGCGAGAATGGCGAGGGAGAGTTTGCTGAGATGAAAGTTTTGAAAACGAGTGATGGACAGAAGAGCAGCGACAGTGCAGGTTTTACCAGCAGGTCCAGAAAGCGCGCCCGAAGGAACAGTGATGATGATAAAGTCAGATCCCCCGGTTCAGCCCGGGATCCAGAACCGGGAGAGGGCATGAGCCCGGCAGCTGGACGCAGAGTGACGCGCTCTGAATTGCGCTGGAGCGGAGAGGAGCGGAGAGCCGCCGGTCCGAGACAAGAGGAGCTAAAACTTAACAGTTCAACGTTCGCCTTAACGGGGGATTCATCTCATAACCAGGCTATGGTGCACTGGTCCGGCCAGAACAGCAGTGTAAGTGATTTATTATCCACTTTAAGCATCACAGGGCCGTATGCGCGAATCCACACAGGGAGGGAGATGTGCGCTTATGTTGGCCGTCAGGTGCGCACACACACTTCCAGAGCCTCAAGAGAGGAACCAAATCTCTGTGTGATGCGCCGTTTATGATGAATGTGTGTGTGTGTGTGTGTGTGAGAGAGAGAGAGAGCCCCAAAGAGAAGCACACCTCTTTAATTAAATTGTCACCAAGTTTATGAGATGAAACTGCTGTCAGACACTAAACATTTTGCCACATGTTTACAACAACACAGATCCAATATTTGTCTTTCTATACAATACTGGGTTTTATTGAGAGAACCATTTCATTATTCTGGTTTTGCTGGACTGAAGATTATTTTAGACACAGTATTTAGAGTCCAAATCCAAATTAGATCTGAAAGAACTCTTTTGGTGTGGTGAGAGCGTTTTATTTAAGTTGTAGAGGGAGAGCGTGACCTGAATTCATGTCGGGTTAAGGCTGTTCATGTGGAGCTTGGGTAGCATCAATGACCAGAGGGCAAGATTTTAAAGTAGCACTGCGGGTTTAGGGAGAGGTTAAGCAATTTCAGTCACCCTCCCTTCCTTTTTTGAAGCCAGCTTTACCGAGCCACAGGCCTGAAGCTCCCCGTAAACTTCAGAGCTGCACAGAGGCCTCTCTCCTCGGCCTCTGTGCTCGTTGGAATCAGATCCTTTCATGTAACAGCAAGAAGGAGAAGATCAGATGAAGCCAAGGAGTTCCTCATGAGGAGGGAGGGAGAGAGAGAGGATGCTCCACACGAGAGCTGCTGATAAATTGTTCCGTTATTGTAGAGAGTGTATCCAAATCAGATGACCGGCGGCAGCTGCAACCATGGCTGAGTCCAGCCTTACTTTTGTGGTGCCCACCTGTGTGTGTGTGTGTGTGTGTGTGTGAGAGAGAGAGAGAGAGAGAGAGAGAGAGAGAGAGAGACTGTGTAGCTAGCATGCACAATGTGAGAAAAGCTGACATCAAATGTCTGGACAGATTCACATGTTGAGCCAGAATAAAAGGATGAAAAAAAATATTGATATTTAAGCTAATTTAATTTAATACATGTTGTAGGCTGCAACTAAAGATTATTTTCAGTATGAATCCAGCAGCTTTATCATTTATTTTTCAATAATTTAGTTTGTGTATAAAATGTCAGGAGCAGTGACAAATCAACTCAGAGCACGCTGGAATTCTCAGTGTCAGGATGTTCAGTTCACAGTGAAGGAGAGCCACTCTGTCCATTACGTTGTAGAAGCAGCAAATGTTTGTTTGAAAAATAACTGAAACCATTATTTGATTATCAATTAATCAATAAATCGGATTGTCTTTTATTATTATTTCGGCATCAGTACTGAAACTTATCATATCGGCACTCACATGGCAAAAATTCAAATGACGCAGTTCCGGGCTGAATGAATGATCAAGGTTTTCTTATTATTGAATCTCCACTGTACATAAAAAGAGCGTTTTCTATTCGTGTAGGTGTTTGTACATAATTGCTGGACGTCACTGTCCATGAGGATTGATGATTTCACGCACTCCTCTGCACACGTCTCCTGACGTGTATGAAAATGTCCTCCACTTCTGTGTAAAAAAAAAAAAAACACGAGTGTTCAGGCGAGGTATTGAAGAATAATCATTTGAAATTAAACACTTTAATTTTGCAGAATTATCAGCTGGAGTCCTCCTCCCAGCAATAATGTTTAGTCAGTGCATCTACCTCCATACTGCTGATGGATGTGCCATTCTTTGCACTGTCATCTGCGGTGCAACACATTTTATTACTTGTTTCACCAGCTGCTTCTATGCAGCATTTTGTTCTTGGATGAAGGAGAAAAAAAAGAAAGAAGAAGCTTTGTCTTGTGTTAAATCGTATGAGTATGAGTCAGAACCTACACAAGCTCGCTTTATGTTTTAGTCCAAATGATAATCTAAGCCTAAATGCAATTTTAGATTATTGCTTTAAACTTTAATTAACATGGGAAGAAGAAAGTCTTCGGGCAGCTTAACCAAAAAAAAAAAAAAGCACTGGAGCACAGTTCAAATGTATTCATTTGCTGCGGGGACTGATATCTCAACACGACTGCTTCTTCTTACTTCAGAGTCAAAATATAATTAGCGCGGACTGAGAGTCGGAGGCAGTAGAACATGTAAAAATTGCCTCTTAATCCCACAAAATCTGCTGTCCTGAAATTAAAAATAAAATAAAATAACAAAAAAAAAAAAAAAAAAAAAAGGCATTTGTCCCGGGCTTTCCATGAGTCAGTGTCCTGACTGTTCCACAACAGCACAGCTCGGTGTTACACCCACACCACTTAGCCCTGTCTGTAACAAAACCAATTACAGTCAAACACGTATCACCAGCTCCCATGCCCTCCACTTCGCTTCTAACTGAAATTCCATCCTGCGCCTCAGGTGTTTCTGTGGGCTTGACAAACTACTGCAGCTCATGACAAAAAAAGTGACCTTACAGTGGGGGAAAAAATCCAGAGAACGTCAGAAACAAGTTTCTTTCCATTTTTTTAACGGATATTTTCACTTTTCTGCTCCTGCTGATTTGTGTTCCACCTCAAAATTGAACAATTTAACAGCCCTAGTTTGGATTTTGCCCCGATTCTTTCACTCGCCGCACACAACTTAACTGGAGGCCGTGCGAGAACAGAGGATCCCGCATTAAATATGTAGAGATGTTCCTATAAGCAGGAACAGACGTCCTCGGTCTTTACAATCTGAGCCGCTGTAAAAATAAACAGTTGAGTCAACAACATGCCACGGAGCTAAAGTGAAAATGGAGACAGATAAGGGCTTTGCTGCTCTTAATATTTAACCTCTAAGGCATTACAAAGCATGATGTTTAACCATCCTACATCACTGCAAGCCTTGTATGTCAGATTGGATTGGAGCTTATTAATATGACTCATGAAACATTGGCCACGGGAGTCATCTAAGCCTCGTACAGCAAGGAAACACACGTGGTCTGAGTAAAAATACACATACACACACACAGCTGAATGGACTGTACTGGATTTAACAAACAATGGGAAATGTCATTAGAATAAGACAGCAGTGAGTCAGTAGGCTGTGTCTCTTTTGCATGCTTGCTTATTAATTTGCTGTGCTGTTACATACGTGTTGCCTTCAGCTCTGACTGCTCTGAGTTCCAACTTCAGTTTGGATAAAGTTTTCACTAAAAGTCCACGACCTGATCATGACCTGAGTTTTGTATCACATTAGGCAATGACCCTAAGCTTAACCTTCAGTGAAACACAGTGCCTCTTGAAGGGAGTCTGACCCCTTCTGTACTCTGCTGCTTATCAAAGTGTTTTCACTACATTCCAGGCTTTACTCTGTAATTTGGCTGTATTTTGATTTCTCCTTTGCTTCATGTCTCTCTGCTTTACTAACTGATTTCCCTACATGCTGTGGAGAGACATTTGACAGTTCTCAATGACCTGCTGTGAGCTGGTTGTATTCAGCAGTGTAGGTGGACAGACGTGGTGATGGTAAAGAAAGATCTATGAGTCCTTCTGCAGCTGGAACAGCCATTTTAGTCAAAAGCAGAACTGTCAAACTGTTTATGTAACAATCATTATGAATGACTAAATAACACCTAAACATATATATGTATATATATACAGAGATATCAAAATCTACTTCAGGTGATGTCTTTAATGTTTTTTTTTCCAACAACATTAAAAAGAAACAAAAGAAACAACATTAGAAAGAAACAAATGTTTCTTTCTAATGTTAAAATGTATTTTGAGGATAAATCAAAGTCTCAGACAAACTGTATAATGTATAAACATTCATCAGCGTTTACGGACTGACTTGCTGCTTCATCTTTGACAAGTCACACTTGTGTGTATCACACAGATTTTCCACAAACTTCCACTAAATTGAACTTTGATCCCAAACTCCACAAATCAATCCAATTGGCTATAACAGGAGGAGGAAGTTATGGCTGCTGTGATTTTATTGTTTCAATAATGGTGAAAAATTCCAGGAGTAATGTAACTTTCTGTTTCTTTCAGGGAGTCAAGTGAAAACCTAAAAGATGGACAGATGTATAAGAGAGAATAAGAATACCAAGTTACCAAGAAAAATAACAGGTTACAATCAGGTGCAGTTTGTACCTCTGGCTGTGAAGTTCCAAAAACTGCAGTTCCCTAAATGTCCACTTACAGTTGGCTGCAGAACGAGTAAATCTCCATAAGCCCCCATGTTAAAATGTCCAGGAATAAATGTTTACAGCCTGGTACAAAAACCAGATTGCTCTCCATGTCTATTGTCCAACAGAACAGTAATAAAAGAAGGAGCATTCATATTGAGACATGACCTGTGTTGTCGGTTTTGTTTTACACCCAAATAAAGTGTTAGCTCATCTGACTAAACTGTTTGATAATTTACAACCTGTATGATTGCCTGACTGCTCCTCTGTTAGTTAATTAATGATACAATAATTGATTATGTAGTTATAATTAGATATCATCTGATTAAGTTTTACAGAATCAGAACTGAAACATATTTGACTGAGAATAGTATCAAAATTAAATTATTGCTTTGGTCTGTTAACCTTTTTTTAGGATTTTAGCTGTGCTCCTAGCATTGCTCTGGGCAGTGTGTTCTGATCTGATGGTGCAGGTTTGTGGAATATGAGACAATTCTTGTGTAAACTGGTTTCTGTTTCTTTAGGTATCTTTAGGTGGTGAGTTATCTGTGAGTATTTCCGCCTACCACACTCTGTTTGATACTACTAAAACTCTGATCACTGAGAAGTGCCAAAGTTGAAAGTTAACACACGTCTTTAATTAACCCAAATGCTGAAAGATGTGACAACATCCCGTGCCAAGATGTCACTGCTACGAAGTTGCCGAACTCACTAATTCGATGTCTAATTATCGGACTGATCCAGAATTGAGGTCCCATCTGCAATTATGGAAACACGGGGAGAGAAATAAAACTGATCAAACAAATACCTGCTGAGTTCCAGACGTTTGGCAGAGCTGCATTGAGATTCTGAGAAAAAGGTTACAGGCAAAGAGCAGCATCACCACGGGGCCGGTGGCATATTGCTCAGATGGATGTACAACATGCACCGGGAAAGTATTATTTACATTATGAAATGTCAGGCATCGAGTACTTTGCTCTGTCACTCAGATGGATTCAGGATGACATATTGTCTATTGTCCAAGACGTTTGCTCTTGAGCTTTAATGCTTCCAGAGAGGTTGGACATGTCCTGCTGGAACATGTCCAATAATGGCAAACAGAGGCATGTCAATTACCCAGTGAAACCCAACAGAGACAGCAGGAGTGTCTGAGTTTCTCTCTCGCAGACACAAGCAATATATCAAAAGATTTTGTCACCAATTAATGAGGAGTCGATCACATGATGCTCTTTGAAGCGTCGTGAGGAGCTCACTCACTTATGCCGCCTCAGCTGACAGTCTCGCACTACCTCTCTAGGTGTTGAGGGAATATATATGGTTGTGAATGCTTTCTCATATCTATGGCAACGCCCAATTTACTGCCAACCCCCAGATCTGTTTCACCAAAGTCACTGCTGTGCAGTGGTTCTCTCTACACCGCCAAGCCTTCATCGTTTGCTCATTCTCATACATTTGAAGGCCGTCAGTGCCACATGGAGTTGCAGAATGAGCTATAAATTGAACACATTTACAACCTGCTCAACTGAGATGGCAGAAATCAAACATGGAGTTTAGGACAGACATATTCTAAACTGACAAGACTTGTCCTGCAGGACTTCATCTGACTCATCTGACTAATTGAGCTATTGGTGTCGGTAACATATTTGTCACCTCGTTAAAAGGGGAATTAAAGGTTATGCTAAAATGTAAATATTTTGGCATGTATCTGCTCATCAAGGTTTTAACCGCACTAGCTGCATGGCTGTGTGGAGGGCAGTGTTGGTCAGCCAGGTGGTCCAACACTTTAATCCAGACTAGATAAATAGAATTTTGTACATACATGCATGGTCTCCTGATGATGTCTCCTAATGAGGTATTGCATTATAATGAGGTTTACATTTTTGGTCCTCTTTATAAAATTTCGTCTTGTCAAATATCTCAGGATAATAGTTGATAGTTTGGCACAACATTTAGTACTCAGAGTTGTAGTTCCCAGAGGATGAATTCTCATTGCTATGGTGATCCATTGTTTTTTCCTCGAGCACCACCATAAGGCGCACATTTGCAGTTTTTAGTGAAATGTCTCAACAACTGTTGGATGGTTTGCCATAGAATTTAGTCTATATATTTACTTTGCTTTTTTAAATGTGTCTAGTTCATGGCCAGATTCTTATAAAACTAAATTCTGACATGCAAACTAAGGTGGTGAACATGGTAACAATATATATGTCAACAATATATCAACAGTAAGCAACGTCACTGTGAGCATGTTGGCATGCCAATGTTAGCACTTAGCTCAATGCAGCAGTATGCCGGAGCTCCTGTCAATGGCTATGGACATTTTGTCTTATTTTCAACTGAACCCATTTGAGGCATGAATAGAGATGCAGTGGAGCACAGGTCATTAAAAAAAATCTAATTTCCTTATTTATGCCTGCCCGAAAGAAGTCCTGAAACATACCCATGATGATATACCATTAGCTTCCAAGGGAAATGAAAACTTCATTAGAACCTGAAAAATGCAGCATTTGGAGATGTTGAGCACTGAACCACCAGTGACACTCAGACACAACTTAATCTGCCAGGATTTGTTTTTACATTTTACTTCTTTTTCCTTTCTTTATTTGCCCTTTTACTTGTCTTAATGGATGTTTGTAGGAATGTTTCTCGCTGATGTAATCTTGTTTACACATGTTGCCAGAATCAGCTAATTAGTTGTTGTGTTTATTTTGAACATGAAAATTGAATTTTGAACGTGCTGTAACTGCACTGCTGATTATATATGTTATAGTTATTTTAAATATCCTTAACTGTATAGTCAATTTGTTTGAATTGTTACATTTTCCTTTTCTTTGTACAACCACTACTTTTCTGAAATCATTTTTGTCACAAGAGAAACCGCAGTCTTGTCACAGCAAAGCCACAATTTTGGATGCAGGTCAAAATCCAGGTGATTATTCACTTCAACTTATCTTCTGCTTTTTAAAAATGTTGGTAAAAATTGGAAAATCTGAAAAATGATGAGCCTTAGCTACTCTAGCTATTCATCATAGATAATGGGAAAACACACTTAGTCCAAAGGTGTGGCCATGTGGGTCTGTTGGAGGGGATGTTATATTGCTATAAGTGGATTTGGTCATTTGATACATTTGGAATAGGCCTTCATTTGTTCTGCATCTCTTGTGCTTTAATCATTTTCTTAAATCTGTGTCCAGGTTTCTCTCTGCCTCTCCTTCCCTTGCCCTCCCTCCGCTTCTGCTCACATGCACCGTGTATCTTATCCACACTCATCCTGCGTAGCGCTACAAATCGCGACGTGAGCTTCCAAATCAGGTCGTGAACATCCAATTCTGACGTGAGTGCAGTCTAATCTGTGTGCTTTCAGACCTGTTACTTAACACATCCTGCTGAGAAGAGAGAATAACTGCAAAAGAAATATATATATATATATATATAACGGAAAAGACACAGTGAAGCAACAATAATAACCGAAGCCACTGTGTGGGCTAAGCAATCCTTCGGGTATGTGCCTGGGAGTGATCAGGCAGGCGGCCGGTGTCACGCTCCAGTGAACAGCGTTTACTTGCCATCAGGCTGCATATGCCCACAAACAAACTAGGTTCCCAGTCCCTGTCTCTCTCTACAACCAAAGATCCCACGTGGAAAGCTCACAAATAAGTCATTATTTCCTTTAGCCTGAACTTTTGGACTTTAGACTTTTTAAAACTCTGTCTTTGGAGCAGTGAGAGTCTTCCTCTAGGCAGGCTCTTGACAAAAAAAATATACACTTTGTGGGTAATATGTCGGGGCACTCACAGCCAAGCGTGTGCCGCCTCAGGAATGCACACTTCATTTCAGTAAGTGCCCTCAGATGCTCCTGAGAGTATCACTCCTGTTGGTCCCACCTTTCTGTTTCTCTCTCTTAAGTTCTTTTTCAATCATGTAATGAAAATATTTCTGCTTGTGCTTTTTCGCAGCCCCGCTCAATTTGTGGGCCCCTTCAATTTACAGTAAGTGGGGAGAATTTGTCTTGTACTGTACACATAGAAATTGAGTCGCTCACAGCGTGGTGGAGCTCGTGAAGGAGGGGGCTGATTTATGGAAACTCTTGTTCTTTCCTGTTCCCTCTTTTTAGAAATATAATCTGCAAATTGTGCATCCATTTAAGGAGTAATAGCTTTATGTTTTTTTTCTATAATTCATTACATTATAATTATTTAGCTGGCACTTGTATCTAAAGCAACTTACAGTAAGTGAATTCAACCAAGTGGATAAAAACACAAAATAGCAAGAATCGTGCCGCTTCATCAATTTATGCTGAACTACAACAGGAAAAAAGGAAGAGAGGTTTCTTTCTGACCAAGGTGCAGTCTGAACAGATGAGTTTTCTGCTGTCCTGATCTCATTGAGGATCTTGTTTTATCACCATGAAGCCAGGACAGCGGTCGTGATTTTGATGAACAGTACCTGGGTACCCCTCATAGTGAAGGAGTAACAAACCGATTGGCAGCAGCAGTGTTAGTGGGCGAACTCGGGTGTATTATTTGACCATGCCCTGGAGGAAGAATGGGCCATTCACAGCGTGGTAGCAGAGTACGAGTGTCTTTAATTGGATTCGAGCAGCCGCTGGTAGTCAGCGCAGGGTGCGGAGAAGTGGTGCAGTGTGGGAGAAGACCAGCAGAGTTTGCTGCATTCTGGATGAGCCACAGAGGTCGGATGGCAGGCGCACCAGCTGGGAGAGAGTTGAAGCAGTCTGGGCACGAGATGACACAAGCCTGGACCAGAACCTTGCACCACCTCCTGGGTGAGGAACAGACGTATCCTCCTGGATGTTGTGGAGGATGAATGTGCAGGAGTGGCGATGCTGGCAGTGAAGGGCAGTCATCCAGTATCTCACCTGGGTTCCTAGCAGGAAGAGTAAAGCATGGCTGAACGCTAGCAGTCAGACAGATACCTAACAAATGATGTTACTGTTCTGCCACCTACAGCGCACACTAGTGATCAGACCGGTGGAGCGCACAAGAAACAGGCTAGCTACCATCAAAACACGTCTAATCAAAGTTTTTGCTACTGACTGGCTCAGATTGTCGTTAAATGTCTGACAACACGACCCGACAGCTAGTGAAGAAGTTTCTGCTCCATTTTGCTTGATCTGCTGTGCTTGTTCAGGTATCTTAGGAAAGGTGAAGGTGACTTGTTGCAAGTGGTCAACAGTGGAAATGTGAGCATAGCAATGCAACAGTTTGCTGTTTTTGGAGCACAGAATATGTAGCTGAGTGTTATGTAAGAGCTGCTCAATGTCATGGCTGAATATTTAGCTGACGTCGACAGCATGGATGAGGACGGAGCGTGTACGGATAAGACCCCAAACTGGAGAGCAGACAAGGACAGAGAGAGAGAGCGAGAAGGAGAGAGGCAACAGACAGGGGACAGCTCAGGAGACCGGTGGTGTTCTTTTGGGTGCTGTGACCCAAACCGGTTTCACAGAGGTACTGAAGATAATTCACCTCTCTGTCGGGTCCTTCCCATAATGTTGTCAGACACTTTTAATAACAATCTGAGCCTGTCGGTCACAAAAAACAAACTTTTAATGGACGCAGGATTGCGTGGTAGCCTTTTTTGCGGGCTGCAGGCTGCAGCGCTCTCACTCACATACTGGACCAAATTCCAAACTTATTGTCCCCATTAGTCACTCTGACATGAAAAAAGAAAACATGGGGAAATAAAGTCCAGGTTGAAAAAATACCAAAGTTTCCCTTTAAGAGCTATTTACAGAGAGGACATTAATAACACAATATCCAAGAGTTTCCTTTTGGTCACAAGTTACTTACAGAATTATGGAAGTATAGTATTTGTAATGTGCCGTTAGGAAAATAATTAGTCATTACAAGAGACAAAAAGAGTTATCAAGGCCGCTTAATATGAAAGACCTGTTTCTGGAGTGTTTTGTACTTTTGTGTTCTGCTAATGGGAGCTAGAAGAATCATTTTATTTATTAACTTTGGAGCAAAGTGAATCCAAGGCTGCTAGTTTTGGGTTCAAAATGAGAAGCAAAGAGAGAGAGAGAGAGAGAGAGAGAGAGAGAGAGAGAGAGAGAGAGAGAGAGAGAGACAGTCACATGGACTTTATACTGCTGTGCCATTATCTCTTCACAAACATCAGCGCACTGTATTTTTCTGGTGACATTACTGCAGCTGCCCCACTGCCCTGTGATGTGATTGACACTTTGATGTGAATGATGGTGATTGAGGTGATGGGTTCGCGGCAGAGAGGAGCCCTGCACGCTGTTAGAAGAATACCGAAGCACAGTTTTAGAGGCTGAGCTGCGAGGTGGAGCTCGCTCACAGATCAGATTTGGTCTGGGCGTTTGTGACAGTTAGGGGGAGCAAATGTAATTTACACACTACACGGAGAGTATTAAGTAAGAGCACAGAGTTAAATTTACTTTGGAATATATAAAAAAGAGTCAGATTTGTTGGATGGAGCTCATGGAGATATAGCTGATACCCTCTGACTGCAGATATTCAGACTGAGGCGCAAGGATTCAATTGCTGGTCATGGTGTTTATATATTATCTGCTTCCTTTGAAACCTCTTCCACCTCGTAGCAATTCAGATTGACAAGAATGATTCTCGCAGCCATCGCGAGGTAGGCAGAGGTCTTCTTTCAGGAGGCAGAGAGTCCCCATTTCAGCTGCTGATCAGGTTCAGAATTGTACGGGACATTTCTGTGGCGCAAATTGAATCCCGTGGCAATCTGTAAACCTGCAGGAACGTGTGTCTGAGAGTGAAGATGAAAAAAGTGTTTTTCAATAGCCCAGCATGTTGACTGAGAGAAGCAGATGAGATGGCCGGTCGAGTTAATTGACCAAGTCTGATAAAACATGGAGACACAGAATGGTGGAGAAAGATCTGGAAGACCCTGAACAACACACACACACACACAAAAGAAGAGACGACGGATCAATCTCTGATTTCCTCTGATGGTTGTTGTTTCTGATAAACAGATGCCCCCCCCCCCCTTTGCTGTATCGGATTCAAGAAGGGACCTTATGTCGCCCACTCACACTCTTGAAATTGACATGGTGCATACGAATACTTAAAGGAAAAAACAACCAAGCCTCTTTTTTTCCTCCTTGTTCTCCGCCTTTTACAGCAGCCCACACACTTCCTGGCTCTGCATGCGCAGATGACCCAACATAGCAATTCACAAATCTTTTAATGAGTCCGTATCACATCGCTATTCATTATGATCAATGCATTCTCCTGTTTCCCTGTACAAACGCGGCTGCTGGAGAAAGTACAATGCAAACAATGATACTTAGAACTCGTGCTGAAATTCATTATTTCTCATTTTCTCTCTTATCTTTCTGGCTGCTGTGTTTTTTCCTTTTCCTCTGTAAGCTGCCAAGTTCTTAAGGGCTGGTGTAGGGCATCTATTGTGGGTGCACGAGTGTGTATGTGTGTATTCTTTAGCACCAGCTGCAGCCAAATGCTAAAGAAGCAACTCTCCTGTTTTAAAGCAGAAAGCATTGATCTATTAGAAAAGTTACAAATGATCATCTACTGTGCTTACTTGTAATTAAGATCTATGAGACCGTGGCTGTATATTCATCAGACACGTGGCATTTAAAATGCTTATTTTGAGTGTGTGACTAATAGCAGAGTTAACACCTTTGTTTAAGTGGAAGTGAATAATGCCACATTAGTGCTGCAAATCAACACAATGAATTTTAATGTGAGAGTTATAGTACACAATCCAGAAATAGAGACTTAAAACTGATCCTGTAATTATGATGTTTGTTGAGGGAAAGATAATTCAGAGACAGACAGAGTCTTTGTAAGGTCTGATCAGTCTCACAGCTGTGATAGATATTCCCTGCAGATTGCAGAGATTCAGAGCAGCTGAATGTCAGAACGCACTTGACTGCTGGGAGAGAATCTCCTCACAGCTTCGCCGTCTTTGCTGGAGGTAACATAAATTCTGTGAGCCGATGCTGTTGGATGGACGGAAAAAGGAGAATTAGGCTGTTTTCTGCTGGCTGCTCACTCCCTTTATTTACAGATTTATGTCTCACCGCAAGTGTGCCTCATTTTGTATCTTTCACAGTGAGACGGGCTGCTCAGAAGAACCGCCGATCAGACTGTCATTGTCAGCATTGTACACACAAATACAAAATGTCACAATAAGAATGCAAGTACGCAAATCCAAATTGTTTTCATGTTTTTTCCTCTATGTGCGCTGGACTTCATAGTTCCACAGATGTAACAACCATGGTGATGGCCGTTGCACTAAAATACTTTCATAGTATAAAACGAACTAATGTTGATGGACTCTGTAACTTTTATCCTTACGTTCCCACCGTGTGCCGATGCAAACATGAAGCGTGCTGTTTCCATGGAGTCCCAAAATCTGGTAAAACAAATTATGTAGGAGATGTACGAGATCGACTCGTGAGTTCAGTGTTGAGGAACATGATACTCCCACTAATCTAGCAATGCACAAAGATCATGGAGGAGCTGTTCAAAGAGGATTTTTATTCTTCATCTACAGTTCCTCTCAAGAGTTGCTTTACTAACTGATACAACATGATGAGCAGTTTGTATTAAAGGGATAGTTCGGGATTTTTGACATGAATCTGTATGGCATCCCCGTCAGTAGTGTCGCACATCCACACCGACTTACCCCTGACAGTGTCCCGTGGGCCGAGTTCTGTCCAGGTTTGGTCAGCAACGAAAGTAGTCCGGCAGGTTTCCAGGGACATGTAAATAAAAAGTTTTTCTTCTCAAAACAGCATGTGTTCAAAAGAGTGATTTATTTGCATCACAAAACCGATGTCCGCGAAAAAGTCCCACCTCGTAATCGCTTGGCCCTACTTTCTCTCCTTTTGTATCCCTGCGCTGCTGCAAGTGGCCGCTACTGTTTAGTTTTGTTCGTGGACGTGCCGCGTCGGAATGGGGCGACCCGGCTCTTTCGGCCCCACCACGCTCTCTCCGCGCAGCCCAGCCCTCGTCTGTCATCTTGCAGCAGCGCAGGGATACAAAAAGAGAGAAAGTAGGGCCAAGTGATTACGACGTGGGACTTTTTCGCGGACATCGGTTTTGCGATGCAAATAAATCACTCTTTTGAACACATGCTGTTTTGAGAAGAAAAACTTTTTATTTACGTGTCCCTGGAAACCTGCCGGACTACTTTCGTTGCTGACCAAACCTGGACAGAACTCGGCCCACAGGACACTGTCGGGGGTAAGTCGGCATGGATGTGCGACACTACTGACGGGGATGCCATAGAGCTTCATGTCAAAAATCCCGAACTATCCCTTTAAGTTGTAGTTGTAGTAGTGTATGGGTTTTTTGATAAAAGCACGTTGGTCTTCCCATGATGCACTGCAGTAAGGAAATGGAGGGACTGATCACAGCTGAAGAAAATGGAAAAAAACTTTGGTTAGTCGACTAGTAGACTTTGAAAGAAGAATGCTGCAGCCTTGTTACTCGTTCAGTAGCACTGACATTCAAATTGGATTGTCACACAAGTGTTGCATGGTGTCCTGTTGGTATAGGTCAGGAGGTCTGGATAGAGAAAATGTCCTCATGTTCATAATAATTTCATTATTAAGTTGCAATTAATTAATAAATAATGATTTATTATTAAGTTGCATTATAATTTAGTTATACGTTACAATTATTTCATATATATTGCAGCAGTATTGTCATTATATCAACATCTGCACTGTGTGAAGTCAACAACTCTAATCAAGCAAAGAAAGCAATTGGACCCATGTAGAGCTACATACAATTAGAAATAATACCTCAAATAAAGAAGAAAAGTCAAAAAGTCAATTTGACATTCAAAATTATAAATAAAAAAATACTACTACTACTAATAATAATAAGTTATTGGCTGCAATCTTCTGGATTAAAAGTCATTTTTCTGTGTCAACCTTCCTCCATTCAGCACACACCATGGCACACTGACCCCTGGCCCCTTCTCTCTCTTGTCTCCTCACTCCTTTATATTTTTCTCTCTGTCACTCTCTCTGCCGCTCTATTCAGTGAAGGCCTACCAACCAACCAACTCAAACCTACAAAGGCCATGATATGTTGTTTCCAGTACAGACATTAATTTGATTTTTAACAACAAAAACAGTAGTCTAAGATATTTGGTACAGACGACACTCAGTGTGCAATTGGGGAGTCTGCTCTAAGCTAACTGATTCCCCGTCATTACATTATGGTGAATCTATTATAGGTCATGTTTTGTAACCACAGCTATACATGCAGCTTCTAAATTATTCAGTCTTAAATTAGATGATTTATGAGGCAATGTGTAACATTAAAAGCAGCTACTTGCAAACACGTCAATTAGGTGCGGCAGGTCAAAATCATCCAATTCCCGATGATTCCTTTACCTCTACAGCTCATTCTCAGCCCATTATAACTCTTTGGTTCTATTGATAACATCTCAACAGCCTTGTGACAGGTTATGATGCAATTTCCACTCACACTAAAATAAATTATTTTGCTGCTTAAAATGTTCTGACAGTGATTCATCCAAAATAATTTGCGGGCCACAAAGTGTGTTTTAAAAGGCAAGAAGTGCCAGCGCACGGTAACAGAGTCATTCAGCAGTTTGTGTTGCTCTGCCCTGTTAAACCTCCCTAAATATGATAATTCCTGGTCTGTGACGATAAAAATGATGCCGTGTCTTCAAAGCGTAGTGCCTCATGAGCTCTTTTGCCGCTCAGCCTGTCTAGTTTTCTTATAGCTGTAAGACTAATGGCCACTGAAGAGGCTTGTGTAATGTAAAAAAAAATCTGTGGAATCAAAATGACACTGCTGCTACAGTATTGACTGAATGGGATCTCATCAACAGGTCCGAATTCATCCATTATATATTGTTCCATATAAAAGATGTGGGCAAATCAAACTGTCCTACATTCTCGCTGACTTTTGGCACCGGCTCTGCATGGACAGTCTTCAGCTTTATTCTGCCACTGGCAATGCCCTGCTAGAGGTGTCCATGTGTTTTATGAACCAAGAATACTTGCCTAGAAAAATAAATCACTTCCTGCTTTTTGGCAGGCCCCATCTGTGTATAGAGTCATCCTTGAAAAGACACACCGGGGACAGATGAAGACATCTGGAGATACAGTACCTGCCACATCTGCTAATGTCTAAACGCATTTACCTCAACCCTGTCATTACCATGTGAATTACCATGTATCCTCGGATGATGCTTTGATCGGCCCAGCTCCCCTTGTCACAGCTCTTGAAGCCAGCACCCAGCCATCAGAGCCCATTAGACAGCAGCAAAGTAAGGCTGTTGACACTGCAGTTACAGTAGCAGCGGCACTGCATCATCTCGAGGAAATATCCATCTGCTGTTAACAGCTCAGGAACATGCAGAAAGAAAGACATATCAGCAAGTGCAAACTTAATTCTCCAAAAACGATGCACCGCAGGGGTGTCAGGTACAAACAAATATAGGCTGGCTAAAAGACACGGAGGGGGCTGAATTACACGTGTTAGAAATGCTTATATTTAACTGTCCAACAACAGGAGTGTGTCACCACTCTGCTGCTTTACGGTGCTCTTCGCTAAATACTCAGAGAAATGAATGTATCCGATCAATCCACTGATGAGTTACAACAGACATGAAGTCATCTGAGCTCTCTAATTGTATCCCTCCATCTTAAACCATAAATTAGTGCAGTTTCTTGGTCAAAACAGTTCACTGTGAGAGGAGCAACAGGGAGAGCGTGGATAGATTATTCAGAGTAGATCTACAGGGGCTAGAAACTCAATAAACCCATGTTTTCCTCTTCTACTGATCTTCAAGAGGTGTTTGATCTAGTCAATCATCTCTTGAAATTTAAGCCTTACATATGTGTTAATGGAAAATTCTATCAAGCTGTTAAGTCTATATATAGGACACTCGTCACCTCTGTAGCAGTGTGTGTTTTTTCGTAATTCCATTGTGGGGCTGCTGTATATCTCCTGTGGAACACATGGGAGGTTTATGTTTGTTTGGATGATACTGATGTGTTGTGCTGTTAGATGGTTTGTTTCTTCTTAGTTCATGTGTCTGAAAAAGTCCATCAGGGATATCTACATATAGAAATATTGTTGCTGTCTGATGGAACCACGTATAAAAAACTAGCCCTCAAAATCAACCTTAAACACTGTAAAGAGACACATTCAGCACCATAAATAAAAAAAAAAATGTTCACACAGTCATCAGTGAACTTTTATTGATATTTTAAATGTAATCATTAAAGTGGATAAGGACCTTTTTTTTTAAAATAAATGATTGCAATGACATGCAATGACATTCCTTGACTCTACCTGTCCACCTCAGTGGGTAAACTATCAATAGCATGGCTGTCCTTCATGTTTCCACAGAGCACATGGGAAATGATCAAAGCTATTTGACTATTTTAGATTGAAATCAGATCACAGAGATTGCCGTCTATCCTTGAGTCAAAACTCAAAGCATTACTTATCCAAAGCTCTCCTCTTTCTATTTATCTAACTGATATGATGGAACAAAACATCTTTTTAGTGGTCACTAACATTCTAAATGCTGACTGTAGATGGAAGACAGTGGTGAATTGTAGTTTTCATCAATAAAATACAATATATGGGATGTCGATTAACTCAGTTGGTAGAGCACCCATCCCATGTATGAAGGCTCAGCAGCCCAGGGTTTGAATCTGACCTGTGGCCCTTTGCTGCATGTCGTTCCCCACATTCCTGTCACTCTGCAAGCTGTCTCTATCAAAACAAACAAAAAAAATCTACTAAAGAAAAATATTAAAAAATATATCTTTAAAATGCAATACATGCATTACATATTTATGAATTAACCAAACATCATATCGCAGATCAACTGGCAATTAGACTTTAAAGGTCCAGTGTGTAGGATTAAGTGACACCTAGCAGTGAAGTTACAGATTGCAACCAAATGAACTCTCCTACGCCTCGCATGTAGCAAAATTCACACAATAAGCAAAAGTTATATCTAGACTCAGCGTTTGGTTTATCTGTACCGGGCTACTGTAGAAAAATGGTGGCCAACATGGCGGACTCCAGGAAAGAGGACCCGCTCTTACTGTTGATATAAAGGGCTACATTTAAAACAACATTCTTATATAAGAATGTAAGTGTTTCAGGTGATTGCACAGTAATAAAAACATATTAATAAATATTATATCCAATTCCTGCCATTAGGTACTCCTATATCTCACACACTGGACCTTTAGCAATTAGCATTAAAGATAAAAAGGAATAACAATGCATCTCATTAAGTCTTTAAATAATGCGGTGTATAAAGACCCTGTAGCAACACAAAGCAAAGCATCTGATAGGGACAAAGTGTCTCTGCCTTACTAATCTCTTCTGCATATTAATTAGAACTGGAATAAAAGAAAGTAATTCAGTTGTTTTTGGTCATATTTTTTCTATAAAGTGGTGCAGTGCAGGTGGCGGGATGATGGATTAGATGAATGTACCTGACTACATCAGGCGTTAGCTCATTAGTATTTCAGGTCTTCCTGTTGGACACCATGAATACAGGGGTCTAATTAATTCATCCGCTCAGCAGTGAGTCAGTCCAGGGGCCAGCGAGGACCTTATGAAGCACAACTACATCATACCGGGAATCCTTCCCAGGGCTGAGATGATGGACTGAAAAGGAATCAGCCCACTCCAGCTTCAAGAAAAAAAAAAAGTGTGGCCGTCACACCTAATTGAGCGCCCTCTCCATGTGTCATACCTTTCATATTTCTTTCTGCCGTCGAGGTAATGCACAGAGAGTCAAGAGAAAGCTCAAGTTCAACCGTGGTGATAAGGTGATACTCCATGTTATTACTGTTGTGTGAGCTGCGCTAGGCACTTCACATCTTTGACTCACCACTTGCCCGAGTGGTGCGATGTGGAGGTGTATGATAGTGGGAGGCAGATAAGAGGAGTCGTTCAGTGAATTCAGGACACCACCGCTAATATCCTGAGAATCTACAGGAGAGTCTCCGGCATAATAAACATAAATAAGAAATCCATTCATCTGAAGAGAGTGTGACTCTTTCTTTTAATGAACTTGTAGATCATGAGTGGTGTTTGGATTCAGTCAGATTCAGTAGTTTTATCAGAGGAAAAACAAACTCAAACTGAAGCCCTCTTTCATCTTAATAGTAGCAATCTGCTGTCCTAAAACACAAAACATGACCCCGTAGGATTAATTTGGGGATATTTTGTTGTTTTCTTGTTGTCTACAAACCCATAAAAAGACCTAAACCAGCTCTGAATTAATTCTATCTATCTTATATCTCACTGTGGAGACAAAAAACAGATTTAGCTTCTTCCTCTGTGCTACAGAGACCCCCTGTTCCTGACAAAACCTTTTAAACACTAATTAAATTCAACAAATTAAATTACATTAAACAAATTACTGGCTTCCTTCATTACCATGAACACTGGCACTGTAGTTTATTTAGAAGTTATCCCATAAACACATCCTGCTGTCAAATATAATCACGAGCACAACAGATCCTTGCTACGAAGCTAAAAATAGTCCCCAGCTTACACAGTCTTTCGTCACAAAGGGATAGAAATTTTGGGGCTTTGTATGGGATTTTGATGGTAATGAAAATCTCAAGTATTGTCTTATAAGTTAAGTCCTGTCAAAAAGGCAGTTTTAAAAGGTGCTTGTTGATGTTTCAGGCACACCTTAAAATGTGTTTACTTCCTTCAATTTAAATCTGTTGTCTAAGACACACTCCAAAATATAGCATGACACAATATCTCTCTTTTACTGACAGAGTCTGACATTAAACAACATACAACATGACAGAGACTGGCACAACCTCTTCTCAGATTACTGTTGAGGATGCATAAAATAATGTTCTGCCTTGCATCTTATCCATCAAGGAATAAACACATCCTCATGTACACATATACAGTAAGAATCAAATAATAATAATGTAAAACAAATGCAGAATAAAATAAGCATGCCACGTCTCTCATGTCTAATCCATTACAGAGTGTACACAGCAACTTTACTTTAGAAAAGTAACAATACACCTCAGCTCTGCTACAAATGCCACAAGAAAAATACAACTCCCATAGTGCAACTCCCATCCTGCAACTCAGGACTAGTGGTGGCGCTTCACATAAATAAAAGATATATTTAATGTTGTTTTTTATTAGTACTGATGATAGAATATCAAAGAAAAAATAACAAAAGGTCTTGTGAGAATACTGATTTAATTATTGTGTAAGGGCTAAGTTAGCTGAAATAATAAAGGACAGCATTACAGTAAATTCACTGTTTACTGTCTACTGTCTCTACAATTTCACTTCTTCATATTTATACAGACTTCATTTCTGAAAAGCGTCCCCTCTTTCAGTTAGACTGTTTTTCTGAGTGTGCCTTGCAGATGAAGCTCCAGCAGAGCTGCCCTTTGAACTTCCTTTGCTCTATTTGGTAACCTTCCAGCCAGAGGACCCCCATGCTGAGTGTATCCATCCAAATCGAAGTGGTATCTTTCCATATCTGGCGCGCTGCCACGGTGAGCCTTGCCAGTTTTACCAGGTGCCCGTGGCCCCAGCGTAGGGGCCGGAGTCAGGTAGCGTTCTTCAGGCCAGATGGCCCTTCCATGGGGCTACATCACTCAGCCCTCCCCCTGAGCCCTTCTGGAGACCACTGGCCATGGAAATGAGAAATATTAAAAAGGCAGAAATGTATGATTACAAACAGCACTGAGATGAAAAACAATCATGAATAAGTACATATTAAATCTGTAGTCAATGCAATCATACTGCAAGTCTGTTACCGTGCATAACCGACTGTAGATATACAATACTGCACCGTGGAACAGGCTTAATAATAGGGTTCAAATCGATACCAGATGTATCAAAGTTCTGTCTTACAGCATATTACAGTCAGCTCAAGTCTGAAATGAAATGACAGCAATTCTTCACACAGTACAGCCAATCAGGACGGATTCCAATTCAAAGTCCAATGCACTATACCAAGCTGTGGCTATGTAGCCCCGTTTCACTTCTCACAGCTTGATTTCTGTAAATTAAGAAAGGAACAATCAGTGGTCAAATGACAGACTGCATTGCAGCACCGCAGGCGGAGTGAAGTTTGGGGCTTAAAGTGATCTGACCACTCTCTCCATACAATGCATGCTCCTCCCTCCCCCCTCAGGCCGACACAAGGTCAAGGTTACCGCAGAAGAAACTGTACAGGCATATCTCTTCACTTCATATCTGTAAAAAGCGTCTTAGCTGGTGGCTCATGTGAAACCTCCCCGGGGCTGCACACGGCTGAGCTGTTGATACAATGTTACCTGTCTGTGGATGGAGATCAGGTGCTCAGATAGTGATTTAAGTGGTTCTTAATACAAATATATAAGGTTTCTGAAGGGCTAAGCAGTGTTAAAAGACTCAGAATGTGACCCAGCTCAACTCAAACAAAGTGTTCAAAATAATTAGAATTAATTTTTATGTTTGATGTTACAGAAGCTTTGTCATATTTTTTGCTGCTTTATGTCCTCATAAATTAGATCAACGGCATTATTATTCTGCTGCAATGAAAGCCGACCCTTAAAAAGAAGCCACTACCCACAACATGGCACCTCTCACATTTCTCAGAGACAGACAAAGACAGGAACAGTATTTGCTTTGTGTGGGGGTACGTCCTTACATCTTCCTCTCTCTCTCTCTCTCTCTCTCTCTCTCCCTCCTTCCACCATTCCTTTTTCCATCTCACTCTCTGCTGTCAGATGTTGACTGAATCGGGTTAGAGATGGGAGGTGCAGAAAGAGAAGCATCGCTGATGAAAATGACAACGCATCCTCCCTGTTTGGATATTGAGATGCACGTAGTCGCTTCCTTTCCCAGGAAAACACGAGCTTATGTAACCAGTAAAAGAATATGAGATCTGTGAATGTCTGGTGCAGGTGTGGAGGAGTAATTGTGAAGGCAAACAGGTTAAACATGGACTACAAACTTGCATGCAGTGATATACATGTCATTCAAAAAGATTTCTAATCTCTAACACTTACAAAATGGGAGGATATTGTTCTACAAATGTTTCCTGATTCACGGCAGCACAGAGACAAAAAGTAATAAAGCACTTGCGTCGACAGGTTTTACTTGATGCGACTGTGAAATTTACTGATTTGTTATTCAAATAAAGTCTGACACAATGAGCACAGATAGTCTTGACATTAAGGAGCTCTCTATCTGTCTGCCTGTTGTCTGCATTGCCAGACTCGGTAGTTTCACCCGCGACACATCTCTCTACCTGTTTTCACCAGCGAGCTCACCTTACACTTGGATCAGACTTTTGCCGCCTCCCAGAATAACACGATAATTATGTGTGGCGCGGTGCACATGACGCGAATAGCAATCGAGCGCATGTTAGTGTTAAAATATTAGTGGAAGAATTAGCTGTAATCTGTTTTCTTCCGATGGCTGCACTCAAGGCTTTTGCAATTCATTTAGCACACATGGTCAATCAGCCTCGCATTCATCAATTTTTTATCTTATTCAGGGTCACAGACACAGCAGACTGGCTTCCAATATGTCTTTGACTGTGGGAGTAAACCCCACATCACAGCCTGACAGACAACACATAGAAAGGACCTGGCTGCATGTGTGTTGGAGCTATACTCCATACTATAATTATGCAGCATTATAAAAGAAAAGCTGTAATCTGCACATTCATACTTTAAACTGATTTAATCATTTGATTTATATCTGGACCACCACCTTGTTTATTTTTTTACGTCTATCATGGCCCTCTTTAAGTTCAGAGCATCCATCCATCCGTTTTCCATAACTGCTTATCTGTATTGAGGTTGCATTGGGCTGGAGGCAATCCCAGCTGACCCTGGGCGCACGGCAGGGTGCACCCTGTCGCCAGTGGGTTTAAACCGTTGACTGCATGTATAAAGATGTACGTAGTCTCCATGACGTCAAAACATTCACCCTCAGTATAGCTGTCATAAATGACCTGTATGGAAACGTTTAGTTCTGCTGTGCAGTTAGCTATTTTAGTATGGAGGCTTATGTAGATTGACTTTGCGAGCTAGACTCAAGTGTCCATGTGGGAAACTGGACTTTTTGGCATTCTGCGTTGAAAAGGTTGAGATGGCTGTGGCACAAAGAGTCTGCTATCTGGGAAGTATTTCTGTCTTTTATGCCTGTTCAGCCCATAAACTGCATCTTTTTTTATTGCCCCCCTATAAAATCGTGCTAGAACTTCCTAGTATACTTTCAAAATACAACAGAGGAAGGGTCAGGGGACACAGTGGGGGCAGTTACTGACCACCACAGTATAGTATGGACTGCGACGTAGAGCCAGTGCTCAGAGGTAACCAGTCGTGTCTGTCAGACTCACTGTTTCTCTGCTGGAAAGACAGGGAGCACGGTGGAGCCTTGACAGCCATGAGAGGCCCTTTGAGAGTCACTGTGAGGCTCTGTGTTGTAGCTCCGCTAGCGGCTACAGAGAGGCTCTCCAGTGTCAGTCTGTGTGGCAGCAATAGTCAACTACAGATGTACAAATCACTTGTATTATCATCACATCCCAACAAGAATTTATGACGATATGTGTACAGAATGAAGAAAATGAATCAGGGTGGAGTTCCACATTAATTCAGTATTTTTGGTATTACCAATGAATCAAATTATGTGATGTTAAAGGTATCACACACAGTAACACGCTAACCGAAAATTAGATGACCCTAAATGAAAGCTAATGTAGCTAACAGTGTCTGTTGGATATATAAATAAGCAATTGTTTGCCATAAAACGTCAAAGGACGGTGTCTTAGCAAATGTTTTCAGACTTTTATGCTGGCCATAAAAATCTCTGACTGCATCTTTAATATATTTGACATATTAAACAGTCAATGAAAAATGACCAAAGATGACTAGACATGGAGGCATTTCACGTTGGCTCAATGCAAATAAATAAATAAATAAGAAGAAGAAGAAGAGGAGGAAGAAAATAAAATAAAATAAAAGCTTTTTTGTACAACTTTTCATTCAGAAAAGAGAAATTAGATTCAGTACCAACCAAGCTTCCATACCACCTACAAGGTCACAGAGTGTGCACAGAACTAATCAATTACTTCCTATATCAATCAGCTTAGTTATACATAAAACTCGCTCATAAATTCAATGACTCGGGCTCCACAGAGGTGAGTTTCATCTCTCTTTTACAGCTTTTATGAACACATTTTTACAGATTAAAGAGAGTGATTCATCAAGGACTAAAAAAAGTTCCTCATTGAAAATTTGAAAAAAACAAAATTATTGTACATGAGTGCATTTTTCTCAGGTCTTTAAAGCTGACGCTGGCCTTGAAGATAGTTATACCTGCACCTCTTTAGCAGCAGCGTTGACTCATAGAAAGGTTTCTCCCCTCTGAAAGCAACCGAACAAAGTTGAGACTTGTTTGAAGCTGTCTATTTTTATCTTGGGGAGACTTTAGTTCGTGTTATCTCTCCGAGACTTTTTTCTGTTTATATGTGCTTCGTATGCAAGCGCTTCCGTTCCTCCACGAGGGAATCTAAAATATTGCTGGTTTGAGCAATTTCCTGTATCTCGTGGTGGGAAATTTGCAGCATAGAAGCTTTTTTTTTTTTTTCTAAGTGCCTGTTTCAGTGCCACTGAGACACATCGAGGCGAGCGGAATGTCTTTGTTTCTTCAGGTTTTTTTCATTGTCCTTCAACTCGACTGCTCAGATTTCTTAAGCTCGACATTGTGATGGGGCAGCAGTGTAAAAAAAGTATTGTGCCTAATGAGATTTCCTCGTACTTTTCCCGTTGCCTGGGGGCTTCAAGAGCCTTGCTTAGTTCAAGTGGAGGTCTTATTACCGTATACCTCAATTGAAGGACTTCAGATTCACACCTCAAGCAAATTCCAGCCTGTTTGATCCCTCAGCACTGTTCTGATGAGTTGATCTGAGGGGAAAAAAAAAAATAAAAAAAAAACTGTGATTCACCCCTAGATGAAGAGAGACGCAGGCATCAATGAAGGCGTATCTCATCGCGTCTTGTGCAGCACTTTTCAGGTTTTTAATTGCTGGAGAAATGAGGCTCAGGTCAGAATGACGCATGTACTGTGTCATTAGATGGAATTTTCTGTCTAGTCAACCAGAATCCATATGGAAAGGATAATTAGAGCAGCTTTAATTAGTATACATTTTGATGACAGATGGTGGCGTCTTGCTATGTTGATGATATCCAAAAGGTGTATTTTTTCTTAAACTTGCAACTTGGCCCTCCCAAGATTTAATTTGTTCTGCTTCACTTTTTATTGCTCTCCGTGCATTTTTATTCTGGCTTCTGGCTGTTTCATGTAGAACACAGACGGCTGCTTGAAACATTTTGGGGACATTTTCTTAATTTCTGACACTTTGCTGTTTACATATCCAGACATATAACCCAAACCAACAGAACTTGAGCTTCTGCACGAGTCGTTATGGTAATAACGCCACAGATAAAACTGATATCTCCAGCATCCACGAGGGTGTTGAACTTGGCTAATGGAATTCGCAGGGGAGGAGAGTTGAGGCATTTTTTTCATTACCATCAATCATGAAATTGTTAATTTCAGTGATTAATGTTGGCTTCAGTCTCCTTTGCTATTTCTGCCTGTCTTTATACACATATTTAGCTCATAGGGATGGCTCCAGCTAAAGCAATGTCACAGCAAGGAGGAATTGAAGCTTTTTTCATTTAAATTAATGTTGCAGAAATGAATATGAATGCATAATTAGCAGTCGTCATTAACTGGGAATGATTTAAGACTTAATGATGAATAGAAATGAAATGTTT
Organism: Nibea coibor; assembly: GCA_023373845.1. Classification (NCBI taxonomy): domain Eukaryota; kingdom Metazoa; phylum Chordata; class Actinopteri; family Sciaenidae; genus Nibea; species Nibea coibor. The sequence continues at coordinate 25,390,331 of CM041719.1, read as the reverse complement.
GTTTAAAAAAAACAGTTAATTGGGATGTGTAAGTGATGGTTGCAAGTGGTTGGATGCTCTCACTTCTAATTTTGAATTCAAGATGTTACCAACTGTGATTGGAATATATTAGTGAATGAAAGGGGTGCATCTGAATATGATATTTGGAAATGAGAAAAATAATGTGCTGTTGAACGCCATCCAAATGTGTGTGGCGTCATTTGTTGTTTTTCCCTCTAAGTTGACCTGTCACCTGCCCAACACAATTTATCTCAAACTCACTCTTGCTTCCATCAAGCTGGAACACAGACGTCACACTTTAGAACTCACTCTTTCGGTGATGGTGGTCTTTGTGATAAATATCCATAAGGTCATATAGAATTACTCCTTAAAAACTACTTTTAATGGAACATTTGAGTGCATGAACTGATAGAAAGTTATGCAATAGAGATTCCCATGATTTACCAAAATGTGAAAAGATATCAGCTAAACACACACACATACACAGAAGTGAAGATTGTTTTCATTTAAATATTTGATTATTCTACCTGGTTACTGCATAATAGCTTTCACATTTTTTATTGATTTTGCACTGGTGTCATTTCAACTCATGGTCAAATATATGTGTAATGGTCTGAAAATCTAACACAAGACCACAGTAGACAGTAAAATAACAAGCTGATGTCAGACCAACATTGAATCAATGTTGATGCAGCAACAAAACTGTCATTGAATCAATGTTGCCCAACACTGAAATATAACACAGATTTTTCATCAGGCTTGCACCCTGAAATAATAAGTTATTTCAATGATGAAAAATAGATCGACAGACATGAAATCAATGTTAGTTCAACTTAAAATGTATCACTGTTTTATCATTGAACCAACATTGAAATAGCATTAATTAAACCAATCCCCAGAGAGCAGACATAGCAACATTGAATCAGCATTGAATCAACATTGAATCAACACTGATTCAATGTTTCTGTTCTCAACATTGAAAAAGTGTGGAATCATCAGCATTGACTTGATGTTATCTAGCCTTGAATATTCAACCTCAACAAAAACAATCATTCTGACGGAAATTTCATGTTCAATCAATGTTGCCATGCTATCTGGGGCGTGTCAGTCTAGTGATCACATGGTGGGAGCTGTGGTTTTAAAGGTGGGGTAGGAGATGTTGGGAAGACGGTTCCAGCAAGCTATATTTTGAAAATACACACCTATGGGGGGACTGAAGTGTGATGGACGTATCAGGATCCAATCATAATGCGCAGCCCCATCAACGTGATTGGACAGTGTTTTCCCATGATTTCACCCTCTAGACTGGACTAAAACATTTTGTTTTTTTTTGACAAACCTTCTATTTTACTGGCTGCAATAGGGTCATGTAGAGGTTTTCAAGAAATATGGTAAAAAATGCTCCAGAAAACATCTCCTGCCCCACCTTTAAGTCAATTTTGACCTGTGACATGAAGTTGTTTTGATTTTTTTTTGTTTTGTTTGAGTTTTGAGTTTGCACTGTTTTTTTCACAGAGTATTGGGTAACTTCTCTATTTTTCAACCTGGACCTTCCTGTCGCGTGATTTTGTGTCAAAGTGACTAATGGGGACAACAAGTTTTAAATTTATTATATTCATAGCTTTTCATGTTTTTGTCAACAACTTTCTCATTTTTTACCCTTTTTCATCTTGGCCCCTCAAACTGCATGTACAACCACCATTTCATCTATTGATTGACTTATCCATTTCACATGTTTTTTAACATATGCAATATCAGCTATTATTATTCAATTTCTGTCTCATTATTAATCATAGATTTGTCAGTCAAGTTTCTAAACTCCCGTTTCTTCTATATTATGTAATTATTTCTGATTCACAGTTGAAATGTTGATATTTTATGCATTTGTGAAGGGCTCATGCTACACAGATATGAATATTATTAGCGATGGAAAACAATTTAACACCTGCAAACATAAACAGCGTGTGTAGGAGTTGCTTCACACTTCTTATTAGAGCAGCAGATCTTAGCGAGCCGCAGGATCCTTTAATTATGTTCAGTTCTGATCGACAGCGTGGCCTTGGCATGTATAAGTAACGACAACTTGTGTGTGAGAAAGTGGAAGTCAGCTGACGCAACGTGAATTATGCATCGGGGGCCTCCATCCAAACCCTCCGTCACCTATTAGAAGTTGTTTTTGCTGTAATTGCAATGTGGCAAACGCAGTTTTTAATAACAGTTTTTGTCGAATGTAGACTGAGAGGTTGAAGCAGCTGTTGTGATCAAACTTCTTTGCAGAAGCTCCTCGCAGCGCCCTGTTTTGTTTTACAATTAGACGTCGTGTGTGACAAACGGAGAAATTGGATGAAATAGAGAAAGAACAATTTGCAGTGTAACTCTATTTAGCCACAAATTGGACAGACATCTGTTTTGCTTCCCTTCATGTTGGCACGTTGCTGATTTTTTTTTCTCCCATTCTCCTGCGTGGGGTTGATAATCCAGCCCTTTGCTGTCATTTGAATAGCATGTCTGTACTGATCCCCGCAGTGTGCAGCCGTGTGATGCTTCCCTCTGATCTTCCCCCTGGAGGACCATAACTCTCTTTATAATGTCAGTGGCATTTTTTATTCAGACTCCAGCCCGTCAGCGCCCAGAAGAGAGGACAGGTTGTGTGTATCCATCAGTCATTGTGTGTAGTCATGACATCAAGCCAGACATCAAACAGGTAGGAGTCTCAGCACCAACATAATTTGTAATTCTTTTTCACACTTCCTAGCTGCATCGGGGGAAGATTAATGTTGCGCCACAGCTCGGTTTGGAAACGTATCACTCATTGCAGGATGATGGGTATCTTCATTAGAATTAAGCAAACGTGAATTAAATTAGCATGTGGGAGATTTTCCAAGTCATGGTCTAATATAGTGTGTCCCCAAGGGGGTAAAATATTAACCAAATGATTGTTTTATTGATAGAATTGAAGCTCTTTCAGTTATTCGCTGCCTTCAAGCTTGCGAGGAAATAGTGTGATACAGCAGAATATGTGCTGGAGGTGAGAAGTGCCGAGTCTGTCTGATTTTTCTAGAAAGCGTCCCACACGGCGTGTGCAGTCTGTCTTTTCCCGTGGTTTACACCTCATTATGACTTCCAGTAAAAGTTACTCATGCATGTGCTGTTTAAAGCCGTGAGTGAGGACAACTCACTCAGCATCAAGAAGAGGCACAGAAAATAAATACATTACTAAAAACTAAATTCAATAAAAAGAAAATTTAAAAACCTCAATCAAAATAGCTGCCATTATCGAAAATATTGTTTTCTATCCATTAAATAAGTAAATAAAATGAATCTTCATGGTCATCCATATACATCTCCATATATTTACTCAAATGTTAAATAAAGCTTTCAGTTCAGTTTTTCTATTCAATGCCACTGTATTTTATATTTAATTAACAAGACATATATTGAACTTTTATTTTCCCGTTGGAGTTATTTGTTATATTTGCAGATTTTAAATACAAAACACATGATCGCTTTCTAAATATGAGGTGATGATGTACCTACGTGACATTAGATAACGTAGACCCAGGTAAAATTTGCACCTTACAGTGCAATATTAAAATGCTGCTTAGTTATTAATGCAAAATTATACATCCATAATTAACTAAATCAATATATCATAAGACTGAAAGGAGACATTCTGCATGACCTCTACAACTTTAGATACTAAGGACACTCTGCTGCTGATGACTTTAAACTTAAAGCTGCACTAATCACTATTAATTATGCATAAAATAATTATGTGCAAGGTGAAAAGGGTTTGTAACAAACTTGGAGAGAACTATCACAACTCTGCAGTTCCCCTCAGCTACACAGAGTGACTGAGCGTCTTTCAGCTCGTTGTGGTTTGAAAGTCCACAGGAAAGGGAAAGCAGAGTACTTGGAGACTTATAGATATTTACTAGTGATTACAGTGACCAATAGTGAGTATGCTGGATCGACAGACACTTGCTGAGCCCAGTTGTGTTGCCTGCTGACAGTTAGCAGCAGTCTATAGCAGTTAGCTACTTAAGCAATTAGTTGGGCAAATATATTGTGAATAAAATCTGACCCAGTTTCACCAAAATCCCTGAATAAAGTTATAAAGTTGTGTGTTTGTACAGTATCACTGAGGCCTGACCATAAATGCACGTAGCAGCCCTCAGAATGAGTCACGGACAGGAATCACTCTGCTCCAGCAGCATCACGAACGTGAAAGCGGTTCATTAGATGCCTAATATAGGTATACACGTATATATGCCCCCAGATGAAAGATGAGTCAACAACAATTTTTTGTTGTTTACAAGAAAATTATATTATATTCGTAATACCACCAAGAATATCCAAAAATACATTTGAAAATGTCACTTTTGGGTGCCATACTGGAGCATAGGTGATGTATAGTGCAGAAATGTATGATTAAAAACACATTATTTCGACTTAAATGAGGACTTGAATCCCACTCTCAAGCACTCAGCCACCCAGTTTAAGCTGTTCTGAGTGAAAAAAAACAAGAAAAAAACATGAGGTATCTAACAGCTGAAGTGCCATAGAGAAACAGAGTTCATGAAGTCTTAGACCTAAAACTAATGTGAATTTTGAACCTGCGTTCAGGCGGAGCGGGGTTTAAATTAAACACTGTACATTGTGATAATGCAGCATACAGTGAAAGCATATTTGCTGATAATGCAGCAAGTGATTCAGACTCAGGGAACAGTAGATAAACCCACTGTGATGCTGCTAAAAGTGTGGTAAATTGGTGATAAGCTTACGTGTGAGTGTGGGTCATGATGCTCACAGCATAGCCCCACGAATCAGTGAGAAGTTGAAGACAGGTGGTATTACCACAATATGACAACTTTAGAAAAGGTTCGCAGCATCAAATGAGATTTCTTTCTGTTTAGTACTTTCACAGCACTTTACGGAGAAAAGCAAATCAAAAAGTGTTCAGCGTGAGTTTGAATGGAGGCCCTTTGTTATCCACGTTAAACAGCTGGCCCAGACAGACAGCTCTGTGCTGAAAGTCAGGCTGATTCTGCTTTGGGTTTGTTTTCCCTATCAAAAGGCTGCAGAGAATAGAGCTTTACGGAGAATTGCATTACTCTGCATAATTACAACACATTATGCAGCATCATTTGTCATCCCGTGCTAAAGAGCTCATCAGACAAATGTTTGGTCTCTCCGTTGTTACGTCATTTGTAATAATATCAAGTTTCTTTTCAGGGGAGCAACAAAGTCTGTCAAGTCATTTGTGAGTTTTTTTGGTTTTGTGCAACACAAAGGGAATATATTTACTCTGCATGAAGTCAGTCAGGCTACAGCTTTAGTGCGTTCATGTTATTATGCCTATAAAGGTACATGTCAGCTGTCTGAAATATCAACATTACTCTGATAACAGCTCTTAACCCATTCTTCCTCAGTGTCTACCAGATGCTGGGAAATGGCACATTATACTTGCGGTCTATAAAAAGCCTTTTTTGTACAGAACACATTCATTAAATATGATTGTGAGTGTAGCATATATGAGATTTCTGCCAACACTTCACTACATCATGTTAATATATTCATAAAGCTATTGTATTTAAAGAAACAATTCATTATTTATGGAGCTAAGTATGATTTGCATCAGGTCTGAAGCTTTTGAACTGTATTTTGAAAGGATGAAACAGAACCCATGCACTTCCCTTGTAACTGCTCTGCTTTCTCTGGGTTTCTACTTTGACCAGGGATCCAATGGGGGAAATAAATACAGAAATAGAAAGAAACAATATCACATGTATGTGATTTGCTTCGATTGACAGGACTGCACGGTCTAGAGGCCTTTGAATAATAGCATCTGGCTCCCTTATGCATTCTCAGAGAGCATGGATCCGACTAAATGAAGCCCTAAATAACAGTGGCTTTAGCTGCCGTTGTTAAATCTGTCACTCGGTGCCCAAGAGATCCGGTGCTACAGGCCTCAGCTAAATTTGCTGTCTGTAGGACTCGGGGCAAGCGGGAACAGAGAGCAGCTCAACCAGGGGCATCTGGGCTTTCTACAACATAGGCTACTTCGTATGATTTATGTGGATTTCTTTGGGTGAAAATCCCTGTTCAGTTAAGAAATGTGAGAACAGTCTGTCCATGGGGTGGAACAGACTGTCATAGAGGTTTTTTTAGTGCACAATCAGTGGCACTGAGGAGTTACTGAGACTCTCTCTCTCTCTCTTGAACTTGGTTTGTCTTTGCTGTAAACTTTGTGCCTTTTAACTGAAACTGTCAGAATGTAGGTTGACGCTTCATTCTTGACCTTGGAAACAAAACATTGTCAGCAGTTCCAGTTCCATGACAACTGAGCAACCTTCATCTGATAATGAAGACGGTGCGATGTGGCCAAAAAGCTCCTGAACAAGCATGTAACGGGCCTTGAGCTGAAATCTAATTTGGCATCAGGACATTTAAATTCAGCTAAACAAAAAATGCATACACCAAGTTAATTATTGTATTGTCATTCCAACCCACATGTTTAGTTCTTTATGATATTAAATATTCATGATTAAACAAGCATTAATGTTTATGTTTTGGGGGGATGTTTTTAATGTTAGTTATTGAGAATTTATGATTCAAAAACTCTCCTAAATTGCTTTAATGGGACTGCGTGGGCGGGTTCAGCAGTCACCACATTTTCATTCAAATGTTGCTGAATTCTGATCGATACACGACATCAATATTTTAGGTTGCGCTTATTGTTTATGGATTGGCAGAACTTGTACACATTGTTTCTGCATGTGAGAGAAGTTTCAGAGCTTTCTGCCAGAGAGCTTCTGGTCACGCCATGTTTGAAATCAGAAGTCAGCGGTGACTCTTTATTTTACAGGAAGATCTTTTCCTAAACTGAAGTAAAGTAGTTTTGGTATCTAAACCAAAAATCTGGGACTGAAAACTGAATATAATAAAAAATAAATATAAAATATTTATAAATATAAGTATGAGTGGAATTCTCAATTCTAAATCCCAATTAAAAAACTCATGTGACAAGCAAACCTGCCGTCGCCCTGTGTTTGACCCTTTCAGTCATCACAAACTCCTCTCTACATGGACCGTGTCGCTCCATGCTGCCTGATTTTCCAAAGGCTTTGTCAGACTCACCAGTTTTACCCACAGATTCTCACTCTTTAAAGCGACATATTTGGTCTTGCTTTTCTTTTATCTTTTCCACCTCAGTGACTCTCCCATGCTTAATGGGAGGCGTTTCAGTCATCAACTGCTAAATGCCAATACATTCTACACACAGGTCTTTTAAAGGAAAATATAGCTTGGAACTTTTGTCTTATTTCCGCCGCTTTGGCAATAATAGCACTCTTCTCCCCAAAGTAATTGCTGAGTTTGTGAACATTGTTGCATCACTTAAAAGTTTTCATGGGGAAGAACTCAAGCAGTCAAACAATCGGATGCATTTCAAACAAACGGAAAGGTCATCCAAACATGTCTGGAAATGATTCCACTGCGTCTTTGTTTTCTCTGTCAAACTCTGAGGAATGTTGGAAGCAATTTTTTTCTGAGATTACATAAAGCCTCTTAGAGCGTAGTTGTGTGTACTCAGTTTTTTCTGTCCAGTGACGGATTATTACCAACAGTTCAGGTGCACTCCCTTTTGGTTTTACCTGAAACAGCACTTTTGTTAATATGGCTAAAATGTTTGTTTACGAACTGTAAGAACACCTGACCACTCCGTTTTTTGCCCATTCAGACTCTGTTGTTGGGATTTCCGTGTTCTCTAACTGACTTCATTGAGAATAAAGTTTTCATAACCAATAGATGTAATCTGATAAAACTAGCAGAATAATACCCACATTCCAATCTTAAGGATGTAACCTGTCAAGGTTTTATTTATAGTTTGTTTGAAATGTTACACAAACTTGGCAGTAGTGGTAGTAGTGTAGTTGTGTTTAGACTAAGTACATTATAAATGGATATAAAATGTTAATGGGATGTGTGGTCTGTAATACTGGTCCAAAACTTCTCCTCCTTATTGGCTCTGAAGCAGAATATTCAGCTCCAGATGAATTACCCCGGATCCCCAGGCCTTTCATTTGTCAGCGCTAATGACCACAGTTCCCTCCCTCTCGCTCTGCTGTTGTTTTACCTGTAATAATGGATTGATTTGTGACTCTGAGGCAAAGCAGCTGTGAGTGAGTGAGAGAAAGTTTGCATTGAACTCATTAAAGTTTGTATTATCCAGTGTTTAGCACACTGATTATAGCAAAAGGAGCCATCTGCTTGGGGGAGCGACGCTCCCATCACAGCCTCCGATCATTTAGCAAACAAAGTTTGTCGCCCCTGTCAAAAAAATCAGTAATCCAGATCAGCAATCCACGGGGAGTAAAGCAGAGGCTGCTGTCACATGGTGAACTCAAAGGGTGTAGGTGTATCTCAAGTGGATGAATATTATGGAGATGATGTTTTCATGGGGTCCTCCTTGGCGCTCTCCGTGTGAGTCAATTAATGCAGTTAGCGATTAATCTGTTCTTCAAAATTGGATTGGCTTACTGAGAAATGAGATTGACTTGTTTCTCATTAAAGGGCAATATCGTAGTTCATTCCTGGAGGTCCTCCCTCTGGACGACATTAGCATATTTATCTTTAGCGTGGTTAGCATTCTGGGCTGGTATTAAGGAAGTCACATAGTTTTTTTATACTTTTTGTAATAAGTAGAAGTTTTTCTTTGACCCTCTGCACCAAAGAAAGAGCTGCAATGGTCATTTGTTCAAATGCTTAAGTATGTACAGTATGTTCACGCTTTCTTGACAAATAATGACCATTATAGCTCAGAAGTAAAGGAAGAAGTAACATAGCGTTATAGCGCCGTAAAGCCTTTTGGTCACAGTGTTGTCAAGTGCTGAGAACTAAAAGAACTGAGTTTGCAGTGTGCATCAATCTTCGCCAAAGGCTGTGCAACACTTTACAAAACATCCATGGGCTCACCAAGTCTGACTGCTGTGAGCTCTGACTGCAAGCCTTTCTTTTGCTCAAGGATACATTATCCACCCCGGCATGTAAGCAAAGAGGTTTAGAATTTTGTACTGTAAACAAAAGAAAATTTGAAGATACCAAATGAAGCATTTTGACACGGGATGTTATCAAAAGATGTGAGACAGAGTCATCAAAAGTGAACAGAAGGCTGTGAGTGTAGACAGTGACAGTCTGAGAAGAAATGTGCGTGGGTTAATTAAACTGAGCTTAAGTGAATTGAAGAGTCATAAAAAATCAACTTGTAATATATACTGTATATATATATATATATATATATATATATGTGTGTGTGTGTGTGTGTGTGTGAGAGAGAGAGAGAGTTTTATATATGAGTGTGAGTTTTATTTCTAACCTTTTAATACATGTCAGCAGCCCATAAAATGCCTCAGATTTTATAGTGATTACAGTAAAACACAGTCATGTTTGAAAATCTTTATTTATTTACACCTTCAGAGAATGTATAGAAGAATAAAACAGCATTTTATATGAGATACTGTTAATTGAAAAAAAGACATGTAATATTAAATAGCATATTTTATGGTATTTTCACCATAAATCTAGAGATATTCTAAGATATGGAACAAAATGGCAAATTGATGATGTGTTGATTAATGTGAAACCAATACCTAATGATTCACTAACTAATATCTTTTTACTGTAATATTAGAAATGGTATTTAAGGGTTTCCCCACTTTACGCCCTGGTTTTATGTCCTGCCTTTGAGGTGCTAAACTCTGCACTATGTTCATCATCTGGGAGCCTAATTAGCATGTTTGTGGCTGTGCAGGTCAGTGGGTTGATTTGAGCCTTTCTGTTGCTGGTTATGGCCTTTAAAACCAAAACAATCAGCTGAAAGCAGTTAAAAAGCTCTGTATATTTTTTGAGGCTCCTCACTATGAGTGACCTTGTACTCTATTCCTTATTGGTCTTTGCCCGAGTCTGTTGCCAGCTAATGGCGGATATAGTCTAAGTAATTGACTAATGCTAAAGGTGTCTGTCCAACAAGAAACAATGTACATCAGGAGTTGAGCAGCAGGAGGGACAGGGAGGTGAAAATCTGAAAATATTTTCTCCAAAAAATATGAACCAGTTTTTGTCAAATCAATGAATAAAGTTATGAAGTTGTGTATTTGTACAGTGGACCAGAGCTGTCTCTGCTGAGACACAACATCGGCACTCAAGACATACTTACTAGGAAATCAGAATCTCTAAAATAGCACGAAGAATGCCCTAAAATACCTACAAATGACTTTGTTGTTCATCAGATACTGCAGAATAGGTGATGTATTTGTGTCATAAAAACATAGATTTTTCATTTGGACCTGAAAGCATGATGAACCGTTTGAAACAAATAAATATAAAAGCTGGATTTTGGTTTGGTCTCTTGATTGCACCAATCAGAACAATCTGATGGACAGAAAACCGACTGACTGCGACCATCACAAGAAACAAGATTAATGATGAACTGGCGCTCCATTCTTCAAACGTCACACTGCAGTCTGAAGCTGCTGATGGTCTTAGATCATCTCTGCCTTTGTGGAGTGTTCGGGGGAAGTTTGAGAATACAAATATCACTCCTTCACTTTTTGCTCTCACCTCGTCATTTCCTGCAAAGCAGACAAAATAAAGACCCAGTTTTCAGCCATCTTCATTTATTTAGAAGTCAATTTTAGTGTCTGATTTAAGTGCTTGCTCCATTTGTTTGAGCTAATAAAGCCAGCAGCTTTGGAGGGATAAAAAATGTTCATTACCTTTCAAAGTTCACCGGGTTTTTATCTGTCCTGTTAAGAGGGTTTTAAGTGCCTTGTTAAGTTGCCCATTAATTCAGGCCATATTGATTTCACACGGCGGCAGGAGGGCAGGCCAAATATCATATTTTTGAAAACTTCCTTTTGACTCTGTAAAATGCTTACATGCTAATTATTTTTGAAATGTTGGACCTTCTACGCCCGCTTCTAACCGTTAGTGATCAATATTGTTTGATAGTTCTCTGCACGTGGTCATTATTTGTGTCACTGCTGCAATTACTGCATGGTGGGTATTGATGCCAAGCTTTCGCTTGTCTCCGGGGTTTTTACACCGTGTTAGTTAAACTTGTGACACAAGATTTAGCCCTGATCCTCTGCTAATTGTGCGACTTTTCATCATCTGCTCGCCGCTTCACCTCTATTCTGGCTGCCTCCTTTTGTGCATCTTCCAGTCAATAGTTTGCTCAGACAGTGTTTGTACTCATAATCCAGTGATTTCCTCCCATTCAGACATCTTTTTTCCAGCAGTTTGGTGGTGATCCACGTGCTTATTTGTAGCACCTGCAGGGCTATAACAATCCACTAACTGACTATTCCAGTGCGAGCGCTGTGCGTGAGGCAAAACTTTTCCCGTAGCACCCATGACAAGCCAGAATAGATCAATGATGAAAACAGTCAAGACTCACAAATAGTTTCTCCCCATCTCTGTCACAAGCAAGTTTCAGACAGCATTACAACTGCTGTAACTTTCTCCGTCTCCCCCCTCATTCTCACAGATGAAAGTTTCTCTCGTAGCTCTTTCTCCCCCTCTTCTCCCTGTTCACTTGTCACATCTTCTGCCTGCCATAAATATAGACACAACTTTGGTATTTTGTAATGCTATTTACATTCAGCCCCATCTTTCTATTTTACTTGCCTGCCGGGCAACATAGTCAATTATGTGTGTGTCTGCGAGCAACGCTCCATGCCTCCCTCACATCCAATCATACAGACAAATATAGAGACAGATAAACAACAGTATAAACTTGAGCCCCTTAACTGAACCCACTCTAATATATGGATAAAACAATTATATGTATACTGTCATAAAATATGACAGTATTCCAGCGTGACAGCAACAGAACCGCTGCTTTTTGCTTTGCTCCGTTACTTTGACCCATGCAGTGCAGCCTAAAATGGTTTTCTTTTTTTTTTTTTTTCACTTCACTGAGGATCTGTGGTCGGTTTGTTCAGTCTGCCACTTGGTGCAGACTGAACAAAAACAAAAATAAAACGCACCAAAAAAATGAAACAAGCAAAAGCCCTTAAAACTTTTTGCACTACACTGACAGATAAAATAAGTCTAATAGCAACACCATAGTCCATAAATATGGACATCATAACCATGACATCGCCCATGGGTTCCTGCCTCTGCCACTGCCTGGCTTATCCAAAAATGGATAAAAGATGAGAGTTGTGGGTGGCTGAATGATGCCTGGTGCTTCATACAAGCCACATGTGTGGCACCCAGCTGTCAGACAAAGCAGCCATGCTCTTAGTTAAGCAGAATTTTAATCCTTGATATAATCTGAACAGGTGAGTTGTATATAAATTCACCCTCGGTACAGTTGTCATGAACGAGGAAATTAGCTATAGAGACCAAAACTGTTTTTTGTACCAGGCTGTAATCATGTTTATTTCTGCTGTGAAGCTGGATATTTGAACATGGGGATTCACTTTTTCTGTAGCAAGCCTCAAGTGGCAGTTTGAGGAACTGCAGTTTTTGGCACTTGCACATGGCTTCACTTCAAATCAAATCAAGTATAACTTGCTTTGCATACCCCAATTTCTTTAAGAACCAGGGAATTTAGTGGCATCTGGCGGTGTACCACTGCAACCGCATGGCCTCACCCTCTCCTTCCTAGCATGAAGAAGTAACTACAGTGGCTCCAAAATGTCTGGAGACAGTACTTGGTTTGTCTGTTCAGGGCTGCTGTAGAAACTGTTCAACATGGTGGACTCTATGGAAGAGGTGTGGGTCCTCTTCCATAGAGTCCACCATGTTGACGCCATAGTGACATCTCACCCCAAGTCAACAAAAACATTATACACTAAAGGAAACATAATCATGCATATTATATTATCAGATAAAGCCCCCTAAATCCCCTCTAAATCTTACACACTGGACCTTTAACAGTTTTTATTATGAGAATCAAGCCTTTTTTTCCAAGCTCAAGGAAGAGTTCCTCTCAACAGAGACCTGCTTTCTAAAATGAAAGAAACCTCTGTCTCTGCATGATTTGGCACATCTATTCACCGAAGCACGCTCATTATAAAAGATGTTTTTTTTGTTTGCTTTTTTTTAATCAGTCTTAGCTCTGAACACACATGATGGAAATACACGATTCACTTTGATTTCAGGCTTAATTAGCTTAACTACACAGATGCTTCTCAGTTAGCTGGGCGCAGCGCAGACCAAGCTGTCCGTCTGATAAAGCACAGACTAATTGATCAGTTGATTTGAATAAGCATGTTGGGTGAGATGTGTTTGGGATAATGTGAGCAATCGAAAAATATTACCTTAATCCCTGAATGGCACGATAAATTTGCTCATCCTGCTGTGACTCAGAATACAAAATACACTGGAGGACACAGGGAAATGCTAAATGGATTCTACCTGTCAGGTGATGCACAAATGTTTTAATGAATTCTGTTATTAAAATATAAAAATAGATGTGTAAAAATGTTGTAAAAAATATTTTTTATATATGGTTTTAGAGTGAAATGTTATTTTACTAATGAATAGCCCCCTTCATCTCATCCCCCCTCTGCACCCTCATGATTAATCTAGGGGCGCCAGTGCTCCGGCCAGCGGCCAAGTCTCCTGCCTGAAGCACCTTCCTTCCTTCAGGGATAGACCTCTGTCCTTTTAACTATTGAGAAGAACAATGACCTGTCTAAACTGATTGATCTCCCCGAACTGGCAGCTGGACGACGTATTTCCATTTCTTCTTCCTCCTCCAGCTGAATGTGCACAGAGAGTTGTGAAGGTCAGGCTGGCAGGCATCATTCACAAGTGACTGCCAAGAGTAGTCTACACAAGCATCAGTAACATTTTTTAAGCTTTTATTGACACACAGACAAGTGTGTATTCAAGAAGAGAGAAAAAAGCATCAGGTTGACTCAAAAGAATGCCTCATCATACAGTCATGCTGCGTTTTTTCCTTCTGTGTGACCAGAGAGTTGATGTTAAAGATCCACTGGGTCATATTTAAAGTGCTTTATTTATAGAATGTGAAAAGAATTTTTCACCAGTTTTCAGTTCAGGACTTTGTGGGCACTGCTAAAGGGTGGCTCGAATCACTGTATTGCAATCTCCTCACATCACCTTCAAAGGCCCCGTCTACAGTCACTTTGTCTGTTCTGGACTACTGTAGAAACATAGTGTTTCAATATGTCGTCTCAATGAAAGAGGACTCACTCCCATTGCAAATATAAAAAGATAGGATGTTTAAGTAACAAACACTAAAATATTCTTATTTTCAGGTGCATGAAAACATAGTTGTGAATATGATATCCTGTGACTATTTATTAATATTATGAAAATAGAGGCCACAAATCCTACACACTGGACCTTAATATGTACAGACATTGTAGGTCTCTCCCACAGAGTCTGCCATGTTTCTAGAGTAGTCCAGAACAGCCTCCAAATGAACTCTCATTTAAGACCCTTTGGTATTTAAAATAGTAAAATGAACACTCATGTAAAAAAAAAAACAAAGTATATAACTAGCAAGAAAGAGCGATATGATGATCACCAGTCAGAACTGGTAGTAATAAAATGAAAACATGGCAACACTCCACCTTCACAGTAACAGTGATACAGGTGGAAAGACAGTAAATGGACTGTACTTATATAGCACCTTTCTAGTCTTCATATCTCATCACACACACACACACACACATTAATACACTAATGGCATTGGCTGCCATGCAACTTGCCAACTGCTCGTCAGTTTTTGGAAGCTAACACATTCACACACCGATGATGCAGCATCGGCAGCAATTTGGGGTTCAGTATCTTGCAAGGTCACTTCAACATACAGACTCTACCTCCTGAACCACAGCTGCCCAAAAGAGAGAGAGTGGTATGACATAACAGAGCAGCTCAACCACTATCAACCAGTCTCTGTGGCCATAGGACTACCAGGGTGCCCTGCATTAAAGAGACAGAGCGTAGTAAGTTCAGCCCGTACTGGAGGAGTGAGCAATTCATCACTCTCAAATTGTTTTGGGTGAAGATGCCTCCTTGTCACTTCTGTCTCCTGGCAAACAAAAGATAAATGCCTAAAGGCTGCTCCGTGGTGGGATACACAACCAACAGTTGGCAACCCAGAACTAAGTTTTTAAAAGCTGCCGAACCGAATATAAACTGAGGCTTTAAGGAGACTAAAGAGTTTACGTGGCGCTCTGTATTGCTTACATTGTAGAGACACTGTAGAGTCTGAAGTTAACTAAGCTTTGCAATGTTTTGATATTTCAAATAATTCACTTCTGGATGTTCAGTGTGATCAGTTCTCAAAAGTAAAACAAGGTAAGGGGAAGAGACAGTATGGGAAAAATAAGACGCTACAATAATCTTGAGATGATGAAATATTATATTTCTAGTTAGCCACAAGCATTTTGTTTGCATTTCCAATTACAGTATAAAGAATGGACAGTGTCAGCCCAAATATGTGGCATTGAGGTTGGTTTCAGCTCTTGCTTGCATATTACTGTATATCACTGGCCAATTGCTTTCCTCTCCGGTGGACGTGTTTTTTTTGGTGGAGTATTATGAGTTGACTTAGTGTTTTACACATGTTAAACAAATTACAAAGAAATTACAAACAGCACTCTGTGTTCAAGAGACTTTCTGATTAAATGGCATCCATCAAGAACGTCGAGAGAAAACACACCTGTGCGGTGGGCACAGAGGCCTTCCGTGATGTGTCTTTTTGGCTGGCCACTTCTTATACCTGTACAACCCCCATATGCTAGCATTAGGTTTAATCTCCATGTAAGACTACGTGTTCATGAATTGTTTATCACCTGCAAAACAAATGTTAAAGTCGAAGCCTTGCCCTCAGGTAAATCATATGGCACATAAACAATTCAGAGAATGTCATCAGGCTTAGGAAAAAAGAGCCTCGAACTTCTGATTTTCTTCTGCCAGAAATGCACAGCTGCTGCCTCAGGACCTATGAACCTCTTTTAGAAGAAATGGCATTGATGCATGATCTTTCCTTGGTGGAAATGATTGATACTACACAATGGAAGGACTAAATTGCCACAATTTGTTTAGATCCTTGGCAGAGAATATTTTGCATTAATAAAACATTATCAATCATTACCATGAAAGTGCGTGTGAGCCTCTGTGCAAATTAGTCTCCCATTTTAGCCAGAGATGTGCTTCTCATAAAAACCAAAACACATATGTCTTGTCATCCACAATCCGCCCAAGTCTAGAAATTTGAATAAGCCAAATAAAACGTGTGAGTGTGCTCAAGGCTTGGTGCTTATCATGTTTGTGGGAAAAGTGTTGACAGCACGGTGGAAAAAAGAAAACAACAGACTTTTTATCACGTTTTCTTCTGGGAGTACAGTTAATCATCATTGACTGCAATTTCTGCAGTATTCATTCACTGTGACGTGATGAGGCTCCTACGTGGATATGATGATATGATGTAAAAGCCCAAAAACATCATCCTTTGAACACCTCCTGTAATATATCTTCTTATAGGGTAGTTCCCATGCATCCAAATCAGGCAGTGTGGTTGTGCTGGGGCCCGTAGGCTAGGGGGGGCGCCATCGAGAGAGAACAGGGTCCAAAACAGCCCTGACCTGTCAAGACATTGACTCCACTATACCTCTGAAGGTATTGCCATTAATGGCTTAATCCTCCTGTCACTGCCTCTTAGTATTGTGTTAAATAAGAAATGGTTCTTAACTGACTTACTTGATTAAAAAAAGGACTCACAAACCCAAACTACAAATAAACTATGAAAACAAATATCAAATGAAATAAATAAATCTTTATTGTTCGGATTTTTTTCTTATAAACAGACATTCAGTTGTGTCATGTGAGCACACTGATATCATTCAGTTAAGCCTCATCATAATAGCTTACTTACACTGCAGCCCATTGGAATTACCTCACGCCACCTTTTCTCTTTCTGCCCCTGTAAAAAAAGATAAACATGAGGCAGTGTGTATATATATATATATATATATATATATATATATATATATATATATATATATATATATAAAGGAGAAAAGAAAAGGTAAGACTTGGTTGAGAAAAGAAAGTTAAGCATCTGTCTTTCACCCTGCCACTCCGTTTTCTGGTGCTCTCTCTCGATAAATATAGAGGGCGAGGTACGGGTAAAATAATTAGTCTCTGTAGGGATGAGAGGGGAAAGAGAAATGTAAACCAGAGGACAGAAATGAAGAGCGAGGAAGAGACATCTTTCTTTTTCTTTTCTTTTCTTTTTTTTTTGTCATTGCTGGACCTATTCTGTGCCAAACCTTTTTTTTTTCTTCATTCCCAGATGTCGTTTTGTTTCTGTTACCTGATATTTGGCTCTGTTTCCTCTGACCACAGGAGAAACTGAGATTCACTGTCTCTCTTTGTAGACCTTCTCTGTGCATTTGACTCAAACATGAATGACAGGTGTAGCACTAACTTGATTTTAAATAACGTATCCACTGTGAAATGTTCTTCAGGATGATGTGTTACATGCTATGGAAAATGTAAGACTTGGGAAAGCAGAGGAAATAAAAGGTTCAGCTACATCAAGCTGCAAAGAAACCATCCTCGTTCTTGACAATAAATAAAATCCCAGAACTGTAGAATTTGCTTTTAATGATAATCTGCAGCATTAAAGACTCCGCTTCCTTCGAGTAAATGGTGATGTTTACATTCAATAGCCGATCCAACTTGCTGTCTACCCAGTGATCCGTATTCACCTCCCATCACGCTCAAGCCGGAGAACGCTGCTGTCTGCGACTTGGCAGTCTCTCTGGTCCTGATGCTTCCCACATGCAAATGAAATAGACAGTATGACATTTAAGTAAGTGCCATGCCTTCGCCTTTAACTTTACCCTCACTCGCTGTCTTATCTTGGAAACTGATGCAAGCAGTCCACACCACGAGGGTTTTGGCAGTGGATCCCGCAGAGGAGAACACTATGCATCATTCACTTTATGCTGAGACACTGGAGTGGCAGAATAGCTTGCAGTCTGTAGCCCAGTGTGGAAGGGAGGTCGTCATGTCTGTTTGGTAGTATTTGTAAAGGCGCTTCTTGTGGCAAATCACAAGGACTCATGCTGTCTCATTGAGTTCTTGGGGCTTTTAGGAGTATCCTGCTGAGTTGAAAGCCATCTGCACAATTTGTGATCAGGTCACAGAGGACTGAACAAAATCGGGAGGCTGGAACGAATTACATTTATTTTTTTACACCTCAAATAAGAAGCTTGTTAACATTTTAGATCTTTATTTCTCTCGAGATCTTTCAAGATGTTTCAACAACACAGGAGAGATTAAAGGGCTTTACTTTTTCAGGCCCCTCATCATTTCTTTAGGCATCTTTCCATATTTATAGGATATCAGCTCTTCTTTCTTTTTGTTAAAAAATTGTATAATCCAGCCTTGTGGTGTGTTGAATGTGGATAACCACAGTCCTATCAACCCCAGGGAGGACCCTCTCATTGGAGTGCTTCTGACAGCCTCCAACAAACCGGTGCCTCCATCCACTTCAAGGTATTTTAGATAAGGCCCAGGTGGAGAGGCGGGGAGAGAGGCCAACAGAACATTTTCTTTTGTTATCAACCATGCCTGTGGCTGTATGGGATTTCCCATGAGGCCCGGCGTGTAAACACACCTTATAGGGTGGATCTGAGTGAATGAACCTGCTGCAGAAATGGTAGGGCGGCTTGCGCTTGGTATCGTGGGACTTTAGACAAAAACCTGTCCGGATGTCACCAGCCAATCATCCCTTCAGAGAGCTCAGTTCCATGGATACGTGCAGACCTGCCTCCCTCTTTTATAACTCAGTAGTGTTGCATCCAGAATGTAAGAATGCCTTTAGACCTCATCATCGCTTTGAAATCAAATCAACCCGACAAACCTAATCCCTGGTTATG
The DNA here is from genome assembly GCA_023373845.1 of Nibea coibor. Taxonomy (NCBI): domain Eukaryota; kingdom Metazoa; phylum Chordata; class Actinopteri; family Sciaenidae; genus Nibea; species Nibea coibor. The sequence goes on along the minus strand of CM041719.1, from coordinate 25,371,393 downwards.
TTCAGGTTTATGTACTAATGAATATAATGGCACCACATTGTTTCCAAATTGGATCAGAGATTTCAGTCTTTCACCATGCTCCCATAAGTCCTTGGCATATTGGAAAGAGCTTGAAGACACAGGCTACAGTTAACACCTTGTCAGCAGTAAAGGATTCCTTCTAATCTATTTGATCTCATTAAAATGCTCCATCGCATGCAGTCATTGTACGCCTCTCAACAGCTGTCAGTCTTCAAAATGTAGTTACAGCATGTGCATGCCATTTTCTCAAACAAAAAGAGGACACCCATCTATTATTTATTCTGCCAGTGAGGTAGACAATATTTATTTTGTGGTCGCAATTGTTGGCCAAAGAACAAGCGGTTAGCTTTTGGTACAGATCTTTGGCAATAGAGCAAACATCAAACAAACTTTGCAGTACCTCTGTGAACCCCCTAGGCGCCATGGACCCCTGGTTGAAGACCCCTGCTGTAGAGATGAATGGGGCCCTAATTAGGTTGTTTGTCTGCATATCCTCTTTATATTTGTCTAATATTACTTTCTTGCACAGGCTGTATCTATATGTTGACATGAATATCCTGTGTCTCCTCAACTGACTAATTAGATAAAGGTTCGAAAAAATTCTGACAATCACTGTTTCTCACCAGAACACATTGTACGTGTCTTTCAGGTCTAAGACTGTATGCATATTACGCCACTGACTTTTTCGAGCGCTGGTTCAGTGTGGAAGCACATTGCGTCCACGTTATTGTTTCCAGGTCGATCAGTGTCCACGGTGAAACCCCAGAGCAACATTAAAACCAACAAGTCTCTGTTTCTTTGCCCTCTCTACAGTTGGCAAACAGCATAACTGCATCACAGAGGGACAGACGACCCAGCTGACCGAATCATTATTTCTAAATGAACACAAATGTGACGCCAGCTGTGCTGTATGATCGGTTATATGAAGGATTAAGGATGCGTGAGGCGACCCAAAGTTTCTCACTTTGCTCCCACACAGCCTGTTCCTCAGCAGAGTGACAGGCTGTCAGTGGAATTCACAATATAGTTGTACACAGACAACTGAACAAGTACGAAATACTTATTAGATGGAGATGAACGGAGCCTCCGCACTGAGCGCTGTGCGTGTGTCGTCACAGACTACATTCATGTTTTATGCAGTCTGCAGATGAGCCTGACCAACCAGAGAGGAGTTGGTCTCCAAAATCATGTCTGCTGTCAGTCAATCAATGTAAATGTATTTTCATACTGATCCAAATTTAGCTGCATATTAAATCTTTTTAAACATTTTCCATCATTGGAATAACAAATCTGTGCAGTCTTGGTGGAGGTGTGTCATCTTAGCGCTGACTCATTTTAATAAAGGTTGTATAATATATAGATATATGCTTCCCTGGTGGAAATCATGAGTATATGAAGTATCTTTAAGGGAGTATTCTAATAAAAAAGTCCTTCAGGTAAGTTGCAGAGACAGCAGCTTGGTGCCAGTGGGGAGAAAATGACTTTGGTGTCTGGCAGAAGTCCCCAGTCCCCCAGTGGGACGGAACAGAATTTACATAACTAACATCTTGATTTGCGTAAAGTGAAATTAGGGCCTGCGCTATGTTCAATTAACTCCACGGATCTTCTTGTAATTAAAACTCGGCGGTCCCCCACTGTTCAATAACTCCGTGCCAGGAGAGAGAGAAAGGTGGGGAGGGAGATTGAGAGTGAGGTAGATATAAAGAGAGAGAGAGAGAAGGAAAGAAGGAAAAGGGTGGAAAGATAAACTGCTGCTTCATCATGTTTTCATCAGATATGACCTTGGCAGTCATAATGGCGGGGCTGAAGATATAGCTGGAGAAGAGCCACACTATCCATAAGTTGAAAGTTAATGTGAGGAGCATCAGCCACGGTGGCCCCTTTATAGCGCCCTTGCCAGCTGTTGTATGGAGATCAGTGGCTGCGTTTCTGGCCCCCTAATGAGACGTTTCTCTTTAAATTGATTACATAGGGGAGGAGTTATGTCGGCCTGTAACATGCTCAGTGCTTTGCTTTTAGGTTAACTGTTGGCTGTTTCTTTTATTTACTATTTATTCCTCACAAGTCCCTTGCTCTTTGCTAATTGCTGTAATTCCACTATTTGGAACATATGGGACTAAACACTGTCTGTGTGATTTCTTCTCCCTCTGGAAGGATTACACAAAGCACAAGTGGACATCCTCATCATTAATCACCTCTTTGGTTCCTGTTTTTTGATTGTTGGAGAGTCATGATGAGGCATTACAGCAGTGCTGCAGTGCGGTCTCAGGTCTGTGTGTTCAGACTGTTGAAACACTTGTGTCATTTTGATATGCTGCTATTCTAAAACTGCAGTTTAGCTCCCATGCTTTTCTTTTATGCAAGCCATTAATCTTTATTATTAATTTACCTGGAAATTGCGGGTAGTGACAGAAAGGCCGCATCTGTAGTCTCTCCTTCGTCTATACAAAGCCTTTAAAGTGGCTGTTTTATGAGATCAGTTAGAGAATTTTAACCAAGCCATAATCCCTAAATTGATAAAATTGCCTCCAAATGTACTGCAATGTTTAATTCATGAGCAATAATATGCAAGTAATAAATCTGAATATAAGAGAAACGGGCCCAAACTTTCTGCAACCCAATGCTGCCTGACTTTAAAGATTATTTCAGCTGTTTTACGGATCGTTTGCAGATTATTGTCACGTGTCACAAAATATTTTAAGGTGTGACCTCTGTTAAATTAATAATAATTTGTTTGGAAACCAAAAAAATCTCACATATTCTGAATTTGAATGTTTGTTACATTAAATCATTTTTCTTTGAAGTTTATGAATTTAGAAACAAACAAACAAACAAAAAAATCTGATCTTGGCTGATTAACATACTGTAAAACGAAAGACCAGCTCTGCCGTGTTAATTTTGTGCATGTTCTGCTTACACCTGCAGTTTCTGGTCCAAGGTATCACGTAACATCCCCAGCTTCCTATAAAATGTTCTGCATACAGTGTATTACATATGCTGTGTATTAAATGCTCCGTCCTTTCTCAGAGGACGCACTCCCTCTGTGTGAGGACACGTTCTCGTTCCTCTCCAAGCAGCTGCTTGTGCGAGCCGTTTGTGCACTTTGGGAGCTAATCAACTAAGTCCAACTCCTTCAAACTGTAAAGAACCAACATGATTAGTTACATGATCTCTTCACAGAAATAGGTTAAGGCTGCTAATGTGTAACACCCTTGAGAATATGAGACTGAATCCTTTCAGAGGACTGGAAGTATCAGCTGGTGTACTGGCAGCACATGTCCACTCGTTAACATCAGTAGAAGCAGAGCCCTGCTGTGAAGCACTGCTCATGGATATCATAGATTTGCTGACAGTAATGGGGGCTGTGGGAGGTGGTGGTGGTTAGTGGTGGGGAGCAAAAGGCAAGATCCAGCCTAATGGCCGCATCCTTCTTTGAAAGAGCATTTTTTTTTAATCACAAGAAAAGTTAATCCTCAATCAATGAAAATGTAAAGCAGCGGCTTTCTATTCTATTTGTGCTGATAGCAGCTTAAAGGATCGGCTATTGAGGGGGCTCAGACCGCATTTGCAAGTGCCTGGCACGACTCCTAGTCATGTCTTACCCAGCGCGAACACACACACACACACACACTGGGGGAAAAGGCTTCCTTTTATTTCATTTTTGGACGCCCCCTAAACTGGTGGGGATGTGCATCTGTTAATGGCCTACTTTTCCCCCAAACGTGGCTCGTGAAGGCAATTAGACATTGTTTGCCCGACACAGTAATGGAAACATCCAGCACACGCTAAATTTGGATCCCGGAGCATGTTTGTCTGCGGCCTTATGGCTGAGGTGTTAGCGATACATATTAGCATCAAATACATAATGAATGCAATTTCAAAGGCTGCTGCTCTTGTATCACACTCCTCCCTTTTCTTTATCTCCCCCCTTTAATGGCTTAGGATCAGCCGTGTGCATGTTGTTACTCCCATATTTTGTTTTGCTGACACCAACATGTCATGCAAAGTCATGAAAATGCACTGCAGCTTGTTATGGTAATACTTTGTCAGCTAGCGTGTCAGACCCCGATAAGAAAAGTCAGAACATTATTCACCCCTGAATCTTTATGGCTCTCACTAAGCAGCTTTCCTTAAAGGTCCAAGTGAAAGGCTGCATCACATAGAATCAGGTTGTGGAATAATAGGCAATATTAAAGTTGCATTTATGTATGGTTCAATTCTTGGTGTGCATTGATGATAAACTGCAGCTTAAACTCATATATGTTTGAGATGTAATCCCTGTTTGTGATGCTTATTGTTTATCACTTCAATTCTCTCGTACGACCGACCTCCTACATGTGGAGTGGGAGTGGAAGCAGGAATGGAAAAAAATGTGTTGAAATATATATTTAGAGCAGCTTTGAACTTTAACTTACCGATGCTTGAAGCTATACCCGAAATTACAGTCTGTCCTGGTTACGAGGTGGATGGTGTAAATTGTATGGAGAACGTAGGAGCACATGTTGCTTTGTTTGTAAGGGGCAAATTATATGGACACAGTTCTGGTTTACTGAGTCACACAATGAGCAGAAAACTATTATCTTCAAATTATGTCGGATGACAGCGGTTGCAAATGGCATTTACCATCAAATCAATCTCTAATATGGACTGTCTGCCGCAAACGTCAAGTGTACCATCGAGCGGCTGTTGGAAGATGTCACTTCTCTCTGGTATTTACCAAAGGCTGTCCTTGTCCTTGCCAAAAGTCAGCGGCGGAATGACATAACCAATCAAAATGCAACAATACTATTGATAGAAACGGTTTTAAAGACATGATCCAAGATACGTGACACCCAGCTGCGAAGCACAAATTAAAATGCCAAACCTGTGCGGCATGGACCTGTGGTCATGTCCACAGAGCATTAAGTGTAGTCTGACCATCCACTTCCTGTTCGACGAGTGGGAGTTGTGCGACAAATGTTTACAGATGATCACAGTGAAGAATTAATAGCCCACGGCTTGAGGGACGTGCTGGCCTCACGGGGCTTAAAGGAGAGTCTGCAGAGGACGCATAACCACTGAATGTGTTCAAATCAGTGGCACTCCAGTGCTCCAGTGCTGTTTAATGTGCCTGTACAACCGGCTTGAGTTTCAGATGTAGCAGTGGGGTTGTTTTGTTAAATTTAGGCGTTACACATACATGCAGTACAAGAAATATTCTATTTTATTTCATGGCATTCCAACAATTTGATTAGTTGTTTTGTTGGTAGCAGAACTTATTCACTTATTCAGCTGTGAGTATTTATAATACAACTGTCAAAACATTTCATAGATGTATGTTTTTTGTGAGAGAAGTGTCAGAATGTTGAACGTGTAGTTGGCACAGTGGAAAACTGTGATTACTTTTTCCTACAGATTGAAAAGAAAGAGTGAAACTGCAACTTCACCTCCACAAAAAGTGATCCACAGGGTGATTGAACAGGAGAAGGTCATATCTGAGGTCCTTAAAGCTGATAAGAAAACCCAACACCTGGCACTAACATGGCAAGAGATGGATGTTTTGGAATCAGTGAGCAACACCCTCAACCCCCCTGATTGAGTTCACAGATGAAGTGTCTGGGGGAAGAACCCGTCAATGTGTCATACCTCGAAACCGCGCTCTGTCTTTTCAATGACACCGTCCTGACTCCAGCTCAAGATGCCTCAGACCTGACAAAGGATGCGGAGAGGGCCATCCTTCCGTATTTAAACGAGAAAATAGTCTGACCTCGCTAGACATGGCCTCACCCCTAGATCCATGTTTCAAAGCACATACAGACATAACGGATGACAGGAAAAGATACATCAGTACCAAAGCCGCTGCAGAGACTATCACAGCTAGAAGGGCAGACAAGTCAGACTGTAGAAGGAGGAGCAGCAGAAGAAATTACAGGAATGGTGGAACCAGAGGGGAAAATAAGCGTCCGAGTTTGAGTAGCTTTTTCAACAAGACAAATGTTGAATAACCTGGCTCAGCTGCCCTCTCCGACAGAAATGCAACTCTAGTTGAGCTCAAGAGCAATACATTTAGGGATTGGAGGTGAGGAGATTCACTGGCGCACCACACAGACTCCCAACCAGGAAGTACCTTTGTGTTCCTACCACTAGTGCCTCCTCAAAGGGGGCTTTTGGCACTGGTGGCAACATTATAATCTGCACAGATCTGCTCTTAAGTCAGAGAAGAAGATAAAGACAGTTGCAGAGTTGTTTTCCTGGCTAATAACCTGAAGCAGCTGTTATGAGCAATGAGGCGGGCTAAGTTAACCGGCACAAACAGGAATGTTGACAGTATTTGTTTTTGCACTTAGAGAACAAGTAAAGAGGTACACTGAGCTGCTGCAAGGAGAGGCGTGTTTGCTGTGCACTCTGCGGGCCTGTTCCTGTAATATTCTAACCAAAAAGGAGCTGTTTATTTTGTAATTCTGGATTATGAGTGTTTTATTGTCTATGTTCCTGTCCCACTGTACCTGAATTTTCTTTACAATTTGATTTTTAAGTTGCTAGATATTTTATTGTATTTAAGGGTAAAAGCAATGAGACCAAGTAAACGTGCACAGAGTGATGCTGCAGTTCTTGTCATGATTAAGTTATTTAGGTTATTATTTAATAACCTAACAGTTATTTAATTAAGGCAGATGCAATCATGCCAATTCTTGCAATACTGAAACTGAAGAAGAGTTACTTACTTTGGACTAATTTTTCATTTTAAAGTGTGCTGGGGGTAGAAGCCTTCTGTTCTTCTGGATTTGAAGAAATGTTTTTCTTTCATTTCGTGCAGCTTGATTTGATTGTATCTCATGAAAGTATTTTTCAGAGATGGAATTTACTTGAGAAAAAGTTTTGTGTTTTTTTTTTCTAGTACTGCACTCCTGCACAATAAATGTTCTTAAAATACGTTGATACGTCAAGTCAAATTTATCCTAGAAACAGTCAAAAGTATCAAAGTTTTGCTTTGAAAGCATTTCTATTGAAATTTTAAGAAATATTGCTCCGTGCTTTGAATTATACTGTTATAAACATGTCACACCACCCAGCCCGAGACGTGGTAAGATGCCAGAGCGTCTTATTGGTGCTGGATTCATTTGTATCATGTGAACACTCCTCATCTCGTCCACCATAAATCACATCTGCAGTGCCTCCAAGAATGACTCAAAGCTGCGACAGATCCCCTCCACCTTGACACTGCTGTAATCAGATTTGCCACCTGTTTGTCTAGCTGCTGGGACATTAATTATGTGTCATCTGATGCTATTTTTGTGATAACATTATAGAATTTGGAAAGGCTTCCGACGTTTGCATTCGATTTCAGCGGGGATACCATGTGTGCTTGTTTATCGTTTGCCCGTGTGCAGAGGGAGTAATTCACTCTCTTTCAGGTGAAATTGACAGCTATATTGCTCACAGGCTGGAAACTTCTACTGGGCTTGTTTTAACCCTTTATTGATCTTTTCTATGTCTATCATAGCACTTTTAAGTTGTAACTTTCTGGTGAAAAAAACAGAGATTTTAGATTGAGAAAAAAGCAAAACCATGATAACCATGTCTCCATTCACGTATAATCACCTGAAAATAAGAATCATTATATTTTTGTTACTTTAGAATGAACCTTTTATATCTTCTGTACATGGTCCTGCATGTCTGTCAGGGTTCTGCCATGTTCCTACAGTAGCCCTGGTTTTAGATATGGACATTTAAGTTTTGTTGTTGCAGCCAACATGGAGAGGAGATGGGGTTGCAATTTGCAGCTATACCACAAGTTGCCAAAAAAAAAAAAAAAAAAATACACATAGGTCCTTTAACAGATGTCTGTTGACACAACACAGCAAACCTCAAATTAAATTATACACGCAGGCTGAAGTGATTATTAGATTTATCATTTATTTTCATTATAAGTACAAATTTATTCATGGACTGATTTAAAGCAGTGAACAATTACACACAGAACAGATTCAGATTCAGTAATCTTCTGATTTCCAAATATTTTTGGCCAAGACGTTGGTAACAGTTTTTCTTATGCAGCAAACAAAAGAAGAAATGCTTAATGGGTCAGCTTTTCAGATGCACAATCCTTGTTCAGAGTGTGTCGGCGTCTGCATGCCAACAGCGAAAAGAGAAAATCAAGCTATGAATAGTTTTGGAAAAGGCAGCCCGTGGAATGCTTTGTCAGGACCAGGGCTTGGTGAAAATTGAAGCAGAGTGAATGTATCTGAACTTAGACAGATGAGATATCAAATTGGCGAGCAGGAGTGTGATAATCAGGGAATTGGAGTCGGAAAATTGCATCAGAACGGAATCATAAGCCTGGCCAGAAGTGAGGATTTGCTGATCCCTGACCTTCTGTTTCAGAGCTGAGGATTTTAAGTAATGAGATCTATGCAGTGAAACAACTCCACTGTCAGACCGCCAGACTTCAGCATACTGGGAGGAGAGCGTCTGCCACTTCACAAAGCACGGCCAATGGATTTAGCACATATTTTGAAATGTGCTGTAGCAGCAGTGAAGGGTTAAGGAGGAAGAATGAGAAGTGGAATGACATTGTGTTGCGATAAATAGACCTTGCATGAAGGTATAATATGCTGAGGGGCTTAATGGTTTAAAATGTTATCCATCTGCCTCTCTTACAGCAAACCTCTGCCCAAATCACTTACATTATTTCTCTTTTTTATGAAATAAGAAAATATTCTTCCCTCAATAAACGAGGGAAATATTATTTAAATCAAGCCAAATATCTGTCAGCAGATTCAGAAACATCCATCTTCTCTCAAAGAACCCACACATATCTGAAACTAAGTACGAAGTACATTTGTTTGGATACAAAGAAATGATTGAAAGGTCCAGTGTGTCAGATTTTAGGTGCTCTACTTACAGAGGAATATAATATTCCTAACTGTGTTTTCATCAGTGTATCATCACCTGAAATTAAAAGATATGATGGTTCTGTTTATATCAACCCCACGCCACCCATTTTATCCATTCTTCACACTGCTCCCATCCGGTTGCAGATCATAATAATAATAATAAAAAAATAAAAACAGGCACCCTATGGCAGGTATTTTTGTCCCCTCTGCCGTATAGCATCACTTAACAAAACACCTCCGTAACCGTTTGTGGGTGCTATACATATGGGATGTGGGCTGAAATGTGCTGTTTTGGCTGTCCATTCTTCTCTGTTGTGGTGTACAATGTATCTACAAATTTGATATTATTTACAGTTTTACAGAAATCTACACATGCAAAGAGGCAAAGTGTAGAAAAATGAACGCCTACATCTTAGAAACATCTTAAAAATATTATCATTTCATTGCCCCAAAACTTAAAAACTACCAGTACATGAAAAATGTATGTTTTTGCCCGTAGTGTCTCGCCTTGACATGAATCTCAGGAAAAACCCTTACTGTCCTTCATTGGGGACTCCTGTGGATGCATACAGGCAGACCAATACATGTAAAAACAACACAAAGGCCATCGGTGGTCAAGGTGAAATTGAAAATGTTAGACCTCTGGCAAGATGTGACGGTGCTTTAATCCTTCTTATAATAACAAATCCTCCTCCGCCTATTTATTAAAGGTTATCAGGTCCACCTTCTGACTGCAGTTCTGCTCTTAATATGTGAGATATGAGATGAAAACAACAGTTTTCAATTTGTTTATCTGGTAATTATTCTAGTTTCAAGCATAAAGTTACTCAGAACCAGAAGTTATAATATCTTCAAATAATTAAGGAGAAAATAGTTTGAACCGAGAGAAATGCTCTAACATAAAAACTGTCTAGATGAAGAAATACATGCATACTCTGCCTTGATTCAAGATATTTTATCTCACTTAGATTTTTTGCGCACTATTTCTTTCACCTCTCTCAGTGTTGTCACCGTTTTTTCAGTATTATTATTTCCTCACTAGTAAATCATTTAGAACACCTGCAAGGCTGAAATTGTTATTCAGCGCGGCTGCCATCATCAGCAGCTTGTGTTGGTTGTAATAAATAAGCTAAGTGAAGGTTTCCCGTGAAGGTAAATCCCCTCATTCCTTCACTTTCTAATATTATCCGTCTCTTTTCATGGACACTGAGAGCAACTTGGCTACAATGGAATAAGCCTGCAACGGCAAACCTCCAGTTGAACAACAGCTCTTTCTCTTGTAATCACTTGCTAAGTGCTCCTCACATGTTATTTTGGCTGGAAATGGTCCTGAATGAAAATGAGCGTTTGCCAAACCAGACAGACGTTGGACATCCCCTCATTAATTCTGCCGTTATCGCTGGAACGATTAGATCGTGTTTGGAGAATGTTGCAGTGTCCAGCAGCTTGAGATGTAGAATTGCTCATTTTCTGCAGTCCGCAGAAACCTTTCCAATTACATCATTTAATTTGAATAATTAGGCAAAATAATTAACCTAAATGGACTGATTTGGTTCATTATCTTTCTTTCACAGATTGTTTGTGGCTGTGTGGCTCATGTTTTCAACCCTGGTTGTAATTTATGAAGGGTTATTATAAAGAAGCGTATGGAGACAAACAAATTTTAACCAAGAAGTAAAAAGAGAATATTTATGTACATCCTTTATTTATTTATATACACCATTTATATACATCCAATCAATTCATACTCATTGGCTAAGACAAGAAAGCCTTAGATATGTTACACATAAATGTGAAACTATTGCAACATAACCATCTTGTTTGGATTTATTTTTGTGCTGCTCTAATTGTAATGCTTCTACATTCATAATTGTTTCAGGTACCCATGTTGAAGTCAATAAATTCATCTTATCTTCACGTAATTGTATTAGAGAGTTCAAACTATAACTAAACCATCCTGTTGCTTCTAATATCAACCATTGACATTATTTCACATTAAAGGCCCTCTGTGGAGTTGTTGGCCAATTGTAGGACCAATGTTTCAGTGGTTAATAGGTCTCCAGTTTGTGTGTCATTCACAGAGATGAGAATTGATACAATTTTATCGATACCTCTGCATTTATTGATCTGATTCCTATCAATTCTTTCCTCAGTTCCTGTGTGTTGTGGTCCTACATAGAATTACAGCATCAACCTAGAGTGTAGAATAAAAGTCATGCATGTATTTAACTGTTGTTTAATTTGGAACTGGTTAGCCTGAGAGCTAGCGGTAGCAACAATGCGTTGTCATGTTAAATAGATACATTGAGAGAATATTTATACAGCGTTCATTTTTATTCATGTTTTCTAAAGAACAAATCTCCTGAGCTGGCCTGTATGGAGTTAATGTCATAACAGGATATTTGCCCTCAACCTAACCTCAACCAATGTGCCAGCAGTGTCACTTGTGTGACGATACATGCATTTCTGGAATTTAAGCTCATGTTTCATAGAAGGGTGTTGCAGCATATTGTGTTTCCTCCCAGATAACTGTGCATGACTGTCCTGATGCAGTGCTGAAAAACCAAGAGATGCTGAAACGTCTTCTTACTGTATGTGCCACATAAGAAAAAATGTTGGGCAGTCCTGCAAGAATAGCTGATATGTAAAGAAACATTTAAAAAAAATATAATACTAACCTCTTGTGTAGTAAAGTCAAGCAATGATTATTTTCAGTTAATTACCGCATGATGTTCTACCCTAAAGCCGGGTGCTTAGTTGTTGCCTAATCATGATGCCATGGTGTGGTGCAAGTAAGGGACATCTGGCGTGTTTTCTGCAGGTGTTGGGTATTGTAATGGGACGCCTTCATACACTGCGATATTATGCAATAAACATCATGCTAAAATAATCTGACATACCTTCTCTGGGGTGCAGAGCAGCTTGCAACCAGCTGTGTCAAAGCACATCCACCTGGCCTTCAGAACCCCAACTGTGTGCTCTACCACAGCATGGGTGTGTGAATAGTATGGTGCTTGTTGTGTGAGTGCTCCTGGCCACGTCTTGGGTTGACTAGAGATCTTATGAGCCAGGAGGTTACAGCATAACCTCGATCACCTAGAGAAAATGATGATTTTAGTTCAATTATAAGAGTTTGCTATCTCCATGGACACCTTACATAAGATGCATACCAACCTCGCTATTTTTACATATTCACAATCCACTGAGCGAAGACATTTACCAGTTTAATCTGATTTACTTTGGACATGGACGACGGATGCTGGGTTGACTTTGTGTATAGTCTGTTGCTCTTGTTAAGTAGGGAAGTCCAATATTTTGTTGATTTGTGGTTGTTTGATCTGTTGAGAGCTAGAGTAAGGGGGTGCATTGGTCGCAAAAGAGTGGAACACACCCAAGCTCTTTTTTGGTCTCCACCAACACCTGAGTGCAATACATGTCTGTTTTAGTTTCTAAACGCTGCACCTTCCCCAAATATCTGTAGCGCTGAGACACGCTGTAGAGTTGAATGTTCATTTTCTGCGTGCCTGTATTTCCAATTAACACCTCTTATATGACAGAGAGACTCAACTCATTTTTATATAAAATTACTGATTAGTGCAGCTTTAAAGTCAAGGCATTTCAGTTCAAGTGATACACCATTTGTGGGAGCAAAGACTTACTGAAGGAAGTACAGATTTAACAATGTTCAAATAACCCAGAATCACTGTTGAAAGAGCAAGCTTTAAGAGACACATGGATATCTTGAGGTCTCTCATTTGGCCCCATCACGTAGCCACCATAGAGACTAGTGCTAGGGGTCCTTAGAACAATCATACCGTGCTATGTTGATGGGCTGTACTCTGCTTGCTCCAGTTAGCTCTTCCCTCCAGCTCACCACAGAAATCTGCCTAATTCCAAGCATCAGTGTAAAAAATGGGCCTGTCCTGCCATCAAATCCCTTCTTAAAGAGATGGGCATGATTGGATGGAATGGTGGAAGATAGTGGCAAAGAAACCCCCGCTCAAACAACTAGGAGAGGTGCTACCTTAAATGAAATTGGATGGAGGGCGAACGAAGTGCAACACACTGTGAAGATTGACTCTAGATTGCAGAGACTCGACATGGCAGACAGTGAACACAAAAGAAAGAAAAGAAAAACTACAGACATCCTCTCCATCTTTCACCACCTACACCCCCCAAGCTTCTACTCACTATCCAGGGAAGAGCTGACATGTTCAACCCTCAGACCTGATGAGTCCACTCTACTCACTCCCCAAACCTTAAATCTCCCTTAGTAGAATAGAGAATAATGACAAAACTCTTCAAAGCATACAACATTTTTTCTAACCCTAGTCCATGGGCAGATCGTTACTTCATGAACAGATTTTACACTACAACATCTACTGCCTATCCATTTCATGTACTGTTAAGAGATGGACTGTGGATGTGTTCGGGTGATCCACATTAATCCACTGGCTTTCATTTTGAACATTATGAACGCAGCATAAAACCTAAAGAAATCTATCAATCATTCCTACCTGAACACTATGATTATTTCTGAGAGTGCTGCAGCTTAAAGGCACATTTAGTGTAGAAATATTCAGTTAACGTGAATCTGAAGAACATCTGTTGACAAATTCACTCCTTGTTTACAGGAGACAAATTATGAAAAAATCATTTTTTCAGCTCTTCTACACTAATATTTTTTTTTTTTTTAATTCAGGCTGCATACAAACCCCTTCAGTGTCAAAAACAACAACTACCTCCATTTTGCATGAGCTGCTGCAGCCACACTGTCTCTTGTGGCTTGTCTTTAAAACATGCTGTTCAGATTTTGAGCCCTTAGTGACATCACTAACAGGCTCATGAACATATTCCAGAACCAGAACCACCCTACAGGTAAAGAGATTGCCACAAGTAATGAGCCACGCAGCCACAGTCTGTGAAAGAAAGATAATGAACCAAATTCATCCATTTAGGTTAATTATTTTGACTAATTACCACAAGTTGGGGTGTCGGTTAGCTCAGTTAGTAGAGGATCCGCCCCATGTACAAAGGCTCAGTCCTTGCTGCAGCGGCCCAGGGTTTGAATCCGATGTGTGGCCCTTTGCTGCATGTCATTCCCCATCTCTCTCTCCCCACGTTCCTGTCACTCTTCAGCTGTCTCCATAGCTTCATAAAGACCAAAAAAAAATCTTAAAAAAAGAAACAATAAATTACCACAAGCTAACACTAACCGCTAGTTAGCCATTAGATGCTAAACGCTAGTTAACATTAGCTTGTGCTAATCAGTTATTTCGTGTCTCCTATCAGCTTTATTTGCTCTGTGAAGGAGACTAACATAATGACAGTAGTTTGTTAGTTAAATGTCTCTCTGGGACCTCTTTGTTTACAGGGTCTGACTCGGGTTCAAACATTTAAGGTTGTAACAGTATGTGTTCTCCCATTGCATATATATATATATATATATGTGTGTGTGTGTGTGTGTGGAAACAATCGAATTAATATCAAATTAATATGAATATAATATTCACATAGATGCTTGGATACCGTTGCTCCTTCAGACTACATCCTGACAGGAAGCTTGGCAATACCCACACAATATAGTCACTCACTGCAGTGTACACCTGATTGATGGTTTCTGAGAGGACACTTAACTAGAAGCCCACCGAAAGAACTTGAGTCATCTACAGCAAATCACGCATGACAGCAAAAAGTAAGAAGAAGTAAATAAATAATGGTGGCATCAGTCTCAGGGAGCAGACTCTCTGTGAAGGAAGAGGATTGGCAGTACAGACAGGATGATAACATCATCACTGAGCAATGTTCCCACACTGAAGTCCTGCATAATAATTATAATAATTATTATAATAAAGTAATGCAATCCAACAAAAAGTATCCTATCTGAAAACTCTCTGTTATCAATAAAATGAGTTTGGGCCTCATTGAGTCTTCCTCCTCTCTTTGTTGTTTGTCTCTTGATTAACTCTGTATGTTTGAACCAAACTGTGCTGCTGCACAGCCTCACTGTATATCATGGCCAACTGGGCTGAAAAACAGCATCTACAGCCAGAGGACAACAAATTTCCTTTTTTGTAAGAGTTTTTGGGCATTTTTCTTCTTTATTAGACCACAGAGGTAAAAAGGAGACTGGAAACAGGGCAGAGAGAGAGGTTTGACATGCAACAGAAGCCGCTGGCTGCAACGTGCGTGATGTGGCATGCATGGTAACGATTCGGCTACCAAGGGCAGATCGGCAAATTTAGTTTGGTAACACTTCATTTTTATAGTCTGCCCACAGGTATTTGTAACATTTCACAGGCACATCATTTGACATTCATCAACTATTCTTGATATTACACCACTGTGGTTAAGGTTTGCTTAGGTTTAGCCTTTAAAAAAACATTTGAGGGCATTCCCTGAATTGTTACTTATACTTATAATAATAAATTATACTTATAATAGTACTCATAGACAGATATTGGTGTGTGTTTTTCCATTTATCTTTAAATGGAAGAATATTTAGCTGATATAATATTGTATTGACCCACACAAACATTTGTTGCAGTATCAATACCATTCTAGTAGAATTAGCCACAAAGCAGCCTTTTAGCATGCTGTCACAGTCAATGACATAATTTAAAGCTCACATTAATGAAGTGTTTATATTAAGAATTAATCAAATGTAATGTGAACTGTGCTGCCGCAGTGATGAACCCACAAACATTCATCACCCGTGCCTGCAGTTCCACTCAGCTCACTGCTTCAGTTTCACTGTTCTCATCAACCTTGCATCCAGCTTTTCAGTGAAGAAGCCTGAATAAATCCACTGTATGCTACCTGCACGGCACTAAAAGGCAGATTTTCCAGTTCAGCCTATAAAGTTAGCATGCTGCACCAGCAAATTCCCTCACCTTGCTTGTGTGTTCATTAATAAATAAAAATAATAAATGATTAATAGCTACTAGCTGGTGAACACAGTGGAGCATTTAGCTGGTAAAGAGATATTTCCCTCAGTTGGCAAAGACCAAACAGACCTGAAAGGCCGAGAACTGAATACACTTACATTCTTCGGGTGTCCAGAAACAAGACTCCATATTAATACTATTATTAATGTAAATATGCAAATATTTGCTAACACAGTAGCAATACATGAGGTGATATGTCAATCCAAGTCAAGTTTAATTTCATAACAGAGAATATGTATTTAAATGATGTGGAGGGTCTACTGCACTGTTTAACAACTTGATTACATTTATCTCATACTGTTCAAACAGACTAAACTCTCCATCCATAACAAACAGGCTACACTGAGTCCATATTCCATATTACACAGATGCAATAAGGCATTTCTTGACATTTGAATTTGTATTTTTAACATGAATATGATTGTTACTGACCTGAGTAACACATTGCGGTAACAGTACCAACAAAGAAAGAGATTTGTGCCTATGAATCATGATACATAGAAATCTTTTCCACACAATATAAGTGATCATTAAGTCCAACATTATGATCTAATTTGTATTTGTAGTTTTCTAAATACATAATGCCTAAATATGCAGAAGAGCTGACAGAAACATGATGATGTCTTTTTTAGTTAATCATCTTTAAAACAGAATAGACAAGCCAAGTCTTTTGCTTGACTAGTCTATTAGCCTAGTCTTGACTAAAAATATCGCCAATTCGATGACACTGGGTGTCAAAATCGTGTAAAAATGAGCAGTATTCTCAGCTCCAGGACTGTGGCGGCGTGTCCTGAATGTGCTGAAGCCACGCCCCCTCATGGTAGCAGTCGAGCAGCCATTTTGAAGTGACTGAAACATGTCAGATGAGTTCAGAAAATAACATGACTAACTTTGAAAAACTGAGAGAGATGAAGTCATCTCTGTCTCTCTGTTAGGGGTCAAATCTTGACTTTAATTTAATAACTTAAATTTTGATGATAAAATACTTTAGTGGATATTTTAATTAGCACATTGTTCCTGCATTAAGTCATGCATAAGAATTGTTACAAATTCCTGATAGTTCCTGAGGCACTACATGAATGAATTCATGATAATTGATGTGTCTTTACAGTAAAGTTTAGGTGGAGTCTAAGTTTTATCTTCAGTCTCTTTGTAATATGGACATAACCAGGTGATAGGTGAATATAACTGAGTTTTATTCGATGTCATTCAACCTGGCTTTGGGTTCCTATTAGTCAGTTTCTCTTGGAGTTATTATTTTAAACTCAAATTGTATTAGATATGAGTAATTATTTCTGTAAGTCAACTTAGAACACCTCGTACAGCTGTGTGTATCTCCACACTTGTCACCATTTGTGGACACAGGATGATGATGTACCTCTTCTTGATCCCGCCAACAAAGCTCAACAACACATAACACCAGACCTATTCACTGTTCATCACTGAAGAACTCTGGTTTTTCTGGGTTGATCAGTTGTCCAGGAATGTTAAACTTTAAGGTGAAGGTAACTGCAAGACATGTTCATGCCAAGACTCTGACAGTTGTGTGTAAGACATTATCTCCACTTGCTGTGGGATGCTGTCTGAAGATTCCTATAATTATCTTGAGGATTCTAAATGTAAATGTCCGTTCACCTTGGCAGGCTTGTTACAGGTTTGTGGTTTTGTGATAAATCTCAAATACCATTGTAATATTCTTATTGATACTAGAAAAATTCCAAAATTCTGAAAGTCTTTGTTTGCTATGTGGTCTACAATTACCCCCTCTGGCATTTAACTAATTTTTAATTATAGAGGACAGTGAAATTGATCAGGCAAATTACATGTGAGTGCTGATAAGGCAAATTTAGTGAGGGAAGGAAAAGAATTTTAATGTTGAGTTAGGTCTTTGCTCCTTTAGGCGCTCATACGTCCTTTGCTAATCACTATATCTCCTGGATACACAACAGTAATTACATTTCCCTGAGTACACCGAAGCTGATGTACAATAAAGCCCCTCCATTCATTTTTTTTCCCCTGACCACGGAGAACATCTGAAAATGTCATTTACATTTCAGAAATGTGCAGATTTACCGGGGATTGTCAAAGTCCACAAATCAATCTGCTCATAACTATTAGACAAATTAGGCAATGACCTTTCACAGACACTCTCTGATTTGATCGTAGCCTGGATAAGTTTTGTTTCATCAAGTCTGTATTGAAAGTGACAGCTCGACTCTAAAGCATTAGTCAGACAAAGGCACTTTGTCTTATTCAGAGCTTCCAGTCATTCTGTTGAGTCGCCATCAGATTTTTGGTTATTGTGGAAAACATACAGGTCTAAACTCATCTATTTATCCCTGCACTTTGTTAGAAAGAATGAAATCTTTGGTACAAGGTCAGCCTCTATGTTTTATTACAGATCTTTGTCAGCAGGTAGTTAATGATTAAAAAACAACCTGAAGCTACTTATATACCTGTCACACGGTAATTCCTCTCTCCATAATCTACTCTCCTTTCCGTTGCTTGTTTTAGCTGACCACTTAGAATCCTACTGGCTCACTCCACTCATTTCCTCACGAGCAGAGGTGAGCTGAGCCTTTGTTTTGTGGCTATAGGAAGCCACAGTAAGCAATAAATATACTTGAAGATAACGGAGTGGAAAGTTATGGTTCACCAATAACTCTGCGGTTTATTGCTTTCTATGGCAGAGCTGTATTTAGAGTTTGCTCCCGCACTCGACGCTCTGCGATGGACTCCACATTCCCCTCCCAGCCAGCCTCTTATTAATTTATGCATTAACTTGGAACAGGTCCAGTTCAAAATTTCCAATGGCATCCACTTGTCGGTGCAAGCTCAAATGATACCACAGTAAGTAATTGGGTGGTGTTAGGAATACCATTAAAAACTGTAAAGTGGCTGGCAGAAGGAGGTCAACAATCAATCATTCTTGTTCCTCTACCATCAGGCGTCCACATACAAGATCATCTTTCATTTCCTTTGAGTTATTTTTCATAAGAATCTGTTTCCACTGTTTAATGTTTGAATGTAACACACCTGGGGGTCAGCATTAAGACGGCGTGCACAATTATAAGCTCAACCTTTCTAACTTGATTAATGTAATTTTATGAGTCATAATTCTGTCATCTCTGAGCATACAGACACAATACAGACAGGCCTGGTATCAGCATGACTCACTCTTTGAGTTTTGTGAACATGTATTTCTTTCTCAAAAAGAAATAGAATAGAGGAATGACCCATCCATGATCCATTAGCTGTCAGGATGCACTAAACGTTTCTGTGAGTACAGTCCAAAACCCAAACCAGACAAAGAAAGATGGGATGATTAACTGAGACATTTAGTCACAATGCTGTAAGCCTTTAAATACAAAGAGTAAAAGGTTAGCAAAAAAGAGCGTTGAGGTTATTATTCTCTGATTTGGCTGTTTTGGCGTGTCCTGTGATTACTGGTGGTAGCTTTAAAGGCCTCATATTTCCATCAAAGTGACACATGTATCTGTCACCAGGGCACCAAATACACTTTGAGGATCCACTCTGTCATAAATGCAACAGAAGAAGACAAACTTTTTTTTTCTTTTTCATCTGCTTAACACACCCAAACTAATCCTCAGTTAAGAGGATTACTCACAAGTAACGTCTTCATCGGCCACATTTTTGTCATGTCTTTGTCATTGTTGCTCCTCTTCACACCTTTGTCGTGCCTTTATTGTGCCTTTGTCACATCATGCCAGTTATATTGAAATCATGTTAATTAAACAACCATAACCATGAAAATGATCACTTTAAGTGAAACTATTTTCTTACCTTAGAATGTGCCTTTCCTGTCTACAAAGGAAGTGGATTCTCTTCTACAGGGTCCTCCATATTGACAGCATGTTTCTCTGCCCAGAACATTTCACCACTGTAGTTTCCACTGCACACCTGGACCGGCTTTTGTCTTCTATTCTATGTCCAGTACATGAATGTATCATTTTTTTGACAGTTCCTTGTGCATGGACATTAATTAATGATATGAAGAGAGTTTCAGCATCAGCAGGACAACCATAGTAAGACAACTACAGAGAGTAAATAATTGATATTGATCTGCTATTACTGAAAATGTACAATGCATGTAATTATATATAAACATTATAAATAATACAAATAATATTTGATATATTTTATATTCCAAAACGATAACTTTGGCATGAGATGACAATATAGTATCCTCCATATAATCACAGCAATGCTAGAGGGCCAGCAGTTGTTTTGAATTGAGGTTCCTCAGGTCATTTACACCATTAACATCCATCATGTTTGCTCATTTTGGGTATATTAACCTGCAGGTAATGACGCCCAGTGAGATCAGCGGCTCTGACTGGACGGTCTGTAAATGGATTGTTTGCTTAGACACCACAGATTTCTAGAGATAATACTTAGCGAGAGAAACGACTCAATTCCTCTGGTTTGCCTGTTTTCCCTTTCACTTTCAGTCCTGCCAAGCTTGCTCATTTGTCCTTGGATTTATTCCTCTAATAGGGGAGCCAGCATGCCTTCTGTCTCAGCTTGTACAGCCACACTGAAGCCAAGGCCGCGGCTGGCTCGACAGCCCGGCCTTGAATGACTTCCTGTGTGGGCTGGGTTGAAGTCTTGGTCAGGACTGGTATCATGAGGAGATGGATCGAATGCCAGCGGTACCTGAAGTAAAGTCAGGCAGTTTGGTTTTGACCTTTCCTCGCTAAGAGATGGTGTATTTAAAACCAACAGCTGCGGCACATACATTAAGTGATCCATAGGTTCGTACGTGTGCAGCATATGTCGTCCCATTCAGTTCTTTTAACAGCTGTCTGCGTACATGTAGGAGAACGCCTGCTTCCCTAGCCCCAAGGGAACGGACTTGATCATCTCATTACCATGCCGTTGAGACAAGGTCACGACTACTGTGGTCACAACTTACATTCCTGTACGACGCCCTCATCTTAACAGACGTGTCAACGCTCTCCTTGAAAAGCCCGTTCGCCTCATCTATCTTCACTTTAAACACTGTCAGTGCGCTTAACACGGATATCCCACTCAATATGAATTGCATGTATAATGCTACCATTTGAGGCAGCAATTTACACAACGCTTTGATGATACGGAAGGCGGAGCAGGCAAATAACAAAAGAGGGTCAGTGTCTTCTGCATTGTTGTCTGTGCTGATTAAGTTGTAGTGAAGGCAAGGTGAGTCCGTCTGAAGAAGTGCTTCCTTTTTTTTCCATCCTAGTCTCCTCTAATCACCTTCAATCAAATGCAAATGATGAGAATAGGGAATCTTTAATTCACAATAATGTGAACAAAGGGAGGGATGGGAGGAAACATAAGAGCTTGTTCGTTACCACCATCAGTTTGCTCTCCAGGCTGGTCCTAAGGGGACTTCTTTTAATCTAGCACTGCCTTGGGCAATAGCTACCCAGCCCTAAAGCGTCCGAACTGGATGAAATTAAGCAAAATCAATGCAGCTTAATTCTCTTTGAGAAAGTTGACAAAATCTTTTTTTTCCTCTTTTACCACAGCGTCTTGGCTGGAGATGATGTTATTGTAAATTCCTTTAAAGGCCTATTTAACAATTAGCTAACCCGTGATGCTCCTGACGATGCCAATTTGAATAATTAATTCACATCGCCAGCAAGATTCCTCTGGTTCAATTCATCACAGTCCATCTACTGCCCGCATGTGATAACAGATTTCAAATTAAGCTAAAATGATGACATGACAGCGATCCTACTGGTTTTCTAAATGTATTTTTCAGGCTCTAGCAACCTCTCTGCAGCATGTACTCTCTCTTCATTACATTAAAACTCCCTATTCTATTTTATAACGTGGCTTGGGGACAAATGCATCTATCTCTGGGGTGAGGAGTGCTTTCAGCACTTCTCACAAACTTCACAGAAGTGGATTGCCAAACCAAGTGGCACTCGGATCCACACTTTTTTTATTTATCACCGCGGTGAAAAACATCCCTGGGTAACAGCAAAATTGATACACGTGATTAAAATTCATATATTCAGTCTTTGTTCAAATGATCAGAATAGGGAGACGACATTTCTCTCAAACATGATTTACTTTTACCAGACGAGTAACCCAGTTCTGAAGTTTAACAAGGTTGTTGTTTAGCTTTTCATTCGACGCGGGAGCATGTAACACGCTTGGAGTGATGATGTGTCTGTTATCAGCAGGACGAGTGTCCATGAATTTCTTTCAATAATTGTGTCAAGTGTTATCTCCCCCTTATGACAAATTGCTAAACAGTGATTTATTACCTAAACATACATTCTGTCCAGGCACATCATCCCTTTGAAGCTGTAATGGTTTTTCACAGCAAAATATAATACATACTGTGTAAGAGAAACCTCTTCACACACGGTATTTTTACCCTAACATGGAAACATTTTGGGTCAGTCACGTACTGCATCTGAGATAATCATTTTCACTCACAGACACAAATTTAACAGCATAAACACAATAAAGAGTATATCAACACATTCTCTTCCCGAGCTTAGTCACAGGCACTATATTTAGACATTGAAGGTACCTCTAGCATTACCTTTGTAGTCAAGTTAGCAAGTTTAATGTACAGAGTCTGCTTAGACTTTCAAAACCAAGCTTGCTAACAAACATTTCATTTTATCTTATGAGTTTAAACGCTCACAGTTTGGTTAAGTTTAGGGACAAAAACTACTGAAGTTAAACTAAGTGAGACGTCATGCATGCAAGTCAAATTTGACTACTGGCTTCAGGCAGGACACAAACAGCAGACTGCTGGGTGAAAGTTCTGTGTTTATTTGAAGTATTCACACCAAACTTCTCCTTGTAATGTCACCTGACTTCAAAATATTATGCCAGTTGGGCATGTTCAGTATTTGACAAACTGGAAGTGTCTATATAAATACAACATATACATGTAAGAGAATCATGAGTGCAGGTGTGAGAGGATAGTGGAAACAATGGTCATTTACTGCATTTTAACTGGATAAGAAGGTGGTGCAGGTCCTGTTAGAGTGTATAGAGGGAGGAGCATGCAAGTGCTACAGCAAGCATCTGGAGTGTTGTAATTGTTTTATAGGAATCTTAAATACTGTAAGAAGGTCTGCCTTGATGTCAAGACAGATGGAGGCAGCAGGACAGAACTCTTCTTAGGCATGCCTCTTGTCAGCAAGAATTAAAACATCAATACAAGCTCCTCAATCCTATTACCCTCACTGCTATCTCTGTAATCTTGCACACATCTTGATATTAACAGGAAATCAGATACATTAGGTGTGTGAATAGAGAGACTGTGTGTGTAAGATGTAAAACGATGTATGAAGATATGGAAAATGTGATATATAGACTGATGCAATTCTGGGAAGGAAAGTATTGCATACATAGATGTGAAAATATAAGTGTGTGTGAGTGAAAATATGTGGCTGGTTATGTGGGAGTAGGTGTGTTTCGGGTGGATGCACAGCTCTTTATGTACACAGACACGTGGAGTTATGCACTCCAAGCATTTGTTTATAAAACAGCTTCTCCCATGTACATAATTCATAACTAAATGTGAAATAAAGAAGAGGGCCTGTAGCACTGCCATGCTGCGTCACATCACAGGAAAACTAATGCTATACGTGATCATTATGTACATTAAATCATTTCTCTGCGTTTAGTCTTAATGCTTATTACCAGTAAGTATCCCCCTTAATGTCTTCCTTAAGCCTTTCATGTCTGGAAATGCATTCACAGCGCCACACTTGAACGATCTGCGACTTAATTGCAGTAATTTTAATCCACTGAATCCTTCCAAGACGCTGTAGAAGAAAATCTACAAGTTGTAAAGTGGGTTAACAAGTAATTAGGTGCAGCAAATGGCTAAAGATCAAGGAAAATACTCGCTTGGAATCCTAAAAAAAAAACACATCGTCATCGGAAAACAAAAGAGCCAAACAAAGGTGATGGGGATCAAACAGCACTACGTGAAGCTGCAGGTAGTCACAAAAGCTTCCTCAGTATTCTATGAACGTCTCTCTGAACATCACATGTCCAAAAATAGTCTGCTTCAACGCCATCGTAAATAGAAAATGTATATTTTTCCTGTTATCTCAATAAAAAAATAGAGATTTTATGCATTTATCAGTATGACTTCACACTGCACGTTTAAATTATGTTCATCTACAGCTTCCATTGAAGGCTGAAAGATATCAGGCTAAATGAGGCCACAGAAGACTGATTATTTGCTGACTAATAAGCAGTGCAGATTGTTTATCATTAGTATGCCATGGCACATAACCTCCCCGATACAGGCACCTCTGACACGTCTTGATCAATTTTGATGGCGATGAAGACATTATTTTTAGACATGCGTCGAGCACCTGAAAAACCCTGTTTCCCAGGTACGTTACGCTTTTATATTAGCAATAGGCACAAGTGGTGAATCTTCCAAAGGAAGATGTGACAGGCTAATCCACAGAGAGAAGCGTTCCTGGCTCAATGATCCCCCGTGAGTGTGACAGTTTGAGGAAATGTCGGCAGGTAAACCTTGTTTACATCATTACTTGTGTGTGTGTGTGTGTGTGTGTGTGTGTGTGTGTGTGTGTGCGCTGTTGTTTTCCCTCCCGGAATCTTCATTACTGAATGAATTTATTAAAGATGCTGCAAATCAGTTTTCAGTTTCATTAAAAGCATCTCTGTGGTAAGAAACTTTATTTTTGTTCCTCTGAATATGCATCGTTTTCATGCCCGGATCATTTTCCATTCTTTCTTTCTTCATATATATTTTTTTAGCCTCCTGTAATGAAATAGTGCAAAAAGATCTGTCCCCCGGAGGAATCTGCTCTCACGTGATTACAAAAATGAGATGTGAGGAAAAACAAATAGTTCATAATGCCCTGCAGAACATGAACCTCGCACATTTCCCTGTTTTGGGAGCGTCAGAATGTGTGCTAATACTCTGCATTTCATATTTGTTTATTCTGCCTTCTTGTGCCTCAGGAAATGATAATTGTTGTTTGTATATGCATGTTTGGGTATTTTGATCCATGATGATATTTTCTCTCCTCCATCCAAGGACAATTACCAAATAGTACAGGAGATAACAGCGGTTGCTAGCAGCAAAGGCATACTTTTGATTAAAAAGAAATAATGGGGAGATATTTTAAACACCTAAAGCTTTGCACAGACACAGTTGTTACTGATCCCTACCCGGAGCTGAGGCTTCTCTTTGCATGACTAATATCACTGCACTTTTGCTTTGCACACTTTGGAAACCTTCTAAAACACTGTTCTCTGTACTGCCTCCAAAATCACATCCAAGGATGAATCTGATTTTGATGATGTAAAAGAAAGAAACCAAAAAGAACCAGCACAAAAGAAGCTCTTAATTATTATGCAATTAACATTTAACAAACATTGTCAGTGTCAGTGTCTATGATGTATGCCACACTCCTAGTTATTGTAATATAGTCTGTCGCTGGTCCTCCCCCCTTCAGCTCTGGCAAACCAATCAGAGGCCGAGTGCCAGCGTGGGAAAGTCGCCACCGACACCAGATTTAAACCCCTCTCTGAAACGCAGCAGAGAGGGAGATTTACCTGGCAGTGATCGGCTTAATCAGCATTGTGTGAACTTGTTAGGAAAGGGCTTGAATATGCAAGTCCCACAGTTCAGAAAATCATCTTTACTAAATTTTACAGTCTGTATAAGGCAATTCTGAGATTTCTTCCCAAATTAAACATTAAAACATTAAAACATTAAATATGTTGGAAAATAGTTGCTCTAAGTTGATCTATAGAAATAATATCTCATATCTTATTTGGTCTGCTCCTAGCAACTACTCTGTCTGTATATACTAAAATGACGAATACAGAAGTGCTTCTTCATTGTTTAAAATAACAACTCCAAGAGAAACTGACTAATAAGAACACAAAGCCAGGTTGAATGACATGAAGTAAAACTCCAGTTGTATTCATGTCATTTTCTGAACTCATCTTCAGTTGCTTCAAAATGGTTGCTTGACTGCTCCCGTGAATGGGCGTGGCTTCAGCACATTCAGAGGACACACCCCCAAAGTCCTGGAGCTGATTTCATTTTTACACGATTTTGACAGCTAATTTCATAAACGTGTCAATATTTTTAGTCTTTGGAATTTGTCTAAGTGCTTAATAACACTTTGTTCTTTGGTCTGACAACCTAGGACACATATCTATTCTTTCTTTACAGACTTTAAAGACTACTGTATGTCATGCTAACTGCTCTGTTAGTGACATTTTAACCACACACAAACAACGAGGCAAACTGTGTAGATGCTACACGAGCTGCTCTGTCGTCTTCGCTGTAGTTTGAATGTGCAGAAAGTTACGGACCACGGCTTTAACTTTATTTTTTATGAAGGAAGATAACAATGTTCTTCCTGTTTGTCTCTGTTGTTATCTTGACTGTAGCAGGCAGGGATGACTGGTGATCCTGGAGCTACTGTTCCAAGTCAGATGCCTTTGACACTGTGGCAGCCTGTTTCATTAGTGGCTTTCACTCCGGTTGTTGTTTGGGGCACATACGTCTGTGATATCATCTCCTCTGTTTCAGTCGATGCAGCTTCCATATAAACACTGTGACTCACAGGTACAGGAGAATATTTTGCAAAAGAAATGCCTTCATTCGAACTGCATGGATCTGTTTTAAAACATCTGTTAATAACTGCATCTTCACTCTCAAACTGTTACACACACACAGCTACCACCTACGTCCTTGAATCTGATGCTCCTCTGTGCATCTCTAAACTGTCGAGTGGAGTGGGTGTGTGTCTGTCCAGAGGCTGTCTCTGCTAGACCCCGGCGGAGGGGAACCTTGCCTCTTCGTAGTATTTACAGTAGGAGAAGCCCACAGGCCTAATTGGCATGGTCAGTGATGGAGCATATGCACTTTCCAGTGGGAGCCCATCTGACAAGGCCACTTGCTGATGACTGCCTACATAGTCTCCATATGTGGCAGACAGAAGGGCCCGTACGCACACTGCCCTTCAACTAATGAAGCCAACTCACCCAGCTTGTACCTCAGCCTTTTAGAGGACTTTATCCAGGCTCTGGAGCCGGAGCAACACCTCTCACTGTGTGCACACAGACAAACCTACACACTCAAATGTATGCATACGCCACAAGGGGCAACTCGGAGTTGTAGAAGCATAACTGCTCCCTCACCTTCACCTACATCCAGATGGATACACTGACCCGCACACATATACAGGCACGCAAACGCAGAGCAGAGTGACTGGGAGATGCTGAAACATAATTGTACCATTACCCTCGCCTTCACCCCTCTCTCTCACACACACATACACTCGTGTAGACTCGCAGTGGAAAATGGTGTTGAGATGTGACTGGAGAGAGGAATAAGGAGAGTGGGGGGGTAAGAAAGTGAGGGAATACACAGAAAGAGAGAAGCTGCGTGGTGCGAGTGTGAATTCAGCCTCCAGCTGGGCAGCTAAATGGACTTGGTCAGTCATTAGCATGCAAAGGTCTAGTCCGGACATTTAAGGTTATTCATTCCCCAGACTAATCCTCCCCGTGCTGAAAATGCCCAGCTACTTCATGAATAGCTCCTAATCAATGCCTTTTTTTTACTACTTGTTGTCCTGGTGGTTATTTTCCACAACACATCCTCAGCGACACTCCCAACAAATCCCCGCCAGCCACAGGCTGGCTGCGTGCACTGCACGTTTTGAGCGTTTTGGTGGCTGCAGATGTTAGCGCATACTTAATAAGCTTGATCACAGGAGCCCCAACCTCGCAATGTAATTCTGCTACCCAAGGTGCATCTGTTCCACTTGTACTCACAGGAACCCCATGCTGATGGAAGTGTTTCACAAAGTCACACAAGTCATACAGTGGCTCGGCTGCAGTCTCGATAACAGGCAGGCGGAGGTATCAAAAGACAGCCAGGCCAAGGGGAAACAGCTGGATATCGGCCGTGCACGGCCTGCCACAAGATTTAAAGGTGACAAATATAAATTGCACAGAGTTGTTTATTTTACCCCATGTACTGGGAAATATCTGCTTACATCGCCTGACTTGTGCATGCAGCCGTTTCCCTGATAGCAAAGTCATAGATAAGAATGTACCAGCACATCACAAGCAATACATTATATGAATAGATGGTTCTCCATTGGCAGCATCTCCTCTTCACCCACACTGTATCACCTGACCACTGTGCTGTGGGTTTCCCACACTGCATAAGGGTCATCAGATAACTGTCAAAATCGAAAAAGCAAAACATCTCTGAGGATTTGCACAACGTTATCAAAATGAAATATAAGTCATGAGCAAAGACAAGTAAGAACACTGCACAAGTGTTAAAAAAAGACTATATTAGAGTGAAACTCCCTGTGAAGACTTTCTTGCCTTTTCTGCGTCTTTGGAATTTTATCCATTTCAAATACACCTCTAGTCACAAAGTAAATAGATTGTGAGTTTCCGTGCCGCTTTACTTCTTTTATGCTCAGAGCAAAATGTGATGTTACTGCCTGTGTTTTTCCCGGAAGACTTTGGCTGACCCACTTTCCCTCAACCCGTGCACCCTGAGGGTGTCGATGGAATAAGGAATATTTACAGTGCAGTGTTTAGAATCAATCTGATATGATTAAGTAATGAGACTGAAACAATTAGAGGAGGATCATGTTAAGCAATGCGCAGTATGCATGCTGGGTGGTGTGGGCATAGATCACTAACGCCTCATATTACACAGTGATTTGTGTCAACGCTATAACTCATCAAGGTACCTATATAAGACAAACTTTTGTGGTTTTAAAGACTGAGGCAAGAATATGTAAAATGGACTTAGTTTCTTTTCTTAAAGTTTACTTGTCAACATACATTCAAATTAAAGTTATCCACATGTACAAAGTTCTAAGGATTATTAGACATAATTCAAACTGATGCAAATGGATCGTCAACACTGGCAGCAGTAAAAAAAAATGCAGTTCCTTGAACGGCTACTTGAAGCTGGCTATAAAACATGTCAGTCTCCATAAGTCCCCATGTTAAAATGTCCAACTTACCAGCAGAAATGTACATGTTTATAGCTTGGTAGAAAAAATGGTTTTGGTTCATATAAACTGTACTAAAGGTGAATTTTTACTGAACTCACCTGTTCAAGTTTTATTAAGGTGTAAAGTTATCCATGATTAAGAGTGTGACTGATTACTTTAATAGGTGGGCACTGCCACAGATGGTTTCTTTGAGCAACCAGGCTTCATTCAGCCAGGCTCAGCTCCACCCACGCTCCACGTCTTTGTCCATTTTTAGATTTAGCCAGGAGGTGGTGAAGACAGGACTGCTAAGATGGCAATGGCTAGAGCTTCAAAGCAGTCTTTAAAAACCTGTGGATTCTGTCAATTTCTTCTCATATTTATACAGTAGTAGTGGACAGGAAAGTAATGGACGGAAACCACATTTACATATCCTTTTACAGACTTACTAAAAATTCTGCTAAAATTTGCATGGACGACGGTTCACACATAGACTTGTTGAATACTAGGTACATGAACCTGCCTGGAGCCAGTTTTACTAAATTTAATTTGGACCTGGCCTGACTCATGTTGGGGAATGGGTCGCAGTTACTAGGAACGTGTGAAGACTCTACTTCAAGCACAATACAAGCGTATAATAAGCTATTACTGATTTACTCTGACACTGACAGTGGAGGAGTGGAACATTGCTTCTACCATAACAGATAGAGGGACCTCTCAAATGGTCGATGTTTGTTGTCCTTTCTGTCAATTTTGCATTGATACTTGCTGAGGACACGTTTGATCAATAGACATGTGTATTGACTGCAATACTTGTCTTGTTCTGCAGGTGATTTTGATGCTGACCAAACTATTCGACTTCAACCTCAACAGTGTGACTGAGAGTTCATTATGGAGGTAAGAATATCACACTACAAGAGCATTTTGAGAAAAACCTCAAGCAAACTATGGGTTTGACACAACAAATTGGTCAGGAGGGACTGCTGAGCTTAGTTCCATATATTTCTGAGCTTTTTAATCTTGTGGTTTGAACTGCTACCAGAACTGCTCAGAGGAATAAAGAATGCCAATACTCGCAAGGATCCTATAATGTGAATTAATGAAACATTCAAAGCTGGAGAAAAAGGAAAACCATCTCAAAACCATCTCTCAAATGACAAGCCTGAATAGCCACCAGAAATCCCTCACATGAAAGTCACTAATCAACACCACTGGAGCTGGCAGTGTTATCCAGCAAATTACCTTGACCAGCCTTGAACAGAAAGCAGCCTCGCTCAGAGCGTCGACCTCGTTTCTGACTCGATACTGATGTAACTTTGGTGGATGCCATTTAGAAATGAGCAGGGCTCCATTGATGTTGTGAAAAAAGTCATAGCCAAAGAAGATCAGCAAAAGTAATCATTATGAAATGTATTTTTCATGATTATTATTGATGCCCTCTTTTGGAAACTAATCTTGACACAGAGGGAGGTACAAGGATGAATGAGGAGTGACTATATGAAAGTAAAAGAAGTAAAGAAAGGAAAGGACTGAGCAGCCTCATGGTTTTTAATCTCACTACATTTGAAACTGAAACTTACATATGTGGTGGCCCTGAGAGCTCAACCCACTGCAGCTGAAGAAAACGCATCCAAATGGACAAAACATGAGCACATTAGGAAAGCATCTTCATCAATTTGGCAATAAAAGAGCAGTATTTAGAAGAAGATACAGAAAAGATGACCAAATACACAATATTATTTTAATAACTGGAGTCTGAAGTTGTTTCATGGATCTTCAAGATCACATTGTGCCCTTCACAGTATGTATATGTTCAACCTCATGCATACATACAAACATTTTGGTCCACTGTTTTCAATTTCGCAATTCAGATACACTAATATAACAATAAATAACATACTCTATGTATATAAGATGATTATGTATCTGTGTCAAGATGTTCACACTCCCAACTTGTCAAAAATAGCAGCTTGTTCAGTGGCACTCTCTATGCTGTAGGTACTCCTCTAGCATCAATGCAGGGCTCAGTTTAAATGGCCACAGTTCAGGAACAAAAACTACTTGGCTGGATAGAGGAACAGATTGTAGTTTGTGTTCAAATAAGCATGTATCATAATGAATATAATGTAAGAAATCAATGTTTTTGGTGGCACATGAGCCACAAACAGCAGTCTCCTAGGTCAAAGTCCTGTGTTTGTGCAACTCATCCATCCACCACCACCACCTCTTTATGCGAACATTCTGACACTTAATACCACATCACCTGAATTTAACAGCACACCAAAAGATTATATCAGATAGATATGCAACTGCAACTTACATTGTATAATGACAAACATTGATCCATTGTAATATATCTGATCATCACCTCCAGCTTTTTGACCTTCTAATATTTCCATAGAAGCATCTTTAATGTGCTGTCCTCAATGCTGTTTTACTCCAGATATGTCAGAAAGAATTATGAGGCAGGGACATGTAAAAAAAAGAATCTAGATGATTTCCAGTTGATGTAATGGTGTGGCTGTAAAAACATGGTGTCTTGGATTTGAGTGTTTCACTTGGTATAAGTGTCATGTTGCTTCAATGAAATGTTTGAAATGAGCTGGTACTCATGCTGTAGAGTGTGGAAATTGATTTCCGTCCTGCATATAGATTCAAAGTAGAGTCAGGGGCTGTATAAAGATAAAATCAAGAGTTACAGAAGTTAGTACCAGTCAACCCTGAGTATCCATGTTGCCTAAATGTGACAATGTACGGTGTCCAATTCAGTGTGTAGACAATTAACAGTAGGGCCAACCGAGCATTCAGTTTACTTTGTCTTGTTACTTTGTAGAGTCCAACAGAAGAGGTATGAAATACAAGATCTGTCAATGAGCTGTACCTGTGTACCGAGGTTTACGCTTGTCAGCGAACTTTTTAAGTCTGAAAAATTTCATTTCCTGCTTCTACGGCTAATTTTTAAGCTCAGAGACAGAAAAAGAACAGAAATCCTGTATGTATGTTTTCACCCTGACAGACTTTGGACACAGTTTACATTTTTTAGTGCTTTGAGGTTCAGTGTGATACATTCAAGGGGCTCTATTTACACGATATAGCAAAGGAATTTTGGAATGTGGAATAGAATTTGGAATATAATAAGGATGACTATGTCGGTTTGTATAGTTTATACACCTGAAAATGAGAATTGTTGAGTTTTTGTTATGTATAAACCTTATATTTCTACAGTAGCCCAGAAAGGACACACCAAACACTTGCTTTAGGGCCTTTTCACAATTTTCTCTGAAATCGTGACCATCATATTTGGGTGATATAATTACTACAACTACAATTTTAACAATCTTAATCTCAATCTTAATCTCTACAATCATTATAAGATTAATTACGATGAAAACATGAACATGATGCTGCTGTAAACCACTCATCAAAGCTCATATCTGAGTTTTAAAAAAGTGAATCAGTGAATTTTGGGATTTCAATGATGATATAAAAAAATGTATTCAGACTTGCTGCTACTGACCGCTTACCTGCCCTATTCAACACACACACACACACACACACACACACACACACACACACACACACACTGGTGACTTTAGTAGCAAAATCTTTAGCAACACCTGGACTTGTATTGCGTCATCAAATTGTTTTCAAAGACAATGCCGCTTAATCTGTGCACTTTTGGATTTTGGAACACATTCATCAACTTTCATCAGTTTTTCTCAAAACAAACTGAATGAATCCTTCCATGAACCACTCTTGTGTAATTTCACAGTCTTGCCAGGTTGTCTTGAATATTGATGGCTAGAACTGCTCTCGCTTGATGAAAGTGTGTTTTTTTTTTTGTTTTAGAGTCTCTCTTCTTCTCAGAGAAAAAAGGCATCAGGTTCACAGAGCAAACAACGCACACTTTTCCTCAGAGGCTGCCTGAAGGCTTAAACTCTCACCTAGAGCTATGCTAAATGTACCGTTATATGACTGCTCTTACCTCATCGAGGTCCAAGTGAGGCTATTGCTCTGTGTATCTGATGATGGTACCACATTACCCTCGTAATGGTGCATCCACTTCTGATATTTGACTCATATTACTATAAATCTGATGCCTTGAGAAAACAGAGCTTCTAAAGTAATGGATGGATTATTAAGGTGCGTGTGGATAAGCAGACAGATTGACAGGAAGACAGATGAGTGAACAGATGATATACATTTTAAGAGAGCAAAGCAGCTAATGACACTGCAGAACATTAGTGGGCAATTTACAGCCTGGAGAGAGGCAAAGCAACAGATAACTGCATTTAAGATAGCCAATTGGTCTGCCAGAAATCCAGAACTCCTCAGGGAGAGTTTGAAGCTAAAGTAGGCATGTCTGCCTGTTGTGTGCCCTTAAATAGCAGCATGAGGTAACAGCTTGAAACTTTAATACCTTGAAATCACGTGGCTGGATGTGAACACGCACACGCCTGTCAACCTGTCTGTCAATGCTTAATGCCAAAAAATGCAAAAGATTTCACATTCCCAAGCTTTGATACAACTTGTTTTCACTCCCTTTACAGCCTCACAGTACAAGGAACAAGGTTCATTTAGTCATTATTCTACATCAGGGGGGTGTACAACAAAATGTTAACTTGTAGTATTATATAAATGTATGAATAAATAATAAGTCATAAAAATAAAGTGCTATGAGAGCAGAGGATGAGTTGAAGTGTCTCACAGCCTTCACAACAGACTTCTCTCAATCTCACATATAGAGTAAAGGTTACACACATTGTGTTCTGCAGTGACCTAAAGCTGTGTCTTTAAAGTCTCCATTAAATGGAAAACAGAATGCTATGTGCTTTCCCATTTTTACCTGTTTCCTGTAGGGAGGGACTCAGCGTGGTTATTGAATAGCCAATAGTGCTGAGTTTGTGTTACACCCCCACTGTTATATAGCAGGTAGAGCTATGATCTAAAGGGTGTGGGACTGAACACAACCTTCTAAACCAGCGGTGGCCATTTTGGTCTAGGAATACAGTAGGCTACCGAGCTGGTTTTCTTGCTGGGTTTGGGCTGAATCAGTTCTGTTAGCTACATGGCAGACCAAGCTAACAAGTTAGTGGTTTACTACATATATCTTTCCACTTGGCAAGTCTGTAAGTCATCTCAGTAGTGTGCCGTTAGTCTGCAGCAGCAGTTAATTAATGATAAGCTACATTAGCAACTCATAAAGCTAAGCCATCTGTCCATCAGGAAGAGCTGAAGCTGAGCAGCTGGAAAATACCAGAGAGAAAAATAAAGAAAAAAATAAAAAGAATAAAGTTCTAAAGTTGTGCTTCTGTACAGTAATCAGTGAGGCCTGGACATAGATATGCATAGGTTCAGAATCATTCATAGACTGTATCAAACAGGAAACACTCTGCTGCAGCACCGTCATAAGAAAAAGCGCTTCATTGGAGACAAGACTGATATATGCTCCAAGTGCAGGATGAGTCATCAACAACTAAAAAATCATTATCGCTTACCAAGAAATGACAATCTCTAAAATAACATAAAAATATATAACTAAAAAATACTTTTTGTCATTTTTGGCCAGATACTGTAGTGTAGGTGACATATAGGATTAGATATGATTAAATTGACTTCAGCATCCATTTTGACTTCATGGGGCCAGCCCAAATGCATTTTTTGGCAAACATCCTCATTGTATCTGGATTGATTCTAGGAAGTCTGGACAGTGAAAGAACACATGAAATACAATCACATCCAAGCCACATTTGGATGTGGTTTGCAGTGCGATTTCAATCACAGTTATACAGATGCATCTCAGTCTGGGCACTGCTCATCTCAGATTTCAAATTGTCTTTTGAGTCATTTATAATGCCCACAAAATGACAATGAGTGACGCAAGTGCATCAGAGCGTCTACGAGCAAAGCGGTATGGAGGACAGCGCAGAGAACAACAGTCTGTGGACAGGTGCTGAAATAAATCGTCTGCTAGGGAGGCAAAGTACAGGCAAAGTTGTTTTTCAAAGTTTGTTGGAAAGCTGCATGACCAGGGTAAGTAGTTACTGGCGCCTACGCCATTACCACAGCAACCCATGCAGATGGACTGGCGATGTCCGATGACACCCAAATATGTTCTAATCACCTGCAAATAATAGTGCTGACAGTCTGTCTTGTAGGTGTAATTTTTAGATTAGATAAATCTGATTTGTTTGCAGTCTGGTCCAGCCAGACAGATCTAAACTGATTCTGCCAAATCTGAGACCCAAAGATGACTCAACAACAGAGCCTTTATTTTTGGTTTATTTAAAACATGACTGCCCCTCAGCTTGTCAGGCACGCAACAAAGCGGTATGCCATTATCGAAAAAACAAAACTAGTCAATTGTCAACTTTTCTAACAGCATGTCCACAGAGGCTGCTGAGCCCGGTTACATTAAAGATATAAAATGATAATATTGTAAGATAGCTGGTAATATAGACCATAAGGATCATTGCAAAACAATTTGCAGGATATGTGCATGATTTAGTGGCATCTAGTTTGTTCCTGGTTGCAACCCCCTCGCCTCACACTCTCCTTCCTAGTGAAAAAAAAAAAAAAAACAGAGAGCCAGTCTCTAGTTTGTCCATTCTGAGCTACAACAACATGTTGGACTCCTCCATACTTTCAAACAGGATGTAGCATGACAAAAACAAAAACAATCAGATACACTGGACCTTTAATTAATTCAATGAATAAAGCATGAAAAGTCCTGCTACATTAGCTATTAACTGGTCCTGATTGCTCTGTAACCAGCAAATCATCAACCAAATTACTTTTGATACTGAAGAAAAAGTTTAATTTGACATTTGAGGCAGGACAAAATATAAGGATTTACTGACGTTTATCCTCAGTGGTGAGGAAAAATAAGTTCTGCTGATTACAGCATTATGCATATGCCACATGTCTCCTCTGAATGGAGGAATTTTTGACAGCAAGAAGATGCACAGTGTCAAAAAAGCAAAAAAAAAAAAAAAAAAAAAACCACAAGCAAATATCCGGTCATATCCGGACCGGACGTCAACCATCCATTTTTAAACACACTCTTGTGTCGTGTAGCTTTAAGAGTGGAAGTTTGCCACCAAACCTGAAGGGCAGGAATATGATGGAAAGGGATTGCGGATGTGGAGGGAGAGAGGGAAGGGTATGATTTAGCCTGCTACTCAGAAGATATACTGTCTGAGCGTGCAGAGGGTTTCATAAATTCATCCTGGAACACTCAGCCCCGCTGCCATTTGTCCAGCGTCTAAAGCTGTTGGTGTTTTCAGCGCTCTAATGCAGTGAATGACCTCATGTTAACTATCCATAGAGGCATTCAGTTCTCATCCTCCAAACCGTGATTAATCAAAAACCCTGTGGAAAATGTAAGTGCTGTG
The DNA here is from genome assembly GCA_023373845.1 of Nibea coibor. Lineage (NCBI taxonomy): Eukaryota > Metazoa > Chordata > Actinopteri > Sciaenidae > Nibea > Nibea coibor. The sequence goes on along the minus strand of CM041719.1, from coordinate 25,335,145 downwards.
TAGTAGCTGCCTATCAATGTATAGCAGTTTCGAGAAGTTATAATTGAAACTCTATCTAATAAGCTGTTTAATAAGTGCCCATATGTATAATTCTAATCTATTTCAGAGAGTGAAAGTGGGCTTGAATCAAGGAGGTTTTAGGCTTTTGATTAAGTGTGTGTATGTCTGTGAAAGAGTGTGTTTCAAGATGTAATATGGTATAGCTCAATCATCCTCCCTAGCATATCCAGAGCCCATTTTCCTCAGTGAGCCATATCCTTGCAATGGGACTGACATTATTCTTGTGTCCTCATACAATCTTTCATGTACTACCACCCCTTGTTTAATCCAACATGCGGACAGGCTCAAGCACTGGCTCACCTACAGCACCCGCAGAGCCGACATCCTTGCAACAGATGAAATCACAGCTGTGCGGTCAGAGTTGCATTTTACACCCACACATAGCCGGGGAATAGCCTCTCAAAAGTCACCAGCTAGGCTTCACACAAAATCATCGTCCTTGAGAAACTATCATTTTCCATTCAGTGTAACCCTTCATCTTCGTGAGATCTGCCGGGGTTGGGCCATTTTATTGGTTCATGTTGACAGTGAAAATAAGTCATTGGCCCCTAAATCAAGTGATTCTGTGACAGGGGCCCTGTGAGGAGTCGATCAATAGCCAGATGATGTCATTGTCCCGTGGTACTGGGAATTGATGCTTTCTGATGAATTACACCGGACTCATCCAGGAGAGTTCGCAAGTCAGAGTTGTATTTGCTCACCATAGCAACCAGCCCATAATAAATCTCAAAAGGGGTTGTAAATGAGAGAAAATTGCCAGTGTGCCATGAATATTTCTGTATTTTCACGGCTGTTTGTAAACGTCAAGCATGAAGCTCTCAGAAAACTCCCTTCACACAAGGACTTTTAGTCTGGATTTAAGAGCCACACAGAAAGAAGGTGGTGAAGAAAAAAAAAGACTTCAGTCAGCGTGAGTGATTGCTTCATTTGAAGTCACACGAGGCATTCTGCAGGGTCTTTGGTGCATTTTTAAGATTTGCATGCTTTGGGCTTTTTCCTTCTTCTTCATGTGAAATTAGAATAGCTCCTTGATTGAGCCTCGGGCCTCTCAAAATAAATTAGACCTGACAGCTCAAATAAGTTGGTCAGACTTTCCCAGACTGTCTGAAATGCTAAATTTCAACCAGACACAAATTTCACATTAGCACTTTGACCAACATTTAAATATTTCAGTGCTTAAATAAGTGTTTAAAGTTAGTTATCACTCTTTTCCATGGAAATGAAGCTCAAGAAGACATTCCAAGATGAATGTTACATGCTAAGTATAAACCAGAAGGTAGCATGAAGTGGACCCTGAATACAGAATTACAGCCAATAGTCACAGTAGACGAAAGCTGAAAAATACTTCTTTATTTGTTAGAGAAGAAGTAATCTTTTCTTTCCTGCTCGGAGTTTAGGTATTTTTGGATCATTTACCAAAAGACATCCTTTGTGTTTTCACCTTTTTCGCTGTCTAATTAGATGCTTGAGCTGACTCTTCTCAAGTAATCATTCCATAGTGCTTTGAAACTTAAATTTAGAGACACAACTCCTACATCGCATAAAACACAGAACACTTCTCCCGCATCAAACAACACCCACATTTTCAGCTGGTTTTCTAAGCATTCAGTATATGCGAAATAATGAGTGATTGTTAACAGTAGCTGTCATCCACAGCTGCTTTTAATCACTATGAAACTCCTTTAGCTCTTTAAATTAGTGATCTGACAGATAAGGTGTTTTGTATATGTAACCTCTCATTTAAAAAACTTTAGTTAAGACACAACTATCCTTCATTATATCCTGAGACGATCAGCTCCAGGCTGCTGCAAAAATAACCACACAAACCACGGTGTAGGCACCAAACTAATCACTATACTGTATTCTGCGGACACAGTTAACTGTACGTCAGCCGTTATCCTCAGGACCACTGTTCCCATCCCCACTGATGAACACCAAGTGCATCAAAGGGCAACATGTGGATGCATCCATGTTTTTCCAACCTCTTTAGCAAGACTACATGTGATGTTATATAATTTCACATGATGAATGGTGGTCATGCAGCATTGCTGTAAACTCATCTGAACACTTCACCCACGTGTGATTGTTCAGCAGAAGCATGACTTTATTCAACTAAATTTAGGTTAATCTTAACGAATTTCAGTTTTTTCTCCACCGTTTCATGTTCCATTTATTGTCTTCTTGATCATCTAGTTGTGTCTAAAGCTTTCTGAGTGCAGATCCCAACGCTATGCACTGTGGCATTTAAGTTGTTTACATTTTTGCAAACCATATAATCTCCCTGTATAGAAATTATATCTGGCAGGCGGGGACTTAATTCTGAGGCTGTTTATTCCTTAACATGTTAAAGCATTTTTGTATTCATGATCAAGTGTCAGTTGTGTGATACCGGATGATGAAAGTTTGTACTGTCACCAGTAGATCAAAGAACAAGATGAAGAACATCACAAGATGTGACGGGAATGAAATATGAAAAATGTACTTGGGTCTATTTATATATAAACACTATACACACAGACTTTATTGTCACATATTTTAGATGGTACAAAACCAACAAGGCCTCACAGCTCACTCATCGAATGCTGATTCTTGGTCAGTGGCCCCATCACCCATATGACGCTCTAGGTGCCCCTCGATCATTACTTCTGGTCCAGGAAGCAATAGAAATTATGCAATCTCTGTTTACATTTTCAAAATAAAGCTTGCAAATGTAACATTGTGAAACCGCTGCACTTTGTTTAGGTTTAGGCACAAAAACTCCTTGTTTAGGTTTAAGAAAGGAGCGCAGGTCATGTTACGTACCTGACATAACTTAAGTACATTGCAAAGTTTCATGATGTACCTTAAATATATTAAGTAACACACTTAGAAGAAGCCAAAGTGTTCTTTTGTTTTGTGGTCTCCTGGGTGAAAGTCCTGCTTTTGACCCTCCATGTACAGACTTTCTTTCTTTCAAACAACTCTTACAGTTGGTTATATTACGTTATATTTGGAGTGAGTGCAGGTTGGTAAATACAGGCAAATATTTAATATTTAGTTTTAGCTGTGGTTTCAGCATGTGTCGTTTGCTCACCACACAGTGACCGTAGTGAAGTGCTCCCGCGTTTTCCCGCTGGGTTCATGTTGCCGCATCAAGCACAAAAAGAAATTTAATTACGTCAGTGCTCTTTCCCCTGTCACACTGAATTCTCAAGGGGAAAGTTTTAATTGCAACAAGTAATTCATCAAGTGTTCATCAGACCTTTCTGATTAAATTTCAGGTCAACTGACTACGGAGCAACGTACCAGAAGCTGAATGACAAAGTAGGAGCAAAGACGATCCTCAGTTATTTGTACGTGAGCCCCAACAACAAGAGAAAGGTAATGTTAGTCTTCTAGTTCTTTTGTGTTTCATAATTGTCTTTTTACTGTTGGTCTAAAGTCATATTGCTCATTGTTTTCTTTTTGGTGCCATCTGTCACAAAAAAAGGTAAAAGACAAGGATGGTTTCATTTTTGCAGCCATTCCTGCAGGTGGTGCCCCTGCATTTTCAGAGGTTTAGGTCAATTGATAGTTAGAGCCATCTGTCTCTGTTCAGCTTCACCTTCCTCCCTTTACACCACTCTAATCAGGAAGGGTTGTTTTCGCCGAGTTAATTATTGTCTGATAATGAAGATGAAATGTAGCCCCACCTCAGTTCAGAATCCCTGCCGCCCCCTTGATCATGTTTGATGGTGTATCAGTGATTGGGACATCCCTGAGGACAGTTAGGTGTCGAGGCTGGAATGTCCCTGTGTTGTTATGAGGGGAAAGATAAGAAGCTCCACAACAGGACAGATATTATATTGTTATTGTGTGAGAAATATATAGCCTGTAAACATGGATGCTGTCAGGATACGCAATAGAAGGTGATCAGTGTGTAGTAGAATAGCATCATCCCAGAATGATGTCATGTTGTCCCTCTGATTCAGCTATGTTTGAATAGTCACCACAATACTTCCTCTTGATGGGTGGCTCCATCTGTCCCCTGTGACATCTTCCAGCTCCTCCTGGGGGATCCTGAGGCATTCCCACACCAGCTGACATATACAGTGCTCCCCATGTGTTCTGGGTCTATCCCTAAGTCTCCTTCAGTTGGACGCACTTTCTAAGGGGGGGGACCAGGTGGCATCTTTATCAGATGCCCAAACCACCAGCTCTTTTTTCATGCAAAGGAGCAGCAAGGAATTGATGAAACAAAGACTTCAAGCTTTCCCAGATATCAGTCTTGGGTGAGCTCAGATACCCACCAACGTGGAAGTCAGGGTTGCTCTCACTAAGTTGGAAGTGAGTTGGTGCCCCAAGTAAAGGAGTTGAAGTACCTTGGGGTCTTTCTCATAAAAAAAGATAAAATGTAGTGAACAGATGCGTTGGTGCTACACCCGCAGTCACACTTCCCCAACAGTCACGAGTTTTGAGTGCTGCATTTCTGAGTTTTGGGTAGAGGCTGACATAACAAGATTGTGGCTAAGTGTGGTTAAAATGATGAGTGGGTTTAATTTAAATTGTAACATTTGAGATCTCTGCCAAATGTTTAATGGATCTGACAAGACCTGGAAAATGAAGAACTAACAATGCATATTTAGTAAAGAAATCATAATGTTATCGACTAAAATGTTTGGTCATGTTGGAATTTGACTTGCATGAATTGCATTTCCGAAGCTGTGCAAGAGTTTTTCATTTGTCAGTGTTTAGGGGGAAAACAGCCTGCTTTGAATATGATCCATAAATGACTAATCTATTGGTCTGAAGGCATATCAGAGGTCAGAATTTTTCAAAGTATTTTACATTACTTCTTATATTTTTTGTTTTTTGGTGAGTCTCTGGAAAGTTATCATGGTGTTGATCATTGATCATCACAAAGCAACAATAAAAGAATACAATTCAATGAAAAACAACAGAAATGCAGCATTCTTGTTGAAAGTAATCCACCAAGAAGAGCTATTTTTGAGCTCCATATTATAATTATATTTGTCAATGCAGTGCCTTTATAATTGACACTGCATCGCATTTGGGTTTTTTTTTTTTTTTTTTTGGAGCCCTCTATGTTGGTATCCCAACTGTGTTCAAATGACAAGTGAAAGGGCAGTTTTTCATGGAATTTTACTTTGGGACTTTTGATAATGTACATGTCTGTTATATCTTAATATGTTCTATATGTTATCACCAAAGAATGGCCTGTGAAGAAGACTTCTTCCTAATCTTCTTAGCAAAGTCTCTATGCAGGCTTGAAGGAAATTGGAGGTACCACATCAACAAAAGAGTCTTGCACTCAGGTCCATTAGGAATGAATTCACTCTGTTTCCGTTATGGCTCTGGCCCATTATGCTTTGGGGCATTTTTTTAAATAGTCTTTGTCCCTGTCCATTCCAGGTTCATACAAGATCATGGGTGTAAACATCTCTTCCCGACACAACTCATTGCATCTATATGCAGCTGGAAAGGGCAACACTAATGACAGTAGTGATGACACTTGTTTGGTTTCCAGTTAAAAGTCCCTCTTCCACAATGGATTCCACATGGCATGATTGTTAGGCATCGGTCCAAAAACCTCCCTTGTGGCTTTTATACTGGCATTATTTGGCATATACTCAGTGTGCTTTCAATGGGCTTAAATGTGTGTTGTTTACAGTTTTCATTGGCCATGAATCATCCATTAGTAAGTATCCCTTGGAGGCTTCTTTGCAGGGTTAATTTTTTATTTTGACTAAATATAGACCTCTCTAACATGCCATTAAATAGCACCCATTGAACTGAATTAAACAAGATAGAAACACACTGAGTTAGAACTTCCCTTCTTCACTACCCTTTGTTGCTATTGCTTGTGGGTTAAATTAACAGTGTGTGTTCTGCCCGACCTTGGCAAAGCCAATGAAGAGATTTTGAAGTTTGCTAATGAGGCAGCACTGTCGGGGAGACAATAGGAAAACACAACAGCCTTTGAGTCCGGGAAACCAGCTAGCTCAACAACACCATGCCTCAGTTTAAGCACACAGTACAGCAAGCGGGTGAAGACCTGCAAACAACTTGACGGGTTGTTAATATCTTTTCACACAGACAGGGACACAGAGAAACATTTAGACACACTCTCTCACATACACACATGCACGCCATCAGGATCTCAGATATACACACACATACACCTAGTGTCTGTCTTTGTCTGTCAACTATCCTGGCATCTATCTCCTGTCACCCTCACTTACACTCACACACGGGCACATATTCTAATCATCCTTGTCTCACACATGTTCGCACACCCTCTCTGAGTCTCATTTCTCACTCACACTTATAGTATCCCATGCTGCATAAGCACGACATTTGTGATGTTTTTGAAAAGATAAACAAGACTAAGAATCTACCAGCTATACCAGCTGCCCTGTGAGGTTTCAATAATGACAAGTAAAGACTTGTGGATGAAATCAAAGATTTGTCCTCCTGAAGAGGCTCAGCTCTGCTTTGTTAGACTCATCATAGCAATATTGAGCTAATTACCAGTTTCAAACTCAAGCTTCTACTTCAGCAGTTCTTATGAATTCTAGAGGTTTTTCTAGAAGCTCCAATGCAGAACTGCCTGAAAGCTGCACATTCTTTTTAGATTCCTCTAGCCTGTTGTTCAATGTGATTTAATCCAAATTGTGTTAGATGTATTTACATTTAAGTATTTTTTGAACTCTCACAAACTCTCATATAACACCCATATGACAGCATAGCATTAACAAGCCTCATATTTGCATGCTGATGCTTGGCATAATGTTTACTGTAATGCATACTGTGAACTACTGCACATGTGCACAGTTCACAAATTCACAGTAAGCATGCTAATGCAAATACATACATGGTACCTTCTGAGGTTCAGTATGATAGCATGCTGTTACCATATTATTATGGTTACAGCATGCTATCATTAAGATTAGCATGCTATAGTATCTTGTAATCAGCTGTGCTTAAGAAGAACCTTTGAAACTTCATGAAAGATCAGGGGATTACCAAAGACATCTGCACCCTCTGCAGATAATAATGTGTGCAACAAATCTAATGGGAATCCATCCAATAACTGGAAATATTTCACCCTGGACTGCAGCATCTAGACGAACCGGCATTGTCATCCATGCTGCCATATCCATATGACTCATATGTAAGTAAGTAATGCAGAGAAGCAGACTCAAGAACAAACATAGAGGAACTTTTTCAGTCTGAAATACACACACACACAAATTGTTCTGCCGCCCACATGCAGTTAATTCCAAGCACACACATGCATGCTTGTGAGGGAGGGTAGCCGAGACTGCAGGTTCGTCAATCTTGCTGTCACCCCCGGCATGGCGCCATGTGACCGCTGCTGGTGGCAGACAAAAGCCCCTCTCTTTCACCCAGGAGTGGAAGTAAATCAGGTCTCTGTGGCTGCAGGGGATAGAGGGAGTACACTGGAGGACTGAGAGAGGGAGGGAGAGACAAACGACACAGAGAGCCACAGAGTGAATGTGAGCAGGGTGATATGAGGGGGGGGGCAGCAAATGAAGTGACAGAGAGCAAGTGAGCGTGGAAGAGTGGAGAGGGGAGGGGAAAAGAGTGACAGAGCAAAAAAACAGAGGGAGCTGACCCTCAAAAAAAAAAAAAGTGACAGAGCAAAAAAACAGAGGGAGCTGACCCTCAAAAAAAAAAAAAGTGACAGAGCAAAAAAATAGAGAGCTGACCCTCCCTGAAAAAAAGAGTGACAGTGCAAAAAACACAGTGGTGGCCCAGAGGGTGACCCATGGAGAAAACAGACTGACAACACAGCAATTACATCAATTTTCATATTGTGGCTTCACACACTGAGCCTCTACATGAGAGAACACATCTCGAGGACACATTATGTGAAATGATTTTCTGTTTTAGCCTGAGATTTTGTGTGAGAGCACATTATTACAGTAAATGGCTATGGATGGTGAGTGCTAGTAAAAAAAATAAATAAATAAAAAACACAAAAACACACACACACAGATTGCGGTCTCATAAAAATGGGTAATGCCTCTAATGGTTTGAAAACAAAGAGGAAGCGTTATGAGTGACAGATGGATTCAGTCTCTGCTACTTTACACAGTCTGAGTTGTCTTTAAGGAATACATAACTGTTTTTTCTCTCTCTCATGAATGTATTGACTAAAACAATCGCAGGGTTGCTCCACTGTTTTCACGGCAAAGGCCTCAATTGTGTTTGAGCACGACTGTCTTTCTTTGTGTGTGTGTGTGCGCGCGTTTGTGTTTGCATGCATAGTGTTCAAAAACAATTACGGCCTTGTGCGGCTCAGACGGCGACAACAGGCAGGTGGGTGGAATACGAATCCACCTCAGATGAGACCTCTCCCACTGTCGAGCTTCAAAGACTTTTGTTTATTGTCTCACTTTTGGATACAAGCTCAGACTTAAAAGTGAACTTTAATATTTCATATCTCCAAAAAACTGTCCTCAAAATGGCAACGGCAGAAAAAAAAAGCAGAGAAGCAAACAGAATCCATAAGCTATCAGAGAAAAAAGAGAGGGTCCACAGACTAACAGCATGATGCAACTTAGGGAATGTCATACATAAATACTCAACATTATAGAATATTGATGCCTTTTCTCTCTGCAGTCACCTTATGGGAAGGTTAGGCTCCATATATATTCATGAAGCGGCACAGCAACAAGCTTATGATAGCATCACCAGGACATCTCTCTGCTCACTTTATGCTTTTTAATTGAATTTTTCACAGGCTTAAAAATTGTAAAACTTTGCTTGGACACGTTCATTTACACAAACACAGATAATGATTGAAACCTGTTATCAATACGTAGAGCAGCCTTTGAGCCAGTTAGTCCTGATTGTGGGTCATAGATGAGTCAGAAGTGTTTTGTTGTTTAGTTGTTTTAATGGTCTTGGATTGTAGGCGTAAAATAATAAGACCAACAACAAGACAATAAAGCAAAAAAGAAAAAACAAAGAAAACAATGAAAAAATGAGACAAAGGGTGAAAATAAAACATTGAAGTCAAATTCATTTTCTGTTACTTTTCCTTTGTTCTGCACTGAAGCTGATTTCTTGGCGCTGGATGCTAAAAGATGGGTTTTTTCGTGCAGCTCTCTGAAGCTGGACTAGTCCGTTAAGTAGGGCACAGCTACTTCCTAAATCAGTCTGTGAAGCACACATGCAGAAAAGTCTTCTCTTTCCTCAGGTGTGCCGGGTGCTGTTGCAGAGCAGAGGCTGATCTGACTGCATGAAGCAAAACTCAAGTTTGTTGCAGTTTTGGTTGTCGTCAACCGTGCTTCTCGCGGACTTTGTTCTCAAAATTGTAATCCTTTAAGATTTCACTCCTCGATGATTTGGCAACCCCTGTGGTTACTGTGCATGAGTAACGGCAAATGCAGTTTAATATTGAAATTCTGGGGGCAGCTCAACACTAATTGAGCGGCTACTTATACAACAGAGGAGCAACTGACGCAGGCTGTTTTAATAAAGAAGTCAGTCAATAATTGGCCATTTTCCATAATGCTTTGAGCAAACGCTATCTAATTTCACGCTGCGTATGGTAATAGTACTAGTAGTAGTTTTTTTACACAACAGTGTAGCAGAATGTGCTACCTTGGCGAGGAGATGGAGGCTGCAGCTCTTCAGCTAACAGCTCCTCTTATTCCATTCCTCCCTGACATCTTTTAAAATGATTTACTCTGAAAAACAAGGAGCCAAAAATCACTTGATTTATAGACGCATTTTGAACAGTCGCATTTAGAGACAAATACACTGCATTTCCTGTGGATTCTTTCTAACAAAAAGCCACCTAATGTTTCGTCAGCTGAACACTTTTAATGCAGAACAGCAGCGGGGTGTCCTGTTGGCATTTAACTCCATACAGCTGTGATAGAGCATCAGGAGAGTAAACAGTGAGACTGGTATTGATGAGATAACATTAAATTTGAGGTCAGTCATAGTGGAGAAACATGGCTGATTGTTGAGTCTCATTCCCAGACGTAAATGGGTTTTTGTGCTGTGTGGCCTGCAGTGATCCACTTTTGTTTGTTTACCAATCAACTTCAGTCCAGTTTGTCCAGTATGAGGCCCCTCAACTTTAAGATGGATTCCATCAGTCATATCGTGTAAATCCCTGATGATTATCTGAAGACTGCCACTACCAACAAAAGCTGCTATCCTGGGAGATAATTCTTGAATGTGAATTCATTATAGCAGCCATGTCAAACTCAAGGCTAATCTCATACCTTAGCGACAAAATTTCGTCAGTCTGTTATTAATGGCTTGCTGGTAAATCACACTAGCACTGCTACACAGGTCAAGATACTGTCATTAGTCAAGACCTGTGCACCACCACTCCCCTTGCAGCTCGGTTGCTGATTGACACACTAATCAGTGGTCAGTGGATAAACACACAGTGACATTAAAGCCCTCTAGAAAATGAAAAGTTGACTTTAAAGTCCATGTAAAGGCAATTCCATGTTTTCTTGTGAAACACAATAAATATATTGGAAAAGAGTTGCTAAAAACATTTTTCATTATATATAGATATTGCAGAAAAAGTCACCCTAAAAGTTATCAACAACTGTTTGATTTTGTGAATATCTTATTGCACATAACTTTATTCATAACTGCATTCAGAGTGCTGACATTGCATGTCTAACATATATATATGACAAGTAAACATGTCTGCTGTGAAGCTGGGTTGTATGAGGTAATCCATAGTCAGTGTATTAGCTACAGTAGACTGCGGTCAATACAGCCCCAGTCTGGAGAAGCAGACAGACATCAGCAGAGTTATACACTGCTTTGGACACGGTCAGCAGAAAAACATATTTTTGCCACTTAAAAAAGGCCCACCTAAAAGAAATCAATATCCATTTAAATGTACGCGACGTTAAGAATATTTTCACTGCTTTACTTTGCTGACAGACAGGCATTTTCTTTAGCAACTGTAGAACGTCACAGAGAACACTAAAGTAACTTTGTTTTACATCTGGTGAAAAGTACATCTTTGGCACAAACGGATCTAATGTTGTTAAAAACGTATATTTGCTGAGTATCAATATTACAATGGAAGAATTGGACAGACAGCAGAATGAGTGTTGTTTTTAATCCATTCACTGATGTTGACAGGTACTTACTGTAACTGTACTAAACCTTTCTGTTCTGAAAATTAAAATGTGCCCAACACTGTAGAAAAAAGCACATTCATAAATCAAACAAGTTATTTATTTTTAATTATTATTGCCACATGATCAGATTTTCAGTAATTAACATGCATAATTTTGACATTAGGATGATAACAAGCCATGCACAGTACATAATGAATTCTATGACCTTAACCAAGACAGAATAAATTAAAATAATGTTTTAAATATAGCTGCATAGAGAATACAGGTAGAGTACACTTAAAGGGCTCAAGAGGAACAATATGAAACCTTGATTGTGTCTTTGGAATGTAGGTTAAAGCTTGGCAGCCTCATACTGCTGATAAATATGTCTGATGAATTTTGGCAGTGCTGTTCAAATGCTTTTAAGGGTAGTAAATATGAGATTTGTATCATTTTTGGAGACGTCTTCATTGTCCAGGTGTTAGGAGTGATGAGGACAGAGACATTCATGTAGAGGTCATAATCAGTTCTGTAAATCCATATTCTGATTTAAGACCAGTTTCACGCCACTGGTAAACAGCTGCACATCCCCTTTTGTTCTGATTATATTACTTATGATCAAAAACTTTTGAGTTGACAATTTTGCCATCAGCCAAACATCAAGCAAGGTCAACAACACAAGACATAGCACCCAGCTAATATTACTTACTAGTCCAATAGGAAGAAGCCCAGCTCGGCGTCTGTCTTTCAGCCTTTTATTTCACCAAGCTCTCGCCAACCACTAAAATCCAATCTTGTCTGGTGGCCTCATATATTCACAGAGGTGGCTGGGCCTATAGTTACCTTTTCGACTGGCACAACATCGATGCCGCTCTCTGTGAGCATTCACCACTGGATCCCCAACAACCCTCAGAACACCTTCTGTTCCCACAGAATGACAAAGCTCTTTTGCTTTTGACTGCCCTTTTGCAATGTAAATATACCAACACTCTCAGTGCCTTGTGCTCCCAGCGGGCTCAGCACCAACTGAGCTGAGTAGTTTAGCAGTGAGCACTTTAGCAACAGGTAGAGTTTCTGTCCATCAGGAAACTCTGTAAATACTAAAGAGTTGAGAAGAAGCATCTGGAGAACATCGTTGGGGAAACAGAAAAAAAGTTGATTTTCTTCATAAAATATCATCCAGTTTCACCAAAATCTGTAAAAGTCATGTATGACTTAGTGCTATAAAGTGTTCTGCGCTACTGAGTTACATTTCATTATATTTAATTCACTGGATTACTTAGGGCAGGAACATGGTCAATGAATGTATTAGGCCAAATGGAGCACACATACTGAACAGCAGAGGTCCCACAATGCACCCTTGAGGCACCCCAACAGTCCATCCATCCAACCATACATTTTTTCTGCTTTTCTGGTGTCGGGCCATGGTGGCAGCAGGTTTAGCAGGGAACTCCAGACATCCTTATCCCCAGCAAAACATTCCAGCTGCTCCTGGGGGATCCTGAGGCGTTCCCAAGCCCGGAACACCTCCAAAGCAAGGGGCCCGGGGGGCATCCTAATCAGACATCCACTGGCTCCTTTTAATAGAAGAAGCAGTGACTCTACTTGAGCTCCCTCTGGATGTCCAAGCTCCTCATCCTATCTCTAAGGCTGAGCCCAGCAACCCAGTGACGAAACTCATTTTGTCTGCTTGTATCTGTGGTCTAATTGTTTTGGTCACTGCCCAAAGCTCATGACCATAGTTCAGGGTTGGCATGCGGATGGACTGGAAAATTGAGAGCCTCGTCTTCCAGCTCGGCTCACTCTTCCCCAAATGGTCAATTTTCCCGCCACTCATGAACAAGACCCCAAGAACTCCTTCGCTTAGAGCAGAAACTCGTTCTCAACCCAAACAGTGCAGTCTAGAAAGGTGGACTGCCAACTGTTTATTGTAGTGCTGTAGTGTGTCAAAATCTAAATAGAAAGCCTGTCAAAGTTTCTGTTACATAATTTGTTTTAAAGCCAAACTGCATTGAATCAGGGGGATGCTGACAACAATTCAGATCGTTTAAAGTGCTACCTTGTCTTAAGATAATATAGGCACAATATATAAAATATAATAAGCGTATATAAGCGTCCAGGGCGCTGAGTTGGAATAACAGAAGTATCATTCACCAAATGCCAGTGTGCAAACAAAGTCAGTGTAGCATCGAAATGACAGTGAGGCTGTTATTTTAAGGTTAAAAAGTTACATAAAAATGTAGGAAGAATGCAAAGGAGTCTTTAACTTTGCACATACTTTCAACATAAAACATTGCATAAACTTGCCAACAGCAAAATTCTTCAGTGGAATTATTTAGCTGTTCCTGTTTAAATAGGTCAAGTGTCATTACGACACATGCTTGCTTATGCCAGACATACCTGGAGCAATACCACCTGGTGCAAGAACAGCATACTGATATCAACACATGCTTTAACTGCACATTGCATCGGGACAGAGCAGGGGAAAGGAAGGTGCAGAATTTTTAAGGACACAATGATGCCAAATGAATCACTGCAAATCAGCCATGCTTTGCTGGCTGTAACGCAGTGCACGCAGCGGTGCTAACGCAATTGAGGACAAGCTAACGGTGATGGCTTCGTTTGAGCTGGTATGGTGGTGGTGGTGGGATGGGGGGTTGGTTGGTGCTGGGAGGGGGTGAGGGGGAGATGCAACATCTGTCAGCCCCGAGGCACAATCTCCAAATGGCTGCGACGAGTAGAGAGGCAAGCGCCCTGGAGCCCGTGAGAAGACACAGCGACAGAGGAGGAGAGACAGGCTGAAAGATACAAACACAGATGGATGGAGAGGTGGAGGGAGATGGAGACAGGTTGACAGAGTCTGAGACAAAGAGGTAGAACAGAGAGAGGGAGAGAAGTGGAGTTGTAAAGAAGATAGGATGGGTAAATCTAGGTGAGTTGCGGTCCATCCATCAATATTGTTTTACTTTCCTTTGCGGGGACTTGCCCAGCGTGAGAGTGGAAGCTATACAATTCAATGCACCTGACACCGCCAAGATAAGGAACCTGAATTCCCCTCCAAAAACATTAACTCCTGCTAAGCATATACCAAATGGCATATGCTCCTGTGTTATTTATTAATGATCGCTGTGAAGAATTCATTATTTTAGCAGCTCAAGATGGATAAAGATGTCTAAAGTGGGAATGCTGCTGCTTAATTATCCAAACTTATCTTGTTTGTCTTGTCTCCATTCATTCATATGTAATGAATCTGTTGCTCTGTGTTTTCACACACACAGCTTGCACGCCTCACGTTACATTCCGCCATAAGGGGCAGCTAGCTCTGCTTAGGCCCGAGATTGGAAACCCAATTATACTGAAAGGCGGAAGCTGACAAGTTACTGTTTGTCAGGTCTGGCAGGGGTCTGGTGTGAGCTAAAATGTCAAGGCAGTGTTCAATTAGCTCCAGTTTAAATGCCTCACATCAAGAGACAGGAGTTGTGCTTAATAAGACGGATCAAACAGTTGAAAGCACCTGGTCGATGCAGTGGATGGGCCAGCGGGGAAAAGAGAAGTAATAATTATGAATATGTGTATCAAAGTCATTCTGCTTTCATGTCAGATCGAGCCACGTCTCCCGATGGAGTTTGATAGCCACTGTTTGTCATGAATATTCATGAAAAGAAGTGATTTGATTCTCTACGCGCTATCAATGCAGACAGCTAACATGGTTCCACATGGACACACAAAGGCCCGTCTTGTACTTGAAGGGTATGGTTAACTCATTAGTAACACTCCGAGTCCTTTCTTACTGTACGTCTGTTAACTTTAGCTCTGTAATTGTTTATTATTTCAGTAAGTGATAGCTGAACTGTGATCTACAGGCGATGTGCTGCTAAGACACGTGGGCATCAACACACACATGTCAAGGTGTTAAAACGGTCACTTTATTCTTAGTGACTGTGGCGATGGTCTCCTCTGGTTATCCAAGCTGCACACACAGAACGTTTACAGGAGACAGTTCACCACGACCTGGCACTAACCTCTGAATAGGTAATTACCACAACTAACCTGTTAAGATGTTTTGACAAGATGCGGCTGAGGAAAATAGAAGACGTAGGCGTTACTTTCGTCCAATACAACATTATAATAACACAGAATGTGAAAGCACACAATGTGCATACAACCTGAAAGACTATTTTGCGTGCAATCTCATCAAATACAGCACCAATAATAATTAGATGTTATTAAATTAGATTCACAACACTGGTCTGTTCTCCACATGGTTTCATATCCCACCACATTTTATTTAACCTGCTCAGTTTTGATCATTTCCCTTGATTTATGTGATAATGAAAAAGTGGGCTAGTTAAATTGCTGGGGGACAATTTACACAGGATGTTTTATTTTGAAAATTTGGGATATTCTCTATGCTGTAAATATGTCTGTCTGCTTCTGCTGGTATCACAAAGTATTGTCTAGAACGACCACGATCAGCTCCAGCAGGCCAGCATTGCAGCTGCGCCCGGTGTGATCAGGCAGTTATAGTTATAGCTCTGTGTCGAGGGGTTTCAGTTGAGTTTGAGAGCCTGCCTGCCTGTCCGGGTTACAGCAAGACCTCACAATTGGTGGGCTGCCACTGTCGGAGGATAATGAAATAACTTTTTCATTGCAATCACTGCAGTCGAACACACTATAAATAGGACAAATGCCACTTAGTTTTCTATTTAGTACTGAGAAGAGGCTAATTTCCACCATCCATTACAATGAATGAAAAACTCAAGTCTCAGAGACAAGAATATCAAAACCTCTGCATATAAAAATGGAACTATCTGCACAGCTAGACACCACAAAAGGTAAGTGAAGAAAAATAAAATTCTGAGTGAACTGATGCTTTAAGGTTTTCTTGGTTCTCGCCTTGTTACATTTTTTGGCCAAGGGGGTTGGCAGTGACGACAGGAGACGCTGAGACCTTTAGCCGCTCCAGCACATCTTTACGACTGACATTTATCAACCTCTTGTGAATACTTTACTCTCTCCTGGCTAGACCTGCTCCCCTTTCGCTGCCCTTTGGCTTCAATTATGAGTCTCGCTACCTCTGGCTTAAGTACAACCAGCAGCTAACATTTCCTTTTTCCCTCAACGCCGCGCTCGACACGGATGTGAAATCCACAGTTTGCTTCCATGGCTTGAAGGAGCATCTGTACAACATGTCCTAGAGAGTCATCATGCTCAGAGAATCAATAAATGAGCTAGAAGTCATTTTTACAAGGTGATCTGTCCTTTATTTACTTTGCTTTCAAACATGTACATTTTGAAACATAATGAATCAGAAGAGACGGAACATTTAAAACAATCATAATGACAACAAAAAGAAATGTTAAAGGACACAAAAGAAAAAACTCGGCACAGTGTGCTTCAACAGGAGTCTGCAGACATACAGGAGCTCAGAAGGTGACAAATATGATGAAAGCGCTTTTTGGATAATGTGATTAATATGAACTGGCCTTAACCTCCTCCTCCGCGATCTGCAGGCGGATCGTTCTTTCTTTATGAGTTGTTTTTTTTTTTTTTTGGCTCAGAAATCAAAATAAACAGGAATTGAGTGAAACCAGTTCATTAACTTGTATTAAATCACTCCTAACCACGTTGCTGCCACTGTGAAGCTCTAAAATTGACTTTCCCCAGAGAGAATAAATCTCAAGCTCTTTTCTTTGTTCCCCCTTTTGAATGCTTTTCCAATCTGAACCCGCTTAAAGTCTGACAGCAACAAAAAAATCTATTTATTGCAGGGTATTGCAGGAAATTAGGCATAGATTTATAGAGAGGAGTCACAATCCAATTACTGGGTGACTGTGTGAAATGGGAAATATGAAGCTAATTTCATTAATATTCTATCTCTGAGTATTTACGGTGCTGCGCTGGTGGAATTAACTCAAGTATTCCTTACACATATCTTAAATGTCTTCCAGCCGGCACATATACGCTTCATTAACCTTTGTCATTTTCAACCTTTTTGGCTTCATAATTTACAGTCTCTCACACACAGACGTGCACACACTCACACACACACACACACACACACACACACACACACACACACACTGTCTACTGTTCCACAGACTCTCTCTTTGTAAGTGTGGAAAATGTGGAATCTTTAGTCATCCAGTGCTGATGGAAAAGTTTGATGGCTAGCTAAGTTTCTAAAGATGCTTTCCAGGCCGTTCAAGCATTTTTTTTCACTAAAGAAAGTTCTGTTGGACCAAAAGTCATTTGGGCTCAAGATTCAGATTCATCTCGACTAAAACAGACTGCTTCAGCTTAATATTATGACTATAATATTATTATGAATGTGCCATTGATATGATTGGTTAGCACCATACGAGAGCTTTACAAAACTAAAGTTGCAATTAACACTGTGATCATTTTAAAGTTGTGACATTACACAGAGGGTTAGCACACAATTTGAATAGTGCAGTTTCATTAAAAAGAAAGTTGGTGAAGCAGAGGAAAAAAAAATATTTAAGCTTGAACAGCACTTATATACATCTGACGAATCAAGGTCAACTGACATGACTCTTCGGTTGTCTCTTTGTACAGGAATAGAGTTAAGACATCTGGGAAAATGGATGATATCAATTTTTTAAAAAATTAACTTAATTACTTTTGTTTTGTCAAAATTACTATTTAGTAATCAAAACACATAATTATGGTTTTCTGTTCTCCCCTTAAACTCAGTACCGGTTGCAGTTATCTCTTTTAGCCACTTGGGGAGGACGGAGTCCAAAACAAGCCTTAAAGTCTATAGCTAATGTGTTAGCATAGAACTACCCATTCAACAGAGCAACATTAGCATTTATTTCAAGTCTGTGTGTGAACACCTGAGGGTTGTAAGTCAAAAAATGTGCACTTTTTTTAACTTTGTTTTTGATTTCTTCACCAAAATAAATCTTTAACCTAAACAGTGTGTAACATTTAAGATGATTTATTAGCAGAAATGGAATATAATATATATATAACCATGTTGTTAGTGGTATATAGTCACGTTATGAAATGAATAGTTATGTTTTTATTACCTTAGATTTAGCCCTTTTATGTACATAACAGTGGCCTAGAATGGACAAATGGGGACACAAGCGTGATTCATCGTTACTTTGGTAGCAGGAAAAGAAATAGTAGAAGAAGATGAAGAAGAAATTGATCAAATTGAAGATTTGATTTGATTCATATTTGGGAAAGAATTGGCATTAAAAAAGAAAATATAATAATTACTATAGAATTTTCAATTCATTGCATGATGCCGAAGAAAGACATTAACACTCTAAAGGTGATCACCCCTATGGATATAGTACAGTGAAATAATCCATTTGTTAAAGATATTGCTAAGATATCAGAAATGGCATAAGTGATGGTCTGAGACTGATCAACCATGGCCACAGGAGGGGACACTTAACCCGGAAGTGATATTTGCAGTTTTGAGTCATGATGGTGCATACTACACTGAAGATGATGACAGATTAGTCACTTGAAGATAGCTGAGAGCTACAAACAGAAGCATCTGGGGGCTATGCTGGTGAAATCAGAAGAAGCTACCTTTGTGTTGCTAAAAGAAAATTCTGCTATCTGGAGAAGTGAACCTGATCACAGATTCATAAGAATTGCAATCTCTGTTCATGGACTGGAGCAACCATAGAAGAGTCAGTGCTCAGCATTAGGACAGATTCTGACCATATAAGAGAGGAAATGATACGACAAGGGCCAGAATGTGTGTGGTCACAACACAATAGAGATATTGGACTTGTGAAGTCAACCCAATCGGTGGAAGTGAACTTCGACCAGGAGCTAGACCGACATGGAAGAAGCAGTACCCACTGAAGGAGGAGGCAAATCAAGGGACTGAACCACAAGTTGAAGGACTTTTGCAAGCAGACAGTTTAAAGATGAGTCACAACCCACAGAGCAATACACTGTTGAAACCAGATGACTCTTACCATTTGGTACATTATTTAAGAGCTGTGAATGGCTGGTGACTAATTTCCCTGCAGAAGTGCCAAATCCACACACCTTGTTATAGGCATATTTGGGTTCATATATAAAGAGCAGTTTTACCAGTATCAGAGACTACCACAAGGCTTTAAGCACTCGCCACACATTTTCAATAAAGTGCTGAAAGAAGATTTAGAGGACATAGAACAAGAAATAACAAGCAAAGTGTGCCAATATGTAGATGACATAATTATATCCTCGTCTGATAAAGAAACATGTCATAAAGACTCAATTAGGCTCCTACAGATACTAGCAGAGCATGGTTTCTCAGAAGAAGCTGCAATATGTTCAGGAAAAAGTGGTTTACTTTGGTCAATCAATAAGTCATAGACACAAACATATCTCCATCTAGAAGCTATTCGTAAGGTCCCTAAACCCAGGACAGTTGATGACATGATGACATTTCTAGGCATTGCAGGATATTCCTCGGCATGGATAGAGGATTATGCTAGGTTGTCAGGGCCTTTAAGAGCAATGATGAGAAACAGGGAATGACCAGCTTCGTTGTAGCCTTACTTGGACACAGGATGACACTTGGCATTTGAAACAATTAAACAGAAGATGCAAGAGGCCCCAGCGTTAGCATTGCCAGATTACTCTAGGAATTTGTACTGTATGTGGCCACTTCCACTGGAGGAAAATTTGCATGCGCAGTCCTTTGCCAACCAACAGGCACAGGTATGAGTCCTCAACCCGTTTCCTTTTATTCCACTGCCTTTTCAGAAGTCTAATTGTCGACCTGGAGACAAGGTGTTTGTGATGGGGTTCAGAAGAAAATGGTTCAATGCTCATTGAGAGGCTGTACAGGAACAACGGTGCAGACTAAAGGGTCTCCAACTGGATATCACGTTAACGCATTGTCTGAAGGCACCGAGAGAAGAGACACCATGCATGACAGATCAAGACTTGAAAGTTTTTGGAAGTGAACTGAATGGTTTAGAGGAAGTAGCAGTGGCAGAGGGTTACAGTATGTGATGAAAATGTATCCATTTCCTGTCATATATTAGGATGACTGATTAGAGAGAGCTTTGATATGTACCATTGGTGGAATCCATGTAGTCATGTTTTATTTGATTTGTTGTTGTGTAATGATTTGTTTTATTGTTTACTTTATGGATGGAAAGCCTTGTTGCCTGGAGCAGCGGTGTTCAAAATTCCAAACAGGGACCAGTATATAAGAAATATTTATAAGAAATATGGGGAATAAATTGAACAATAAGATACAAGGTGGGACAATTGGAATGTTATTGATTAAAAATGAAAAGATGTTTTTGGTTCACACTTGGATTTTGGACACGCCAGATCTGTGATTATTGATAATAACATTTGTTTAGTATCTGCTTATGTTATCTTGCATCAGAGGTTTTGCAAGATACTGGTTGTTTATGGTTTCTCTTGCTCTAAGGATAATGTGGGGAGATTGACCAGCGACTGCACGGCTGGTTCAGGGCTCCTACACTTGGACTCAGAAACTCATAACTGGACAATAAAAAAGGACTGTGAGCCCTGTATAAGCAACAGGAACATTGATTTCTGTTAGCCAACCATGGAGAAACTTCATACACGTGTTTATGCTTTATATATCTGTATATTTCTTTGCATGATACAGTTTGATTTATTTTTTTGTAAAAACTGATGTTGGATGATGACAGTATTTTGTGATGAGGTTTGTTGTTAATAAGAAATGACTGACTTAAAGAGAAGTTCCTCACCCTGATTGGCCTGTGTGTGAGACCTTCTCTAGATTAGGAGACCATCAGTCTAGTCTTTTTACATCTCCTATAGGTGGTTTTTCAACTAGATGATGGTACCCAACTGGGACAGACCTCTTTCCAGCTTCACTCGTACGATAGATGTTGTTGCTACCGGGGAAGAGCTCTGCTAGTAGGGAGGGATTATTCCATAAATTTGACCTTATTAGGACAATTGAATAGGTTTATCTAGTCTAAAGTAATTAAAATAATGTGCACACAGGATTTACTGTAAGGGTAAATACTAAATTAGTTGACCTAAATTATAGTGTGTATCAGAAATGAAAATTAAAAATTGGAGAAAGGGACTTCGTTGAAGTGAAACAAGTGAGAAGAAATTTTATGACAATTCATAGTAGAACGACCCCTCTCACCATGAAGCCCATTTGTTAGTATTTACAATTTCTCATGCTGCACAAGAACGTAAACATTCTACTGTATTTACGATATACCTTTTGGGTGGATGATGTGCGGTTCTGCTAGAATGAAACGATCTCTCTTGGTAAGAAAACAGATGGTCAAAAAAGTTAGGGAGGATAATGACAGAGGTTGATTCCTTAACAGGACAGGGTTCAGAATGTTTATTCATGAGTTTGTGGATATAAGACCTAGCCCAGGAGAAGGAAGGGATTTGGACCATTCAGACCATTTGGCATGAAGATCCACAGAGATGCATCTCAGACTCGCTTGTTTCTTTGAATAAAGTCCTAATTATTCAAGTTAAGATAAGTTGCAGCTCTTTTCTTCCCAAGCTTCCACAGACTGACTTCGACAGCCACGAGAATTCACTACAGTATCACTGATGATGGATTAAACAATTAGACAGTTTAGCAGCTAGTTGCCATTTGTTTGTTTGGTGCTAGACAGGAAGCTAACAGGGTGCATCAGAACTTTACTGTTAAAGTTGCTTGTCTACTGCTGGAAACAAAATTAGAGTGGCGAGTGAAGCAAACTAGTAAATGTCCTGTAAAAACAAACCAATCAGCTCAAAAGGTATAAAACAGTGGCTACTGTACATGGCAGACTGGAATAAAACCTGCAGCATCTAGATATTTATCGAGATATAAAGCCTCATTCTACCAAAAAAAAAAAATAAAAAAAAATAATAATTTTCAGGTGATTACACACTAATGAAAACACAGTTATGAATATTGTATTCTATTACTGCCATTTTCTGTAAATCTAAATCTTACATACTGGACAATCCTGCACTGGAAAGTGGGTTTCAGCCTCTGTTTTTATTGCAAATATTGATTAGTTGAGTTTATGAAATAAATGAGAACAACTACAAATAATTGTTGTCCCTGAAATTTCTGCCCTGGGCATGACCACAACCAGTCAACAAACAGAATAATTGAATTTAAAACACATTCAGATATAAAATATGGACGGAGAGGAATATGACATTTTTTCATCAGCAAACCTTTTTTCCCTTTTCTATCTACACTTTGCTTTATCTGAACTTTATGAACTGCATTTGTCAGGCTTTTCTGACACCTTGCGGAATCCAATATTCATATTCAAGCCTGTCATGTGTTTGTATTAGCACGCTGTGTGGACGAGGAGGAGCCCGCACATAAATTCATGGGATCTCATGTGACCATCAACATGTGAAAGTTTGATTTTGAGCTACTTCTGCATGCAGGCAGACTGCGTGCAGAGCCACTGAAGGGAGGGAATGAGTGCTGAATGCAAACAAGGCAAAGCCCTCATATTTTCACACCATCATTTCCTGGAACTGAATAACATTAGGCTACAGAAATCATTTTTGTATCGTGGCATTTGTCTTCCAGCACGTTCTCTCTTATGATTGAAAGCTTAAAGAATATTCTTTATACAGGAGAATAAAACAGAAACAAAGCCTCTTGCATCAGAACTGTGCTAATCTCCATATTGTATTTACAGATCTCACCGGGGTGTATTGATCTCCATATACTAGTGGAACACAGTTCTGTTAGTGTTCTGCATTGTATAATGTCCAATTCACCAGAAATACATCAACCAATTATAAAGTTGTCCATTAATCCAGCTGAGTTGCAGTTCCAGGGAGTGAGCAAAACATTAATTGGGATTTGTAGTTCAGACAGCGAGTGAGTGCATTTGATTGGATTGTTCAGCATGTGCCTCACGTATGTGGCATGTGCCTTCTGTGACTGATGAACGGGTGTGAGTGGGTCTGTCCACCATGGTCTGCTGTTACCAAAGCGACTGCTGACAAATGACTCACTGGCAGTGCACTGCTCTACAGTGCCATACTGAGAAGGATCCTGACTGTGAGAGCAGTGTGCACTCTCTTGCACTCGCGCTGCCTGACGACATAATGGGCACACAGAGATTGTCATGCCAAAGGCCACATCGAAACGTGATGTGGGCCCCCGCCTGCGACATGGGGACTGTACTTTCTCTGTGCTTATGTAACAACTTTTATTGACCTGGTGGCGACAGACACTTTGTGAGAACTTGGACAGGGCTCTGGCACTTCTGTAACTGGCAAAAAATAAAGCAGCACTTAACATGGAATCTAACAAGTTAAAGATCGTTATGTCACATCCGTGTGTTTCTACCTGATTACGCTCATATATAACAGTAATCCTTCAGACAATTGTCAAGCCTAGCCCCTAAGAGCTGATTCTTTGTAGCGAATGACAAGAGCTGACTCCCGTCGGGGAGAGATGAATCTTCAGCCTCTCCTGCCCAGAAATCATACAGGCAGGGACAGGACTTTATTTTCATGATGGGCACACCATGGGGGCCAATCTAACTAGAATCATACTGTTATGTGGACACAAAAAGACAAGTGTAGTGGTACAGACCTGGTACACACTTAGCGAGAGAGAGGCGGGGAAGAAAAAGTGAAGACATGATTGAAAACTGAAAGAGAGGCAGGAAGTGAGTGCAGAATTTGTAAAATGAAAATATCCGTCAGTGCAGCATCACTGACAAACCTGCACAGATGAAAAACAAATACATAAAAATAAGCATTAGAAGGCTACAATACTAAGAGGCATTTGAGAGCTGGCTCTTCTAAGGGAGGCGAGCCAAAAGAGCCAAACCCACAAGTACAAACTTATGATCTTATTAACTTATTATCAGATTTTTAAAAAGTGGAAAAGGGGCGGTGTTTAGCTCAGTCGGTAGAGTGGCCGCCCCATATGTGAAGGCTCACTGCAGCTGGCCTGGGTTTGAGTCCCGACCTGTGGCTCTTTGCTGCACGTCATTCACCATCTCTCTCTCCCCATACTCTTCAGCTGTCTCTATCTAATGAAGTTAGAAGAAGCCAAAAAAAAAAGTATGAGTTAAGATCATTTTACATGCACATGTTGACAAAATTGGAGTTTTGTGATCAGGCGATGACACTTTTAGCTCTGATCACTGCTGGCTGGACTCTTGTAGGGCTTTCATCCTACTCTTCATTCGCTGGCCTCCATTATCTGCGTCAGTGTCTTTTCACTGGCAGCTGGCCACCTCATTTCTTTCAATCCTGATGGATTTATAGGACTTGAAGCGTTTTGCAAGTCTCAGTGATGTTATTTACTTCTTATTTTTTTAGGATCTGGCGGAGATGCCATTAAGCAAACTGACATGAACTTGCTGTGAGAATACTGATATTTGCTAATGGTGTTGCCTGCAAACACATTAAATTTCTACTTTGATATCATAGGTAAAATATGTATGGAACGCCACCTGTTGTGCTGCGTGGCTCGCTCTAGGCCTCCTCCCCTTCCCGCATTCGTCGGTATTTGACAATCAATTCTCTCTCTCTTTTGTCCTGCTGTGAGCCAACTGCTGAACATATAGATGCTGTACCTCAAGTCAATGTTTGTCATTTTTAACGAGGGCTACGCCGGTGCCAGCATCGGCCGTGTGGTGCAGCTGTAGTTGTTCTGCACCTCTTTTGTGGTTGATGTCGATATCATAATAATCATTGCTCTCTGAAGTCAAGCAGCAGAAGTTAAGTAACAATGTGCAAATGCGAGCAGCACATTTTTAGGTGAGCTAAATATTCACGAGTGGTTTTACATGTCAAAGGGAGTTTATCCTTCACTGGAGCTGCTGCTTAAAAAAGAGAGGCATAAATTCGGAGTATAGCCACTTCCAGGCACCGCTACACCACAGGTTATAGACTTTACTCCTGAGCACACAGCATCACTCACAGACTCGCAGAAAAACATAGATTTACATGCACACGCCCACACATCCACCAACCCACCACCGCTACTGTACGCTCTCCTAATGACGGGAGCGCCTGTGTGTCTCGAGGTCCGCTGATTCAATTATATTTGCATCGGATATTATCAGGGGAATTTTTGTGATTTTTCTGGGGACTGTGCCAGAATTTAGTAAAAAAACAGCAACAAAAAAAAAACAGTTGGACCTTTAAGAAAAGAAGGAAGCTCATGGGAAATTAGTTCTTCCAAGGCCTGACTGAGCATAGGCGGCGAGAATGAAGAGAGAGACAAACAGCAGGAATCTGAATGATGAAGCACACACAGCCACTCCGCTCACAGGGAAAACACACACACACACACGCATTTGCTGCAAGATGCATCATACTGATTATATCGTCCAGATGCAAATGATTATTTGAGATACGGCATCATCAGTGGAAAACTGACTGCAGATGACGAGTTTTTAACATGCTAATATGCAGCCACACTTGTGCACTTTACAGCTCCCATATGGTAATCGGTCTTGATTGACTTGTCTCTCTGTGGTCTGTCTTTTCAATACTGCAGACACACACACACACACACACACACACACACAGGAGTGTGTGAGCTGAAAAAAAAGAAGACAAAGAATTCAGCACAATAGAATAAAAATAGACGCACTTCATATTTTTATTGAGTTGATCTATTAAACATTTCGGCACACTGCAGCACACTTTTCTTTGTGCTGCCTGATGTGTGAACACAAGCCAGCTGGAATATCACGTTCAAATGAGCTGTTTTCTGGTTTTCTAAGTAGTGAAACCTTCAGTCATTGTCCCTAATCTCTCACACTTCTGTCATCTTCAGATCATGCTGCTGACTGATCCAGAGGTGGAGAGCAGTCTGCTGATCAGCTCCGACGAAGGAGCCACCTACCAGAAGTACCGGCTGAACTTCTACATCCTAAGCCTTCTCTTCCACCCCGAGCAGGAGGACTGGATTCTGGCCTACAGCCACGACCAAAAGGTTAGAGAGTGGCCAAGGCGAGTTTAGCGGGCCCCGCTCGTTCAAAGGTATCAAAAGGAACCGAGCGTTGAGTCGGATTAGGAACAACAGTCTAGTGTCGCAGTGCCTCAGAGCATAAATGTAAGATCCTGTTACACAAGAGTTTGGCTCAGAGCACACAGTCAGAATTCATCAAGTTCATTTGGGAGAGACGAGATAAGCATGGATTGTATAATTTAAGTGGCTCCAAATTCATTAATATGAAATATTATGTTATCAAATAAAATTTGATTTGATTTGATTTGATGTGTATTTTAACCAGTTAAATCAAAGAAAGAATGATAAGTTATGACATCTTAAAGACAAAATCACTTTCACTTTGATAGCATCAATGTCCAGATGACGACTACAACAGTAGAGGACAGGAAGTCAGCATGTATTAGTATGAAGTCAGTAACTCATTTTAATGTTTTTAAGTCAAAATTGTGTCTCTTATGTCTTTTTTTTACTTTGAAGGAAAAGAATATGAAGATTCATATAAACATTAATTAGATTAACATTACATGATTTTTTTGTCTTTTGTTGACGCCTCCACCATTTTCACGCATGACTAACTGAATTACGGCATATCGGTAATTCAGATCTACTTAAAAAGTCTCCTCCTCACACAAAAGATGTGTTTTATTTCCAAAAACTCAAATATACTCTGTATTCGTAACATCTTACACAAGGTTAAACTAGCATACACACTTTTCAGATAAACAAATTTACTGAGAGCGTGCGCTGCTGACCAAACTGTGTCTGCCCCGCTGAGCATTTAAAACCTTCATTTACTGAAACATCACATATCTGTCCAGTTAGAAATAAAGATCTAATATAAGAGGCAGAGTGAGGAGAAAAGGATTACACGTGAACTAGAGGAAGAGAGACCAGAGAGGTCACTCATAGACTTTTTAAAACTACCGTTTGCATTAATAAAATGCTTTTCTTGCAGGGTTACCCATTTGGGTTTAATGTTTCAGTTATGATGAATAATGAAGGCATCCTCTTCTGCTGAGGAGACGTGTGGATGTAGAGTGTGTGTGTGTGTGTCCTCTGGAACGAACATCACACTTTCATTGTGCAGAGAGTGTAATCCCTCATACTGTACACACACACCCTCACACATACACACCTTTAGCACGCAGTCCTAACCCACAAACACCATCAGATTTTTTTATTTATTATTTTCAAGTTGTGTTTCCAGCCATTTTTCATTTCGGTTCACCTGTTTTAAAATTCAGCTGTGACTCAGACTTACAGGATACAAACGACTCTGACTGATTTAAATGAATGTTAATAAGGTTCTGGGATTTTAAATCACTCCCAAATGATAATCGCAAACCAATAGTTTGACGGTGTTAATGGGTTTAAGGCATCAAGAGACATCATGCAGTTTCTGCAGAATTTCATTTATTGAAAGAATTAAAGGGATTTAGTGGAGTAGTTCAATGTAACCCATGCTACACTCCTGTCTCTTTGGCTTTTATATGTTACCAGGCAAAAGTTGTGCAGGTGCACAACACTGATGCATGTTTTCCCCTCTGTGTTACCATAGCTTTATGTGCACGTAATGTTCCTGTAACCTGACTTACTACTACGAGTGCCTGAGTGCCACAGAATCCAGAAGAAGCAGCTCAGGAGCTTCCGAAGCTACCAGATTCATCCATGTACCAGAGTCAGACAACAGCAGACTGGAGCTTGTTAGCACTTATACGTATTATGGCTGTTGTAGAAACTTCTATGTATAAATAGCACTGTAGTGTTTGTGTGTGCTGAGCTAGATGTGTGGCTCCCTGATCCTGACTGGCTGCAGCCAGTGTGGCGTGGCCATCATTGTCATTGCTTCCTGAAGACTTGCTGAATCCCAAGTAGAACAGCACCTGCTGCAACCCTCCAATCCACAGTGATCTGCTGGAGCCAATCAGGAATGGGAACCACACACCTAGCTCATCACACAGAAAAACACAAACAAATTTGGAAGCATAAATTGCTTTATTACCACTCGATCATGTTAGCATGCCCTGCACTCTTGTGGCCTAAATTGAGTACAGCACAAAAACTCAAAATACTCACAGTTTGACGTTTACAGTGGTCTGGACCTGGGTTAACAGAGGCTACACAATGTTCAGACCTCCCAGCATTAATCAGGAGAGGGTCAAAACAACAAGTCGTGAGTCAACACATCATCAAATGCAATAAGAGACTGTGGTGGCTTTTGCACAATGTGTGACCATTTGGTTTACATATAGGAGACTTACACAAGTGATACCAGTGTGGAGGATTTGTTTTTGGCTCTTTCGATATACCTCTCTTGGACATCAGTCACTTTACTGTGTATGTTGTATCTTTAGAGTACCAGTTCACAGAGAATTCAGTAGCAGGTCTGTACTCCAAAATCACCTCTTTACAAAACGCCTCACAGACCTTGTGAAACACAGGAGCCTTCCTCTGTTTCTGTCAAATTTCTAAGAACTTTAAATGTTGTTTTTTTCTCTTTAAATATTTTTGGTTGCAGACAAAAATGGAAGACGTTAAAGTTGAACCTCTTGACCTCAGTTTTGGGAAAAGAGACATCACATGTCAACAGTATTATTTAACAGCTGAATTGTCCTCTTTCATAAAAAAATGAAGGATGCTGTTTTTTTTTCACTTTTTGTTTTTTTTTTGTATAACTTGGACACACAAGGACACACAGATCTCTTTCTTTCTCTTCTTTTCCAATCTTGCTCAGTCTCTAAAATTAAATGCCGACTTCTGTCACATCTTCTCTGATGTACAACTCGACACATTGGTCAAAGCTACATAATCTATCTTGTTTTTGAGGCAAACATGAACTCTCTCAACTTGAAACAATCAACCTTTGATTTTCTTTACACTGTCAAGTTACCAAACATTCCTGCCAATGGTGTTAAAAGAAGGTACATGATGCCCTGAGTTCAGTATCTTACTGGCTGCATACACTAATCTGGCATGGATTGGCTGAATATAACCAGAAATAATGCCTTTAGGATAACCTTAACCACCTACACATAAGCCTCACACTGGTGGAGCACGTACATAGCCTGGAGATTTGAGAGGCTAAATTCAGGGCAGCCCTTTTCAGGATTCCTAAAATATTCAGACTTTTATTATACTGTATCAATAATGCTATTATATTCACATATTCTACATACTTCAGTTTTGTGCAGAACTCTAAGTCATCCCACAAGAACTGTATTTCTCAGTATGTGTAATGCAGTAGTACATTTACAATTACTGTTTAACAAATTGCATTCATAGAGAGAAATTCATTTTAATGTTTCTCCTCTGGAGAAGAAATTTAAAATTGATGATTAACCCCAACATCAGTGGTTTCCTTTTGTGACCCCTTAAAATGAAGCATTTTCTCCTTCAGACCTTCTATAGTTCCTTACATGTAATTAGACTTTTTGTCCTTCTTAATTTGAATCATTTTAGAGGTAAAACTTTCTGCTAATGTTAGAAAGTAAAACACCATTTTGGGTATCAGCATGTTTTTCTGCTTTTCCATCCAGTCAACGATCACATGATCACTGTCCATGCATGTCTAAAAATCTTTTTTTCAGTATGATTAAAAAAAAGAAACTTTCCAGAAACAAGCTCACAAAATCAACCTAACACTGTAGAGACACATGTAGCACCAGAAATGAAAATCTGTGTTTGTCATTAGTTAGCTGTTAATTATCTGAAATGGCACTCGACTCTTTCTGTTGACTGTTTCTGTCCATCTCAGTTGGTAAACCATTGACAGTAAGGCTGTCCTGCATGTTTCCACAGAGCTTGTTGTCTATCCTTGAATCAAAACTCAAAACTCTGACTATCTATCCTACATACATGATGGAACAAAGCATCTTTTCATTGGTCAGTAAGATTTAAATGCTGACCGTAGAAAGACAAACTATGGACGAGTGGAGCCCCTAGTTTTGGGAGTAAACACTGAAGATAAAGTTTTGTAAAGTAAAGTAAATCTAACAATAGTTACATGTTTATTTGGACTAAAATAAGTGTTGTACCAGCTGTGGGACACGATGTGACATATTTTTTGACATGTTTTGGGGCTATAGTGAAAGTTTCAGTGAAACAGGCTCTGGTTCACTGACTTGTATTTGTGCTCTGTCTTCACTCCCTACTGTATATGTCAGGTAACCGACTCGCTCACCCACCCACCCGCTCCCTCACCATTGCCCTAACTCGCACGCATCGCCTCCACCCTCAAAACTGCTTCTCTTTCAATTTCCTCACCTCCTTTTGGCAGCGCTGTCGCATTTGTTGATTGAGAGACCTTTGGAGGTTGTAAAGGCTGCATCAATCCCTCCACCCCCCCACCCCCCCCACCCCCACCACCATCTCCTGCGCTCTGCCTCTTCACTGTCACTTGCTTGGCTACATACTAACTTGCTGTGGGAGGATAATTAGTCAAAGTGATTTCCCACAAACCCTCCCCTCACCTCCCCTCCCCTCGCTTGCATCTGCTTAGCACAGCTTGGCATGGAAGTCATGGAAATCTCATCACCCATGCCGTTTGTCTCTGCCGGTTTGACATGAGAATATACACACATCAGATGCAATAGTCACAGTGAATGAATCTTTTGCATGTGTCCATTGTGGAGCGATGAATGATGTGGACACAATGGAGGGGAAAAAAAATGCATTAACATCCCGTGTCACTGTTTTTTTCCCCTGTCAGTGTCATGGGAAAGAAAGTCTTCCTCTGATTTGTGCATCAAACAATGACTGACGATCTACTGGTCTATTCTTTTTGCAATGTTAAAATATAATCAAATATGATGAATTCAAAGAATAACTCTCTTGTTAGCAAAATTTAAAAATATGAATAAGTTATTGATCTGACAGCAGTGATGATCTGTGTGGGGTGGAAACAAACGCGGGCACTCCGTCCCCGGAGATGCTTTTTAAATGCAGGCCTATACTTCAGCCTTCGGGGTGAGTAAATAAATATAATTAGAAAATAAATGAATGTAAACAAACAGTCACGTTTTTGTTATGCGTTAATAAATGATTGTTTACACATAATGCGTGGCTGCTCATGCTTAAAATGGAAAAAGTCCAGCTCGAAACAGTGAAATAAGTTTTATGGCTCATTAAATTCCAGCTTTAAGCTGTAAGTAAACGGATTTGTCATTGTGCTCTGTCACAGAATGCAGGTGTGTTTGGAGACAAGAGGACTTTAGTGAGTGTTTATCAGGGAGATTGTTGATTTAGTGCGCAGCCGACAGAATATGTACGCAGAATGCAAACTCATTACTATTTATTTGGGGCAGTAAGGGTTGAGATGCCGACCATGACCGCAACGACTCCTGTTCGTGTTTGGTTGGAGACCTCTGCTACACGTCATTCTTCATGTCTTTCTTGTCATCTGTCTATTGTACTGGTCATTTTTATTTTTCATTTTTCTGAAGCAGAATCTGAAGGGTCAAAACATTTTTATTATGAAACTATGTTATGGATACTGTATTTACCTCCATGGGAAGGAACGGGATCCATACAAATAGTTTTTCTGTCTCCACCCAAATAAAACAGAGATGCATGCAATTTATTGAGCAGTCTGTACAAACATACGCACATAGATGCACATATACTTAGAAACACCACAACATAACCACACGAACAGACATCCAGTACCCACGGTTGCTGCCGATCACGGGTAGTAAAGTGCTACTATCCACAGTGATCCACAGCGAAATAACAATAATCCAAATCACTTGGTGAAGTTCAACCATCGTGAGAGACAGTACTGTGCAGACTAGAAGTTCCACAAGACAAGACGTTAGCTCAACATAGAGATCCAGAGAGGAGAGACACGGAGAGACGTTTCCACACTTTTCTGTCAAGTCCTGAAAAAGATTTTGTACAACCAAAAGTAGGCTACATAAAAAAAATGTGCAATGCACATTCAAAGATATATATACAGCATAAAGTACCAACAAAGTTCAAATAAATCCCTCTGTGTCGACAAAATATTGATACAAAAATATATAAAATTGTACAAAGTTTCAAATCTACAATTCAGATACTTCGAAAACTGTGCTCCAGTGAAATGTCACAAAGATGCTTCGTTCCTCTTGCAACACAAGATACGGTTGTCACCATCGTGACATTTTTATAATGTTTGAAAACTTTTTTCTAAACAAAAGTTTGGTTTGGTTTACTTGTCAAACACAACTCTGGCCGGAGAGACAGCCGATCACACTTCATGGGTAGCCCCAGCCCACCCTCTGGATACACCCCTGGGTAAAAGGAGTTTTGTTCTTGTACTCATGCATTGGGAATTTACATTTAAAGCTGCATTTTTCAGTTTGTGTCTTTCTGTTTGTTGGGAGTAGGGTTACTGCGACGGTTACTAACTAGGAGTCATGTGTTTGACCAGCTGACATTAGTGCTGTTTTTGGCGACCTGTTTTAATTTTAGTCTTAGTCTGAAGTCTGAGCATTTTAGTCTTATTTTAGGCAGAATTATCCGCGACTATTTTTGTCTAGTTTTAGTCAATGAAAATTGTATTTTAGTCTCTTTTTACTAATGCAATTCTGTATAACCCAGTCAATATAGTATAACTACCTAATAGTATTAATGAAACCAACATTTTCTTTTAGCCAAACCCATTTCACAATTCAAAAAAGGTTGTCTTATTATGATATTATTGTTAGCTTATAGACTCAAGAATACATCCATTCCAGACACGGAAGACATTCTGATTTGAATTTACCACATATTTATTTTACCAACCACACATGTTAGAAGTACACACATGTAATTTTAAACAAAATAAATAAATAAAATAGTATCACATGACAATGCCAGAACAAATGTAGCACATTAATTCATCCGTTTTCTTTTTCACCTCTATGTAATGAAAGTGTCCAAATGTTGTTTCTTCTTTTTCTCCCAATGACGAACCCCAGCTGTCCGGCCATCGTCCCTTTCTCTGTGTCAGTTGTCTGTCGTTAATGCAAACCCACCGCAGCTGTATCTTCTTAGTCAGGGGTCGGGAACCTTTTTGGCTGAGAGAGCCATGAAAGCACATATTTTAAAATGTATTTCTGAGAGAGCCATATTATATTTTTTAACACTGAATACAAATAAATGCATATTTAAGTAAGACCAACAATTATATAATAAGTCTGAATGTATTCTTTTTAATAATGTTGTTATACTGAAGCTAACCAATAGTAAATGAAATACCTTACACTTAGTATATACTATATACTATACTATATACTCAATATACTAAATACTTCTAGTATATAGTATATAGACGCGCATGCGCACTCACATACTGCTGAGTGAACCTTCCGGTCGTTGTGTATTGTTATAACATGAAACACAACTGCTTACTCTCCTGCTGAAGGCTCCGTCCAGCATGGACTCAAACACAGCACGGACAGTTCAGAAACTATTCGCAAAGAGTTAAAATGACTTTTTAAACAGACAAAGTAGTTTTCAAGACTGCTAACAGATCTATTTTCTATTTTCTTACAGCACTGAGTGTTTTAGTGGTACGCGGTACTGGGCCGTAGAGGACTGTACCTTCTCCCATCTGCAGCATTTCGTCTCACCTCGTTTTACTGAACGAAAATGAATAGACATTTTAGCAGAATGTCTATTTTGTGAACCACATTTAGTCTTGTTTTTATTTGTTGATTTACATCACTTCTCATTTTTGTCATGATTTTTTTATTTAGTCATAATTGTCGTTGATGAAAGCAACGCTAGTTGAAAGTCAAACATTCACTCTCTTGTTGCCCTGTTGTAGCCTCCACCAACTCTTGAGAAGTAAAACTAGGTCTTGAACTACCAAACGTTCCACAGTGTTCACCAGCTAGTGTCTAACTTTGCTGAGCAAGTAGCAGGTAGTAGTAGCAGAAGCTTTCTCATTGAAAACAGCTGCTGCACCTGGAAAAGGTGGATGAAATTAAATTTACAAGCCAGAAATCAGTTAAAAGTGGATCCAAAGCCATGTGTAGCTGAGGTCTGGTGATAATTCCTGGATCCTTTTCATGTTATCCACAGTCAATGTAATCCAACACACCAACCCCAAGATGTCGAAATTCTTCCTGTGGAGTATTTCTGCGGTCTAAAGTAGGTCCAATAAAAAACAGAGGAAGTGGTTTCTAGAGAGACATTGTGCTGTTGAATATTTAAAAATATAATTTTCTGCGCTGTGAGCACCACAAATGAAAGTTCCATTCACCTCATTCACGTTTTATTTCAACGGAGGTAGAAATGTCAGCGACAGATATCTCAGCTGGACAATTATAACCACAACTGGCTGCATGATGAAAAACCTCTGGTGAGAAAATATTTAATATATTTCAATATTTTTTTGGTGATTGGGGTGAATTAACTGTTTAACATTGACTTAATTCACTGCATATTAAATCAGCTGAGACACGGACCTCTGAGATCTCAATCACGGGAACAAATGAAGACACTTGAGGATTCTTCCTTTTATGGACAGTTAGTTCCATTATGCACATATCTCACATGCGTTCTCCACCCTTCCCATGTAGTATGGTGAAATCTCAGCCATCCAGTGATTTACTGACTACTGAACAATGGCTGTATTGAGACCACCCGCCATGCTCGAGCTCCTCTCATTTCCCCATCCCATTCTTGGGCTTGTTACAGCGAGGCGCATTTCTCTAGTTGCAGGAAAAGCCCTGCGCCCTGCAAACCTTCCTTTATGGTTCCAGTTATAACTTGGTGTTCATTGTGTGTGGCAAAAATCTCTGTAAGGTTTCTGCAGTAATGAGCGAACGAGTGGGAAGGCAGACAATGCCTGCATCCCTAAATATCCTTAAGCCATGTTATTCCTCTGCAGTGTTCCTAACTTATGCAAATTCTAATCTAATTTAGCAGGTTCAAATAAAGAACCTGTACATACAGTGCGTTTGTGTGTGTTTGACAGTGTGAGAGAGCTCATCTCCCACTTGTCTTTACACTGCTGCTGCTAAAAGGATCACAGAGGTACTAAGTAAATCAATGTGTGAAAACAAACCTGGAAAAAAAATCCTTTGCAAATGCACATCATTTTCCAGGGCAAACACGGCGTTTGTCAGTAGGAAGGCTCGTGTCGTACGCGATGTTAAATTTGATCGGCTGTTAAGAAGGTATGTGAATAAATACTCACTGGCTCCTGGTTGTCTTACAGCTCTACAGCTCGGTGGAGTTTGGGAGGAGGTGGCAACTGGTACACGAGAGAGTGGCTCCCAATCGTTTCTACTGGTAAGTATAAAGATGTATGAAAATTAGTAAAGTTGTTAGCAATCAGAAAGTATGAACTCAAACTATGCATGGTACAGTGTTGTTTCTTCTTCACCTCACTGCTCAATGAAAAGAAATATCTGATTGGGACTTTTGACTGATTGACTAATGTTGCATTTAGGTCCCTTTTTCCAAGTACTTTTTGCACAAGCTTAAAAAAAAAAATCTGAAAACGTGAAGGACAAAAAATTCTGTAGTGACTCAGACAAGCTTACACTGAAGCCAAATAAAGGTCAGTTCCGACGTTGCGAACATCCTTGTTGGTCTTCGTCATTGTCTCGTCACAAAGTGGGGAGCGGAGGAGCCAGAGAGGTTTTTAAGATTTTCATTATTCATGTGTCTGACATGGCTGATCTTCATCTATGGCAGACAGTCGCATTATGTGGCCGTGGAGGGAGGCGTTCACATCATGTCATCAATCATTTTGGGTGCAAACTGAGTATTGTTATCCTTTGAGATGAAAGAAACAGATTGAAATGTTTTTAGTTCCCCTCTGTGAGGCTTTCAAAGACAAATTGTTGTTTCACTTCTTTCACATGAAGATTTTCAAACCTTTGAATTCCTTCACGTTCACATATAAAATTATTGATTGCCGGTCTCCCACCTGTTCCTCAGCTAAATGCTCTCACCACCACGACACCCATAGGTGCTGTGGTATCTACCATGTCCGGCCTCTATACAGTAACTAACGCGCAACAAAAAGCTTTCACCTCAACAAACTGCGGTGGAACTGTCAGTGTAGTAACAAGCTGGGCAGCCAGGAGTGAAGGGAGCCTGGAGGGCTGATGCTGCAGAAGCTGTCAGAGTTCTATTTTGGGACGCGCACTGTGCGGTAGTTGTGGTGGTAGCCCAGGTAATGAGGCTGCAGAGGGAGCTTATGTCTGCTGTACACGAGGCCACCAAACATGAGATGAGGTGAAGAGTCGTAAGCTTGTTTTTGTTTATATGGTCAACCTGAGCAGCCACATGGCACGGGTCGGTTATATGAGGTGTGTAGCACCTGGAAATATAACAGTTTCCTAAAACTGCAACAAAATTTGCTCCCAGGAAACCCATTGATGTGATCAGTTGATCAATAATGTTGTAAAAAGATGTTATAATTACAACTTTTTTAACCCAGAAATACTCAAGTTAAAGCAAGAGTCTCAAACTTTGTTGGCCCTGCACCTCTTTAAGAATCCACCCTCCTTTATAATCCTCACTCTGTTCAGACAGAACTGACAACTGAAAAAAAAAACACAATCACAGACAGTAGTGATCTAATAAATCTAAGAGGATAGGCAGATTTAGATATTTAATCATGCGGGAGGGGGGAATCGAAACTGAACCTGAACAGTGTGTTGGCAAGCATAGAATTCAAATTTCATCATTTATCAGAATCAGAGATCATTTAATACAGCATTTATGTCCCTTGTAATAGATTATCAGTATGTTTTCTTGCCAGATTCCCTCACGACTCACAGACAAAATAGAACAGACACTGAAAAAATTGCTCCAGAGTGCCAGCCAATCAGGGCTCCCACTTGGTTACCATGAGTATGCCTGTAAAATTCAGAATCTTTCTACTTCTACAGGTATTAAAGGTCAAATGAAATTGCATTTGAAACTTTAAAGAATGAATGCAATATATGTATACTGTTGATTTCACAGATTGGCATTTTATTCCATATTTTAAAATGTCTGTAGACTTTCTGATGAAAAACGACTAGAGACTAAATATGGCATTAAATATTGCAGTGTTTTACTGTAGAATTAACAGCCTCTAATATAAACTATGACTTCATTCAATGTTTTGAAATATGACTGTGTTTTACTGTATCCAGAAAAGCACAGTCGTTCTTCATGACCAATGTTTTGAACTTTTACTGTCATGGTTTAACGTTTTTTCACCGTATAATCTACAGACATTGTGATCTGTGTGGCTGAACAGGGTCGACTGAATTTTAACGTCTGTCATGATAGTGGAAGTTGGAAAGCTGAATATTTTCTCAGGTGGTACATGCCGAGAAACACCGAATTAGTGTAATGTTAGCCATCTTCAGAAGCTTTTGCTTCTTAACCTCTGATGGTGTCAAATCAAACTGCCACTCTGCTTCCATGGACAATCCTTGCACAACAGCAATCAGAATGGGTACGGGCAGGTTCATTACTCATTGATAGGGACTTTAGTTTAGTGCATCTTTAACTGATAACAAAAAAACATTTGCTGTCAGACATTTCCAAAATGACTCTAACACTACCCTAAATTTCGATATTTACCTTCTTTATACTTCCAAGAAAGAAAGCTGACTTCTTCGTATTATTGCCTTATCCATCAAAATGATGACCATCATCAGTTTTCAAAAGAAATGAACCACTGGAAAAGTATTATATTATCAGTAAAAATGTGTTACAATATTAGACTCACAGGCCTCTCTCTAAACACAATAGAGAGAGAGATGTCTGAGTGAAATCAATCAGAGTTTAAAAAAAAAAGCAAAATCGACAAACCCAAAATCTTAAGAGCAGCGACATCCACATCTTTGGGGTTTGGGTGTACATTTGTTAGCTGCCGCTCACGCCGCCATTCAAGCAACTGCTTTTCATTAAAAATCCCCAAAAGACTGGTAGGTCTTCAGTCATCTGGTAGTGCGACATCAGTCAGGACATTTTATTGTATCATCGGTCAGTTTATTACATTTCTGATCAAGCTAAGACCTAAATCTTTTCAGGCGTTATCACATTGTCAAGAAATGATTGGGTTATCTGGAAACACACAGCGCAAACTTGAAGAACAGGCACTCTGAATTCCTGTCATGACTCGTCATAGCTTACACAGCTGTCTAAACCTGCATTATACATTACGTGACTGTAGTCCAGCAGCTCAAAAACTGATCACTAAATGCAGAATATATCCAAGTTTAAACAAACCACATAAGTCCGATAACTCAGAGAGTTATTCTCTGGCTGCCTCACACTGTTCTTGGTACCTGAATGGATTATTCAGTGGAAATGGAAATGCGGTCTGGAATAAGTAGGCCAGCCTATTCACAGTTGAGTTTCATCTGGGAAATCACCAATACTACCAATACGTATAATGATTAGAAGCTATGGTGGTCTATGACTGTCTCTCACTGTGTCTGCTTCTCATTCCCCTCACACAGACCCCCTTTATTTCTTTCTTCCATTTATGTGTGTGCTACCTGTCGACACGTTCGCTCTTTCTCTCCCCCTCGTCTCTCTCTACCTCTCTCCCTCCGTGTGTGCAGCCTTTGCCTCTCCTCTGATCCCCTAGTCTTTTTAATACATATTTAATGCCGTAATGATTATATGCTATTCCATCTGTGGACATCCCTACTGTAGGGAGGAAATCAATGGCTTTTCCTCTCCTAATGATGTCAGGAAACGTCTTCCTCCATCCGTCTGGGCAGAAAAGGACCTTGTGGGGCGCTCTAAACATTTAGATCACTCAGTGAAACCGAGGCCCTTTCCTCTTACACTTAGACAACTCTGATGTACACTAAAGACAAAGACATGGTAATTCCCGTGGCCAATTCCTGCTGGTGTTTACCACAAGTGTCATAGCACTTGACCTCAGTGTAGTTATAGATTTGTCTGACTTTGCAGCATGCAATTTCTCAGGTCAGACAGCAGCTACGGTAGGTGGCATCTGCCTGAAGGCAAAAGACCAATGGTGATGTTCCTGAAACACATT
Source organism: Nibea coibor (assembly GCA_023373845.1). Taxonomy (NCBI): domain Eukaryota; kingdom Metazoa; phylum Chordata; class Actinopteri; family Sciaenidae; genus Nibea; species Nibea coibor. Next base: position 25,296,003 of record CM041719.1, on the reverse strand, counting down.
TGTCTGCCTTTCAGGTCGAAAATGGGTTTGGACAAAGAGCCGGGCTTAATTCACCTGGAAACCAGCATCTCTGAAGGACGTGAGTAATTGAATTCTGAGTTCAGCGCTCCATTTTCTTGTGTCTTTGTACTGTATCATGAGCATTGTGTTAAAGTAGAGAGGAACCGGGAGTTGTGTGGACAATTCAGCTGAAGGGTAATGCATAGGGACAGCAGAAATGGCCGAGTCTGGGGACACACAATGACAATGGAGAGAAAAGTAATGCATATATTAGAATGCTTTTAAAAGCAAGTGATTTAGCTCAGTGGCGCTCTCGTAGTCTAGAGAAATATCACTCACCCCCCCGAATGACAATGAACACTGGGATATTGTGGATTGACGTATAGTATTTGACTTAATTTACTTACATATCTGCTGTCAGAATTCCTCAGAAAATAGTAATTTAAATTTTTTGTTAAAAATATTTTTTTAACAAAATTTCTTGAATTGATTATCTGTCTGAGTAATTTAGTACTTATATTTTCAAGTATTCCATGTCGTAACAAATTATATATTATATATATTTTAAAGGGTATGTCCACTGATTTTACATATAATGGTTAGTTTCCTGTCATGTTTAGTGTTATATGTTGTCCTCTTAAGTTGTCATCAGGCATTTATCTCAATTTAGAAGTCTACAAAATTCAAGCTGAAGATGGATGAAGTTTAAAAGGCATGGTTTCATCCAGGCTGGGTGTGTCAAAAATATATATATATTAGGCACATTACGGGGTAGTTGGGCATCCATCATTTTTGAAGCTTGACCCATACGAGGGATTCAGAATCAGGATATCTCAGCCTCTGCTGCTTCGCGTTCAACCATTCTTTTTCTGGTCTCTTGTGAGTTCCAGAACTTTATGGAAGTGCAACACAAAATTGTTGTGAGTACCCCTTTAATGCTCTCTAAATACTGCATTCTATCGCTCTCACCCTCAGAAAGCCTTCAAAGTGGCACATTTCTGTCAGAAATTTTTTTTAAAAAGTCTTTAAAGCAAACACAGTAGAGAAGAGCCAATCATACAAACACACATAGCAAACATCAGCCGTGTCAGATGTTACGGCCACACAGCCAGAGACTATCACTATTGATCATGTGCGCACGGAGGAAGCCGACACATATTTGGCAGAGGCTAACATGTGGGGACAGGCTCTCTCCCAGCGCTGCGATTGAAGGCAAGGCAATTGGCCTCTCTGGTCATCTGTCTTCCCCTCCGCCCGGCTCCTCCCTTTGCTGGGACCACTTTATTGACACAAGTAATGTAGGAAGCCAAAAGAGGACGCTTGGCTCTGGGTGAAGGCTGCCTTTCTTCATTGGCTAATACCATCGCTGATGCCATGGTTTGACGTGTGTGTATGTGTGTGTGTGTGTGTGTCTTTGTGTGTGTGGTGGAGCAGAGGCCCTGTATGTCACCTGCAAGCTGCAGAACTGCACAGATGCCAACAAGGGCAAACCATTCCCGGGCTACATTGACCCCAATTCTCTGGTGGTGCAAGATGAGTATGTGTTTGTCCAGGTAGGTAATTGTCCAGTTCGCTCAGTGAAAAGCATTAAAGCAGTGTATGACGCACAGAGTGTGAGGATTCTGTTGGAAATTTTTTTCAAGGTCATTCTTAGAAAAGTGCCATTAGTGCAGTTTTATGTCCCCGTGCTGGTGAGAGATGCTTTACCTGTGTTTTTTTTTCATGTGTCTCCAAATTGTTTTCACTCAATGGTTTCATCACCTTAAGGTGTCAACCGCGGGGAGGCCAATCTACTACGTGTCTGCTAAAAGAGATGTCTTCACACCCATGAAGCTGCCTAAGTACACCCTGCCCAAGGTAACAAGTATACTGTCTAATTAAATGAACATGAACAGACACTCATGAGATCTTAATGTTTAACAAATGATTCATTTATCCTTGGAAAGGATCCATATCTCATCGTGGGTCAGCGACGATGTATTAGACAAAATTCATTTAGTCGTGCTGCAGCTCACTGAAGTGTTTTGCATTCAAAGGCACACGAGGGCTAAAGTTGCAGCTAAAGCGTTGTTTCATTGCTGGCTCTGCGTGAAACTCTTTTTGTTATTTATGGGCAAATCAAGGCCAAAAGTAACTCTCACAGTCTTTGTAGAATTGTTATTCCGTGCCACTCGGCGTGCGTATGCCCTCACTTGTCATGTCCCCATTGACAATTAAACATGTTTTATTCAATCAAGCCCTAGGCACCCCGGTTGCTGTCGGCTCACTGCAAGGTGTTATTGGCACAGTCAGAGGTAGATGAAGCACACAACCAAACAGCATGGTCTCAGCTGCATAATCTCTGCCCAATAAGCCTGCCATAGCGGTAATGGCTGTAGTATCCTCTTATTTAAAATACAAGAATACAGAAGATGAAACTCTGATTATTGAATCTGATTAAACCCAGCGGGAGTCTAAGATCAGTATACAGTCTAAAAGTTTGTCTGTTTCTCATTGACTCATGGTGTTTCTGATTGTAAATAATAGCTTCCTCAAATGGCAGCTACAAATCAGAGTGTGAGCTGCTTATGTGTCCCATTGTTAGAATGAGGGTTAAGAAAGTGCCTTTTATAGAGCCCGACAATAGTGGATTTTTGGGGCCAGTGCAATATTAGCAAGTAAAACATTCCAATATCAATACCCATCCATCAATTCTTCATATTATATTATACACCCACAAGAGTGTGGGCCCTATTTCCAGGTGATATTGGGCAATGCATGTGGTGCACCAGATAAGTTGCCAAGGCTAACGCATACAGTCAAACAGTCATACACCTACAGCTAATTAGGCTGCATGTCTTTGGACTGTGACATGAGCCCGAAGAACCCACACAGACACGGGGAGGCAAACCAGCTGGGGTTTGAACCAGGAACCTTGTTGCTGTGAGGCAACAGTGACCCTCTCTGTGTTACCCACACTACTTTGACATGTTGGCCGATATTTTCTCTGTTTTGTGAGAAAGATATGTAATGGAGGCAGGATTTTTTTTTACATTTTAAGAATAAATGTTACTGTCCAAAATGATATCAGAGCACTGAAACAGACTTAATTTGATAATTGATTTGAAACACACACACACACACACACACACACACAAATACAACATAATTCATCAGCATCTTCTTTAGCATCTTTTTCTGCATTATACCCTTAAAAAATTAAAAAATAAAACCAACCATTGTTTAATCAGCACATAACAGATTACATATATGCAGATATAACTGTTATAGGCCAATTAGGCAGAGGAACAACAAAAAATACTATATTAATACACTATGGCGGGGTCTTCAACCTGGAGTCTGTGACCCATAGAGGGACCGCAGAGGAACTGCTGGGGTCCGCCAATTTTTGCCAATCAAAATAATGGTCCAAAGATGCACAGCTCTTCATAAACATATATAGGCTAAGTATATAAGCAGGTTAATATAATAAGTGACACATTTTAAAATATTAATTACATATGGGGTTTCCTGTTCTGTTTGTCTCTTGTACAAGGGGTCCTTCGGTTGAAAAGGATTGAAGACCCCTGCACTATAGCATTGAATACACTATGTGTACAAGTTTCTTTTCATGTTATAATTGTTATGGAATTTTCTATTCTTGTAGTGTTCTGAGTGACACATACATACTTTTAAATGGAATATAATAAAAGCACAAACATACAGACATTATACAAGTTACATGAAGTCATGTGTGAGCCTTGAGGTCCTCAGCAGTATTAGTTGTTTGTCTGTGACTGGCAACAGTAGATGCCATCCTATCTCAACACTGTTATGGCCAGGGTCAAAGAACTCTGGTGCTGCATGCTTAGACATAATAGACAGCCTGCTGCTGACATTGACCTTTGACTTCAGCAATTTCTCCACAACAATAATGACATATACATTTTATTACTACATCCTTAATTATAAATATAACTTTCTATGATGAAAGCAAGGCAGAACAAATAGTCACGCAGAGCATCACTTTGACGGGATGAAAGGGAACATGACAGACACAACCTCACACTGGTGTTACCCTCTCCGCCAGGACCTGCATGTGATCAGTACAGATGAAAACCGTGTGGTTGCGGCCGTGCAGGAGTGGAACCAGAATGAAACCTACAACCTGTATGTGTCGGACACGTCGGGGGTCTATTACACTCTGGCACTAGAGAACGTGGTCAGCAGCATGGGCCCCGAGGGCAACGTCATGGTCGACCTCTACGAGGTAAACAAACACCAGATGATGATATTAAATCTGTGCTTTCAAGTAGTAATGTGGTGCTGAGAGTAGAATGACTTTAGTTCTGGATTGGTATGCTGAACATGAGGCCTACGCCCACCTCCAACTCCCCAGGACTACCCCCAAGTATGCAGTATTCATCTGAGCCAATTTCTCCTTATAAAACAACGGTATCTAATAAAGGCCTGCTTGATGAGTGCTCAGGTTTATTATGAATGCTGATCAATATTTTAGAGCTAGAAGGCAGAGATGATGAAATGTACTCCTTTTGTCATTTTGGAAAGAAACCCTGCTGCTGTAGGCCTACAGTCTTCAGAGCACATTGTGTGAATACGAAGCAGCACTCAAAGTGCTGACATCAACAAAGGCAAGAGCGGATTGTGCCAGGGATATAGATTTTTGGGAGGCTGAGATTATTTCTTTCTTTGATGAATAACTGCAGATATTACCTCACAAAAAAAGCATCTAATCCAAAAGGGGAAAAAAAGTGTGTGTTAAGGGCTAATGTTGAGGCTCTGGAACTCAGATATGATTTTTAAAGACATATAATCCAAGGATAGAACTTTATCTCTGCATCAAATAATTAGACTGTTGATGATGCTGCTCATGTCTTGCCATGGCCTCGGTGATAGAATGAAATCCACTGTCTTGATTGGGGTCACCACCCAAAACGTAGGATATGCTAAATCTCTCCTCCAAGGGAGATTGAAGTATCTGTCAATTACTAAAGTGGAGTTTCATTGCCTGATGCGACTGTCACTGACTCGAGTCGGCATCCCTGAGCTATTCCTCGGGGGCCTCCAACAAGGAGTCAGATTCATTTAAGACACACATTGATTACTCTAAAGTCCCCAGCCAGTCGATCATTTCCATCTCAATGTTTGTGGCTGTATTTGGTTTTTGTTGGGAATACAGAAGAGGTAAGCGTGCGTGGCTGCATTGCCTCAGGGCATGTGCTTCGCTCTGCAGTGCATTGCATTCATTTTCTGCAACGTGACTCAAAGATTTCGTAAATATCTTTAGGATGTGTGAAGTGCACCACCTTTTTCATCCACAGCTTTCTCTTTCTAATTTTGCAGGTAGCGGGAATAAAGGGAATGTTCCTCGCCAACAAAAAGACGGATAACCAAGTGAAGACTCACATCACCTACAACAGAGGCAGAGACTGGAGGTTACTGCAGGCCCCGAGCAAAGACCTAAGGGCCGGTAGCATTCACTGCGTGCTGGTGAGTATCTGTGTCTAGGGGCGAGGCTGCGTTCATACGTGTTCTTTTGTATGTGTGTGCGTTCGTCAAAGGGAGGCCTTGACAGGAGCTGACTGATCCCAGCAGCAATGAGAGGCTGAGCTCAGAAAGAGCAGCGCCCGTCAAAGCTGAGTGCTCCGAGGCTGCTGAGCTGAAAGGTCAGCCATTTTGATTCAGTCCAATAAACTGACCTCCCATTTAAGAAACACAGAGAGAAAGAGGTGTCAGGCAGAAAAGGCAGACGCTTCTCCTCCTTATTTCTCTCTTTCTTCCTGAAAGCCTCTGATAGTTCGGCGCTTCTCATGGTCTGGTCGTGTTTTCACTCAACAGCCAGAGTTAGCAATAAAAGTAAAGAATCAGCCTGAAGAGTGGATCTTTTTATCTACTGATGATGTAGTCGGCGGCTGTGGCTTGGAGGTAGAGCAGGTTGTCCACTAATCAGAAGATCGGCAGTTTGATCACGGTTCGATTCCCTCCAGTCTGCATGTCGAAGTGTCCTTGGGCAAGATTCTGAAACCCAAATTCCTCCTGAAAGCTGTGCCATCAGTGTGTGAATGTGTGTGAATGGGTGAATGAGATATGTACTGTAAAGCTCTTTGAGCTGTTGGAAGACTAGAAAGTACAGTCCATTTACCATTTAGTTTGTAGACACCAGCGTTACCCTCCTGAATGATAGATGTGTGTAGATATGATGGTTTGTTTCATTACTGCATACTTTATATATGTATATGTAGATAGATAGATACTGTTTATAAAAAATAATCACTGTTCTTTGATAAACCAATTAGCAATTCTGTGGCAAGCATTGCCTTCTTCCTGTATTATACAGTCATTTGTCAGGAAATGTCAAAGTTTTAATAAACCTCTAAACAGCCCATCACAACATGGCCTGTACCACTGGCATTTTACTGGGTCATAATGAGAATTGTGTCGGTAAAGGTTAACCCAATCAAAATTAATGGTGAGACCGGCCAATGGGGAAATGCTGCCTGTGATCAAACCTACGACTCGGGAGGATTGTACATCCGAGTGGACACGTTGGCCGCTTGATGTAAAAGCCTCTTTTGAAGGTTTTCCTGTGATACTGTTGGCCTGGCTTAATGATAGGTCTGATAGTTGAGTTTGTGATTTCTTTTCCACAGCCATACTGTTCGTTACATCTCCACCTTCATGTGTCTGCAAACCCCTACACGTCTGGAAATATAGCCAGCAGGGATTCAGCGCCAGGGATCATCGTCGCATCAGGTGGGTGAAGTGAAATCTGTTCTGAATGACATGTCTCTTTTCTCTTTCTTCTTGGAGTTCTGGGGCGTTTTCTTTGAAAACACAAAGCTATGTTGAAACTCTTTTTTAGTTTTTTTTTTTTTGTAGTAATTGCTAATAAAAGCTTTGTATGTTTTGGCCTCATACAGTGAAGCTGTTACCAGGTGCTCAATGCGTTTGATACTTTATTCTTCTTGGAGTTAATGAGGGGTTTTCTTTAAAAGCATAGCCCACGCTGATAGCCCTGATGACCTTTGTGCTTGAACTATTGCGTAATAAGTCATAAATAAATTCCTCTCTGTGGTCCTCATAGTTGTTTTTTAAAATTTTAAAGCCACTGGATTAAAACAGGGTTGCATCATCTTTCAAAAGATGCTATACACATTGCAGAAAGCAAGCCAAACTCCAACCAAAGAGAATGTTGAGACAATGCATCCAATTGAGATTGTGAAATGAATTCTGTGTTGTATGGTTTGTTTAACAAAGGAGAAACGAAAAGTCCCATCTGGAGTTCTTATCCAGTGTTTTCTTTCTTTTTTTTATTGGCATTCACAGTTGAGTCTGTCTCTATTCTTTAGAGATTCTGTTTTCCATCTCTGGATGCACTAGACACTGTTATGCTAACTTGAGGAGACAAAGACCACAAAAGTCACTTAGACAAACGAAGCCAAAAGAAAGTCTCCTCTTTGAGTTAGTTGAAAATCTTGGCACTCAACATTTCAGTGCAGCGCAGTCATGTTTTCAATAAGGCTGTAGAGTGTTTTCAGACTGCAACTGACTGTTTTTTTTTTTGTTCACTTTTGTTTGTCTCTTCAGCATCAGTACAACATGCATGTGTCACGTCACTTTTGAACAGGGCCAAATGACAGCACAGAAAGCCAAAGCACCAAAAACTATATAATAGTCATGGTTTAGCCCTCAGAGCATCGCTCTTCCAGAGCACACAGGAGAGAAAGCAGAGGCTCTCATTGACTCAGTGGGGAGAAAACAAAGAAATGGAGGAATATGAGATCAGGAGCCCCCCAGGTGAATTCACACCTCAGTGATATTTACTCCCGCATGGACTGGCACTGTCAATAACACATCGGCACATGCCTCGGGTGCCTGAAGAAGGCCAAGCTCACGCTAAGAGTATTGGTGTCTGGACCTTTGAGAAACATTGTGAATTAAACAGGTTGCAGAGATGTGGGAATAGAACAATCGACTGATTTTGTTTGATCTCTGTTATCATTTAAGAGACAAAATGGCCGGAATGAACACGGAGAAGATTAGCTTCTCTGTCTAATAGTGGCTTTATCTCCAGGCCTGAAGGGAAAATCCTATTTTTGGAAGTTTTGGCCATCATTCCCATCGCCTATGCTATTTATTGGTGACATCTTGGCACACGGTGACATTTCAAAACTGCAAGTCTAACAGTGTCAAGAGGACAGTCAGACAAATTGTGGCACAACTATACTGTATGGAGACATTATGCCATCTGTTCATTGTAAATGTCCAATAGATTCTGGAGGCCTCTTTCTGTGTTCAGGTTGGACTTAATGGACATGCTGTAATGAGGGATTGTCGATTCCATTGCACTCATTGTGCAGTGGGTTCAAATCTGAAGGACAGTTTCTGTGTGCCAGCGTGGGTTTCCAATTTCCTTCCATACTCCAAAAACATGCCGCTTTGCTGAATTAAGCACTCAGAATTATCACAAGGTGTAAATGTGGGTGTTAATATCTGTGTCAGCCCTGTGATAGACTGCAGAGTCTGCAGATTCCACTTTTTTATGTAATAAGTAATTGTAACTGACAGTTCCAGCCCACTGCCACTCTGAAATAGATAATGGAAGAATGGGATGAACTTGAGCTTTAAGATGTTACTATAACTACGAGGAATGATGGCCAAAGTTTTTGGCTTTAAAAAAAAGTTCGCTTGCATAGCAAAAGTAACAACAAAGGTCCAAAAGAGAACACAAACAGAATATGTCTCAGTCTAGAGACCATCATCAGCTCTGCCAATATGAAAGCAAAGCCAGGAAAAACTTCTTTTTTTACAAACTCCCTACCAGTCATTTAGATATCCTATTTGACATTTGGATGACAACCACATATAGTTTATATGAAGGGTGTAGACAGTCAAGGACAGAGATACAAAGATGCTGGAACAACAATCTGACAGAGCTGCGTGTCTGTTTTTAATATGTGAAAGGGCTGTGTTCAGGTTATTAAGTTTCTCTTTACCTTAACACCAACCTGGAAAGCATTGTTTTACTGACCTTGTCTGGTTGAAGGTTTGTTATCTCTATGAGCAGATATCTTCATATGAATGCAGAACCTGTAGCCAGGGGACCAACTCTTCGGTACCAGAGGCATTCTGGTTTCAATTCCTGTTGTCCGAGTAGTACCGGCCAATCACATTCAGCTGGGACTTGCAGGTCAACAATCCGTGTGGAGAGCACAGGAAGAGATAGAGCACATTGTCTCAAATGCAATCTCGGAACCAACTGGCTATTGTCAGACGACGAGTTAGTTATATTTATTTATAAAGTTATTTGCATTCATATCTGTTTATAGAGATGATCAGAAATGTGTCTTTAGCGTCTTTCTTACATGTCCGCTTGCTCATCAGACTGCAAAGGAAGTCTTGGCTTGGTTGGTCTTGGTTTCCGGATATCCACTAGCTACAGTGAAACATTGGCCGTTTCCTCCAGAGGCTAAATCGTGTCAAACGATAGCCAATGGGTTCAGAGATTGGTTTGACTGAAACCCAGCATTACTGCTGAGTGTGTGCTTTGTTGCACATGCAGGCACACACCACACTTCAATGCCACTGCAGCAGAGTGAGAACCAGCCAGCAAAAACTGAGATCTTCAGCCGGCGTTACATTCTCTAATGCAGAGATTGTAAAGCGAATTGTTTCTCAATGAGCTTTGAAGTCAAGGGCACAAGCATGCCTCTGAAATACTTCCAGTGCTTTCCAGCTCCGTGTTTAACCACCTGGCACCAATTACAGGCTAAATTAAAGCAATTACAGCAGTCTGCACAGCATTAGGAAAGCTCGTCTTAATATGGTCAGAACTGCTGAAAGATGAATACAGTAATCTGGATTTATTGGTTAATTTAGGACTATGGGCAAATGTTGCACTGCACAGTAACAGTAGATCTTCTGGAGAACTGTAATTACAGCCCCAGCCTGCAGCCGGAGGCTCGGGCCCCCTGCTGTATTGCCACTGCTAGTCTTAAAGAGTTTTTTTTTTATAAGGTCTGGGTTTATGTGAATTCAAATAGACTTCATTTCCTGTGTGTGCATAATGCACTTTGCCATGCCAAACACTAACTGTAGTTGGTTTTCTGTTTGTTCTCTGATTGGCCTTCTCACGTCCAGGTTCCATTGGTGCAGAGCTGACAAACAGCAACGTCAGTGTGTTTATCACCTCGGACGCAGGAAACACATGGAGACAGGTAAGGGGAATTAAGTTATTGTTATAACTGCTGAAGTTGACCTGAACTTTTCATAATTGATAATAATATTTGAATAATAATAATAAAGATAAAAGGTGATAAAACAGTCTACCATGAAACAAATACAAATATGTGATTTGCATGTTTTTTGCTTTGTTGTTTTTACCGCTTCCTTCCTTTGGCACTCATTTGTTGCGCCATCTTCTCATTTTCTGACTGGAGAGTTGGCGCCAACTACCGTTTATCTCGTTCACCAACTCCAAGCTTTCATAAATGGGACTACGCAACAGCTAACAACAATGGGCCTTTAGCTCAGTGGTTCTCAACTTAGGCTTCAGGCAGAATCAGCAGATAGTTTGATAGTTTGTGGAGAATAATAATAATAATAAAAAAAGTACATCATTTAGGCAAGCAGTGTGGAATGAGAGGAAGCATATATATATATATATATATATATATATATATATATATATATACATATATATATATATATGCAAAACAACTGTTCACCATGTGTGAATGTTCCTGTAAATATTCACACTGCAGCAAACATGTTGTATTATTAATAATACTGACTCACACCTGATAATTCATTTTTCATTTTTTCATGATGTGCCCAATGGAATCACAGCCACTTGCCACATGGAGCACCATGAATTGACTGACCTGCCATCCACTAAAAATATCCTCCTCCTCCTCCTCCTCCTCCTCATCTTCCTCCTCCTCACTCACCCTGCCTGATTTTATCATAGAGGCTTTTAATCCGCATACATTATCCAGTGATTGTTAACATCCATAATCTAATCTGAAGGGTTATTTGATTCAGTCCCTTTCAGTGGATGGCCCTTACCTCACTTGATCCCGGTGTGTTCAGTTTATGGGCCCCTCTTTCTAATTAAACACAGCAATGAAAAATAATTATTCAGAAGCTGATGTAGCAGGTTTTGCCTGTGATGTATGATGTGTGTGTGTGTGTGTGTGTGTGTGTGTGTGTGTGCTGGACACGCACATGGGTAACAAGCCTGCAGAGTGAACACTCTGTTTTTTGTTTTTTTCGTCCCTGCAGATCTTCGACGAGGAGTATGCGGTGCTGTATCTCGACCAAGGAGGAGCCTTAGTCGCAATAAGACACACTCCGCTTCCCATCCGACACCTGTGGTGAGTCATTATGACAGAGACGCCATTTGTCACAGCATGACTAATTCCCTCAGAGGAAGCTCCAAGTCTTAAGTTAGTCAAACAAAGGCAAATGAGTTTGTCTTCGAAGCGGGGGGACGATATTATTCTGCGTACAGGAGCCACCAGCCATGGAGAATTCTGCTTTGACACTCGTCATTCAGTTTCACCTTTCTGCGTTTGAAGCCGTAATGAGTCAAGCCTCCGATCAGCGCTCGCTGCACAGCGCACCTCAGCCTCTGTGTGGAATATGAAATAAAGTCGTTAGACAAACTCTCAGGGTTATTAGCTCGCGCACACAGTGAAGGGTGGAGAGGGTTGGATTCTTGTGCAACCTTCTTGTGTTCGTGTTCCCAGGTTGAGCTTCGACGAAGGACGGCAGTGGAACAAGTACAGCTTCACCAACACACCTCTGTTCGTGGACGGGGTGCTGGGCGAACCCGGGGAGGAGACTCTCATCATGACGTGAGTGGCAGAGATTTGTCAACAGAAAAGTCGATCACTCACAGCAATAAATCAAAGAAAAGGCAGTTAACCTTTGTGTTTGTGTGCGCGGGTGTGAGCATCCTCTCCTCTCTACCTTAACTCAAGCCAGTGCTGCTTGCATCCACATCCAAGCCTGCTCAGTTCAGCATTCCTGACTGCCTGTTTTCCTTTTCATGAATAAAAAAGATTCCTCTCAAGGTCTACCCAACATCAAAACTAGCTGTCTCCAGATTATGATCACAGGAGATCAGTTGCTTTAGCAGCCAGCGACAGCACGACTGTCCATTTGAAGAACATGAAGGAAAAATGATCAAAATGATGAAAAAAAGAGAGAAGAAAACAGACGAGAAACTTTGCTTTAAAAAAAAGTTTTAACAGCATTGAAAATTAGGAAGCGCAGAGTATGATTCAGCGTGTCCTCAGAAACCAGATTTATGAAGATTTCCTTTTGTGCTCTTTCACATTTATTATTAGAATAGCCCAGAGCTTGGAGTGCGTGCACATGGTATGACACAGCACTACCCCCTTATAGCAGCAGAGATTTAGGACTTTGGGATGTGTTACCAAAGGGTTTCCACAGCCATTACATCAATGTTTCATGACACCTGCCATAAATGACAGACTGACAGTCGGCTCTGTAGTCAGCTCTACAGGAGAGTGATAGGGCACAGCTGGAGAGACAGAGAGGGAGAGGGGGGAGAGGAAAACGCACAGCTATAGTCTGAACGAGAAGAAAAGCGAGCATTTGTAAAGACTGGCAGCTTTGCATTGAGAATAAGTTCTGGAGCACAAGCCCTCTCAGCTAGCAGATGCACAATTAGTTTCCCTAAGACCATCATGCACTGTTTTCTTATCAATTTGTACTCATTTTTACAGTAAGTGCCTGTCATGGTCGGGTGCCTCCAGAGCTAATTGACAGATTGATTGTGATAAATATGTTGCGGTATGAATGGTGAGGGGGGTCATTGCAGAGAAACACACCCACTCCATTTAGTCGGAGATGGAATATTTATCTGGTTAGACTCATAACCTTGGATTCTGTTTTTTTGTAACCGTTAAAAAAAATCTGAATCTTCATTATGATTAAACTTTCAAAAGAAATAAACAAACAGCATATTCATTTCAAAGTTGCACAAAATAACTAAACAATAACAACAAAAAACCGTAAGATTAAGACTGGATCCACCAAGGTGCCCCTTTGTCTTCAAGGTTCCAACCAGAGAGGCTCTCAATGAGTATTAAAACTATTTTATTCTTCTCTTTTTCCTTTGGTAATAACAATACACTTATATAAAATCAATATTTGTAATACTGTCTTCACCTTTTGCTTCTCCTCTCTGTCTTTTACACAGAAATCCACCCACCTCCACACACGACACCCAATAAGATAATCCAGACTAGACATTATGCCCTTTCCCTTATCCTCTTTGCATCCTTCACCAGTGTTGTTGTTGTTGCCACTGTAGGTCTAGGTCGCTTTCTCGTTCAGATGTGTCCTTACCACGGTTACTTGTATCGCTCCACTATATATAAAAATAAATAAAAACGACAATGATAAAACATCAATCATAGCTTGGATGCCGTATGTGTGACAGGTTTCCAAAGAGCCGTACTGAAGCTCAGTGTGGTGGCAGTCTCCCAGCTAATCTAACACTGGGGAAAGATGTGGATTGTGGGTGGAGCTGAGGCAGGCTGAATGAAGCCTGGTTGCTCAAACAAGCCACCTGTAACAGAACCAAACTGTCAATCAAAGCAGCCATGCTGTTAATTCTGCATAACTTTAAGCCTTACTATCATTTGAACAGGTGAGTTGTATATAGATTCACCCTCAGTACAGTTGTCATGAACGGGAAATTAGCTATAGAGACCAAAACTGCTTTTTGTACCAGGCTGTAAACATGTTTATTTCTGCTGTGAACGTTAGACATTTTAATATGGGGACTTATGGAGACTTACTCGTTCTGTAGCTGCCCTCTAGTGGATGGTTGAAGAACTATTACTTTGCACTGGCTCCACTTCACAGAGGTTATCCTCTTCCTTCATATTCACATGTTGAGCTTTGCTTGAACATCATAATTATTTTTAATGTGGTGATGGGGCCTTTTGAGTGATGTCTTTTGAAACCCAGTGTTGCATTTTTGCAAAACATCCCTCCAAATCATGTGTAATATACTTTCTTTTTAATTCCTTAAAGATTTCTATCAGGAAACATCCTCAGAACAGATAGATAGATAAATATTCACTTGGAAATGGTTGAAATTGGTCCAAAAAGAGAGAGCTGGAGGGTCGTTGGGAGACAGCCACGTTGATTGAACTTGCGGTTTGTCTCACAATATTAATTTTTTCCTGCCAAAAATGCTGCTATGATAGAGTTCAGTTGGGATATGCAGTGTTTGTCTACATTCAGTCAAGAATAAGCACTACTAGACAGTTTCAAATAGACATTGCAATTTCACAAATGAGGGCTTCTGGCACCACCACACTCCATCAAATTCCATGTTGGGCTGCATCCTACAATTTCAACAAGTTTCTGTCGTTCACATTCAGACTTACTCCACACGGTGATTAGCCACCTGTGTGGAGGTGAGAAAGAAAGCATGGGTTTTCTTTTACTTCCACTTTTGCTGTCACTACTCTTGTGTACAAATAAGTGCAACACTTTGAATGCCTTCCAGCAGAGAGAAATCTTCAAATCTTCCTCTGTGGCTGCTGCAAACTAGCTATTTTCTAGCATAACTTGAACCTCACTTACTTCACAGCTACCTGTCTGTGGGACTCAGCCCAGATTTGTTCCTTCTAAAGATGTAAATCTGTAAAAACAGTTATCATAGCTTGACCGATTAAATCTGGAATCAAGATCCATGTTGTAGCTTTTTCTGGAACTTTGAGCTTCCTCTCATGAGCCCTTTCTCAGCTGATTGAGTTTTTCATTTCAACAGTTCCCTAAAAACAGCTGGACACCGTAGTTTATAGCAAACTTTAAGCAGAAAGGAGTAAATAATGTACTCAGTGGGGATTATTTCAGCTGCGGATCAATATATATAAGGTATGGAGTAGTATACACGTGTGTGGGCATAATAATGATGCAACATGTTACTCAGTGCAACAGCATGCTTCACTGATACTGTATGCTTTTAATAGTTCAACAACAATGGAGGTACAATGGAGTGTAGCATATAGGAATTAGGTATATGTTACTGTTGGCAACAATAAACAGAGAATCCTCATCAACCACAGTTCTACTCATCATTATCAGCAGCACGTTGTGGATGTAACAAGCAGCGGCATGCATGTCTATTTTCCAGGATATTCGGCCACGTCAGTCATCGCTCGGAGTGGCAGCTGGTGAAAAT
The DNA here is from genome assembly GCA_023373845.1 of Nibea coibor. Lineage (NCBI taxonomy): Eukaryota > Metazoa > Chordata > Actinopteri > Sciaenidae > Nibea > Nibea coibor. The sequence continues at coordinate 25,280,771 of CM041719.1, read as the reverse complement.
AGACTTCAGGTCCATCTTCAACAGGAGGTGCACAGAGGCGGATTATCAGACGTGGCACCTCCACAACCAGGTACGCTCCACATGCCAGCACAGAAATAAAGACCAGACTTGTTTATCTCACTTCCTGAAAAATGTTTTCCATGCATTGGTGGAGAAACCTACATCTCAAGCTCACGATGTAGAAAATCCCCAACTAGATTCACTTGACTTATTTCATTTTAGAAGGTTAGCAATTAGCATAGCATTGAGGTAATATGACATATGCTCAAATTATTGTAAAAACATTTTTATTATTATCATTTTTTTTGTGCAGTTATTTCCATTTTAAAAGCGGTGCTATTGAAGTGTCTTGATCACTCATTCAGTTTAATCCTACATAAATATGGATTTCCTCATTATCATCGTGCACCATCACCAACAGGTTATATAACTACTATCTTGTTCTAAGCCAGGGAATTGGGCTGCCTCGAGTTGTGGTATCTCTCTGATGGTCAATGGATTGTTACACAGACTGTTAGAGTGAAATGCTCATATGTAGCGGCAGAAAGCCCACAAGGCTAGCAGCCGTTTCACATCTGTTTCAGTGACATTTTGCAGGTTAACGCTGTTAAGTGCAGCACTTGGTTGAAAATTGTACTCGAACTCAAGTATTTCGTTCACACTGCAGGGGAATGGAGAGCTTCAGTCCACAACAGATCTCTGCTGACTCTTCTGCTTGCAAAAAACCATGCAGAATATTATTGGACAATGCACTTACATATTAAAAAAATAGACAAAAATATGATCAAACTGTACAATTTACCCTAACCTTTACCCTAAACCTAGCTCAGAGGAGAGACCAAAGGCAGTGAGGTTCATGGCTGCTGAGGCACTGACTCCATCAGAATCAGATTTACAAATATATGAACCCAACAGTGTAACCATTCGATTGGCAGCAGTTAACGTTATGTTTCATATCTTACCTCAGCATTCTTTACACATACAAACTGTAGCCCATGTGACGCACATTTCATTAAAAAATGTTATTATGGTCTTACCCTTACTTATAAATGAAGTCCATGCACTGATCCTTCTGGACGAAAATGTCCGTTACTTTTTTCTAGAAGTCCTCCTTGTCTTCTTTCAGTTTTAAAAGTCTCTCTGTCTCAGTGGAGAACTGCTTGCCTTACCTAGTGCCTCTTCACTGCCGCTGTTAAGATCACTGACAAAACAGGTTACACACATATATTATATACATCAGCTAAACTGTGGAAAGTCAGGGGGCATATATTAAATAAATATTATTTGACTGGTGACATACAGAGAGACAGTGACTCGCTCTCACTGCATGGCATGAGGGATTGCGCAATCCAAGGTGAGGCTCAGCTTGCTGCTGCCGCACCGTGTGTCTCCTCCCCTTACTTGAGCGGGAAATGTAAAAATTCAACCATTTTTAATGAAAACCAATCAGAATTGTTCAAGTTAAATGGAAAATTAGTTTCTAGTTCGACCCATTCAATATATATATATATATATATATATATATATATATATATATATATATATATATATATATATATATATATATATATATATATATAATTCATTTGTTTATTATATATTTTATTTTTTCCATGGTGACAGGTGAGGCTCTACCTCCCCTGCCACTCTTGAAGAGACAAACACTGGACATATATATAGGGAAGATATTGAAGACTGTAGTCTATCCTTCACACTAGAGACGTTGAGGCAAGAGGGTTGCAATCAGCAACCACACTGCTAAAAGCCAATAAATCCTACACACTCCTCCTTTTAATGTCCTATTATCACAAAATCAGTTAATTTCTTGATAGGAGATTAAATCATTTGAAGTGTGCGGGGCTTGTTTTTTCTTTGTAGCAGCTCCTGTTAAGATTCCATTGATACGCAGGTCAGTTTAAGTGGAAGCCCTTGATCAAACGCCCAGCTCCATCGTCAGGGGCAATGTGTGATCACCGCCTGACCGTCTCTACTTTCAGCCTGGCCCGTTGTGAGTGGACTCAAGCTGGCTCTGAGTGAACACCCGACTCCCACACACCCCCTCTCCACTCTCTCCCCGCATACATTAAACCTGCCCCCCTAAACCCCTCTCAACCTGTCCAGGCCTGAAGCTGAGCCAAAGAGTTAGAGCGTGCCTTTATTCATGGCCCCACTTCTGTAATTGGTTTAGACGTCCATATGCTCAGAGCAGGCTAATGATCAAAACATATAGCATGAAAGACGACCGAGTCCAAGCCAATTACAGGACTAACCTGCCAACATGTTGTCGTACTGTTGGTCCTATAGTCTGCTTCAAAACGGCAAAAATAGAAAACAGTGTTTGTGTTTAAGACCACTGGGAAAGTTGAGGACATTTTCAGGAGCTGGAAATCTATTTGTGGATGCAGGCAGATTTTTAAAGCATCTCACTACTGACACCTAATGCACAGAGACGGAAGGTTCTGGTGACAAAAACGGAGCAGCAGCAGCAGAGCATTGGAAGAATGCAGAGAAACAAGCTGGTGTTATCATCTCATCTTTTTTTGTACTCTGATTTCATATGCACTTCCCACACATAGATACATGGCTAAAAATGGATTTGGGTGCTGACAGCGTTTATTTATTTATTTATTTTGCAGCTAAAGCTTCTTTTTATTTGCTCATCTCAATACCCCCCCACCCCACAAAAAAAAAAAGAACTCAAGCAGCACATTCACCAGTGTGACACTTGCGACGGCGGAACAGTTGTTGAGTTTAGCACACCACACAGCCAGGCCCGTAAATATTCGCTGAACAGGAATGCACAACAAGCCGAAGTAAAGGCAACGCTGCTTTTCACACACAGCGTGAAGGTTGGTTGCGTTGTGTAAATTATTTATGGTGGCAAGTTATAAATGCAGCTCATTTTTTAAACTCTCCCAGTGTGACTTTCCTCTCCTCTCCTTTTTTTTTTCTTCTTGGAATTGGGCCTGCAGGGTGAGCCGTGCCTCATGGGAGTGAAGCGAATCTACCGGAAGCTGAAGCCCACGTCCAGGTGCGTTATGGGGAAGACGTACTCTGTTTCGATGACATCGGGACCCTGCGACTGTACGGAGGCCGACTTTGAGTGGTGAGTCCCAACAGTCCCATTTATGTTCCATCTGTACCGTGCTTAAAGGGGAATTTCAACAATTTTTAAAGTCAAAGTTTACGTACCAGCCGGTGTTCAGGCTCTGGAGGACATCAATCTGAGAATAAATAAACCCAATGGAGTCATCGGGTGCAGAGTTTGAATTATGTGGGTGTTGACCAGGTAGGTTCTAATAAAAAGGCTCTACTAATGCAGGGTTTTCATACCCTGACCTGGATTTGGAGTGTTCCTGTGATTGAAACAGCAAACAGAGAGAAAGTGAAATGGTTGAAAACAAACTCCGAAGGTCTGATATTCTTGTAGCTCATTTCAGTCTTTCTCACAGATGGATGAAGCTCCTGTCCGTGGCACCCAGCCCTGAACTTGGTGCTTCCTGACGTACTGTAAAACCTGAAAATGAACAGTCTCAAGGCTGCATGTTTCAACAGGCAACAATAGCACAAGTAGCAGTTTTGAGTATTTTCAAATGTGGATGAATGAGTTAGTCTCACACGAGTCTTTTTAGCAACCAGTGTCATGTACTGTTTTCATGTTCAGCAGTCTCTTTTCTCATAAATTGCCTCATAAAATCATCCTGAATGCTGTGATGAGACACATTCTGTGTTTTCACAATCATCAGTGAATGCTTTAATATTTTAAATGGATTCATGTGGATGGTTAGTGAACGTGGACATTCTTTAATGCTTCTAGCGACATGCGGGTGGCTCCGGGCCTCCACTCCCCTTTTCTGTCCACCTCAGTTGGTAAACCATTAGTATCAGCAGTATCCAGGTTGATGGTCATCTGACGCTTACATGTTTGTCTGACTCAGTTCATAGAGATGACAGAGCTTGTCGTCAATCCTTGAATCAAAACTCAAAGTGTTGCATCGCCCCATAGCTCACCTGGTAAAGCGTGTGGCATACTGTGTGTACCAAGGCAAAACGTTGCTTCAGCAGCTGCAGTTTGATTTCAACCTTTTGCTGCATGCCATCATGTGAGAAAACAGTGTTGGTGGAGGGAAGTCATGTAAACACATGAGAAACCATGTGTGAAGTTGTAATAGCTTTTAAAATTCTGGGATAAAAAAATAATAATAATAATAAAAAATTAAATGTGTTTAATCTTTGTATCTGCACAATGCAGAATTTCTGGATTACACAGAAAAAACAATCATTTGGCATAACAGATAACAAACGTGAGAACAACAAATGACAGATTCATAGTAATAACCAAGGTTTTTCTCATACACTGAGCCTCAGCCTCATGAATGGAAAGTGGAAATACATGTGCCGTATGTCCCGGGGTTTAAGAAAAGTGGGTTTAAGTGAGGGATTAAAAGATAAGAGATGACTGTCATGGATAACCTCCAGATTACAATTGCAGCTCTGGCAGATCCTCATGGAGGCTGCTGCTGCTTAATGGAAACCAGTCAAACATGTACCTGTGTCTGGGGAGAAGGGGAGGTGGGATAAGTGTGTGTATTCATTACAAGTTATTCAACTGATTTCAGCTGAATGTGTGCCGCCGTTCACCGCTTGAAGTGTTCAGGGGAAAGATGATAATTTACAGTCGCTTTTGTGGCTGCTGCAGGTGATATTCAGGGGTGGGTAGTAATGGATTAAAAGTGAACACACATGAGTAAAAAAATAGTTTTGTTCCTTTTTTAAAAACATTTATACCTTTGGTACACATAGCTGCATGCATGGAGTAAATGTTCTTTTATAGATTTTCAGTACCTGCACCCGCAAAACTCCCTTTCTTTGGATTATCAGCAGTATTAATGTTTCTTTTCTTCTTCTTCTTTTTTTTTCTCGCTTTGGTCCCAAACCTGCAGGTCTCTTGAGTGAGGCAGCTCTTGGAATAAGCACCATCAAAACCATAAATCACCAGGCCTAATAGCTTTCATTAACAATCACAACACTTTTGCATCTGTGTGCATGTCGCACTAATTGGGCCAATTTGTCCCTATCATTTTGGGGACACAGCTCTGCTCTGCCTTTTAATTTGTAGGACAAACAACTCGAGGGCTGTGTTAAAAAGCACCAACGAGGCACAGTACAGTTGCTGTAACTACTTTGAAGTTGATACTGAAATGACATGAAGTTTGCATGCTGTTTCCAACAGAATTTCCAATATCCAATTTGTCTAAAACTCAGAGCAGGTGATCCTTTTTTCAGATTTTTTATTTTATTTATTTTTTTGATTGATTTGTCTATGAGGGATATCAGTCATTTTCTAAGTGTGTGTCATGCTACAAATAGTCTGTGCCTCATTGCGGAATTGAATTTTCTGAACAGGGCCTGAGGAATATCTGCATCTGTCTTGCCTGTCAGTGTTTCCTCTGTGGTTCCTGATTGGATAACTGTTTCTGTTTTTGTCTAACCGGATCATTACAGTGATTATGGCTATGAGAGACGGACAAACGGCAAGTGCGCCCCCGCCTTTTGGTTCCATCCATCATCGATGTCCAGAAGTTGCACCACGGGGATGACGTTCCTTAACAGCACTGGGTAAGCACAGGCCGACACAGCGTTTCTCAATAGTCTTTTGCAGGCATTGGGTAAAGAGAGCGGTGCATTTGAGTTGAATAGCTCGGGGTGCATTAATTAGTTTCTGAGGGACAACAAGGACATGCCGGGGAAAATGTGGGTTGAATGATCAAACATTCGCTTTAAAAATAATCATGAAGCAGCAAGTATAAAGCTCTGGTACCGATGTGATCTACTGCGGGAGAAACACTGTTTGAAAGTCATGTCGTGTTTGAGAGTATGAATGAAAGATTCAATATACTGCTCAGTGTAAGAGTGTGTAATACTGTGTCTCTCTGACACAACAACCTCATCTCAAGGATCCCGGAGAACATGGAAAACTCTGCAGACTGCACTTCTGTGTAGCAAACCACATAGAAACTTGTTGGATGCTGAAAGGTGGCAGTTGATTGGAAGAACTGTCTGTCTCGGTGTCTATAATGAGCAGATTTCATCCAATCATATCAGCGATGGAAGATGGAGTAAAGCCCTCAGTGGTCACTCAAACCATGGCAGTGTCTCATGCCATTGTAGACACCAAATGTGCTCAGCTTCGAGAGCGGCTCGAGGTCCTTTGTCTGCTTACGTCACACAATATGCTATTTACGGCAAGGCCACTTGGACAAACTAAATTGCGCCCAATTTTCACAATAGATTGATGCCTTCCGAATCACTGCCTTTCTGCTCTCTAGTGATGTCCAAGCTGTGGTAAATACCATTTTTTAGGAAAAGACTCAACTCCCTGTTGAACAGCATTGATCTAGTTGCTATGACTACAGCCAATCACAGCTCTCCAATGTACAGTGTTTATCTAGTTGCTATGACTGTCTGCTACGGTGGATTCCCATGTGATCCTGTGATATCACAAGTCCAGCTGTCCCAGGCTTAGGCGCACACCTAATGCAAACAAAGTCATGACTGAGCACTTTCTGCTAATGATGGACACTGCTTTTTTCCCTTCAGTTATGTAGTTTTTGTGGGCACTTTGATGAATGAATTTACACACTCTGATTTGGACACTCAAACAAAATGGCCGACAATAGGGAGTGGTTTCAGATACAGCCAGTGTTTCTACATTTTAGATTACTTGTCAAAGCTCAGTCCAAAGAGGCTTGGCGAACTGTAGGGTGGCTAGTTCAAGTTCAGCCACATTATGGAGCATGGACTGGCAGCCGGAGAGATGCCCATCGCCACATCTTACCGCATTATCGATGTCTATGTCTATGGTTGGCATTTCAGGCTTATATAGGTGGAGAAAAGAAGGATGAATTCATCTCACCACATAAACAAGACTCCAGACAGAGTAGTCATGGAGCTAAAGTAAAAGTCTGATTCATCCACCCAGTTTCTCATTTCCTTGTGGTGACTTGTAACCATGCAGATTGTTCTGGTTTTATTTGTTCAACCTTTGAGATCCTCACCTCCCGTCTGATCTCATTTCTACTGCCACCCCGGCACAGTGGAAATGATACACACACCTTTGACAAATCACATTCAAAAATGTAATCAGCAATGTCTCTTTTCAAAAACACAGCTGCCCTGCTGTCCTGGAACACATTGTCAAAAGGTTGTTTTGTCCCTTTAACAATTACTGTATTTTATCCATGCCAGGGTGACAGAGTTTGTGCTCTCCTCCATCAGTCATATCTGTGTTTTTCCATCCCAGCTACAGAAAAGTGGTCTCTAATAACTGTACAGCCGGGGTCAGCGTGGAGTACACAGCCAGGAGGCAGCAGTGTCCCATCCAAGCACCCAGAGGTCTCCACCTGGTCACCAGCGAGGGCACGCTGACAGCCACACTGGGCACCAATGTCACCTTCCTTGTTTTTCTGGAGGAGGTGAGCTGCTTCCTGTACTCTTAAAAATAAAAACAACCTGTCACAACGAGGACATGTTGTTACATTCAGAATGTAAGCAAACATGAATTTATTACATAGTGTAAGTTCATATTTTTAGAACACAGTATTTCGACTGTCACATCGAAGCAGAAGTGACACATTGTGACACCAGAAGCACTTCATCACTCTCCTGTTTGGCTCTCCTGCCAACACAAAAACAGGTTTCATAGTTAAATGGTTGAAAATGTGGAGTATGGAGCTGCTGGCTGATGTTGGCAGCTGTGCCTCCTGCTTCATCACACTTTAGAAAATGTCCCCTGACTGAATTGTTTCTATGGAGACAAAAAAAAGGCCCCGACCATGTTATATTTATAATCATACCAGTTATTCACAGTATTTGCATATTAACACAGAGCAAAATGTTTAATGCGACCACTGGGGATTAACAAAGCTTCACAGGGAGCAGGAGAACTTCTTGATTTTAAGAGGATGATTCTTCTTCTTCTTTTTATTTTAATATATACAGTTGGCCTATATCCTATTCTACTAAAGTTTAGATTATTTTTTTCACATATAGACTTAAAAATGTGAACACAAGCCATATTCACAGAGCCTTCAGCCTCTGCTAAAAAAAGCCTTGCTCCAAATTGAGCAAACATCCTGCAGTTATTGCATACACCATTTGGGTAAATCATACACTTTATAGGTTGTTCTGTTATTGCTATGGATTGAATATAATATCCATGAACTTTGTCACTCAGTCAGGGGTCATCAGTTAACTCAATGATAGTAAAGCAGTCCCTGAAGGAGATAGGTTGTGAACCACTGATCTAGGGCACAGTTTAAGAGTGTAAAATCTTCACTAAGTGTCCTAATGACCTGCTCTGACTTTGACACATCGACAGCAACATTCCCACAGAAGCATGGATGTAATAAGAGAGCTGGGTATGGTGCCAACACTCATCTTTGCTGCCAATTTGTGCCAGGAGCCACTGACAGTACTGTAATAAAAAAAATACCCTGTGGCCCAAAAAGCGTTTTCCCCACAGACCACCATTAGAAAAAAATAGATGTGTATTTGAAGTGCTGGGCATCATCCCGAAAAGTCCATGGGTTAGTGGGAGAAGCAGTGAAGTGCATGTGCAGAGCGCTGCACAAGAAGGGAGCTAGAAAACTTTTTTTGGCTTTTGGGCAGTTTTCATTGAAGTCAATGGGAGTCTGTTGAGTTTTCATAATACATCCATGCACACAGCTCCAGACCCTCACTTGTAGGTACTGAAAAAACAGAGCTGCACAGCATCTCTGTTTAAAGCAAAGTAACTACTGCACTGGTAAAACTACAGAAATGACTCAATTAAACCATTAAAAAAAAATACAAGATGAAAAAATAAATACAGAGCTTGTGACATGTTACAGTGACATCCTCTCTACATGTTTATTGTTTAGATCAGACATTAGAATCAGATTTATTGCCAAGTAGGTTTGCACTTACAAGGAATTTGACTTGGTGTAGTTGGTGCAGAATAAACATTCAGTAAAAATATAAAGATAAAAAAATGTATTAAACAATATAAACAATATAAATATATATACAATATCTTGTGGAATGAAAGAGCTGTTGTGCAGAAAGCTGCAAGTATATGACTGGAAATAAGAGTGGTCAAGGTATATTCACAGAATATTATAAATTTGCAGATACACAACAGGATGAAGTAGTCCTGAATAAATAAAGGCTGTGCGTTGATGGAATGTAGTAAGTCTGAAGATGTTTGATGTAGGTCTGGATGGGGAGAGGGAGAGAGTCGGGGGGGGGACAAAACTAAACAACGCGCACCAACGCACCATGGTGACCGTCCACGGCAGCATCTTGGTTTTGTCGGACATGCCAGAACCATCAGCAAGGATTTTATTAGCTATGATATTTCTTCAATTTGCAAAATAATTTTGTAAATTATTAGTTTGAAACTAGCTAGTGTTACTAAGAAAACAAGAAGAACTTTACACACAGCTGTTCACAAATACATTTACAAATAGTTGTCACAGCCCAAAGAAAGGAGGGCACCAGTAATTCAGTACCCATGAATTTTGTCTGATACATTAAAATATAGCATAATAATAAAGCTCTTTGACCTTGGGCACCACTTGGTAGACCTAAAGTACCGAACTATAGGATGAGCATACTTTTCCATGATGGTATGATGATGGTAACTATTTTTTGTGTTGTTGATGAGATGACATGAGACTTAAATATTAGTTGTGGGCTATTAGACAAAAAAATATAATATTTTCATACAGTAAGTAAGAGAAAGTGGAGCTATAGTCAATCCCAGATTTGTTTTCTTTAAGACCCACAAGCACTCGACCCTATTACGAGGGCCAATCCGCACAACCCAACCAAAAATAACCGTTAATCAACAACCCAAACCTGACCCGACCTGCAAACCGCCAACTTTTATGTATTACGGTAGCACAATTGTCAGGACCGAGCGCCAAGGGGCTGATCCTGCTGCTGGGAGCAGCTAGAAACTCTCCAGACTGCCGCCACAGACAAAGACCTCGGCGAAATTAACAGACGAAATAGAATTGTTCCAAACATGTTCTTTATTGTTGAAACAAAACAAGTAACCACAGACATAACTACTGTAGAGAAAAAAGAGAACACATGTACAAAAACTAAAAAAGTATAAAAGTATAAGTATAAAAATATCTACTAGAGTTAGCACTGGGTCTAGGAATGCTCTGTGCTCAAGATTAAATGACATTAAGGCAAACAGCATTTTACAACTGTGTCCTGACACAGGACTCCTGAGCTCAAGTAAGCAAATCTATCTCCAGGTTTCAAGTAGGAAGTTATATGAAATGTGAGTCAATCTGTGGTTGATGAAGAGACTTGCAGGTTCCCTGAAGGTGTTTGTCCCATGCAGGGCGACGGGGCAAAAACAAGCATCACGCTGGACTTCGGAGACGGCCACGCTCTGACCTACTCTAATGTGAGCTCCATCGAGGAGGGGATCAAACACATCTACAAAGCCGTGGGGATCTACCGCGTGACCGCCACTGGGGAGAACAGCCTCGGCTCGGAGACCGTCGTGCTCTACCTGCATGTAACATGTGAGCTTCTGAAGAGTCAGGAGTCCTCATGCTTTGTGCTTTTTATCACATTCAGTGGAATTGCGGCTGTCAGCTTGTACACAGTATGGCGCGTTGTGCTTTATCTCCCATAACCAAACAACAAGCCAGATAGAACAAATCTCACTACACTTCCACTCAAGTCCGCTTCACAGAATCCAGCCTGTGAAATCCACAGCAGCCTCATATGTGTCAGGGTTGACCACCCCCACTGCATTCGGGGGGGTGACAGATGTAACCTAGCTGACTTATTGATCAGGGAGTGCCGTTGCTCCCACCAATCTGTCAATCCTATGTGCCAGCCGAACAAATAGAGCTACCGCAGGCTCAGGAGTGCCACGGATGAAAAATAACACACAGATGGCATCCGACGGTCCCAGCGCAGGAGAGAATTCTGAGCAAACTCACCCCCCCCAACCCACCTATAAACCCACTCTCCACCCCTTTTTTCCCCTCATTTGAAGCAATAAAGTTGTTGTTTCTTCTTCTTTTTGCACATTACAGCGCAGTGCATCGAGTTCACTCTGTGATGTATATGTGTGCCTGAGTAGGTCAGCTGGAGTATATCCATCTCTCAGCTCCCTTTGTGGCGGTGAGGAATAAGGAAGTGAACTTGACTGCTGTTCTGTGGCCCAGCCAAGTGGGAACGGTCACCTACATCTGGTGGATCGGAAATAACACCGAGGTACTGTACGCTCAAGACTTCTGCTACTTCTCTCTGAGCTTTTACTTTGTGTTACGCCTTTGCCCATTTGCAATTAAGTAGGTTGCTGACTCCTCTGCTCCAAACTGTGAGAATCATTATTTTGTTAAGCTATTTTTGTGCTTCCAGGTTGCGAAAAATTGCGGCCTTGTTAATGAGCTCCGATAAAAATTGCAGAGCACGCCGACATATCGGAGACACAAATCAGCTTAATTACTGATGGTCGGTGAATTGTGTCCATCATTTATTTGTGTTCAAAACCCCTCCATGGTGCAAAACTGCCAGAGCTGAAGCAATTTTTCCACCGAGCCTTGGTCAAGCCTAGTTGTCGAGATCCCAAGACAAAGAATTGCCACAGTTACTTGGAATCAGTGTTGGCTGAAAAAATAATCACTTAGTCATTATCAGTCATTTAAAAAATAATAATTACAGCAAGTTACATAGGATTATCATGTGTTCAGACAGAAAACTAGGCAAATTCTCACCTAAGCTGCTCAAACAAATTAAACTGCTGACATTAGCTGTATGCTAGCTACAATCGGTGTGTGTGAAAGGTGCCTTTGTGTGTCAGCTCAGCCTCTGACTCATCTCGGGTCTCACCAGGAAAACATTTTACTCCATTCTGTCTTTATTCAACGTATCTCTATATGTATGCACTCTAACTCTGCACGGTCACGTCTTTGACACAGATTGTGTATCAATTCCTGCTTCCTGCTTTGTATGCATTGTTGCTGCACCTTCCACTTTGCTTTCTGTCTGAATTCACCTTTAGATTACTTTCTGTTACTCAGCCAGCCAACAGAAGCGCTAAAACCGCCACACTGCATCAGACATTGTGGTTTAACAAGAAGCCTGTGCATGGTGTGCGCCTCTATTTATCATCAGTGCATGCAGCATCAAAAACCCAGGTCATTCTTGAATGTAGCAAGCCATGTACCGAGACTAAAAATGTAAACATGATAGCTAAACGTTGAGGCATATGCCTTGTGGTGACTCCAAGCTAACCTCTTCCCCACACCCCAAGTTCCATGCCAAACTAACATGACCCAGACTAGACCCACTGAGTCCAAAGAGAAGCTTGTGTTTGCTTCACTCATGGTTCAGCAGCTGACCAGTAATGTCCAATCATTTTGATGGAAGTTGCTCACATTATGCTCATGTCAGTGCTCCCTCCAAAACCAAACCTCCTCATTATATAACTTGTTATATGTTTATTTTTTATTTTTTATTTTATAAAACAGTCGTCAGAGTTGTATTAGACTCGCTGGCATTACGTGATTTAGAAAAAATAGAATAGAATAGAATAGAATAATAGCCTTTTATGCTTTTTATTACTGTCACTTTGCGCATGTCCAATGAGATTAAAAGCTAGCTCCAATAACAGTGCAACAGTGAAAAAATATAATATATAGAAATATACAATATAAACATAAACAGGCAAAGAAAAAGGAGGCAAGGTGCACAGTGCTGAGGAGTATATAACTTTATTTTTTACTTTATAAATAATAATTTACTGTGATCTTTTTCCTATAGAGTGCATCATGATTGCATAACTGAACAACATATTTTCTCAAATATATTCAATGGTAGAAAGCCCTTAGTGCAGGATTTTAAATTAGAATCCTGTGAGGCACTGAGAAATGTAGACTAGCGGGCTTTATACACATTTGGGATTTGGGGTCTATAGGTGTGATTGGCAGTGGCAGCTGCCGCAGAAACCGGTGGCAGTTGAGACAGATGTTGAGAAATTAATTAAATCAATGCAAATTAATGCAGAAATGCAGAAATCACATGATGGAAATGTTACTTCCATCCAGTCTAATACAACAATGACTGTTTTATAAAATAAAAAAATAAAAAACAGCAGTTGAGAAATTAATTAAGAAAACTTGCAAATTAATGCAGAAATCATCTAATGGAAATGCTACTGCCTGCAAGTCTAATACAACTCTGACGACTGTTTTATAAAATAAAAAACATAATAATGCCCATAACAGCAGCAGCAGTTGCTGCTGTGACGCACACGCACACACACACAGTTTGTCACAGAAAATTGACTTTGAATTGTGAGAATTGAATGTTCAGTTTCAAACTAATAAATTCAATTTCAAATTACAATTCATATTGAATTGAACAATACAAATGATGTGATTCAAATTCAGTTTTTTAATGCAATTATTCTTGTTAAGTGATTCAAATACAAATGATGCAATTTCAGTTTCTGGTGGCACATGTTTCAGCCCACAGAATCAGTTATCTGCATTATTCCTGCTCTGATTCCTTGAAAGAGAAAAAGTAGATATATAGTGAGTAATAGGCTATATAAAAATAGCTTGATATATTTTTTTTGAAACAAGACCAAAAATGTTGAAGTAAGAGCCTTACCGGAGTAAGTAAATTTAATGGAATAATTCCCTGTAAAAAACCATGAAGAAATAACATCTCAGTGTGCATGAAAAATCTAGTTGACTCTGGTTGACTCTTTGTAAGATGTTATTTTGTAGCTAGAAGAGACTAGAAGATGATTTGAAGACTCTCTGGACCAGCAGATACACAGCACACTGAAGGCGACGTATGCAGCTCCACTCTCACTCCGTCTTCATAATTGCGGTTGTGTAAATGTGTTTGTTCAGCACCAACAGAGGCCTTCCACGAGGACAGCCAGTTATGTCAGTTGGTAATAAAGCGCAGCAGTATTAGCATCTCGTAGCTATTTGAAGAAGAAATGGAGATGTGAGTAATGACAGGAAGGAGCTGCCGGTGTCACACAGGGAACTCTCTGCAGGCCCCTGACACTGTATGCAGCACAGCACAGATTGTTGCAACTCTTAGAGTATACTCATGAACGCGTGTGTGTGTTTGTGTGTGTGTGCAGCAGGCTGACACCTCTGTAGTGTAAATAACAGCAGTGTGAGACCAGCCGTTGATAAGGGTCTCTCACCGGAACCCCCGCACTCCGGCTCTCTCCATCTCCATCTCCCTTACCTTCTCCATCTCTCTGTCTTCCCCCCAGCAGCCGGTAATCACCCTGGAGGGAAGTGTGGCATGCACGTTCTCCCGGGAAGGCATCAGTACAGTCACTGTGCAGGTGTCTGCAGGGAATACCATTCTGCAGGACAGAAAAAACATCGCTGTCCACGGTGAGCCGACTCTGTCACTCCTTTTCCACTGGGAATCTGTAGCTCTGTAAACACACAGACAACAATTCATACAACACAGATACACGTTATTATAACTGTTCTTAAAGTCTGCTAATTACAGCTCGGGACTTCTTGTCATTTTTCAGTTACTTTTAGCTTCTCAAAGGTTTTTTCTTATGATAAATGTTTGTTTATGAATGGCTTATAACCTTTACTGTGTATTCTGTTTTACTAAATCATTATTTCTTCATTGAGAAACAACAACAGCAACAATCAATAAAGCCATTAGTTACAACTTATAATTCATTTTTTAAAGGGATTTAAAACTTTTATACAGATGCTTATTTTACTCCTTAGTACTGTTTATATATACAATATATAAAGTTGTATTTAATGTGAATGTGAATCAGTATATATCATTTTTGTTGTTGTTATTCCACAAAGATTACTTTTACTTATTTACTCACATGTTTTGTTGTATTCTTACTGTCTCTCGTCCTTAAATCCTTCATTGGAATCGTAGAAATCCTGAATCCTATGATTGTTATTTAATGAGGAATTGATATTTCATTGTGGTATCCAGTTAATTGCTGAAACTGGGAACATGGTGACTCTAAAAAGAGTTCATCAGATGATCGGACAGGTTTTGACCACCAAGTTCCCCAAACTTCTTCTTTTTTGAGTAAACCCATATCCACAGACTGTCTGATGTAAATATCACTACAGACCTCTTTCTTGATGCGATGTTGAGCATACTTACCTGCACACACACACACAGTGTTCTTGTGTAATAAAACATTATTCCTAACCCCTTTTCATAACACGTTTACATCTCTTCAGCCCTGAAGCTGAAGGCAACTGTGCTTTGGAAACTGTTGCTCTTAAACTTTGAAACTCCGTTTGGCTTCAAGATCTGTGTTCTGCAGACATCTTTAGAAACACACCTGTTTATCCTCACCTACATTTAGTTCCTCTTTATTTTGATTTCATGACTTTAATGGAGATGTACTTTCGTGGTTATCAAACAGATTTGACTGATTCACCTTAATTACAACTTCATTGTTAATGTCACTGCAAAACTTAGTTTTTCTTATTATCGTAGTGTTTCTGTTATTTAGTACTCTGCTCCAACGTGGGACTGGTTCTCAGCAGAGGTTGGAGTAGAATCAATACTGGGAGAGAAACAGTGGATCCCTGCTATTCTTACTCACCTGTTTTAAAGGAGCCCTGTGGAGCCTTCTTATAAATAAGTGAAGTTGTGCACATGCATGCAGACCATTTCTTAAATATTTGAAATCTGTGCATCCATCCATCTTTGTTATTTTATTTAAACAGGTGGTGTGCATCTTGTTGGTTCCGTGCTCACGTGTGTGTTGTGACATAAATGAAACACGGACCACCTCATAAAAACACTCAGAACTCCACAGGGTCCCTTCAACGCTGTATTTTCATCTTTTGATCTTTTTTGTTTTTTGTATTTTTATTGTGAGAGACTCCGATCTTAGCAGGTACTAACGTCCCTCTCGTGATTTTTGTAATATTGGACAAGGCCATTGTCAGTGCCATTAGTGTGATGAGGTTTGAAATGATAAACCATAAACAATTGAGCGATGAAAGCAAGACACAGGTTGTAATAAAGTGGAATTATCCCCTAAAGAAGCTGAATCTAAAGGCTGAGTTTTATGACAGATGAAAAAGAAAAGCTTCTCACACACATTTACTATTCTCCCCGCAGAATATTTCCGATCTCATCTGCTCGCTTTTTCATCAAACCTGGATGACCACAACCCTGATGTTGCAGAATGGAGGCTGGACGTGAGCCGAGTCATCAAGAACTCTCTGATCCAGGTAAAGCTCTCTCGGGTCTTTTCACGGGAAACCGTTGCTTTACTCGGGTAAATACTGTCAGCGCTTGACTGGACCTCTGACAGTCTATAAGAGCAGCGTGACCTCCCTGAGGCTTTGAGACGTGAATCTGACTTTTATGATGATAAATGACAAGGCAAGAGGGAGGAGGGGAGTAAAAATACAGTTCAAGAGCACGCTGATGGTGGCGGCGGCTCGTGAGCACCCTTTGAGTTCACGGCCAGCCGGTGACGAGGTTGTGGATGAAGCCTAAGAATAAATGTCAGTATGCGCCAAATGTGTGTTCTGCAGTGACCAGAAGGGACGTTTGGAGTGAAGTGCTTTGCGACCTGTCAAGTGTAAGACATGATTTAAACCCACACGACATGTCAGGTACAGATTTTGCCTCATTAGCTTTCTGCTTTTTTATTTTTACAACATCCTTGGTACGTCAATACTTTTTTCCGGTTCCTAGGAAGAAGCAATCTGCACCTTGCATCATATTTTCACACATTTTGATCCTGCAAAATCAAAATTGATGCTGAAAATATACTCGGCTCTTCAGTCTTCAGTGAACATGTCTGTTTTATTTGTTACTGACATCGTATTTTTTTTTTTTTTCTTCATGACAACCCCAGCCTGGAAGGCAGAACACCAGAAAAAACAGAAACATTCAGATGAAAATATGACATGATAGCATAAAACATTCACATTCACAAGACTCACTGCAGCAAATCCATGCAAGAGTGGGGACAAGAAGAGAGGCTGCTGCAGGAATCAGTGAAAACATTCAGTAAATTACATGCTCTTTGTTTGTTTTGTACCTTCCTGCCAGACTGAGCAGAACAGCAACATACAGGCATCACAATCCACCGACATGATGCTCATAATAAAGTATCTGATAGAGCTGAGGATGATTTGAAATTGTGTGCGTCTAGTGTATACATGCATGATAATCCAACCACGGAATGCCTGCATTTATATGCAATTACAATTTAACAGATTAAAATGAACTAAAATCATGCCAGAATTATAAAAGCTATCTAATAGCAGGACGGTAAACTGTGTTGCAGGCAGTGTTGCAGGTTTTTTCCATTCATTTGAATGGGTGTCGTTACACACCTGTGTGTGTGTTCTGACTTTGTTTATTTCATGTACCGGCTTCTAAATGTGAGTCTGACTCACAATTTACACTGCCAGATAGTGTCACAAAGAACTTTAATCTGAGAGCTTTGGTCAAGAGACATAGAGAGTGAATGAAAGGGAGCGAGCGCTGGCCTCGATAAAACCAGTTAATCTGTGAAATAAAAAGTTATTTTCTGATTGTTTCATGGTCAACACAAACAGACACACTCCCAGCAGCCCACCTCTGGCCCCCACTGCTACGGCATTTAACTGCAGCACCTGATTCTGTCTGAATGCACGCTTGATAAGGTAGCACCTTTTTAAAACAACCTAAAAAGATTTGTACGTATGAGAATAATTATGATACTAAAATTCATAATTGCCTGCAGTCTTACTCGAAGGCAGCACAACCTATCCCCGATAAAGGAGGGCAGCCTGTATGATGCCAGAGAGGTGAAACTCAGGGCAAAAAAGTTTGCCGAGCACCGTCTGATTGACTTTGAGTTTAAGGCGAGAGTATCAACATTTTGATCCAACAGAACTTTTTCTCATCTGGATTTCTCATGTTTTACGGCAAACCTCCTCTTTCATGTACATATATTGACTCAAAGGTTAACGTAGCATGTATAAAAGTAGTCATACAGGATCTCTGTATCGATCAATCATGTCTGAAATTGGCTAGATGTTTGAAAAAAGGAACTATCTGATGGATGAGTAAGTAAAAAGATGAATCTAACTATTTAATGGCAGCGTTCTGTGCGTGTTCTTCATACTCGGGCATGACTTCTTTCCCCTCTTGTTCTCCTTCAGGCCACAGGTGTGAGAGAGGATCAGCTCCTGGTCACCGTCCTCCCTGGTCTACCCACGGCGGCAGAGTTTTTCCTTCTGCCCGACAAACAGTTAACTGAGGGGAAACCAGAGAAGAGCGCTGCTCATTTAGATCAGGTGAGACAGCATGCGCCGCTTTGATTTCACCTGCCGTCCGGCGACAGGGTCATTCCTTTTCACAGTGTTTGTGTCGGCGGGTGGATTTCACCTTGTCATCCTCATTATAATTCTACCATAACCCCACGCAGCTTGAAACATTTTTCTTTTCTTTGTGAGTCATTTTCTTCTTCTTTTTTTCTGTCCGCTAATTGCTCCCTGTAAAAATCAAGTTCCTCCTTCCTCCACCAGATGTCAGTATTGATCCACTGAAGCATGTCCAGGTCTTTTCAGTCTAATTCGAGAACACGCCTGAGGAATCTCTGCAATAGACTCATCAATAAGCCTGACAAGTATTAACAAGTTATCAGGGGGAATGACTTTTAAACTCCCTCGAGTCACATCCTGTGGGGTGTTGAGGTGGGAGGGGGGAGGTCTCGAAAGAGCCTAAAAGCCAGACAAAGAAATCGTCACGGTTGATCAGTTCACTAAATCACCAGCGTATCAAGATGGACCAAATTAGCTCTGAGCCTCATGTAACAGATAATGACTGATAAGAATGTCGGATCTGCAGGAAGAATTCCACGGGCGTCTGAGGAAGGAAGTCAATTTGATTTTCCTTCTTCCATCCTCGCTCGCACCTTGATCGCCTGGAAAGATCCTCTGCCCCCTATACAAGCCAGCGATAAATCTTCATTCAAGGCTGGCATCTTAAAAGTGTAGGAGCGTGCTCTGCTTATTAGAAAGTATAATAGATTTACTGACCCTGGTATACAGTGGGAAAAAAGAAATTAGTCACAGCATAGTCTAAATTTAAACTGCTAAGAAATACAAAGGGGAGGATGAAGCACTACAGAAATTACTCATATCACAATTAATTTGGCAAATGAGGCAGATAAGATAGATGAAGCTTCCGCAGAGGAAAAAACGGGATCTGCAGAGGGAAAGTTGAGGATTTTGTTGGGCTTTGTGTCTTCTCCATTTGGCTCCATACAGATAGAGAAACTGTTTTATGGTTTTGGAATATCATTTTAAAAAAAGATCCACATTTCATTTTTTAGGTTGTGTATAAGGATCAGAGCCCAGGGATAGAGATTTATAATTGCGTGAATGAAAGGATCTGTGCGGGGGGAAATAGATTGAGAGCGAATGAGATTGGACTCTGGCTTTCTATAGTTTACCTTCGGGTCAGGGTAATCTACCTGATTTATATCAAAGTTAGATGTTCTCTGTGCAGAAGGTTACTTGCCAGTCTGGAAAGCAGAGATCAAGTGAGGCTGCATCCTATGCATTATGCATCGCAGTGGAAAGGTCCCGCAGACAAAGACTCTTACATAAACAGGAAAGGCTCACATGGGCATGTTGGTGGGGACAGGGAGGATTCTTTAGGTCACGGCGCTTACAGATACAGTAATGTTCAGTGTTGAAAGTACATCACAATGGTGTCATTATAATTCTGTGGTCTTTTTTTATAATATAATGTCCTTTTGATGTCCTTCAGTCAGTGTTGATTTAGATCTACTGTACTACTGTTCATTTTGTCTGTCTCAGGCAGTAATGTTATCAGACGAGTTAGAGCTAAACTACTCCTTTTACTCCTGCTGCAGTTTTTATAGTGACCAGCTGTGGAGGTCTTTAAAGGTCCAGTGTGTAACCTTTAGGACAATCTACTGACAGAAACAGAATATAAAATGTTTTAGTATGTTTTCATTGGTGTATAATAAGACTTGTGTTTGTCACCTCAGAATGAGCCTTTTACATCTTTTCAACACACCGTGTTTATTTCTACAGTAGCCCAGAACAGACAAACCAAGCAGCTCCTGATAGAACCTTTCACTTTTTTTTAACGTAGCCATTGTAGATTCTCCCACGTTTGGAATGAGACGGTGAAGTGAGGGGTATTCAGTTAGCTGCACTCTGCAACTTCACCACTAGATGTCACTAAATGCTCCACAATGGACCTTTAAAGTCCAACTGAAATCACATTTAGTCATCAATTTATGTACTCAAAAATAAGGTCCTTCAAAAATAAGGTTTTTCAAATGCCTGTAAATATTTACAAAAACGAAAGAAATACTTTTTTCCCCCTCTTCGTTCTCTGGAATCACCTCCCCTCACCCTTCAGATGTATCATTTAATTTGTTGACAGGTTAGCAACTTCTTCTGTTACCTCGACTCAAGCAGCCCCCTTTTATTTTTATGGCTTGCCCAACCACTGTACTTTGCAATCATCCAGGAACTGACTAGGCAGACATTTAAACCTGAACACCTTTCAGAAGCTCCGTCAAGGGCAAATGATATTTGGACTCAATTATTTTTCCAGCCTGACATTAAAAAATTGGATGAATCCGAGAAAAGATTGATCAGCACAACAATCACATCGCAGTGAAATGTCAGAACAGGGTTAATAATTGACGTGTGAAAACCTGAGACGGATGAGTCTGCGACTGGATGATCTTTTCAATTGTTGCATTTTTCTTGTATGACATAAAACTAAAATCATGTTTCCCTATGTGTCCCTACAGCTCTCTGAAGTCTTGCTCAGCGCCTTAAATCAAAACCTCGTCCAGTTCACGTTGCGGCCAGGAGTCCAAGTCACCGTGTACGCAGCTCACCTATCAGCAGGTAAACAAACGCAGCTGCCTGTTCGTGTGTAGCGTGGCCTGGAGGGCCTTTGTACTTCCGTAGTAAGTGGGACAGAACATAAAGCATGTAGACTAACAGGAGACCTAGATACAGTGGACAGTCAGGCATATTTTTTTATTATTTTTGCTGCCCCAGTCAACTAATAACCCCAACCCTGTGTCTGATTGGCTCCCACCATGTAGCTACACAGAGACAGAGTGAGCATCGTTACAAGTATGTGTGCCTCTTCCTATTGGGGATGCTGCTACTGTCCTAAAGGGGCTTATAAGATAAAGAGTAAGAGAAGTCCATACTACTGTATATTAAAATGATTCATCTATAGGTGTCAATAAACCTGTTGAGTGTTCATTGCATGATTCAGCTGGGTGGAAATACACGTTGTGTTAATTGTTCGGCTGCTCATACCCTGCTTATGCTCTTGTCTCCCTGTCTCCACAGCGCCCCTAGTGGACACCAGTGAGAACCACAGTGGCTCTGCCATGCTAATGCTGCTATCAGTAGTGGTTGTGGGTTTAGCTGTATTTGTCATCTACAAATTCAAGAGGTAAAGTGTTCGCCAAGTGTCATGTCTATATAGTCGTCTTGTACGCGTTGGGGAGGTGTCATGGAATCCTGACAGCTCAGTAAACAAAAGCTGCCTGCGAGGCTACAAAGAAGGTTGATAGCTGCCTGTCAAACATCTTTGCAGGCGAAACCAAGCACCTCCTCAGCAGAGAATTGGCTTTTACTCCTCCCTACCTCGCAGATCTGTGGGGATCCAGAAATTCTTTTGTCGGGTCCTTCTTTGCAAAAGAAATGTCAGTCAGCCGTCAGCTGCTATCAATATTAAGCCCTTTGAACGTAAGCAGTTGACCTTTCCGAAATGTTAAATTATGTCTCGGCGCCAAGGTGCAGTTTCAAGGGAAAAGGGCAAGAAGGGTCAAGGAGATTTGCAGACAAGAAAACAAAATAAAAACTTCAGGTTTACAGACTTTATCAGGTTTAGTATTTGTGTACATGCTGATTTACATGCAAATGTTCTTTACTCTACGTATTTGCAACTTCTGATGGTATGATAAAGTAAATGAGAAATGCTGCAGGATGTGTGGCTGCTTATACACAGCATACTCCCGGTCTTGGTCGTGTCCTCTCTCTTATAGTTAGGCCGTTGTCTTTGTCCCTCTGCCTCACTGTAAATCTTTCCTCAAGGAAGATCCCAGGCCTCAACGTCTATGCGCAGATGCAGAACGAAAAAGAACAAGAAATGATGAGTCCAGCTAATCCAACAGAGGCCACGCCCAGCTCACAGCGGGACTTGGTGCATTCTTTGGAGATTCTGGACACCGAGTTTAACTCACGGCCCATCGGTGAATATACACACTCTGTTTGAGTCCCGTCTGGAGCTGGCACTTTGAATTTGTATCCCCCATCGCTTTATTTTGTACCATTGTGTGTTGTTTCACAAGACTCATCCTGTGCTTTTTGTTGTGTTTCTCAGCGGTGAAATGGTCCGATGGTCAAGTGGTGAACGAGAGTTAAACAAAAAAGGAGTATGATTAAAAAATGTATAGCAGCTTCTCAGCAGTGGAATAACACTTTATCTTCTTCAGCTCTTTTAATCGTCTGAGGAGACAGTCGGGTGACAAATGACAAGAAAAGTCTTAAAAGGTGTTGTTTCATTACGAACGTCTAGATATTCTGATACATCTTGTCATACAGTAGATGATCCAACTGGTGAGAGTGCTGTGAAAGTCATATAATATGATTCATATCGTTTTTATATTCATCAAACCATTCAGTAAACCTCCATAAGCATTTTCTTATGTCTCCTCACAGCCATTCAGGGTTTTCCCATCATTTGTCGCCCATCTGTGAATTCCAACATATTTGTCTGATGGCCTAACATAATGTCTGTTGTTGTCACTCCAAACTCTTTTGGAATTTATGGAAATTAATTTTTTTTTTTTCAATGAAAAAGCAATGTGAAATTTTGACTAACACTGCGATCTGTTGCTATTAGCACATACTCACATGCACTTTAAACTTCCTTTAAAGTGGGACTATGTAGGTTTTGATAGAAGAAATAACACTTTCTCCCTCTTCTAACCACCATGTTGGATTGATAAGTACTAAAACACGCACGCCCAATTCCAAGTTTGGAGTTTGAACAGAGCCTCAGGTGGCCCGGTGGCTAATGCTTGCTACCGGTTGCAACATCTAAGTAAATATTGCTCTGGAACAGATGTGTTCATTGACTTGATTTCTCTTTGTGCTCCCGTTACAAAGTTTTAGTATTTCCTTTTATCACATGCAGCCACAGTGGCTGCTGTTTGGAAAATACGCTACATAGTCTCACTTTAATAGCTACTTCTTGTTCTCGGCCAATTTATTCTATTTTTTTTAACATTGTGCATGACTTTTACAATATATAAAGCTACACTGATCACTTTTTCTACGTTAACAACAATTAACAGATCAATCAGTGTGGTGATTGTGATAAACATGCAGAGAATTATCACCAACTTTGCAGTTCCCTTCAGGTCTAGTCAGCCTTTTAGCCTCTTTGAGCCTATTGTTTCGTTTTTCTGGCCTATAAACTTGTTTCCTGTCACAACAGGGAACTGTTAACGGTGGAAAATCTTTGATAAACCCACTGTATGCTGTATACAGACCTCAGCAGCTGGTGATAACCAAATCAAACCTAAAAGGAGAGTGGCTGTTGAAATAGTGATTATATATTGATTATAGTGACCAAAAACACAACTCCAACTCAAGACTAATGTTAACCCCATGCTGGATGGACATGTTTTACATGGAGATATGTCAGATGTTTTCCACCACCAAAAAGAACCGCCTACATTTTTTACAAAATGTGTACAAGACATCATCTGATAACTCGTTCTCTCTCTGTCCCTGTTTACCTGCAGGATGTATGAAACCTCATGTACATGTGAAATTCTCCACAGAACTCCCCACGTACATCGTCTAAAACTCTGGACTGGATTACTGCTCCAGCTGCGTCATGGACATTTTTTTACCATTTGGGACACAATGGTTTTGAGCTTTATACCTGTGCATGTTGGACCCTGCTGACACATACTGTGCTCCGTTGAAACCAGAAGAAACTGTGTACAGGTTTTTAATTTTTTCTTTTAACATAATGTCCGATAAATTAAACATTTTAAAAATTCCATTTATTTATATAAGTCAGATACATAATTGAGAGGGAATGCCAGCATGAACTAGAGAGGGGGAAAAAAATTAAAATAAGCAACAAAGTTTTGGTTTTGCTTAAATATTGGGATTGGTTTGCTGTTCTGTGAAGCTAACAGCAGTAGAGTGTTATTTATTCATATGAATATACTTTTATGAAGTATTATTGAAGTGAATTACACATTTATTTTGTAAATCATGAATGTCTATGTTATAAATTTGTGTATTTTAATAACAAATGTCATACTAAACAGAAATGCTGTTATAAAATATGAATAGGGTACTTAAAAGCTTTTGGTCCATTGTCTCTTGGAAAGCTGATTTATGGCACAATACACATTTTCTACTGAAATTTCTTTTTTTCTGATTTTTATTTATTAACAGAAATACAGGGTTTGGTTTTCTGGATTAATTTAACCTTTGCTGTTAATCTAACGCTTCTGGTACTATTTATGATACATACCAGTTTGTAAAATGTTTTGTGCTTCAGAATAAGAACACTCGATGGCTAAGGTGCTAACACTGCGCCGCCTGACTGCAAGTGATCCCCAAATATTACCAGACATTTAACCGTCTAGGAGTAGAAGAAGAAATGGGAGGACTATCCCACAGAGGAAAAAGTATTCCAAAGTCATTCTCAGTCATACCCTGATCACAGCCAACATCCCTACTAGAGGCAGAGTACAATTTATCAAGGCTCAGATTTAAGGTGGCAGTCGGAATGAGATACAACTACTTTGTGGGGGAATCCAAAGAGCATGGCAGCGAGAAAGAGAGAGACGGAGAGATGGAAGAGTGCTTTTTGGGGTTGTAACGCATTAAAGAATATTCTATTGGACAGAATAAGAAGAGGTTGATTTGTTGAATACTTAATGTGGCCAGTCAAGCTCAAGGCTTGCTAAGGTTGGCGACACATTTAGGCTAATGTCCTGACCCGCTCTCGAGTAGCACCCCGTCTTCATTGGCACTGTAGGAGCAGGAGAACTAGAGCGCAGATGCTAGCAGGCTACATGGATGGTTAGCTTGTTCAGTGGACTGTCGAGCCCCGTGGTACTTTGTGTGTGAAATCTGACACATGTAAATGTCTGATTGATGCCTTTCAAATCTTCTGAGGGAACTTTTCCGGATTTGTTTTGCTTCTTTTTACTTTGTAGAGATGTGGAAATACAGAGGACGGGTGGTTTGGATGATCTTTTCTAGAGTTGTTCAACTGTGGCTGTACAAAAATTGTCACAGTAGATAACGCCTGCAGCACAATCAATCAATGATGTTACAATGGACCATATCAGAGGGAGGATTGCAACACACACCTGCTCTTTTGCGCGAGGTTGCCTCATTTCCGCTGAACACTAAGACACGTTTTCATTTTTCATGCAAGCGCTTCGCTTCGAAAAACCATTGCAGGATACCAGGAGAGGCGAGCTCACCCAGTAATGAAAGAACATGAAGGGGTCAAAAGTTGAAAACCCGCTAGCTCAGTTTTTTTTACCCACTGTGGGAAAACATCAAGTAAAAACACACCACCAACAAACAGCAACTCAGGTTGTTGAGCTTTAGTATTGTCAACAAATGAAATGAAATGGCGCTTTTGACAAGTCAGGTAAATTATTGAAGTAAGTAGTAGATTGCTTTAGAAGGCTGGATGAACGAGGCCACAGAACCTGACAGATTCACTGTGCATAATTTAAATGACTTCAAATATGTTTGTTGATACTTTATTTACCGTTAAAATGTGAATCAAAATATCCATATATGAATCCAAATAATTAGGGCCTGAAGGCAACATATGTTTCTCATATTTCAAGTTACTGCGAGTTAATTAGTAACAATAATAAAAAAAGTAATACAAACACCATGTGCAAGAGACTGGGAGACGTGAAGGCCAGGACACCTTATCATTGACCTGGGGGCCTTGACTGGGTTATTCCAGCCTTGGTTGCTTATTTATGTGATGCTAGCTGAGAAGTTCATGTAACTACCAAACAGCTGCCCAGCCAGTGTTACTGGAGTGACTTCAAACAGGTGAAGCTATCGAGGTATAGAAGAATGGTCCAGTGTCAGTCTCACCAGGAAATGTGATACCAAAACCAATGGTGCTGGTGATACAAAGAACCTGAAGCTCACAGACGTATTTGTGTTGAGCTTGTGAGTTAGACACAGAGATCCAAATGTTCAAGTATCTTCTTATGTTGTTGCAGCAAAGCAGTTGACTTCACAAGCAACGTGTCTCCATGCACTTTTTGTGAAAGACTTTGACCACGATGATCAGCTTTTCCGCCTTTCTGAGGGCATTTGCGTAAATATCAGCATTAGTTTCACGTTAGCGTTTTTTGAGTCATCAGATCAGTTCACCGTGACGGTCATCCCGGAGAGTCCATATGTGCGAATGGGACACGATGTGTCAAGATGATCTTGACCACAGCATTTTTTTAGATGTGATAAATCTGTTCAAAGTGAAGCGTTTCTATTTCAAAGCTGCATGCTAAGATGATTGTTGGTAAGAGTTCTGCGTTCTTCATTACCGTTGTAGTTGTGTGTGTTCCAGGACAGAATATGCACTCTATGCTACAAGGTGGTTTATCTTGTTCCACTGCATGGTGTATAAGGATAATTTTACACAGTGGTGGTTGGATTTTTTAAATCAGCAACATCAATGAAACGTCTAAGAATGTAGCAATACAATAAGAATGGGATTTTCCCTGCTTAATGAAATTTAAGGATTTCATTTCAAGATTTGCAAAGCAAAGATGTAAAGTTGTGTATTGGGAGGGTTTAGTTTATCGGCTCATTTCAGTTAGAGAAAGGTGTTCTGGCTGTGATTTCAACAGCTGGAGGGAGACGTACAGTAGCCTGTAACTTCCACAGTCAGAAACAGCTGAGTACCAACCTTAACCCCAGGGAACAGGAAGTGACTGGCCAGACAGGATCAGGAGGTGACAGCGCTTGAGGGTGTGGGATCAGCGTCAAGTTGTAGACTAAGCTTTGAGATACACTTTCTTCCTGTCTCTCCCTCTCTCTTTCTCTCCATCTCCTCCCTCCTCCCCTGCTGAATTAGCAAGATTATTATTTTTGTAGAGAAATATTAATAATGACAATAAAAAAAAGAGTTTTATTACTGTACAGCTTTTGTATAAGAACAGACGGTAAGGTGTTACAGTGTTTTTGTTTGACCTCAACTGTGCTGTGTGTAATTGTTTTATGCATTTATAATCATATTTATTAAATGGAAAGAAGTCTGTTAACTGTGTTCCCATTTTCTTACAATATTTGTAAAGAAATACTATGTATTTGCTGAAGTAATATTCAACCTATAAAGAAAAGAAAAGAGTAATGTGTTGGCATTTTCTTCTGCACACATCTTTTCTTTCATGTTCTTCTAGAGTGACGTGTTAGCAGCAGCAGCAGCACTAAATATCATTTCTAATGTATTAAGGTGTTTTTTTTTCATCACCATGCTGTTTGAAAAATATGTACTGATGCCATGCTGGTGTGAATATTCATAATTCCTGGAATCTTGATGTTGTTGTTGACCGGGTGACTTTTTCCTCTAGCACCTCCAAAATCTCCACTTGCACTCACAAAAAAAAAAAAAAAAAGAGAAGATTAGTATAAAATTTTCTTAACACATTCATGTTCCTCACAGTTTGAACTCTTTTTAAATTATTTTATTGTTAGACTTTTTTCTTGGAGGAGGGGGACAACATGCAGCAATCAGGAATCAAACTCGAGTGATTGCCCAGAAAAGATCAACTCTCCATCAATTATCTATCAGTTGTATATTTATGCTCCCGAACTGATAAAGTACATTAATGACAAAACATCTGAAAGTCTAACAGGTTAAACAAGATAGCTCTTCTCTTCCAGGTCAAATCGTCTTGGTGTGGTAGAACAGTTTATTTTGCTCATGAAGGTTCCTCACTGCATGAATGACCTGGAAATATTTACAGCTGCCATGATGAGAGCTCTTTGAATCCTCTAACTGTTAAGGAAAGGAGCTTCCATCCTTCCTTTCTTATGTCCTTTAGCACAGGATACACCAGACCATCCTGGTGAAAATCAGATAATGCGGCCCCACCAATCCATGCGGCAGCAACAAAAAAAGTCAACGCACCGTTCAGTCATTCACAACCAGACATTAAAAAAAACATCACTGTATTTAAACATGTGATGCAGACTGCAGCAGAGACAATGTGTGGATATGGACAGATAATAAAAAACTTTGATCATGAAGACTGTTCTGTTGTAAAAACTGTAAAAAGAGTAAAAACTGTGACGGATGTCCATCGTTCACAACGCAACACATACAACAATACAATGCTAATATGCTTCTATATGAGTGGACAGGTGGGTGAGCGACCATACTCAGAGTAACAGAGAATCTCTGCTGGCTCAAACGTAGTTACAAGACTGTTTTAATGCTCAAATAATCCAACTGGTTAGCACTCAAGGTTGTATATTCCCATACTGCATGTTTGAACAGCCCCATGGCCTTTGTGTGTGTGTGGAATGAATATTTCACTGAGAAACAAATCAATTTCAAGAAGTTTGAATGAACTTTGATGAACTTACTTGGGAGAAACTTAAGCAACCTAACAGCATTCATTTTGGCTCCTCCAGTTTGGACCAGTTTGTCAGGAGTCGAGGATACTCTCATAAATAGGGATGAGTAACTGAGATGGAGTCATTAAAGATGAAGATGTTAATTTCCTTAACAAGTCAGCGCAGACTATAATGATGCTGAAGTGAGTGATAGTGCGTAAAGGATAGAAGTAATTATAGCCGGCTCTTCTACACTTATTTATGCAGTTCCTAAAATAGCTGTGGTTGGAGAGCGGTGGTGGTAATGATGGTGGCCGCTGCAATGACAAAACTAACACGCGCTGACTGTTTGACTGATTCGTATCGATGATGCCAGTGAGTACAGATCTCAGCTGAGGCACTCGGGGAGTGTGTTACTCATGGGAAAGAGTCATCATAGTTCACACATATCCAAAGGCCGCCATTGTCCTTAACAAAAGAGAGGAGAGACAGGCCACAGGGCAGCGTCGTTACTGATGTGTGCTGCTGCTGCTGCAGACCAGAGTCGAGGGGGCCCAGACAGAGCGGTGTAGAATGGAGCGCGGGGACGGGGGGGGTGGGGGAGGGTGGGTCCTGGCGGGTTGACGGACTCTTTAATCGTTCTTTTTCAATCGTTCGTGCCGGAAGATGCTTGGGCGCCCCGGGGAGAGAGAGAAGATTACCAAGAGATCAATTCCAAAACAGGGCTGGCTCTGCTGACATCTCAAGGTAGTGCACTGCAGTGCCCCCATGGGACCGACTGCCAATACAGGCTGGTATTACTGAGGATTTAGTGTGAAGGAGACTCAGAGAGAGGCGAGGAGAGGCTTTTGGTGGGAGTAAATAGCAGGAGGATTACATAAAATGTTAAAGTGTTAACTGCTCCTATGGCTAAGTTACATCAGGTCCAAACAACAATAAAACAATAAATACACAAAAAGAATAACCTTAACCACCTAATCTTCTAAGCTGTCAACAATGAAGAGGTCAAACTGTAGGACAGTTAAAATGACCTATAGAGCTCTCTGCGACCTCACCAAGGTCAAAATTCATCAAGACAGAAAATATAAAAGAAAAGCTTTGGGATCTGGCCATTGCTTCTCACATAGGTCTATACTATGCTGATACCAAATGTATTGTTTGCTCAGTCCAAATTTTGATTTAACCACTAGGGGGGTATTGTTGTTTTGTGTTTAAGTCGAGCATTTAAGGTTAGTTCTGTGTTTTTTAGGTAAAGGGATCACACTGTTCATACCCCATACCAAAGGAGACAAGAAAAGTAACAGTATGCATGTTTTTTATGGAAAATGTGTCAAGGAGCCACATCACCTGCAAAAGTGACATGAGAGTTTGGACAGTCGCTTCATGGTTAAAGGTGCAGTATGTGAGATTTATTATAGTATTCATGAAGCTCTCTGGGCAGCATGGTTAGCACTGTCCTGCTGCTGCTTCAAACCCCAGCTGGGGCCTTTCTGTGTGGAGTTTGTATGTTGCCTGTGTGGCTTCTCTCTGACTTCCCCCCACAGCCATGCAGGTTAATTGGTGACTCTAAATATAAAATAATCACCTGAAAATCAATAAATTGTGGTTTTGTCTCCTTTGAATCAGCCTTTTATATCTACAGATACTGCAGTTCTTCTTCCACAGAGTCCTCCATGTTGATCCATCATGTTGATCCATCATGTTGATCCATCATGTTGCTACACTAACCCAGAATGCTGGCTGTGGATTGGGCCTCTTTCATTTACCTTAATTTCTCCTTCACTTTAGGCGATGCGTATTCAGGTGTGCCACAGGATGCCACTAAATCCTCCACTGGACATTAAACATAAATAAATCAATCGATCTGACGCTTTGGTGTGCAGTCGATTCTGTGAAATAGTACATTTATCGAATGAACAAATGGAAACATATTATGAATGAGATGTAACTATGAATTACAATCTTGTAATAGAACTTTAAGAACTAAGCAGAAGTAAGAGTTAAGTTAGATCCATCTCACGATGATTCAGCATCACATAGTTAAATGAAGATCTTATATAATTCTACCATGATTAAGAGATTTGTATCTCTAATTACTGCACAGATTTGATTTGAGTCGTGTCATCGTACTTCCAGGTAAAATGATGTTGTTTCAGGTTAGTCGAATTATTTTTTTCATGCAGTAAAAAATGGATTTATTAAAAATAAAATTCAGATGAGCACAAGCTGGCACCAGTTCAACTTAGTGTTCATTGACACAGCAGAAGGACACAGTCATAAAAGGGTATTTGTGAGTTCGTTTCAGTCCAGAATGAAAATGATCCCTTTGACCTCAGACTACTGTACATTATATAACTGTTCCCTCCTGCATGTGTCTGTGCACCTGAGCTGCCGGTCTCATAGAGGAGTTCAAAACTCTGTGAAAAGTGGTTTTAAGGTTAGAAGTAGAAAATATTTCACTTTTTCCGACCACTTTGTCCTTCGTGGACGAGGTGTACCAACTTTTATGCAGATCAGCATCACACCAGGGTCAAGTAATTCCTCCCATTTGGTTTAAAATGTCCCGAGTAGTTACTGTATTGTTAGCCTTTGCTACAAGAAAACGACGAATACCAAGTGGTGTGTTTCTCCTTTCAGTTCAAATGACATTAGGTGAACAGTTTAAATATAAAGCTCTATTGCTTTCGAAATCTGTAACACAGATTTATAGAAAACGACCCTTTGGTAATGTTTTTCTGTGCATATCAAGAGTTCCATGAGAGCTGCTACAGCAGCTTTAACCTGGAGATTGGACATGGTAGTTGCCTTCAGCATATAATGAACACAGAGTCTGTTTCATTTCCCAATACATTGCTTAGGCCACCTCTGGTAATGACAGCTTCAATGGTCCATGACGTCATGTTCAATTAAAAGCCGAGCTTAATGACGAGGACCCGAGCAGTGCAGGAAGTAGACCTAATTGCTCGAGGAGGGAAAGCTGTGAGAGGAAAGGGCAGGGGGAGGACAGACTGTGACTTTAGCTCATGTTTATATGTGTGTGTGGGGGTGGGTAGTGGTGGATAGGGTGTGTGTGTGTGCATGTGGAAACACCTACATGTGTGTGTGACAGCCTTTTACTTATGTTGAAGCGTGTGTGCTTACGTGTGTGAATTTGTGTCATTTGTATTTGCAGTAATTTTCTTATTATGTACTAGTTAAGCCCCATTTGGTGATGAAATTGAAATCAAACTGGGGAATGCTGTGTGTAAATGGAATAACATTTACATGCATTTATTGTCATTTTCTGTCTGTAGCGAGGTTCGCATTATAAGTCAAGATATGTGTCAGGGCCTACGGTGTGTTTCACCTTAAACTTGCACTAATAAATACTTTTATATCAAGAATGGATCAAATCATTGGAGCTGCTTATATTGGATTAACATCTAAGTGGCATTTTAGCATCTTTCAATACACTGATTTGATTTTTCAGAACACATTTTTTTGTTTAGGTTCACTCTCATCAGCCCTCAGCATCTGTCAATATAAAAGGCTCATTCTAAGATAATAAAAACATGTTCAGGTGATTATACACCTGCTTTCTGCCATATTCTATAAATAATGCACACTACACCTTACACACTGGACCTTTAATACATTATGTGAAGCATTTTTAGCATAGAGTTGCCTTGATGTTCTTTTCTGGATCTTGTCCCTATAAATGACAACATGCCATGTTTGAACCTATGAATCCCTGAGCAAAAACTGCCACATGGAAACGACATTCATGCGTCTGGGCAGGTCCGCAACCCACCAACCTGCATGTCTTTAACCCACCAGGAGAGGCCGGAGAAAACCTATGCAGACACATGGAGGACATTATTCATTTAGTTATTTTATCATGCTCCTGTTTCTCATTATGGAGATATTTCACACTGACAGTCAGACACACTGGGATTCTGCTGACACTGATTCTGCTGCTGGTTTACAAATCCTGTCAATACTATGGAATCCATACTTTTATTTTCCTTTGCTTTAAAATGTGTTGGTATTGGCCATTGATTTCCAGCACCAACTGTATATACAGAAAGCAACAAGTCTTTACTTTTTCCCATCAAAACAGTAAAGCTATTGGTTATTTGGCTGGAGGGTTCAGCTGCCGCGATCTGTGCACAAACAATCATCTGAGTCCCTTCTATTCATTATGATCATGAGCTCATTGCAATGAGCTAACAAGCTGCAGTAGATAGTGCAGCCAGCGCTACATCTGGGACAGAGTGTACGTCTGGCATTTAGCAGTCAGGGAGGATATGGAGGGATAGGACTGCTGTGACTCAGGAGGTAGAATCGCTTCATCCACTAATTGCAGCTTTGGCAGTTTGATCCCCAGTTCCTCCTGTCCACATGTTAGATGTCGTCAACAACAAGAGAGTGAGCCCCAAATTGCCCTCAATGGGCATGGTAGCTATCTGTCATATCTGTGTGTGTGTGTGTGTCTGTGAATGAGAGGCAAGTGCCGAACCAGGAAGCTTCTGCTGTAAGCACTAACCACTGCACCACCGTGCCACCCTCAGTAGTCACAGAGAGTTGATGCCGAGCAGCATGAGGACATCAGAGGGAAAACAGAAAATATTCTTCTTCTCATAAAATATGATCCAGTTTCAGTCAAATAGTTGGACTTATGTGCAGCATCTTTGAATATAAAAAGCTCAAAAACAAAAAAATTCTCATCCTCAAATTCTCATTTCGAGGTGATTATACACTGATAAAAACCTCAAAGCTCATTAAACCTGTATACACCTCAATAAAGCCCCCTAAATCTTTGGCCTTAAAGTAAGACAATATACATTTTAGGCAAAAGCTCGACTTAGCAGTAAAATGAGTTACACAGATGTCTACAGAGCCCTTTTAGCTGTGCGGGGCAGGGAGGGTGAGCAGGGAGCATCCAGCCTTTATTTATGGTAAAAGCAGAGTTACAGAGAAAGGCCACAGCTTAACAAGCCAGCCCTCCACTCTCACTGTCCCCTGAGGAAAAGGGGGCACAGAGAGGAGAGATAGAGCCGGAGCCTGGACGTCCATTGAGGGAATGTCATTTTGCTCTCCTGGGCAATTTGCATGCTCTAATATTAATTGCTATTGGAAATGTTTGATTTGATCAAGGGGGTTAGTCCCAGCGGGCGGTAGACTCTGTGCAGCTGAAGAGAAGGGAGTGGCGCCTTTGCTCCTAACCTTGTTATGTTGAAAGGCAACTGGTACTGGAGTCAATAATGCAAACTGCACAACACACACACACCAGTTCAGTCTCTTGTATGTTTACACATTTCTGCATGTCTATGTGTGTAGAGATCTGTGACACGAGAGTCACTGCACATGAAAAATTCATAGAAAAGCCTTGGCACACTTATTTGGTTAAACACACACACAATCACTCACATGCATACGCATGTTTAATAAATGATTTGCATCCACTGAACTCAATTTAAAAAACTGGTAGCATTAAAAGATATGCTTACATGCACGCAATAAATTTAGCATTCAGACGAGGCTAAAGAATTGATCACTGCATTTGATATGAAAATGCAACATAAGCACACTGTATCAGCTGCGCATTTGCATTCTGCTGATCACTCCTTAATTCGTAGAGGTTTTCTGTACATGTTTTCTTTTTAGTATGCACCGAGTATCTCAAAAGGGTCTTTTGTTTTGACTGCAGAGGGCGTACAGTATTTGTCCCTTGGCCTTAGCATAAATAGGAGCTGACAATAAAATATAGCCGACAGGAGAGTTTACCATTGACTGAGAATGAGAAGAAACGCTGCTGTTGTATCTGCACAGGCTGATTTGCATAACTTTGCATCTGTGCGGAAATATAGGCCTATATTACAGTGTTTTGGTTTGTTATGAGGCACAAGAGGCAACGCATGTTTGATTGTAACATACAATTAAAGAGACTCACTCAACTCCAGATTCCATAAGAACAAAGGAAAATTACATTTAGGTCTAATCACGTGCAAGAATACATTATGCAAAGTCTCTCTTAGGTTTTGACCTCTCAAGAACATTAGCATACTGCACTCAGGATTCCAGCAGGCTTATCTTAATGGTCTTCAAATACAGCTCATGGTCAGTGAGTTAAATCTCCAGCCTGTTGGACTTACTTGGCAGATCATTGAAGTGCACAACACCGGCTTATGAACTTCTAATTCTTCCAAGGCTTTCGCCATTAATTCTGTCAGAACATACATAGACATGAAGTCTTTCATTTGCAACACGTTGACTCAGCCCAGTGTTTGTTTTCCTTGTGGACGTGACTAGTGATGCAAACAATACAGATAGCATTTCATTAAAATCCCCATCAGAGGTGTTGACAGTCTTATCTGAGTTTGTGAGCGTGCTGATCTGATTCATGCTTCGTGCGGACATTATTACACAGTTCACTGTGGAGGTTCAGAGGTCCGTGCGTCAGATTTAGGTGCCTGTATTTACAGAATAGAATTCATAACTGTGTATAATGACCCTACAAAATAGAAATCATTATGCATAAGAACAATAATGAACACAGAGAGCCTGTATTCTTCTTCACACTTAGATGGGAAGCCTGAAGGGGCAAATCTAACCACTGCACCACTAGATGTCACTAAATCCTACACACTGCTCCTATAATAGCCGTCACAGCTTTAGGTTAGCTTTAGATTTTGACACTGATCCAGTATTGGTACTGTTTCAAATTCAGTTCAAATTCATTAATATAGCCCCAAGTCATAACAGATGTTATCACATGACACTTTGTAATATTATTTAGAGACCCGACAATTCCCACCATGAACAAGCATTTGGCGCAGGGCTGCTTTACTTGTTTCTTCTGGCTGGATTGTCACTAAAGGCAACTTCCTCCTTGAAACCTCCTACTCATTTTACAACGTCTCTGTGATTTTTCAGTCATTTGCAGTTTATGTTTTGCATCTGTTTTCATGGATTTCAAATTAATTGGAGGCAGGTGGAGAGCGAGCAAATGGAAATGAAACAAATGAAGCAATGCTTAAAACACCTACACTGCTGCTACAGTTTTCCTTTCAAATCAAGTCAACAGAAACTTAATTTCTAGTATTCATGCTGCTGGTTGAGATGTTGTTTTGTATAGCCCAAGAAGGCCACAAACATGCATTCATCCATTATCTATCGATAGTGTTAGGCAGCTTTAAAGTTACTTACAGGCTTTGTTTAAAGTCAGTGTCAAGGAAATTCTGAGATTTCTTTCAAAACAATGAATAAGTTAAATAAGTTGGAAAATAGTGAAAGGACTTTGAATGATGTTTTACTGAACTGTGGAGTTAGAGGTTCAAACAGTCTTCAGTCCAGGATTTTGTTGAGCTGAGCTGGACTCATTTTTACCTGATTTTGACACCTAATCT
This sequence comes from Nibea coibor, assembly GCA_023373845.1. Classification (NCBI taxonomy): domain Eukaryota; kingdom Metazoa; phylum Chordata; class Actinopteri; family Sciaenidae; genus Nibea; species Nibea coibor. Next base: position 25,244,665 of record CM041719.1, on the reverse strand, counting down.
CAGAAATGTGTCGATATTTTCAATCATTCAAATTTGTGGTTAATGACACTTTGTTGTTTGGTCTGACAAACTCAGGACACATGTTTATTCTTACTTTAAACATCACCTGACTGCTCATATTTGTTTAAAGAAACTACAAATATGACAAAGAAAATGGATTGTAATATAATGTATGTAATAGGCTTCAAAAAGTCAGCAAAACGGGCTGCAGAGAAGCAGAAAAAAACAGCATTCTTTACTTATTTACTGAGAATATTTAACATTTAATACTTAAATGTTACTTAAATAATACTTAAATGTTTTAATAGAGTCACAGTTATCTCACTGTCTCCCACTATCATTTATCTTTGAATATTGTCACCTTTTATAACCTTCTGTTATTACTGGGTGATATCAGCCCGTCCGCATCAAAATGGACTTTTGTGGGGGGTTTTTTGTGAGTTCATGTCACATCAAATTTAATAACATTGGACATGACTTGCACTTTCTCCCAGCAGTCTCTCTGAGCCCAACACACCAGTTCCACCTGCATCAGCCAAAGCTCGAGACGTTACATGCAGAGATTTGACGAGCAGTATACTTTTCCCTCAACAGGGGGAGATGTGGTTCTGTCATGTTCGCCTCCGTCCTGTGTTGGTGAGGTGCACCTTGCCGAGGCGCCTCAGCTCCCAGACAGTGACGAGTGCTGCCGCCGCGCGACACACAACCCGCAGGCTGCTGATCTGGTTTGAACTTGCTGTTTTTATATTATTTAATAGGATTTCATAGCAATGTGTCACTCCCTGCAGTCTGTCACTTGCACTGACTTGAGTGCATGCGTATGCTGCGAGCTGGCAGGGAGTTCATCATCGCTGTCTAAACAGGCAAAATCTTGTTCTGTGCAGATTTGCACAGGCTATATTTCAGCGCAACAGCATGCAGGACTAAACACCGGCCTTTATTTATGTATCTGAGATGTTGAAGGTGACCAGGATTAACCTGAGAAGTCCTGCAGAACATGTAAAGGATTTCAAGATTTCAAAGATATCAAGCTTGCACAGCACGTGTCTTGCTGGGTCAGAGGTCAGAGCACAGTAAGGTTAAATGTTTTCTAGAGCTGTCAGCGGCAAATTAGCTATAGCATTAGCGTATGTCTCTAGCATATGTCTACGTCTCCTACCATTTCTCATAAAATCCAGCTAAGTGTCTAATTTCGTATCATATCTTACCCCCTTGGTTCCGCCCGCTCGTGGTATTTTGTGTAGATTGATGCGTGCTGCTTGCATCAAGCATCAAAAATAGAACAGATGCGTATTCAACGTGTAGGCGAGCGTCGAGATGTTTCTGGGACGTGTCTGAAACAGACCATGGCGGAGCCGGTGGGGTGTGATACATTGGCTAGAATGGCTGCGTATTACTCGCAATGACACGATGCGCCACAGGTGGGCACAGTGGGGCTGTATGGACTGAGGTCACATTTACATCCAATAATGGTATCAATTAGTCTTTTCATGTCTCATTCATTTGTGTCTATTTTGACTGATCTAGGAGCACAGGTGAGTCTGTACCAGTGTGTCTCAAATGTTTCATATTTTGCATCAAATATATAAAAATACAGGCCTTTTGAGCAGGAGGCAGTTTTTATTCCTAATATGAAAATGATTTGACTGGTATGGTGTCCTGATTGGAACCAGTTCAAGGACCAGAGCTTACAGTATGTGGTGGAAAAGGAGTGTTTACATTTCACACTTCTCTTTTCTCATGTGTATGTTTTTTTATTTAATTTATTTAAATTAAAAATCTATATTTCTGTGATACCTCCATGTATTATAGGGAAGTTGCGCACCACCAGTGGTACACATACTGTTCAATAGTTTGAGAACCAGTGGACTAACCCAACTCAGACTGGTGCATACAGTTCTGCTTTTTTATTTAAAAAAAGAACCCTTCATTGGAAACCTGTTTTAACTTCAAACACTTACCCCCTGTTGGCTTGCAAGGTGGCTCTGAAAAGTTTGTAGCTTTGTACTTCCCAGTGAGCGGCAGCAGTGGTACCGAAATGGCCGTAGAAAAAAACTGGAAAAGTAGGATAAAGGAAGTGGAAAAGGTGCTTCACTGCCCTCTCGGGTTGAAAGTTTTAAGCCTGATGGGTGCTGACAGAAGGTGCCGCTGGGTTGCAGCTGTGACGACACTCAGCAGTGATGTTGTCTTGTTGTACTGACACACCCTGCACTACACCTTGACATCACTGCAGAAGTCCAGTTGCACAGGGCATTGCCACTGTGTAGAAAGTTACGATGAAGGCAACCACTGTACCCTTTGTCATGGTGATCACCAGGTAAACAGTGAAAATATGACATTTGTTGCCCAGTGCAATGACGCTGTGTTGAGGCAAAAGTTGAGCCCCCTGCATTGACACACCCACTGCACCACCAGACTGGCTCCATTCAGATTAATACTGTACGTTTCTGTTTGCTTCCAGCACGGTTAACTGAATGCTAGCATAAAAGTCGTATGCAACTCTACCCATTGGTGACTCACGTTCATGTAAAGGTTCCTTCAATTCCTGCCAACTCAAGAATAAACTGCATTCCGCTACACCGTATTATTATCCCTCCTCTCTCACTCCCTCTCTCTCACACATGGTGTCTCTTTCTTCACCTTAACTGTGACTTAATTCTTCAAATTTTCTGTGCGGTTTTGCTCACATTTCCTTTCCTCTCTCTTTGCCCATGAGGCTGTCCCTTGGAGTCCAGCTTCACAGAGGGCAACATTAGTTCCAAGTTCCTCTTTCCTCCTCATGGTGTTTGTGCATTTGGACTTTCAGATTCATGCAAATTAAAATAAGTCTAAATAATTTAATTTGCAGTTTCTCCTTTCATTATTGTTGGTGGTTACACAAATAACAATAGCTCCAAACCCTTGTGTGCTCTGGTGTATTCATTTAGAACTGTCTAAAGGTAATGGTAATGGTAAAGGTAATCCACACCTAACATGACTGAGAATTTTAAGTTGCCATGGTATAACAGGTTCTACTTACATCACTATAATGGGATCTTAGTATACTCTTTCAAAATTGTATTTACGCTTGTGTTTGGAATTAATTGATTAAATTAATGGCTTAACTTAATTAGTTTTATCATACAGAAGGCCTAAAAACATGTTTGTCGCCACAATAGCAGTGAACCTTGTTCCCCATCGTGCCCTTTCTCCAGCTTTAATGTTTTGGAACCACGCCAGCTTCCACGTCAGCGTGAACAAAAACCCACATGATAAGTCAGAAGCTATTGTCTTGCCGTGCATCTACGCAAGCAGCCTCATAAACATGATAACTGCATTAGAGATGTGGAACGATGACATAGATGCATTGCTCAACACAGGGAGCACAATTTTGTGCCTGTACACTGTTTACGCTGCTGTATGATAAACTGCTTGGTGCTGCCGCAGAAGATCTCTTATATTGTTTAGGATGAAACGTCTATATGGAGGAAAAAAGTACAGAGAGGAAAATATTACCGTATTGATGTTCGCAGCTTTCATCTGTTCTGAACAAGACTGCAGCGGAGGAACCGACCCATGGGTCAGAGACGGGACATGACCCGTCTCTCTGTCTCGTTCTTACCATCTCTTGTCTTTTTCCCTCTGTGGTTGATGCTAAATTTACCCCTGCAAGGTGACAGACTGCGGATTATGAGCCGTTTCTCATTGATGTGGAACAAAAAGCAGTTGATGTAGCTGATGGTTTAGATACTAATTGTTTGGTGACCTGGAATGGAGCTGGATGAGGAAGAGAGATCGACGTAGGCGTGGGAAAACAAGTCTTTGTTTTTATCCGTTGTTCTGGCGCTGCCCTGCGGGTTTGAGTAATGACGAGGACTAAATTTAGATTGATCAAGAGTTCGGGAAGGAAAAAGTCATAAAAATATCACGGCAAACTGGTCATGAACTGACTTGAAAGGTTTGTTTCATCTGCACACGTCTGATTGTGTTTAGTGCAAAGTATGACTCCATATGCTCATATCTGTGTGTGCAATGTATGCATGTCAGATCATTTCTCTGTGCTGCATGCTTGAACATACGTGCACTGTCTGTTAATGTTTTCTGCACTAGATGGCACTGTGCACATGCCTGTGAGAAACCTCCTGAACACTGAGACTGGATGAAAGCGCACAAACATCATTTCTGATCAGTTATTGACACTGTGTTTTGTATTTAGACTTCACCCAATCAGACTGGATCTGTTGCCGTGGGAACAGGTCTAAAAACAGGCTGCACAAATCCACACAGTGTAATTCACTCCCTATCCAACGTCTGTCTCTGAGGCAAGTCACTGTAATGCATACAGCAGCTTGGTTGAGTCAGCAAAGGTCAGTGAAGATGACACTACACTCCGAGAGTGAATTAGCAAGGGGTCCCTGCCAGGGCCAGGTGCTGAGCCGTTAGCCCTTGTTCGCTTACAGCCAGGCAATAAAAGTCAAGTCTTGGAAACTTATGTCCTGTAAAAGCCAAGTCTTACTTGAACACTGCGCTGGCCAGGTAATCCAGCAGTTGAATAAAATGTCAGCCTGGCTGGACGTGCTCAGCACACCTGTTTGGCACGATGGAAGAGCTGCTTTGTCCTGCACTCTGCAGCTGGGCCAGCAGCCCTCACGTCCATTCAGACTGAGTTATGACGCCTTTTATGGCTTTAAATGGTCATTTCAAACACATTGTCTAAAAAATACCTCTTGTGAGAGCAAAACAAAGTGCCACCTCTGTGAAGGAGCAGCTGAAGCAGCTCTTAGATAACATGCTATGACGACCCTACATTACTTGTTTCTTGAATTTCTCCATGAATGTACACAAACATTCATAAAGAGCATATGGTTATGTTTGTGAAATTCACCTTCACATTTGTAAATATGTCCAGTGTACGCAAATATATTTTTGTCTACATATCTAGTCAAGTCTATAGATATATATAAGATATGGGGAGTGGGTTGGAATGGCGGCCCAGTGGACTTTGGTGTTTCCAAAGTGCTGTTTTTTGCCTCCCACATTCATTCAGACCAAGCTGCTGAGACAGAAGCTACATGCCAAGCTAGCCCGTTGCAGCATGGCTAATGCCTTAAATATACCTGAAATCAAAGTGTTTGGAACTACGTTGAAACAAATGTTGGTTATTTCAATAAATTACATGTTAAAGCAGGCATGGAAATTTCTCTTTTTTTGTAACGTGACACTGTAAATTTTGTGTATCTTTGCACCCCTATTAATATCATCATCAATTCACTGTACAGTTGTCATAAATGGGACATTTTGAGAACATGTTTATTTCTGCTATGACATTTTAATGTGGCCGTTTATGAGACTGGAGACTCATTTCTGCAGCCTGTCTCAAGTGGCCGCTTGAGGAATTACAGTTTTTTGCACTTCTGCATTGCCTTCATTTGCAAACCACTTTGGCGCAACTTTCAATGCGCTAAGCACTTTCAGTAACAGAGGAAGTTGCAACAGCCCCAAAATTTGAGGGTTTTTCATCAGTCAGTAGAAATACTTCTGAAATTTTTGGCCAGGGAGGGAGTGGGGTCACCCAGAAGTAGTGATACAGTCAAATGGGCTGCAACCAGCGCCATTAATTATCAGCTCTAGTGCTGAAAATGCTTATGTGAAGTCTTTGTACTAGATTTCTGTTTATATTTCTGCAGCCACATATTTACAATTGAGCTGAATGGAATTGTGTTTGTGGTACCCACAGGAATGCAGAAAGTACACTATGAACAGTTTTCACTGAAAGTACTTTCTGTCAAACTAATAGACCCCAGAACTGTTACCAGTGTGAGCTGTGAATTATCCAGAGTAACGAGCAAAGACACATCGCTGTTGAATCTTTTAAACGAGTGCTCCAGCATTTTAGCATATCTGTGAAGTTGGGGGGGTCCAAATCAAAGCAGCAGGGGCTAAAATATTCCAGCTTTTAGATCCTAGTCAGAGGCAGCCCCCGAAAACCCCTGGATCCAAGTTTGCCTTAATGCAACATGAGAGCCACTTTAATGAGACCCACGCTGCCTGATTAATGCCCAGGTCTTTCAAACTCCACTCTCTGAGGTTGGAACAGTCTTTTTGTTAAAAATATGTTAAACTAGAGCTGACATAACACTGATGACATCACTAACCTGTAATGACATCATCTGGGTTATCCTCTCATACCTCAGACAGCTTCCTTCAGAGCCACATAGGAAATGAAACCTCCCTGTAACAAGTAAACTCAACTTGTGTACAGTCAGTGGATTGCCCTTTTAAAGCCATTTGTTCACTGCTTAAAACACCATCAATACATTCCCATTCTCCAAAATTGGGGTTGCAACAAAATTCAAACTTTTACCATGGTGAACTGGCTAGATACCAACAAGAAACAATGACAAAATAAGTTATTACGTCATTTAGCTTAATAAATTTCACTGTCTCACCAGCATATCTTGGATTCAGGAGCAGAAAATGTTAGCATTTAAGGATGCACCTCCTTCAATTATGTCAAGGTCTGACACTGAAGTTCACGTGATTTCAGGAAAATGACACAATTATGCATGGCTCAGTCTCGACTGTGCTAAACAAGATCTGTCAAGTAACCAGCGCCTGTGGTCACACACACTCATGAATAAAGATAGAAAATGAAAACGGGGCTTTCAGCATTCAGCCGGCTTTTCCATCTCATGTTGGTGGAAAAAAAGACGATACGTACAGTATAAGGACTGGAAACAGGTGGTGTGAGTTCAGCAATGCCACTGAATACTTGTTTTGAGGATAATAAAGTAGTGGCTTCCTGTTCGATACATCTGTGATATTGCCACAGATTTCATATGCTCAAAATAAGGGTTCATTCACATATCAGCGGCTCCATCTGTCTGTGCAGCCGCTCCATCATCAATGTAGTGGGCAGCTCAACAAAGCTTATCCAGACAAGTTTGTTGAGCAATTGAATGTGTTGACAATCCAAATCAAAATTGTTTTTCCCCAATCTAAGCAATTAAAAGAAAGTGTGAAGGTGCATGAAAACACGTGTTCAGACATCTTTTGTTATCAATCAAATGAATTTATATTCGGATGGTGTTTTTCTATTATGTTCATAGGGTACAGATCTTTATACAATCAATACCACATGTACAGCAATACCATCCATTCACTTCTCTGGCAGCAGGTTTAGCAGTGCGTTCCATACGTCCCTCGCATCAGCAATGCGATGGACTATATACCTCCAAAGGAAGGTGCCCAGGGGTCGTCCTGATCTGAACCACCTCGTCACGTGGAGCAGTGGTTATACTCCGAGCTCCCTGTGGATTTCCGAGAGCGTTGCTCTATCTCTATCCCCTAAACCGCTGCTAGCTGCGTGCGTCAAAAATAGAACAGCTGCGTATTCTCAGCGGAGCCATGTGGAAATCCACATGGCTCCGCTTCTGAACCAGACTGGAGCGGAACCAGTGGTTTTTGAAACACTGACTAGATGTATAGCTCCGGCGACCGTGCCGCACACGGAATGCATTGCATCTGTGCCCGGTGGAATTTGGGGGTAAGGCTGGAAACTCATTTCTTTTTTCTGTAGTACTTGCCGTTGCCGCACCAAACCTTGTGGATCAGAGATACTTGAGCTCAGCAACTCGCTCCTTGCCCAAAATCTTATTATGATACTGAAAATGGAATGTCTTCTATGTCTAACTGGTTTCTCCTGTTTGTTTCTTCAGTTGCTAAAAAATACCAGTGCAGTACAACAGTGAAATTAAGTATTTAAAATTGAATTACAAAAAAAGACAACACAACATCGATTCAGGTCCTTGTTGCTTGTTGCTTGTTGTCAAGGGTTTCCTGCTCAATTTGCATGTGAACTCATCCATATGCTTTTGCGCAGCATGTGTTTTGTTGCCTTTTTATCAGTCTCTCATAAAATGTAGAGAAGGCCCAAACAATCATAAACATACAACATTAATTACTTGACATGCAGGTCAAGTAAAATTCATATTTCCCTAGTAAACATGCTGGCCATGAGCCATATCTCAATATCTCCCAGGCGAACGTGCCTCACTGTGTCTTTGTATCTTAAACTAGATGTGCATACTGATGTGTACGCTGTTGTATTCACATGTGGCAGCTGGGAGCTCAATTCATATCGGTGCTCCAAAATGAGGAAAAACAGCTTTGTGATGTGAAATGTTTGCACACCTATACGTTTAAAAGTCAAGGATTCACACACACAAACACCACACTTCTCTCTTCTCTCTCATCAAAGCATTGTCAGTACACTAGCGGGACATTTTGCTTTCATTTTCAAGAGAGGTGGGTAATAGCACCTAACGTCTTCTGCATTTATTTTGCATTTTTGAGCCAAAGAAGCTTGGCTGCTTTGACAGCAGGTATAATAAAAAGACATGCCACCAAAGCAACTGGGGCTAACAGTCTATTGCACATTTCCTACACTGTGCAACTGAGGGTAATTATCTTTCTCTCTGGAAATCAATTCCATATCATAGAGGTATTCCAGAGACCAGCTTGCATCCTGAGTTGAAGCTGAGTGTGATAATCACCGCCATACTACAAATCTGACTGCCCTAACCTCCTGAACCTCTGCGGTAATGACGGATGTGCTATAACAAGACAGTATGTCTACAGAGTTTAAACTGCGTTTTCCAGCTGTTACATGAAGCAACAATCCGGCTCTATGCATGCTAAACATCCATGTAAAGGCAATTCCAAGATTTATCTCAAAATACAAATATATATATATTTGTATTTTGAGATACATCTTGGAATATGTGTGTGTGTGTGTGTGTGTGTATATATATATATATATATATATATATATACACACACACACACACACACAAATACAAATACTACTACAAATAATACAAATACACACACATGTTGGAAAACAGTTACTGGAAACGTGAAAATACTTTAATATATTACTGAAATGTGGTGTTTTTAACCACTTTTCAGTCCACATTTTTTGGGGTGATCCTAAAGGCTAGCTTAGCATTTTAGCATCCTGACATTTGCTAATTGGCTCCAAAAAACAATCCATTCAATAGATGTTGTCTGTGTGAACCTCATGGTGGCGCTAGAGGAAAAGTCAAAGGCTCACTGAAGTCAGTAATTTTCATAGAATGGGAACTATGAATGTACCACAGTCCATCCAGAATGCGTGGAAGTATTTCACAGAATCAGTGAAAACCTTGACTTTTCTACAGCATGACCTAATTAAAGATGCTGAAGAGTGACAGTGATCATGTATGCAAGCTCATGTCTTCTTTTTTTTTTTCTATTTTCGGTGACACTCTAAGATATTAGATATACGTCAGTAAATTATGTATATCCAGTTAACCTTATTCTGCATTCTGATGAGGAGCTGATTGAAGCCGCAACCATGTTGATATGTTAATACTGAAGTCTGTGTTTCCCCTTTCCTGCCAGTGTTGCCGGGAGGGAAATGTAGGATTATCGTACGAGAGACATAAAATTATCGTATTTTGAGGGAAATTATCGTATGCCTGTCATAACTAAAATAGTGTTTAATAGCGTCTAACAGGCAGTCAGGCAGGCAGTCTACAAATTTAGAAAAACACGACTGGCTGCCTGGACACTTCTCACAATGAAACAGATGCCTTCAGGGTTCACACAAAAAAGAAGACAGCAGGCTGATTACAACCACACATTCATGGAAGGGTCAAATTTGGCCTTTTTTTGGGATTACTGATTGTACATCGTACAGAGGGCAAAATTGTTGTACAAATATGATAATTATCATACACCTGGTAACATTATTTCCTGCTATATATTAAAAAGGCAGCCACAGCTGATGAGAGACGGGAATGGAGATGTGTAAATTGGTTCAGAAGCAACAGGTTCAGAGTCTGACTCTAAATTGAGATGCTGAGGTTTCCTCACCCCCTCCATCACCACAACATGTGTGTTTTGTAGTGTTTAAACATCCATAACTACATTCATCAGATTTGGGTCAAATGATGATTGCCAGTCATGTTTTGGTATCCACACCAATCAGTTTAAACAGCAGATTTAGACTTATAGTTTTTACTTCTTTAGTTTGATTCATTACTGGACGATACATCTCTCTTACTCATTGGATTCAGTTCATTGGATCTAGCTATCGGATGGATTGACATCTGGTTCAGCCATTCATCTTTAGTCACTGCTTGAACACTTTGATTTCTGACCAAATATCCAACCGGTAGCAGCATATTCTACATAAACTGTAAGAACTATTAGTTCTTAAACTATTGAATTCAATTAATCATTTCATATTTTATTGGCATTTTATCATATACAGATATACATTGATGATAGCTGAATAATTAGTTGAGGTTTTTCTAAACCATGACATGACATTTGATCATGTGATGACATGATAAGATATAATATAGTTCAGGGCAATCATAATAACTTGCCCCCGGATATGCTACAGGCCTGGTGAAATGTTTTGATGTGCTGTCAGGTGAAGAGAAAGAAAGTACACGTGGAGTTTTTTTTTTTTTTCTTTACCCCAAACCTACATCCAAAATGACAAGTTAAGTGTTAGCTGTCAATGGACCTAGAAGGCTACTTACAGAGTCTTAGCTTGAAGCGTAGGGCCACTGATCAAGCTGATGCTTTTGACAAGCTGGGAGTGAGAATGTGTTGAAATGAAAATCTAACTGCATTCCTGTTTAATATTTTAACAATGAAATGTTAAATGTTGGCTAACAAGCTAAACCAACACGGTGAACATGGTAAACACACATGTGACACATCAATATGCTAGCATTATCATTGTGAGCATGGTAGCATGCCGATGTTAGCTCATGTACAGTCTCAGACAGAGTTAGTTCCAGTGAAAATTGTTAAATACTAAATATACTAAAATGAATATGTAGTCTTTTATATCTTGTTAATTATTGTGTTTTCTGACAAACGTCATTAAAAATAGTCTTTCTATATATAATAAGCTAGATACAGATAAAAAAAAAGGGAACAATTAAGTTTCTTTTGTGACACTTGACTCTTATTTTATAGCACTTTAACCACTTGAATATATGATAATAAGACTGGTTTGTTGACAAAGTTGCACTTTATTATAAAATGTGTTTGAAAGTAACATTCTCCTATGACCTCTGTTTTCATTTTCATATAGAGCTTTACATCTGCAGATGAAATGATGCACTATACTATAACATAATGTGTGCTCAGTAACATTTACTAAAAACACAATTTAGAGTTTAGATTTACGTTTAAGTTTTATGTACAGTAGATTTTACAGGTTTTACTTTACTTTACTTTACTTTACCATTAGCAGTGTAGCACCAGTCTTCTGTTGTCTCATTAATGAAGTGGTGAAAAAGCACTGACCACAAATAAAGAAAGCCTTGTTGATTGTCAGCTAAACCACAAACATTAATCCCCTTTGTTGCTTCATTTAATTTGTGAGCTCCTTATAATTACACAAACTGTATGCAGGACACTTGTTTGATAATCATACTATGGACTGAGGTACAGGCAGACCCCACAGGTCAACTCTTTATTGTAGCTCACGGGTGCTTTGTTCTATCATTTTGAATTTTCATCACTTGTTGATAAGTATGTCCCTAAAGACTTCATATATTTTTTTTACTGTTTCTGTTTTAAATAGTGCTTCTTTTTTTTTTTTTTTTTTTTAAATTCATCCAGTATCACACACTATATAAGCAGGCACTGTCAATCATTTTGGAGACAGATTTGGAGACAGTTGATGCTCAAATTAAAAAATACAGTCCAATAATTGCACAATAAAATGTTTTATGACAATCCGATTAAATGTTTATGTTCTATTATACAAGATAATGTATATATAAAAAAAATAACATTAATAACATAATAAATATTGTTTTGAAAAGAAATAAGTTTTCAGATAACATTTTTCATGATGGTTGTTTCTTACAGTAGTTTACTTTCCCCCCAGGGACCCCAGCCGGTAGTCAGAAGTAAAATATGTTGGTAGGATGGAGGTTAATGAGGAGAGGCTACAGTCATTTTGCCCAAATATCTAAAAAAAAGTCACTCTGGGCTCTGCCTGAGCTCATAAACAATGGTTAAGAAGCAAAACCTTTGCTTTTGCTTGTGCTGAGAAAGAACACATCGCTCATCTGATGTCCGACATTCTGTCTCACTTTGAGATGCCTTTATCTTGGAACAAATATCTTTTGGATGTTCATCATACAAACCCTGCTTTCATCAACTCAAAAAGCTCTGTCACATGTATGCAGCCATTTCTGGTGCAATTCCCAAGTGAGAGGAGAGAAGTCAGCCTTAGAAAATATCTGTCTGATGAATGAATCAATAGCTGTTTGGATGGCATTGATTCCAGGCACTGAGTGTGTATCTTAGAAAATGATGATGCTGCTAACATCTAACCGTCACCACAGTCATACCAGTACAAATTTGTCCTTGCTGTTGCTACAGTACACATGGTGTCATGGAATATTGCATGAAAATCAAGAAACGTCATGCTGTGCCCTGTATGTTGTCTGTTTGTGTGTGGGTGCATTTAAAGTGTGATCGCTGAATCACATGCACCATTTTGGAGGTGTAGGTTCTGGTACAGGTCTCTATAATAATGGTTTGTATCATCTTTTTTTACATTAATAACTTTAATTTCATGAAAAGTGCTCCTAACTGAACTAATCAACAGTGAATTTTGCTCCCCATTCATGGCAAATTCCAATTATCCCTGCAGCACACCAAATTATCAGAAACTACTAGACTCTACAGTGTTTTGAGTTTGTAATTACAGACAATTAATATATAACATAAATCAGTAGGTAATCAGTATGATGTACTGTTACGGCACACCATTGAACAGGCTAGTTTTGATTGGGGCAAACACTTCATTTGTGCTCCTCCAAAAGCAGGTAGTACCTGTAAAAGCAACACGGGTGATGATTACGTATCACTTTTCATTCCTGTCAAGGACCATAAAACCACAATGAGAATGAGTCGAACAAATAGCACCACACAAACGGAGTGTGTGTATTCTATTGTATTTGTGCTGGTCATTCAATTACATTTTATGTATGGTGGCTGTGTGTCTGCACATAACACAGTAAGGCTTATTGTATACTTGCTTTTTCCAATACTAGCAATACTAACTGTACTTTTGAAAGTCATCCTGGCTGAGACCAAAGATATCTGCGTCTCTCTTTCTTGAGAACTTCCCGTTTTTTACAATGTAAAGATAGCTAAACATGACAATGCACCAATGGATTTATTATATTGTTATTGCCGATCACAGCAGAAAAACAATGATATGGTCTATTGCAGTGATACCCAATTTAAAGTTCCCTTGAAACAGAAAGCACAATGCTATTCGCTTCCATGTTTTTATGTTTACTGCAAAAATGGCAGACTACGAGGGATGTTTCACTGATGTTTAGTGGCATTTACTGCAGCCAAAAGCGAGTTGTGTTATAACCCCCACTGCTATGCAATGCAGATGAGCCAGGCCGATTGGCTGCAAAAGCAAACATAGAGACAACGGTTAGCTGTTTGCTACATGGCGATCTTGTCATCTCTATGCTTTTTCTGTGTTTGGCTTCCACCCGCTCGAGGTGCTCTATGTAAATTGTCTGTCAAAAATAGAACAGCCGCATATTTCACGCAGAGTCAAGCGGAGGCCCGCTTCTGGAACGTTTCTGAACCAGACCGCAGCGCAGCCAGTCGGGTTTGATACATTGATTAGAATGCACACAACGCTGTGCACGTGTGTCTGGTGGAATTTAGAGGTTAGAGAAAAAGTGTTTCATTGGAGTCAAGTGCAGGATGAGTCATTAACAACTCTTTAATGGTTATCAGGACATGATAATCTATAAACACCATGAGGAATACCAGGAAATGCCTTAAAACTACTTTTTTTTCTCATTGTTGGGTCAGTATAGGTGATGTGATAAATAGCACAGACATGAGTGATTAAGACATGCAGACATTAAGGCCTGATAGGGTCTTTTCTAATCCACAATGAAATTGATTCACACATGGATTATTTTTGTTTGTTTATACCAATTAGTAAATGTTCAATATGTCCCTTGGCTGTTACTTGGGAAGTTCATGTATACTTGACCTGCACAGGGCTGCTGCGAATGGATTTGCCTCTTGGCAAAGATGAATGAGAACAGCTAACATTGAAAAGCTGACAATGAGAACAGGGCATTCATTATGGATGGATGATTTAGCTTCATTTTGCTACCTCATACCAATCCTAGAGCATGTTTCATCTGTCAAATGATTACTTCTGTATGCAAGGTTGGTAATATTAGGCGCTATCACAAGACAACATGATGCTTCTTCAGTCATTACTGTTACAACACCCACAGCATTTGTGGTGGATGTTTTTTTTTCCCACTACAACAATAAACCTGTCCCACACATGGAAAGGAAATTCAACAAGGTGAAAAGGTGAAAGTTGTAAGTGCTTTGAAATGATCAAATATGAAAACTGACTAGTTTGGCAAGTGCATGTCCTGTTAACTTCCCCACTTCTGTTATTAAGCGGCTGTCTTGAACTTTTAAGTGGGAACCATGTAAGACTGTGTCCCATACATTGGATGAGACAGTCTGAAACAGGTGATGCTTTTATTTAAAAAGTCACAAAAAATCCTGAAGGACAACTGACCATAGTGACAATCGCAGCCAAATTTCTTGATGCCAGCCATTTACCGTTACCATCACATTCAGCTCCACCTTCTATTCAGTAAGTAATACTATGACGTTGAGCTACCTTGTCTTTACCTTCGGTTATCGATGTGGTTCCTCCGATCAGAGCCTCTTCGCAGCATCTGCTGGTAGCTAGATGCCTAGTGTCCAGGTACGACCTTCAGTCAGTGGACTGCCAGATGGTCAGTTGCACTAACAATATGTAGGAATCAAATATGTGAGTCATTATTTGACATAAACAACATGACCCATGGGTCTATCCCTCCTAATACTTATTGCAACTTAGTGTTGCTCAGCAGCAGTACGGCAAAAGTCAAGCATCTGCTCAGGATGACTACAACATCATTGACTTCCAACAGTCAACACAATTCAAATTTTCCAAAGTTTGGCCAAAACTTCTTTTGCATCAACACATTAATAATTCAGTATACTGAAGATAATGCTGGGGTTGAAACCATTTGTAGCTACATTTATACAATCTCAAAAACTAGATTCTGAACAGTTCCCTCTTAACTTGGCACTAAATAGTCCCCTGTGACTTGAAAAGCAAATACCAGAGTGACACACCTCCAGCAACTCTGGGGCCAACTCAATCTATCTCAGATTGGCAGACGTAGCAGGTAATCATTGGAGGTGTCATCCAAACGCAGTGATTAAAAGACCCAACTTAATTCTCCTGAGGGTCAGTTGTCATTGAACCGTGACAGCAGCCCAGGTCTCTTAAAACTAATACAGTTCTCCAGTCAACTCCATGAACAAACCTCTATTAGATGGATTTAACTCGTGAATATAATCCTAACCCTCTTTTCATTTTAATAGTGCTAATAAAATCAAGTCAATATATTCAAATAAAATGCATCAGTAACATGGCAGATAAGGCAAGTTGTTGTGAATTTGCACAAAAGTAATTCAAAGTGTGATACATCAGATAAATAGAAGCTTTATAGCATCATTATATAAATAAAAATAAAACAAGTTCAAAAAATAAAGAAGGATTAAATTCAATAGACAAAACTGTGCTGTTGCAGTTCAGTTATAAATACCCCCGAAATGTAATAAAGTAAATACAAGCTAAAAGAATGGGATGGACGTTTCATTTTGTTGTGAATTGATGATTAAAGTTAGATGAGTGAAACAATTATGGACATTAATAGATAGAATTAAAATGAACTTCATTATGAACTAATGAATTTGCTTTGAAGGTTCATTTGCTTTGGACAGTGTTTGTTATCAGAACTGTCCATTTAAAATGTCTATAACTTACTGTATCAGACCAACTTTTTGGTTCAACTTTGATATACAATGCCTTAACTCCAGACACATGGTAGGCGAGTCAATAGGTTTTACAAAGTGGTGTTAAACAATGATCTACACCCTGTTGGCTAAGTTAAGTCACTGGATTGAGGCCAAAACCAATGAAACCTGACATTTTGATCATTAGGTATCCAGATGTTTGGTCCAGGAATAACAGCTGTCAAAAGGTTCCTCTGTGCTCTGTTAAAACTCTCCACGGGGTCATAAGCCAATGACCTGCTCAGCCTGAAAACATATAAAAATAGTGGTCAGTAGTTTCAGTTAATGATGTGACAGCAGTGGGAATGAACGTTGCGAGCAGAGTGCTCATTTTGTGTCCACCTCACTGACATCCTGCAGGTGAACCACGCCTCTGAAGGGCAGCTGTTGCTTGAAAACTAAGACACCTCAGTGTTCGTGCTGAGGTTATCAAGCATCGTCCAAATCCTGTCCAGACATTGCACAAATGCACACTGACACTCTGGATATTATAGAACTACCGGACTATATAAAATATTATAGGACAGTTATTTCCTTAATATAATGCTCTTCATCAGATCAACATTTTTCAACTGCTCATATACTTTTGATTATCAGAGTGATAATATCTGCAGCCCAGTATAGAAATCATAGCTACTGTTTAGAGATGTGGAGATATCAAAGACAGTCCTGCAAAGATGAACAGTAACCTGGGCGATGTTAGAGTTATATTAATAATATTAATATATTAAGGTTACAATGTATGATTCAAACTGGGATAAGACATAACAGTGATTAGTCTGCATAAAAGTCCTTACGTCTGATGATATGAGACATCAGATATTAAATTAAAGATGTTACATTGAAGAAAGCTATGTTTTTAATATTAAATATTATAAAAGTTGAATCCTCTCAAGGGCAGCAGTGGGTTTCTGACCCATTGTACCAAAATGTCTATGAACAGCCATGATCATGATTATTGACGATCTGCTAAACGAGTTAAAAGCAGAAAAAAAAAAAAAACTTGGCCAGCAAAGTGAAAGAGTATGATACATGAACTACTTTTACAGTATATAATGTTGTTGGCGAATCTCATATTAACATGGTCTGACACATTTCTGTTAGGAGCTCCTACAATCAATGTAAAGCTTGGAGAAACAAGTCTACAGTAGCACTAAATATATTATTACTTACTATTTACTTAAAAAAAAGAGTGATGACATCAAGAAACAACTAAGGAGTCATGCAGATGCAATTGGTTTCAGTTCTACAAAGACATTCACTAGTTAACAGTAATAAGTGACAAAAATTATGATTTGTTTGGTTATTTGGGGCAGCACTGTTCCAGTTGAATATAAGAGAAATACTGCTGTTAACCTAGACTCTTACTCACAAGTGTTGCAGTATTACATGTATTTTTGTGTCAGTCTTACAGCAATTTACAGCCTCACAGTTAATGTTTCTGAATGTTTTAATAAGATGAAAATGTTGCATCAAACTGTTGCATGTCCTGCATCAAAATTTCAAAGACTGACTATGACTCAAGTGACTCAAAGGACTTGTAAAATCCAGATGTGTTGACTCAGAAAGACCTGAGTCTGTAAAATGATCAGAGCTTGACATCTCTATCTGACGGTCTGTACATCTGACATTATAAGAGGATAAGTCAAATACGGAGGGAGTGGCTTCGACTTCATGGTGTTGGTTCGGTGAACCACCAGTACACCTGACTCAAAAACTCTCTCTTCCACATAGTCCTCGTTTACAAAGTGCTCTCTACAATCCCAGAGTCACAGAGGGTTCTGTCACTTCAGTGCAGCTAGCCAATGGCAAAGAACCCCTTAAGTGGCAAAACATGGAAATGGACAGTCTTTCCTTGGCTTTTGACTCTGTAAAATTCACTGCTGCATCCAGGGGCAAAACAAAAGTGACCACCATTTGATGGCTTTTTAATTTGGTGATGCTAATGTGAGCTACTGTTGGAGCTCCAAGCTAACCAACCCTCTGACGTCACATGCTATGCTCGGACAAGACAGAACCACGCTTGCTCAAAAAATGTAAATTAGATTGCTTGTTATTTTTATCCACTTTCACTGACAAGTGTTAAACCTGAGTGTAAATTATGCTGGCTATATCTAGTGTTCCATGGCGGTTTAACAAGTGTTGGTTAATGAAGTGTTGGTTTTGATGAAAAAGCATGTATTGCTGATGGGCTTTTATCCCAACACTATTTTGTGTGTGTGTGTGTATCTGTTTATACTGTATGAACCCTTTTTAATGAGCCCAACAACCTTCCAGTTTATATGTCACGGCAGCAGTACTACTAGTCAGATATTTCAAACATTTTGTTGTCAGGTCGAGGGAAAATAATTACCACTAAGCCTCATGGCTGCACCAGCTACTGTAAATGTCTTCAGTAGCAGATCAACAAAAAAAGGACAGAAGTCTCAGCTGAACCCCGGCGAGCCAACTAGCGTTTTGTTTTCACTGGTCAGGCCAACCCACTCAGGTCTTATTGTTTAACTACCAGGGGTTAAATGGGGTCAGGCTGTCTCAGACTGATGTAACCCAGGTTGAAATTCAGCATTAAAAACAGTAAACTATTAGTTCATTGTTTGCTGAAAACTGAGATAGTTGCTAAAGAAAAGTGAAAATTCAAATTAAAAGATAAATTCATGAAAAGTGAAATTTGTATTAAACGTTAATTCGTGAAGTGTGCTAATGTTTAAAACAATTATTTAAAATTGATATTTGTCTTAAAATCAACTGAACAGCAAAGAGAAAATGATAAATAAATAGGAAGTTTATTTTGAAGGAGGAGGACTGGAGATGTGCCGTCAGCCAATCTGGAAGCAGCTCCGTTTTTTTTTGCTTTGCTCGGAGCGGAGCTGACGTCCTCTTGAGCTGCGGAGAGAGAGAGAGCGACCCTCGTGTTGAGCACGATACCTACCCCGTGAAGCTAATGAAATAAACGCTGGAAGGGACTAATTAAAAATTAAATTAAAAACTCAATGAGATAACTCGTGTGGAGCCTGGACCTGTGAGAGTGCCGTCGAAGAGACTTGACGTCCCTCACAAAGGAAAACGCATCGCTGAGCATCGGTTACCATGCTAAGCGCTAGTCGCTAACGCTAATCCACATGTAACTTCGCTAGCATTAAGGCTAATGGCGAAGTGCTAGCTGGGATGCTACTTTCAAAGCTCCAAACTTAATTCAGTGCTGTGTAATATGTCGGTTTGCATAATTGTTACACGCATAATTGTAAAATGTGTTGATTTAACACCTTTATTCATGCATTTTAAGCACATTAATTTTTGAGTTACATGTGAATGTTGTATTTTCTCTTGAATATTTTGCACTTGAAGAAATGGTCCATTTGTGATTTAAACATATCACATGGCAGAAGGTACGCAAACTGTACTGGTGTTTATTATAATTTTGTATTCGAATTGCTATGAGGATGAGATATTTTGGTAGTTTATTGAAGAGACTTTTCAAAGATTATCTCTGATACTCTGAGGATGTTTAAGTTGTTTTTGGTATTGTAATGTCATATTACAATTTATTGAATGGATTTAACATGATTTATGTTCTTTAATTCATGGTTGGAAGCTAAAACCAAAACTAAAAGACTATTCTGACCTCACTCACTGTAGGTCAGGTTTTTTGTTGGACCCCTTTGAGCCTTTGATCTACCTGGATGTTGGAGCTTCGGATTGAGATGTTGATGGCGAGCTACAGCCCAGAGAGGAACTAAAGATACAGCGCCTACAGAGGACTGAGAGCCCGAAATTCAGCACTACATTACACACACGCGCCACCAGCGGTGCGGTAGGACAGACTCTCTCCACTTTCCCGGTGGACTGATCAGAACTAAAACTGAAACTGATTCAAAGTGACTGAAAGCAAGGGACATTGGAAATGTGAACTCTAAAATAACTCTAAATCACAGCTGTGAGTCTTCTTTATAATTTTTTTGTTTTTTTACTTACACGGGTAAGAATTGTAATATTGTGTGCACTTAATTTGTTTTTATCCTTCCCACATTGTAATAAATAGGGAAGCACTATACTTTTAATCCTTATTTAATGATAATACGCACCATTAGAAAATGGATATTATTGATAAATTGAGCATCAAAGTTCCAAATGCAGTTTTAGTGAGTGAGTTGACATGATCAGTGGATTAGTGGAAAGGATTTTGAGGAGGTATTAAAGGAGGCAATGTCCCAAATAGAGGAGTCTATTGAGGGTGCTGGATCAAGTGAGCATGTTGCTTCCTCCCAACACCTAAAAGAAGTTGAGCAGGCTGCAGAGCCCGACCAGCATGACACCCCATCGCAACAGCTGGTTTATCTTCCCCCTTTTATCAAGCTTGGTGTCTCAGATGCTAATCAGAGAACTGCTGCTCCCTCATTTATCCCAAAGACACCCAAGACTCCGAGCCCCAGTGAGCTCAACCCACCTGAGGTGCAAAAAATAGTGGTGGAGCATATTGTGAGGAGTGAGGATAGACCTTCCCACTCTCATTCTACCTTGAGGTTGAGAAGCTTCTCTGGGAAGATCCCCAGACCACACAGTGAGATGTTTCTGTCTCTGACCTTGAGAAAACTCGGAAAAATTCTTGAGAGTCTTCTTGTTCCAGCTTCTGATGTCGTTAGGCATCTTGGTCCTGAAGCGCCTCCCACGACCTACTTGCAACTGTTAGACTCTGCATTTGCCACAGTGGAAGATGGGGAAGAACTGTTTGCACAGTTCATGAACACATTTCAGGACTCTGGAGAAAAACCATCTACCTATTTGCAGCGCCTTCAGGTTGCCCTGGGTAACGCTGTGCGCAGAGAGGGTGTCCCAGCACAGGATGTAGATAAACACCTAATCCGACAGTTTTGCAGGGGTTGCTGGGACAATGTTCTGCTTGCTGACCTCCACCTAGAACACAAAAAACAGAACCCTCCATCGTTTGCCGAGCTTTTAGTGCTTTTACGCACTGAAGAAGATAAGCAAGAAGCCAAAGTCTTGAGAATGAAACAACACTTGGGTACTACAAAACAGAAAGTTATGTCCCATATGCAAACTATGTGTAATTGTGGTGAGGAAGTGAAGTGCATTTTCCAAGCCAAAGCCTTGGTACTGCTTTTGCTGTGGGGAGGATGGGCACATTGTTGCCACCTGTGAGTCAGAGGCTAACCCTGCCCTTTTAGCAGCGAAAAGAAAGGAACTTAAACAACGACAGCAGTTGTGGGATGCAGAGAACACTCCTAGCTCTGCTTTAAACTGAGCTCAGTTCCTGTTGCGGGACAGACAAGAACTGATGGATCCCAATATAGTCCCACCGAACCCAAACTGAGGGTTGCTGCCAAACAACGTGCTCTACTAAAGCAATCTCACACAAGGGGGCACTCCTTCAAGCTTCCGAGAGGCTTAGTAGGTACAAAGAGCACAGCACGGGTGGAAGTGGGAGGGGCCCCCACAACCTCCCTATTGGACACAGGCTCCCAGGTCACAACGGTGCTTCAGTCATTCTATCTGCAACACCCCCCCAAACACGAGATCAAGCCTTTGTTTGACTTACTAGAAGTACAAGGAGCCAGCGGTCAGTGTGTACCTTACCTGGGATACATTGAGCTGAACGTCACTTTTCCCAAAGAGTTTTTGGGAGTGGAAATTGAGGTGCCCACATTCGCTTTGGTGGTTCCGGATGTTCATGCTATTTCTGACTCACTTGTGTTGATAGGTACCAATACGCTTGACATTCTATATGAGACATACTGTGAAACTGCTCCTGTAGCACACCAGCCGACAACTTATGGCTATAAGGAAGTGCTCAAAGTCCTTGAACTCAGACGACAACAGAGTAAGGATGGTAACCTCGGACTGATGAAGATGCACGGTAAAGGCCCCCAGTTGGTCCCAGTTGGCCCAACCGTGGCTGTGTTGCGGTCAATGGACTCACTACTGAGAAATCAGCCGTTCTGGAGTATTTCGGCAGGACTGACCAAGTCAAGCACAGAGCCCGCCCTGTGCATCCGCATGACGTGGAAACTGTTCGTAAGCATCTACAAGAGCTGCTTCAAGCTGGAGTGATCAGAGAATCTGAGTCTCCATTCTCATCGCCTATAGTCGTAGTGAGGAAGAAGAATGGAGAAATCCACCTCTGTATCGATTATAGGAAACTCAACCTCCAGACTGTGAAGGATGCTTAGGCCCTTCCAAATCTTGAAGAGGCATTCTCCACATTCAATGGGCCGAAGTGGTTTTCAGTCCTTGACCTAAAATCTGGTTATTATCAGATAGAGGTGGAAGAAGTGGACCAACCCAAAACAGCCTTCGTCTGTCCCATGGGGTTCTGGGAATTTAACCGGATGCCTCAAGGTGTCACTAACGCCCCAAGCACGTTCCAACGTCTAATGGAGAAATGTATGGGCGATATGAATTTGAAAGAGGTTCTTGTATTCCGTGATGACGGCATCGTCTTTTCTAAGACATTGGAAGAGCACGAGGTGAGGCTGATGAAGGTCTTGAACCGTCTGCGGGAATTTGGTCTCAAACTCTCCCCTGAGAAATGAGTTTGAGTTTTCTGAGTTTTTCCAAATGTCGGTCAAGTATCTGGGGCATATTGTTTCTCAGGACGGAGTGAGGACCGACCCTGGAAAAGTGGAAGCCCTGAAAAAGTGGCCAAGGCCTCAAGACCTGAAACAGCTACGGTCTTTTCTTGGATTTTCGGGGTACTACAGGCGGTTCATAAAAGACTATTCCAGCATAGTTAGACCCCTCACTAACTTGACATCTGGTTATCCCCCACTGCACAAGAACACCAAACACAAGATACAGACTCACCAATACCATGATCCAAAGAAGCCGTTACCGCTGGACTGACAGCTGTGAGCTAGCGTTTAACACCATCATCAAGAAGCTCACCACAGCTCCTGTTCTGGGCTTCGCCGACCCCAAGTTTCCGTCATCCACACTGACGCCAGTACCACAGGCCTCGGCGCAGCTCTATACTAGGAGCAAGACAGTCACATGCGAGTGATTGCATATGCCAGCAGGGGCCTGTCGCACAGTGAATCACGGTACCCTGCGCACAAGCTAGAATTTCTAGCTTTAAAGTGGGCTAATCTGATCCTGGTTTATTCTTTCCTTTTAAAATGTTGGCCTTTTGTTTTGAAATCTTCAACAAACTAACTGTGAACTATGTGAACTAATGTCTGATTTTACTGTACACCTGGATGTAAATAACTAATGGTTAGAAAAAACATTCATGTAAATATGATCCAAATGTAACTGGAAATGTCTGAAATGTTTGTAAATCATTTCGTAAGTCAAAGGTTGGAGTTCATGCAGATAAGCACAGTTTGTTTGTCAGTGAGAGTGCACATGTATTGCACATGTAGCCTCATCACCTGACATGGTCTTCTTCATTTTAACTGGAATGTCCAATGACCAACCCAGTTCCATCCTCCGGTAGAGGGGTGGAGCTTAGAGGTCCCGTTACCTTGGTAGAGATACTGAGAAGCTGATAATTACCTTCGACTAAACTGTGGTACACATAAAAACTGCTAAACTAATAAACTTAATGTGAAGCAAGTAATAAGATTTATGTAATAGTACTAATAAACTCAATGTGATTCCACTACACAGTACTTCAGTAGTAACCAGGTTTATGGGTTTATGCATTCAATATTAATAAATCCAGTGTGTTTCATTTTGACTGTATTAGTATTATTACATCTAATTAGTACTCTAATATGTAATTACTTGCTTCACGTTAACTTTGTTAGTGAATTTATATTAAGACCATGTGATTGAAATGGATGGAAATTTTCTATGTAACTGAAATGCACAAGTTCCCGAAATATTTTTTGAGTGTAAGTGTACCACTAGGATCACCAAGACGTAGCACTAATAAACTTAAAATGGCTGCACTCATTCTGCTGTTGGGTTTGGGCAAACAATCTGGCTTTATTAATGTTGAATGCATAAACTTGCATAAACTACTGTGAGTTTATATGTACTATATCATAAATTCTAGTGCTTGCTTAAAACAAGCAATCCTTAAAACAGATAAAGTAATCATTGTAGGTGACTTTAATATTCATGTGGACAACCACAATGATAGCCTTAGTACTGCATTTATCTCTTTATTAGATTCAATTGGCTTCTGTCAGATTGTAAATAAACCGACTCATCGTCTGAACCACACCCTTGATCTCGTTCTCTCATATGGCATTGAACTTGATCATCTTATAGTCTATCCACAGAATCCTCTTCTTTCTGACCATTTTTTAATAACCTTCGAGTTCATATTGCTGGACTATAAGCCTTTTTGTAGAAAGTCTTACAGCAGATGTTTATCTGACAGTGCTGTTGCAAAATTCAAGGAAGTGATTCCTTCAGTACTGCCATGTCTCAATGTAGCAGAGGACTTGTCTGCTCCCATGAGCCCCTCACAAATAGATCATATTGTTGAGAGCACTACAGGTTCATTACAGACAGCACTTGACTCTATTGCACCTCTGAAAAAGAAGAATATTAAACAGAGGAGGTTAGCTCCATGGTATAGCCAGCAGACTCGCAAATTAAAGCAAGTGGCACGTAATTCTGAACGCAAATGACGTGCCACTAAACTGGAAGAATCTCGCTTAGTCTGGCAAGATAATCTTAAAACCTATAGGAAGGCTCTCCGTAATGCCAGAACAGCTTATTACTCTTCTTTAATAGAGGAAAACAAGAACAACCCCAGGTTTCTCTTCAGCACTGTAGCCAGGCTAACAGAGAACCACAGCTCTATTGACCCATCTACTCCTCTGGGTCTAACTAGTAATGACTTCATGAGCTTCTTTAATGATAAAATTAGGACCATTAGAGACAAAATACATCATGCCTTGCCTTCGACAGGCACTGATCTGCATTCTGATACAGCAAGTTTGGAAACAGCTGCAAAACCTGATACATATTTAGACAGCTTCTCTCCCATTGACCTTCATCAAATAACTTCAATAATTTCTTCATCTAAGTCGTCAACCTGTCTCCTAGACCCCATCCCAACCAGGCTGCTCAAGGATGTTTTACCTTTAGTTAGCCCTTCTTTACTGGATATGATTAACCTGTCTTTATTATCAGGATATGTACCACAGTCCTTTAAAGTAGCTGTAATTAAACCTCTTCTTAAAAAGCCCACTCTAGATCCAGAGGTTTTGGCTAACTATAGACCGATATCAAACCTTCCCTTTCTTTCTAAGTTACTCGAGAAGGCTGTAGCTAATCAGCTGTGTGAATTTCTTCACAAGAACAGTTTATTTGAGGATTTTCAGTCAGGATTTAGAGTCCATCATAGCACAGAGACCGCACTAGTCAAAGTCACAAACGATCTCCTAATGGCATCAGACAAAGGACTCATCTCTGTACTCGTCCTGTTAGATCTTAGTGCTGCATTTGACACCATAGACCATCAAATTCTTTTACAGAGACTGGAACATCAGATTGGCATCAAAGGAACCGCCCTAAGCTGGTTTAGGTCGTATTTCTTAGATCGATCTCAGTTTGTTCACGTCAATGATGAATCCTCCATACATACCAAAGTCTGTCATGGAGTCCCACAAGGTTCTGTACTAGGACCACTTCTATTCAGTCTATATATGCTTCCTCTAGGGAACATTATTAGGAATCACTCCATTAATTTTCATTGTTATGCTGACGACACCCAATTATATTTATCGATCAAGCCTGATGAAACCAATCATTTAGCCAAACTGCAAGCGTGCCTTAGGGATATAAAAAGTTGGATGACCTATAACTTTCTGATGTTGAACTCAGATAAAACTGAAGTTCTTGTAATTGGACCCAAACACCACAGAAACTCTCTTTCCGGAGACTTGGCCACCTTAGACGGGACCACCCTGGCCTCCAGCTCCTCCGTAAAGAACCTTGGAGTTATTTTTGATCAGGATTTGTCCTTTAATGCCCACATAAAACAAATTTCAAAGACTGCATTCTTCCACTTACGTAACATTACCAAAATCAGACGCATCCTGTCCCAAGCGGATGCAGAAAAACTAGTCCATGCATTTGTTACTTCTAGGCTGGACTACTGTAACTCTCTATTATCAGGCTGCCCCAATAAGTCTCTTAGGACTTTGCAGCTAATTCAGAATGCTGCTGCACGTGTTCTGACAGGAACCAAGATCAGAGATCACATCTCACCCATTTTGGCTTCCTTACACTGGCTACCTGTTCAATCTAGAATAGAATTTAAAATTCTTCTCCTTACATACAAAGCTCTTCATGGCCAGGCACCATCATATTTAAAAGAGCTCATAGTTCCCTACTACCCCTCTAGACCACTGCGCTCTCAGAAAGCTGGGTTTCCTCGTGGTTCCCTTAGTTTCCAAAAGTAGACTGGGAGCCAGAGCTTTCAGCTATCAAGCTCCTCTTCTGTGGAACAAACTACCTTTCTGGGTTCGGGAGGCAGACACGGTCACCACATTCAAGACTAGACCCGACCCCCCCCCCCCCCCCCCCCCCCCCCCCCCCCCCCCCACTAACTAAACTTCTTCCCCGGAGTTTCTGTGCTTTCTCATCCAGCAGGTTCTCATGGATCGTGACTGCTGCTGTGGTCTGCTGCTGACGTCCACGCCTTACTGTAAACCTCTCTCTCTCTCTCTCTCTCTCTCTCTCTCTCTCTCTCTCTCTCTCTCTCTCAATGTAAAGCAGTTCGATAACCCTTAGAGTCCGCATAAACGGGGCCTGAGGTTTTATTGTTCTGTCAATCATTATCTCTCTCTCTCTCTCTCTATCTATCAATGTAAAGCAGTTCGATATCCCTTAGAGTCCGCATAAACGGGGCCTGAGGTTTTATTGTTCTGTCAATCATTATCTCTCTTACACCTTTTCTTTGGATATTACTAACTACACCTCTTCCCCGGAGTTTCTGTGCTTTCTCGTCCAGCAGGTTCTCATGGATCGTGGCTGCCGCCATGGTCTGCTGCTGACGTCCACCATATTTAGCATTACATGCCATATATAGTCATTATTGCTACCATCCCCACTACAGCTTTGTTGGTTAATGACTTATTGCTGCTGTGCATCGGTGTTCCGCTGCTACTGCAATCACCTCACCATTTATTGTAATTCATTGTAATTGTACAATATGTTTGTGTTGATTGTTCTGTACATGTGACATCCATTGCACGTCTGTCCGTCCTGGAAGAGGGATCCCTCCTCTGTGGCTCTTCCTGAGGTTTCTTCCACATTTTTTTTTTCCCTGTTAAAAGGGTTTTTTGTGGGCAAGTTTTTCCTCATTCGAACCGAGGGTCTAAGGACAGAGGGTGTCACTCCCTGTACAGATTGTAAAGCCCTCTGAGGCAAAATGTGTTTTGTGACTTTGGGCTATACAAATAAAATTTGATTTGATTTGATTTGATTTGCTTCACATTAAGTTTATTAGTGGATTTAATTTAAATTGATGGAAATGTTCTATGCAGTTAAAATACATAAGTCCTGCATTTTGGCCTAAATATTTTCCATGCTTCAAAATATGTAAATATGCTACACAGTTAAATTTCCCTATAGTTAAGTTTCCATTTTAGCTTTTTTATGAGTGGCAGTTTGCACTTCCATCCATTAAAATACATGCACATCGCTAATTATGCAAATTAGGTGATGATGTCTTTAGCTTTTAGGACAGCTACTTTCTTTGAAGAGGAATTGGCAACACTGCCTATGTGCGATTTCCAGCCAGCTTGAGCTGCTCTATACAAATTAATAGAGGCTGCTCACATACAGGTAAAAATGGTATTAATTTTAACACTATACCCAAGGACCCACTCACAGTACTACTATACATGTACTGCGTGGCATCTGTTAGGATAGCACTGGATAACACTGAGAGTATCCTAGCTTAGAGGTCCTTGAGTTAGAAGAGTTTTTAAGTATGATGAGGTTCTTTAAATCTTGTTCAACCTCCAACTAAAGCTATTCACAACACTTCTTATCCTGAAGTTTGTTTTATCATGTTTTTTTTTTTTAACTGTATGTATAGAAATTATGGTTTCTGACCATGAACTCATTTTCATAATGCAAAAGTCACTCGCTCTTGCTATTTTAGTTCAGCCTCAGCAGGGAAATTTTGCAAAGCCTTTGCCTCTTCTGACCTCCAGCTCCGCTCCTCAATGAATAGCTCAGCTATTTTAAATTATTTTAATTGCACTGTAAATATTCAAGATAATGCTGCTCCTGTTGGGCTTAAAAGCCTAAGATGCCATTCCAACCCTGACTTTACAAACTCATTGATGAAACAGAATGTAAATGGAGGGTTCCCAGTCATCACAAAAGGCTGATGATCTCATGAAAAAAATGTAATGTTGTGCTATTTATTTTTGGATCTTACAGCCAAACATAAACATGAGTCTAGGCACCTATTCAGTATTATCAGTCAGACCACAAACCCTCCCCCCCAGTTGATAAATGTGAGTATTTATCATTTTTCGCTAATAAGGCCATCATCATCAGACTCTCCTCGACCTTTTCTATCAGACACTTTGCTTCCTGATAGCATTTAAGTCAGTCACTACTAAGCATTTAACCATGCCATTACTAAGATGAAACCATCCTCTGCACTAAACTTTATTCCAACCATTTTTATAAAGAAATATTCCAACTCACTTCTTTAAAGAAATTCAGTTCCTCAAATCTTTGTTATGTGGTCAATTGCCTGATTATCTGGAATTTGCTTACAGTAAGTCACTGCTTAAAAAGCCTTCTCCTGATTCATGTGCTTTAAATCTCTTCTGCCCAATGTCAAAATGTCCCTTCTTGGTAAAGGTTCTGTAAAAAGTATTTCCTCATTGCAAATACTCATTGATGATATGAATGGCAACAGGCCAAACATTTGTTTTAGTAATTTGCTGCAGCTTTTGATAAAGTTGACCATATGATTTTCATTGAATATCTTAAGCATTGGGTTGGCATCATTTATGGCCATTGGTGACTTTAAATGTCCACCTCCATGGAGTACCTCAGGGCTCTATCCTTGGTCCCTTTGTTATTTCCCATTTGTATGTTATCCTATAATTTAAGCACAGCTCCCAGATCTAATTCTTGCCTAAATCCCACAACACAACTTGCAAAAATAGAATCTTACTTTAAGATTACAGTCTTACAGGTGTTAAAAAAGAGCTCTCTCAAAATTTTCTTTATGTGAACTCAGATAAATCAGAAACTTTTATCTGAGGTCCAAATCCACCCAACATGCATTTCTTCTCTCACTTAGGGCCTCTATCCTGCCGGATCACAACCCAGACCTTGGTATTACCACAGATAAGACACTTAACTTTGGCCATCAGGTGAAGTCAGCTGTTCTGCCATGCTTTCTGTAACTATGTCAAAAAATCTTTTGACATCTTCTGAGATCCTTTGAACCTGCTGGGAGAACCTGGAAATTATCTTCCATGTTTTTATTGCACTGCATTTCACCTCATACATAGCAACACTACTCATATGATCCAATAGAAGAGGCTGAAGGAAATCAGACAGGCTATCTCTGTTTCCTGTTTTGAATACCACTTAAAGACTTCATTTATGCATGTTACATAGGGTCATGCAAAACATTTTGTCATCACTTGTAGTTTTGCAAACTACTATATACTGTATCCAGAATGTCTTTGTTCAGAGAACAGTATCTCACTTTATGTTTTATTGATAGTTAGTGATAGTTAGTTAGTGTCAAATCACATAAATCAGATTTAGTAGCCAATGCTGAAACCCCATAACTATGGTCAGTGCACTCTATTTAGGGCATTTCAAGCTTTTTGTACAGTTTGCAGCCACAGTTTATCCTACACACTTAGAAGGGTGAGTGGAGGGGGTTGCAATCATCATGCCACTAAATCCTACACACTCATCCTTTAAAACACTGTTACATTATTTATCTTGCCACAGGTCTAACACTTTCATTTTCACCTCAACCACCAATGGGTTTGTTTTTACATCCTTTGATCTGGTCATATGCAGTCTCTGGAGTCCCCAATGAAGAAGAGAATGTGTGCTTGAGAGTCATGTCTTTCTTTAAGCTATATCATTTCTGAATGCTGAGAAAAACATTTGCAAGGTGAGGCACTGCAGGCATAAACATCTTTTTTTTCATGCAGTTTTGAGATTTGGAGGTAGAGGAAAGAAAAGTATGTGTGTATATGTAGGTGTTAACTCCACTATGTGTTTGCATCTGTATATTAAAGTCATTCTGAAGAAAGCATAAATATGTGTTATGATTATGTCAGATCAAAAGTAGAAAGTGTTATTAAGCCAAATTTAAATGGTTAAAAATGGTTAAATGGTTATCGACAAGGTAATGAAATTAGGTGTGAAAATTGTGTAAAAATGAGCAGTATTGTCAGCTCCAGGACTGTGGGGACGTGTCAACAGTTATAGTACTGAGGGTGCAGGGGTATGTTCAGGGTGGCCTCAGTGTGTCATCAAACTACCTTTTAAGACTGCCTAAAAAATTATTTTCACACGTTTTTAACAACTGTTTTCTAATTCAATTCAATTTAATGTGTTACTTATCTATTTAAATGTTTATTTTTTTGGTCATTTGATCTTTATTTGACAGAGACAGCTGAAGAGTAAAAGGAATTGTGGGGAGAGAGAGAGAGAGAGAGAGAGAGAGAGAGAGAGAGATGGGAAATGACATATGGGCCCTTGTACATGGGGCGGATGCTCTACCAACTGAGATAAACGACACCCCCATATTTAATGTATTTTGAAAGAAATATCAGAATTGCCTTTATATGGCCTTTAAAGTCACCAAATCCAGAAGACTTGGAATGCAAAAAATAATCTGGGACTGTACTTATATATCTCCTTTCTAGTCTTCCGACCACTCAAAGCACTTTACAGTACATACTCACCTAGCAACGTACGTCAGTACGTATTCACACACATTCATACACTGATGGCATTGGCTGCCATGCAAGGTGCCAACTGCTTGAGTTACTAACCATTACTAACCATTCATACATATTCCCACATTCAGACACAGCTTTCAGGAGCAATTTGGGGTTTGACATGCAGTCCAAGGATCGAACCGCTGATCTTCTGATTAGCCAACAACCTGCTCTACCTCTGAGCCACAGCCACCCCCTAGTTGATGAAACTTGAGAACAAATCAAAAATGGCAACCTGTGATAGTGACAGTCTGTACAGTACTAATGACAGACACCAACAAAGAGGAACATTCTTTCACAACCTTATACTCATTCATCATTCATTGATCTTTCTGATAATCAGAATCCACCACTGTAGTTGCTATTAGAATTGAAAACTTTAATGATTTAAATTTCAATCACGCTTGAAATTCATATTGCGCACTTAACAAAACTACAAGGCATGCTTATGTTCTGCTGTTATTAACCACAGTATAAAGAATGGATGGTGTATGTGTGACTTCACCTGTAGGTTTCTCAGGAGATGTTTGGAAGCTCAGATAATGTGGCTATGCGGCTGCTGCCATGTTGGCCACACCCACCTGTTGTAATGGCACCTACCTGTCAATCAAATCAGCCAGGCTGTTAATTCAGCATAATTTTAAGCCCTAATATTATTTGAACAGGTGAGTTGTATATAAATTCACCCTCAGTACAGTTGTCATGAACAAGTAAATTTGCCATAGAGACCAAAACTGTTTTTTATACCACACTGTAAACATGTTTATTTCTGCTGTGAAGTTGGGCATTTGAACATGGGGACTTATGGAGATTGACTTTGTCCTTTAGGCAGCCTCAAATGGATGATCAAGGAACTGCATTTTTCGGCACTTCTGTATAGAATTCACTTCACAGTCACAAAGGGTGGCACATGGTTTTTAAGAACATTTCAGAGCTAGCCATGACTTATCACATGCATTAACCTCTTTTGATATCCAATGTTTAGCTAACGAACGTAGATGAATGATGGGAAATAGAATTTGTTAAAGGATACCAAAAACAAGAGATACCTAATGGAAGCATCAGTTTCACTAACACTCAGTTTAAATTTCTGTGAAAACTCTTATTGTACAGTTTCTCATTGAAAACTGAACACCATGGATATTACAGTATATGCTTTTAAAATAATATAGACTACCAAATGAAAGCAAGACTATTCATTTATGGTGTCTACATATGAGTTCTTCTCATCAAGAGAAACACAGGTTTCCTGCAGAGCCTTCCTGTAACCGAGTGCCAATGTCAATCAGAGAACGAAGTAACTGACATTTTGCTCAGTGTGGGGCCTGTGCCGCCGTATCCGAGATGTGTGTGAATTCATCACTTACGGCTTATTTTCAGAGACTGCTGCAGATGGTGTTCAAAACTTTACAGTTAAAAAAATGACGCACAGTTGGATTGTTAAGGAATACTGGAGTCTTCTCCATACCCACACATGGATCTGGAACTTGTGCACAGTCTGTCCCTGCTGAAGTGTGAATGATGTAGGTTGGAGAGTGATGTGCAGGCTATATATTTCTGTTTGTTTTTTATTTTTTTATTCAGTGAGATGATGAGGCATAGTGTAATTCATTTGGTGATTTGATCTGTCTGATCTACTGTATAATATACAGTATATAGATACTATGTAAAAACGTGTTTTTCCCACGAGGTTCTTAGTTTGTGAGATATGTTGTTATATTTAAAGTGTTTTTTTTTGTTGTTGTTGTTGTTGTTTTGTTTTTACTGTTACAATATGTCAGACATTTCGAGTAGTTTAGTTTCTGGGTTTCATTTTCTTTCTGCATTTGATTTTACGAGTGGTTTTCGTGTTTCCTGTCTCTTTTATTTTTCTTGTTGAATGGATGAGTTTGAGATTCCTATTTCTGTGACCACCTCAGGGTAATTTTGTTGAGTTGTTCAGAGTGGTTAATGTCCATGAAAGACGCCCACACTTGTTTCTTTAAAAAAAAAAAAAAAAAACCTGTGTTTAGTCCGTGTCTTTTAACAGTGAAACATGAAAGTGCCATCTTAAGGGTTGTTTATGGAATTACTTATTGTGATGTAAGGAGATACCAGCATAATCACTTATTACAATAAAATAAATCCTAGAATGTGTTATGTCTTCCATGATCGATCTACTACTGAGGAAATACTGTATTTCTGAATACTGAAAGAAAGAGTGAGAGTAATGAGTGTAGGTGTGCTAAAAAATATGAAAATTCTTTTTCTGTTGGATTCTTCATGTACAGTAATTATATTGCTGCTATTGTGCATATATGTTAATATTTTCCAAAAGATTAATAAAACAGGACATGTTTGTGACTAGCTGTTAACATTTAGTGTGTCACAGTGTACCGAACACCCCACAAATTTGAAAATGTGCTGTTTTGCAAAAATACCTTCCAATTCCACTACAGTATACAGTATTTGCTCATGATTGCCTTTGTTGCCGTTGCCTCCAAAGTGTGGGATTCAAGGCGCTGCCATTTCGTCAGCTACATAGAACTTGAACTTTTTAGTGACTTGGCATCTGCCTTTTGTTGGGATGGTTGTAGATGTGGCAGTGGCACAAGCTGTAACTGTGTCCCAACACATGCAGAATCCCTTTTCATCCTTTCTTTTGCATACACAAGCCACAACAGTTAACATAACTTTCTGTCCAGGTAAAAGATCTAGATAGTTCCAGTATCATAAACACTAGGAAGCTTTATTTATAAAGGGAACACAGACAGAGAGAAAACTATGCCAACAGATACTTGAGGCAAAGACGCTTTCACTGAAAATCCCAAATACATATCCTGTGAACCTGATCAGCAATGAACACAAAAACTCTGACAGCTCCCATGACAGCCTGGTAGCCTCCATGTGTTATTGTGCTCTATTGCTCAGTGTGTATCACTATATGCGAGGAGTGTTTCATGTCCTCAAATGAACCAAGAATAACAGCTGCCAGATGCACCGTCTACCACTGGTCCAGTGTTTCACCTCTCTAATGTGTGGAAACATTCATGAAAGGTTGTTAAGAGAGTTGCAAATGTTGAAGAAGTCACTGATGACTTGATCTGCTGACAATGTGTGGACTAAAAGATACAACTGATGATTCAGGCAGTGGACATAATGTACATTAGGGCCAGACCTGTATGCTTTTCCAACACCATCATACACTTGACTTGACTTAAAGGTGGACCCACCTTGGCTAACTGGACAGGATGATGCAGACAATAGATTGCACATCTCCTACATCTGCAGTGGATGCTATTCATATTGTTTTGTTAGCTTATACTTCAACCAAAATCAAATTTTTCTCCTCGTTTTCTTTTCTCAGTGCGATCCGTTGTTCCATCTAGGGATCCTTTCACAATTACTTGCAAGCTACCTGTGTAAGTAGCTGGATTCAACTTCACAATTTGGGTCAACAGTCAAAGCCAAATAAAGGTATAAAAAGCCTCCTTCCCTCTTCTGACATTTCATCAAACACGTCTAGTTTACTCCGTAAAGGCAGCTGACTAGAAATTCCATTACATCAATAATACTTGAAAGCTAGAACTGATTTTTCTGAAGCTGATCTGAATCAACAAGTGTTTCTTTCCCTATAAGCTGCTCTCTTTCTTTCCACTGACTAAAACAGGCCAAGTATTCATTCAAAGTCCCATGTCTTTTATTTGCCTCCGCGGCATGTTTCCAGTCTACCTGGAAGAGGGTTAACATAAGTCAGACAGATTTTTCAAAACCTGGAAACCCACTCTCAGTTTTGGCAACTAATCTATGAAACATCAGTATCAATGATTTATGAACCATTAATAAAGCTGTTACGACTTACTTTCCAAAAGTGGTACTAAAGATGTGCAAACTATATTGAACAATGTCCCTAATATGTGACATTATTTTCCCCAAGACAGTTCTTCTACAATGAAAAAAAAAGAAAATGCTAGAGCTATATTAGCTCCATGACATTTGTAACTTAAAAGAATGATTTACAGCCAGCAATGGATCAAATGTCTCATGATAAGCCACATTAATGTTAAGCAAGAACCTTCTTTGCTGAAATTTTGACAGCGAATGATCGCTACGTTGTGATTACAAAGGCAAAAAAACACACCACGGGACTTTCGCTTGTGTTGTGGGACCAAAAGAAAGAAGCGAAATAAAAGATTTGGAGTTCCATCCTCCTACGTGTTGTGATGAATGGGAGCTAGGTAGCTAAAGCTGAGGTCATCCATCATGAGCTATAGTGTTAATTAATGTTGTAGGAGGCGAGCCAACGAAGCCTGTTCCACATCAGCAAAAAGAAAAGCTACTGCTTTTCCTTCAGCTCCTCAGAAGGACTGCAGATTAAAAATGTAGCTTTTTGCGATGAGAATCTCTCAGATCAGGAGACTTGAGACACACACAGGTTTGCACACACACATACATGCTGCCAGCAATGCGGCTGAGCGCGCTGAACACCTTACCTTGCTCTATGTGTCACTGTAGCTCACAGCAAAGGTACCTCCTGCCATGTAATAGCCTCACCCATAAACCTCATGCTTATCAACCTGAGATGCGACTGGCTTTCATAATGACTTTTCATTACACTATAACATGATTTATGTGAGCAGTCATTTTGAACACTCTGCCATTGTAAATCATCCCAAAGGAAAACCCTGCAAATAAACAAGCATGTCATGATTGTCTCCATAAAGTGATTTTAATTCATTACAAGCAGCCTTCAGGACCATGTCCGCTCTTCACAATGCCGACCAATAAAAGAGCCCCTGACACATGAAAGAGATGTTTCATGTGTCTAATGTTATTTGTATTTCCTCTGAGGGCAGGCTGTAAGTGTTGTGCTAAATGTTATTGCACTCAAAATGGAGGCACACAAGGGTGCATTGCATTTTTGCCATTAGTACACATTATTGTTTTGTCTGGCTTTTTACTTGATGTTGCTTTAAAAGGAAGATGCAGTTTGGAAATTATTCTGAAAGTTTCCTGCCAAGAATTAAATAAGAAAACTGTTATTTCATACATAAACTCAATATGAAACAGGAGCCAATAGCGGGATGGCTAAACTTAATTAAATAAAAACCGTGAAACAGCTAGGCTAGGCCTCTTAAAGGGTAACAAAATCCAGCTATCAACCTCTAAATCACAAGTTAACACATATAAATATATACATATATCTTCATAAATCTGAACAAGTAATTCCCACCAAGCAATCGGGTTGGTCCACCAGACATTTAGAATGTGCTCAAATCAGCATGACAGCCCACCTGACTCATCACTAAAAATATTACCCCACATTTTTCACATTGCCACATTATAAAAATATTTAAAATGTAAACATATTTCAATATGAAAAATGTACACTGGAAGTCAACCTCCAGTTACATCTGAATTTTAACGTTCAGCTTTCTTTAATGAATGGAATTTGTATTCTGTATTTTATGGAGCTGTCTCTTTGATATAGGTGTGTAGCTCAGAGAAAATGTTGTGTTTGAAGACTAAAGGTTGACTAATAATGACCAAAGAAGAATTTTTAATTAGATAAAAAAACATTGTTGATTTTGGAAATGATTATGTAGCACCTTTAGTCTTCGCTTTGACACTTAAAAGATACCCACATCTCTAGGTTCAGTAGGAGTTGGGGAATGATTTCCACAAAGCAGGATTGGTATACGAAATGATATTTTAATATCAATAGGAAAAACAAGATAATAAACATTGACAGCGTTGCTGTACACTTGTTCCAAATGAATAAAGAAATGAATAAGGCGCCACAAAATAACAAACAAAACCAAAAGAATGGAGAATCCTGGGACTGAGCTATCCTGCTCAGTAATCGGCAAATTCAGTTCAGGATGGATCCAATGTGTGTTTCGTCAGTAAGTCAGTCAATTCAGTTTGCTTGTCCACAGTTTCTTTTCCTTACTGGTATACTCGCTACTATCACTACTACTACCCGGGTAGGTGTGTGTGTGAGAGTATCTTATCTGTGTTTCTCTGTGTGAGAATCAGTAGGTCTGGAGTCGTCGAGGTAGGTTCTGCAGCTGGCAGCACGGCTTCTCGAACTCTCTCTCTGATCCGTTGGGCTGGGCTCGCCATCTTGATCATCTCTGTTTCTCGGACAGTAGTTCAGACTAGCAGAAGACAAACCAAAAGAAAAAAACAACCTACACAGACACACATACACACAATGCATTATTATGATATAATATAATATTATTATTATTAATTAAAACAATTTGCTTTAACCATAAATGTAATCAATTAATCATGAATTCCTATCAACAATAGTATTTTCTAACAGACACATTACTTATGCATCTCTTTTTAACCTCGACTTATCTTATATCATCATTTTTTAACTTTTAATTCACCTTTTAATTATTTAACTCTTAAACATCAAATGAATTATAGTTTTTATACACAAGTGTAAATTCCTTAATAATAAATGAATTGTACTTCACCTTAAATGGTACTGTTAACCCTTTTCAATGGCTAACAACATAAATAGGCAGTTCAAGTGGCATAAAAGAAATAAAATGCATCTTTTCATTTCAGACCAAATGGCAATTAGCTTGGCTTAAGGATTAGCATAGCGATTAGCATAAACAATGGACAGACTACCAACTAGGAGCTAGCGATTAGCATGTGGCGGTCGCTATTAGCATTTGCTAACAATTTCTTTCCAACAATAAACTACGGCAAGAAGTGCATAAAAGTAGTTTTAATAAGCAACATAAACAATGCTAACTAACTTAAATAGGCAGATAACACAATAAATGCAACTTTTCCGTCTAAATGGCTACCGGGCTACGGGCTAACTGAATGCTAACTCACCGGAGTCTCTGCATTTACTTCCGAGGGAGGATTTTTCCTCCTCGGCTCACAGCTTACTGGAGTGAACCTGGGTTTGCCCGTGGCTACCGGGTCTTTCGGCGGATGGTTCAGGCTTTGTCCGTAGCACTTAATAACTCCTTTCTTCGTGTTTGCTTTGCTCTTTTGTTCACTTTTTGCTAGCGACTCACTCGGTGTCATCTGCTGCCATCTGGCTCGTGTCTGAGAGGAAAATGGCGTCGGGTAACGGCTTCACGCGGTACCTGAGCTAAGTTCAGGAATATTATATTATTAACAAGGAACTATTGCCACCTACTGGCGTTTTCTGGAACTGTCTAAATCACAAATACTGGATTAGTGACCTGATTTTTCATGCTGGTTCCAATTACATCAGTCTCTGTTCAATACATTTAGACTTTTGGACTTTACGATGCAAGATACTGCAAATGTTTGGATCACAAATACAGATTAGCTTAAAATAAATGTGAAATTCAAAGACTGAGTAGATAAATCTGTCCATGGAAAAATCACCCTTTTCAATACCGTAGTCACTAAAAGACTGAAGTAGTATAAGTATAGTTAAATGTTCATATGTATGGTATTTATTCAGTTTGAGAAACTACACAATCTGTAGAAAGGCAGGACTTGTCTCTATTGCTAGGTCGTTCCTAAGGGTCAGGCTACTTGCTGGAGAAGTAAACAGGGTCTACTGCTGTGACTGTTTCCAGGTATTAGTCAGAAACTGTGTATCTCCATGGAAACTGAGATCAGAACTGATAAAAAACAACAACTTTATTTTCAGACCAAACTTCCTCAAAATATCAATATCTTGATTCTGTAATTCATTTAAATTGGTAATTGTTCTATAATTGTAATATTACATTTGAGGAAGAGCTTTAACTGATTATTGGCACTTCAGTGACACTTATGGACATCGTCACAAGCGCCTCGGTCCTGACCACATCACTGTCATGCAAGCAATGATGTTGAAGCACACCCTCTTCCAGAGAGCAAGATAATTAACATGTTTCCCACAATGTCAAAAGCACATTTTTTACATTTAAATTTAATATTACATTATTTGTGCATCACATTTCAGCCAGAACATTATCAGTCATAGTTAAAAATGAACACTGTATATGACTAAAAATAGAGAAACTAATAAATATAAATCACTAAAATCAATCCTGACTCAGCAGGACTTCAATCTTTTCTCCCACATTGATTTCATTTTCTTAAGAACCTGTCTAACCTAACGTTATGTGCCCTCGGTGCACTAGAAATGGTGGCAAACACATGAGCTAAGTATTTGGAAAAGGCACAGTTTTGAATCTTAACTAACTTTGTTCAATTGAATGTTTTCCACTTTGAAGAGGGCAGAAAAGGAGTTCAGTCTGCCAGTGTGATAGGTTAAATGTCAGAATATGAAGAGAAAAGCAAAGATGTGTCTTATAGTTGGAACTCAAAAGGGCATCTGGCCAGTGAGCTGTCAAAAACAAACAGGTCAATGACGCTGACAAAGAATTAGACATATAATGTTCTTTCTAAAGGTTATGAAATTCACACACTGCAGCAGTGCTCTGCTGAGAGCTAAGCAACACCCTCGCCTGAAAATAGATGCCCTCTCCACTTTAATGAATTAAATTTGCCCAAACAATATAACACAAGTTCCTACTTCCCACCAAACTTCAACTTTATTACAGTTCATTAGTCACCACAAATTCAACTCACATGCCCTTTAGGTGAACAAGAAGTCCACATCTGTGAGACAGCAGTGACAAATGAAAGTACAAATGACTTAATAAATGTCTGGTCCCTCTCTTTGGATTTTTTGTTGAGTCACTAAATGCATCTTGCCTCCTCTGTTCTGATCCTAAACAATATATCCTCCTGTCTTGGTGGAATTTCACCTCCATTATTCATTTACAATCACCCATGCTCTGCTGGTAGACTCTTTACGTTTTTTTACACATCTATCTTTGAACAAACCAGAGTCAAAGTCAGCATATGGGCAGATATCAAGAAGGCAAATTATCAGCTGCCATCATCTCTCCTAGGGCATTATAAATATGGCATTTATCACAGAAGCGATCCACAAACCTCACTTTAATATATTCTCATTTGACAGCAGGCAAAGTGATAAATCTCTCCTTGGACCGTTTTAGACGAGGTAACTACAACTTGGAGAAGCAACAACCACATATGAATAATTCATATAGTGACACAATGGTGCACCAATTACCCAGCACATTTACAGCACAGTTGTTTTCCATCTTGCTTCCAGTTAAACGCATGCATGATTGGGAAGATGGATGTGAGATCAAAGTTGGTTTTCACAAGACAGAGATATCGCGTCGCTGTGGATTTCATTTCTCACATACTATCTTTACAGCGTTTGTTAGACACTGTGGTGCTTCACAGTGAAGCCATAAGCTGCACACTTCACTGGCAGGTTGTGGTATATTTAATATACCATAGGATGTGCATTGGAGTTTAACATTTGGTAGTCTGAATTGGCTTTACCAACTTTACCACGCCTGCACCCACATCTACAGAACTGGGTAAAGAGAGGTTTCTTACTAAGGTCATCAAAGGGATATATATATTTTTTTGGACTTGTATGAGCTACTTATGCGTAGTCACACAGCACTCAGTCTGGTCCCAGTTT
This sequence comes from Nibea coibor, assembly GCA_023373845.1. Classification (NCBI taxonomy): domain Eukaryota; kingdom Metazoa; phylum Chordata; class Actinopteri; family Sciaenidae; genus Nibea; species Nibea coibor. The sequence continues at coordinate 25,204,252 of CM041719.1, read as the reverse complement.
TTAGAAGCAGAAAACAGTCCTGGCAGAGAAACAGAGCAAAGCAGCGCTGTAGACATGGTCAGCAGGGTCATCTAGTGAGATCATTACACTTCCAGATGAAAAGCCAGACGATCATTGAAGTCCAAGAGTTCATTCATGACAACATTCAATCGTTGCAGACATATTTCAGGCTGGACAAAAACAGTGACCCAACCAAGATCTATTTCCTTGTGTGGCTAAAAACGATGTGGTTAAGCTTTGGGACAGCCAGTGGTTTAGAAAACCAATGGAGAAAGTTGATAGAAAGCAAATTCCTCTGTGGTGCTGTTCCTCAATGTCAAAGACTCACTTGTCAACCCATCTGTCCTCATGTGCCTCCTCTTTCAGAGGTTTTAATCTACTGTGAGGGACAGTAGACATTGTTGACAAATCAGGTCACATGTCAGGAAAATATAGGTCAGGATAATCATTGAGCAACAACCAATAATCTCATTTTTTCTTAAAAATTTAAAATTCAGTGATTTCCAGTTCTGCAAGCATAGTAATTGGTTGATTTCTGCTCCACAGCACATGTTTTTTCCCAAACAGCCTAATGCCCAATCTAGACATCTAAGTAATTGTATACATGGACGGCTCATGCAGGTCTCTGTCAGAAAAGAAAAGGGAACAGGTTGGCAGCTCTGTATGGTTGTGACCTGCAGTGATGGGCCCTAGTGGAAATGGTAATGTTGGAACAATTCCCATATGTACATACTGCTGACTTCTCCTTATATATATTTATTTAAAGTATCAGTTAGCCTATTGTAATGTTCACCAGGGAGAGGATGATTACGACAAAGACCACCTTCTGGGCAGCACCATGGAGTGCAGTCCCTGAATCATGCATCTGAAAGAGACCTTCACCTGCTGCATATATAGCACATAGAAGGGTTATACTCAATAGATGTGTGGCGTGTATCTGTATATATCATATACATCCAATGCTTTCTTCCCAACCACAGCAAAGAGAAAAGGATGCTGGTGGTGAGCCTAATACCTGCAGTTCCCAGTGTAAATATCCTGTAAATATCCATAGTGCAGGGTACAGCACTGTATGTCCAGCTGAGTGAACCACGCCTTGCAGGGCCTTGTGGTCTTGTTCGTTGCTGTGTCCATAGCAGACAATCATGTTTCCCATCAGGACATTCTCAGTGGTGCAGTATCTGAAGGGATACCAATGACCCACAGGTATTGGGTCTATGGGCACAATGTCTATCGGTCCAACGGAAGGACTGTACGGACAAGGGCTGCCGGACAAGCTCTGTCTACAATTTGCATAGCTATGTAAGTTCTTTCTCATTGTCACCCTATGTCCTTCTACCTTGTGGAGTCTCTTTATCCTTAGTGTAGCCACCAGACAACTATTCTACTATTATGACCTTTTACTATGATAGACTAAACAGAACTGTCTCATGTCAAGCTAGACTGTGGGTAGAAGGTCATAGTTTCTTATAAATACTTTGCTCATGTGTGACTTGTAGTCTTGACTGTGTGACCTTCTTTGCAAACAAAAAAGTGGCTTCACGGTCATGTGTGTACAGGGAGTAAGGCGCCTGTCAGGAAGTCATGGATCTACATGCATAGTGAGGCCTTTAGTCTAAGGTCCTGCAGGTAGAACAGAAAAATGCTTGTCGATGTACTGAAGCACTATTAGCTACAGTAAATGTATGTTGTTACATTGCCCCTGTGTGTATAATATATAAATATTGAATTTAATACTGTTAATACTGATGCATCAGTGTGTAAGCAGCATTTTACAGTTGTAGCAGTGAAGGCAAAGGTAGTTTTAACTGCTTTGTGTACAATTAGGTTTAGTCCAGTGGTTTCCAACTGGGGCTTCCCTTTCAAAGGGTCATGAGATGATTAATGGGGTTAAGAAGAAAAAGAAAAACAATGTTACATCACATTTCTTTTCTTTGTCTAAAGTTTGTCTTTGTTCAGTATATATACAGTAGAGCTGCTAAACTATTTTGCATTGTTCTTAATACAAAGACAATAAATATCTATTCTTAATACTCAGTTAGTTGTAGTAGTTTACATACATTTACATTTGGACCTGGAAGCTTAAATTAAACCATCTGAAGTCTCTCTGGAACTGACTGGCATCTGAAATGTGACAAGGAGTCCCACAATAGACACTATTACACTTTTTGTAAAGGGTTACCTGCTTAAAAGTTTGTTTTAATTTTTAATAATGTATTTCATCAGTTCATCAGCAAGATTATACTATAGGGTCATGTGTGCTTAAGAAAGCGTCATGTACATGCCTCTTTGGTGGCTCAGTTCGTAGGGACTTGGCTTGGGAACTGGAGGGTGGCTGGTTCAAGGTATGGAGGGTGGACTGTTCAGCTTCTGGTCACTGCTGAGGTGCCCTTGAGCAAGGCATTGAACCTCTAACTGCTCTCAGTGTGCCACTACATGGCTGCCTATCACTCTCCACATTTGCATGTTTTGTGTGTGTGTTTCAAGTAAAATGTATGATAAAACTTAAAATAAAGTATCAGTTCTATTTTATTCAGCTGTTGGTGTATTGCAGCACGTGTCAAACTACATTTGTACCAGTCATCAAGGCCACCCTCTCCACTACAGGGCCAGAGGACAGGGAAAGGAGATGGAGGGTTGCCAGGGGACAAGGTGAGATTGTACCGTCATGTGATGTAATTCAAAAATCATTGAACTGTCATAAAAAAGTGAATAAACATTATTTTGTATTTTAAAATGGGGCCTAGAAAGTAAAGTAGAAGCACAGCCAAAAAATACAGATATCTTTTTTTGTTTTTCTTTCCAGTGTTTTGTCCTGCATACACAGGGTGGTGCTGTACAGCGTTGAGCGGTGGGCATGAATGAATGACAGAAAAAGACTGAATCAATCAGTCACAATGCACAATTCACTCTGCAGATTATACTTTCCCTGCTTTTGTCCCTGATTGCTCATGTTTGCTTCATGTTTTCTTCATGATTCCTATCATAAGCACAGAGTCATCTAACGCACAGGACTGGTGATACAGCATGTGGCAGCGTCGTAAATGAGCAACCTTCACTTAGCCTGCACTGCATCAATCAGAGACACGTTTCCATGTGTCACATCCTCATCTTTGGATCACTCTTCACATGTGCAGGATATACTCTGAACGCTGAACACAGACGACAAGCATAGCCATCGGTAACATGTTTACACATCCTGGAGGACTGAATAATGCAGCACTCATGTCTCAATGAGTATTCCACAGAGCCGACACAGATTCTGTGAATGCTGATGGGTCTTTTGGACTTGGTCCTTCTCAACCAGTCCAAACCTCTGTGAACATACACCAAAACATCAGACAGAAAAATATAGTACTAATCTTTCAATGGAACACTCACTGTCTGCTCCTGAAGAGATATATTTTCCTCTCAGTGTCATTTCCTGTCTGTTGTGGAGAAATTGCTGAAGTCAAAGGTCAATGGTGAGGTCAGGAAGAAAGAAAGTGTTCAGGAGCCTCTGATGTCTTATGCTGTATTATTTATTGACGCTTGATCAAGGAGAATTAGAGACATTCTCATAAAGCATCAGAAGTGCCTGAGTCGGTCTCACATTCTGCCCAACTCGCTGGTGGATAGACTTTAAACCCCAAGATAACACCACAAATACTATACGCCCAGAATTAGTTAAAGAGAATGCTTTTACCAAGGATGGTGTCTTCATCAACATGATTAAGTCTGGAGACACAGATGTCTGTTTACGCAGACTGGAATGTCAGTAGCAAGCTGTCTATTATGTCTAAGCATGCAGCACCAGATTTCTTCGACCCTGGCCACAACAGTGTTGAGATAGGACGACACCTACTGTTCTCAACCAAAGCCAAACAACTAATACTGCAGAGGACCTCAAGGCCCACATGTGACCTTGTGTTATGGATAGAACATTCCATAACACAGTCTTGAGAGAATTCCCTTCCAACATAGTTCTAACGAGGTAACACTGAGTTCACACTTTGCATCTTTTCTCCCAATTAGTTTTTACTAACGAAGCATGAAGCAGTACAGTACTAACAATTGCAAACTCGGTTGCCAAGACAGTTCTTGGTGCTGAAGATGTCCCGCCAGTGATGTCACAGTCAAACGTTCAGACAGAAAAAGACTGTTTGAGCTCCCAGACTCTCAAAAAACAACTCGTCTTCAGCATTATTCTTTAAATCCAGTGCATTGTTTGAATAGTGTGAAATCACCATGAGTGAATCATTTCACATATCTGAAATTGAATGAAGACAAGACAGTTATATAGAAAAACTGCTGCTCCTACCACATGTAGCGTGTGAGAAAGATTTAGAACAGCATTTTGAACTCCATAGTGCATTGTACAAAATGTCATTGAACAGATGCTAACTAATATTATATAAAAAAAATGTTAAATTTTCACAGACTTTAATGGTGCATTGGGTGGAGGTTGTGAGGAACAGGAGTGGTGGTGTGGGTGGCTCTCCACTCTAAATTTCAATATTTCTTGTCCTGCTAGCTTAATATGATTTGGTTAAAAGGGATGAATTTACTGATCTCACATTACTACTGTGAATTTGACTAATAGCACAGGTGCAGTCTTACATAATATCTTCTCTAGCTTTTAGGCTTCATGCATGAATAAAAGAACTATGAGAACTGAGAACTATGCATTAAGACTTGAGCTAGTACAGTATACATGGATGAAGACTGCAATATTTTTGCTGTATTTGCATGGTGGAAAGCAGCATTAAGAGCAGCAGTTTGGTGGTTTGAACCTGAAGCTTTGGTAAAGCTGGGAAGTGGACATCGGGAGAAAACCCTCAGATGGCAATGAAGGGAATTTTATGAAAGTTGCAGAGAAAGAATCAAAACAGATGCATTGTCATAAAAATGTCCTTGCATAAACATAACTTCAAAGTAGTGCAAAACATGAGTGACTGCACTTTAATTTATATATGTGTTGCTTATGGAATTGTGGATGAATGAAAACCAGAGGTACCAAACCTTAGTGCTCCAGACAGCAGAGATTAATCTCCTCAATTTAATATTTTCACCTGACACAGAGGAAACAGATTGTTGCTGGAATGGCCTTATGGGTCCTCTGCAGGACATCTATAACAGTTCTTGTTATTAATGTCCTCTGAAAGCCGTCTGAACTTCCCAGAGGATGGCAGAGTTTCGCTTTACACTTCTTCATCTCGACAATGATTTTTGGCTTTGTGATTGGCTGTTTACAGAAAAGAAATGTATTGTGCACCTCATAAGCCCATTTGCAAACACTGTCACTGTTTACAAATATATCTCAGCACAAAAACAATTACTGTGGTTTTGTCTTTCCCATTCAGTTATTGGGGAAATCAACAAAGGGAAGTTATGAATATGCATGCCTTCTCACTCCTTGACGTGATTGAATTGGATGACTGCCCTGTCATTTTTGCTCAAGTCATTTCCAATAATTCACTGCACTGTTACAATATGTATTGTAAAACGCTAAATGTGGATGCTAACGAGAAGCCATAAAGCTCTCAGGCACATTCACAGTTTTTGTGACTGAATATTATGGTAGTGAGGACACAATATTCATGTGATCATTAAAAAGCATTCTGAATTTGTTTCCATAATTATAGAGATTATCATTAACAGAGCTCGTACACTAGTATTATATATGGGACTGCATTTCGAACAGAGCAAGCATATGTTGGATTTTAAGTAAATATAACTCTGTGTGGAGGGATGGGTCAATGTATTGGATATGCAACTGATTAAAACACCATTATATACAATGAACAATGGGATAAACAAAGATTAAAGGAACTAATATATTTTTAGCAAGTCAAATTTTAAATAAAGGTTTTTATATTTAGAGCCCCAAAGTATTTTTTGCTTGGAAATATGCAGAATATGAATATGCATATTCCTCCAAAGCTGCTAATAGCAGCTACTTGTTACGTGACAGGGGGCAACAGGTCCAGTTCCTGAGCCGGCCATAGTCCTCCTGCTTCCCAGGGTCTGTGATTGGTGCCTTCCAGGTTCCTATCAAAGTCCACAGGTGCGGATCCAACATCAGCTGTGCAGATCGATGCAAAAGTACATGCAAAGTAAAACACAAGGCAAACTCAATTGCAGAGCAAATCAAAGCAAAAGGAAGAAGATAAAAAGCATGCAAACGATACAAACCTATGGAAGCTGAGAACGGCACACTTACAATTATTTTTTTAATGATATTATCTCGAGATCATGAGTTAATTATCCTGTTATCTTGAGATAACGAAGTTTGTTTTCTCGTGATAACGAGACAATTTATCTTGTTATCCCAAAAAAACAGAAGGCCGTTTTCTCAAGATAACGAGATAATTTATCAAGTCACTGAAGTACAGTCTCTGTGAAGGTAGAGCCAATAGTCTTCTCCTTAAATGACGAGGAGCGGTCTAAATGTTGACACACTGCATGTTGGACAACTAAATACAACTAAACTCACTGAAACAAAACATTGTTTATCAGTACACTATCAAAAGGGAGAGGCTCCGAACAGCTGTCTCTCTTTTTGACTGTGCGTTCGCTTTCTGTCATTTCCCTTCAGGATTGTCTGTCTGTGGACTATAACGGGAGGAAATCAAGGCTGAAAGGTCAATTTACAACCACGGAAAACAAGCAGGCTACAGTAATCATCATCAATCATATAATCATCAATCATTTTGATATTGACAGAGATGATCTGGGAGGGAGGTCCACAGGTAGGTGTGTGCTGTGACACGGTGAAACAATGAGGCTGAATGAGGGTGTGCAGGTACGGTGCTGTCTGTACCACCACTACTTACTGAAACAGAGCAGGACACGTCCTTTAGTTTGGTTTAAGCACAGTAAAAGTTTCTGGCACAACTTCACCTACTTCAAAGGCACTTCTGTGACAAAGATTTGATGTATTATCTCTTTATCGCGGGGAAACAAGCTTGTTATTACTTGAGATAGTGGATAATAAACTTGTAATCGCGAAATAACGGCATTAAAAAAGAGGCTGCAAACACTGAAGTTCTCAGCCTCTGTAGAAATAAACAAAATCAACCCAAAAAAACAAATATAATATAATATAAGTCCACGTCACGTCTAAAAAGCCTTTGCTTCTTTGTCCAAGTAGATTAGCATCTCCGCTTCACGTGGAGTTTAACATTGGTGAACTTTGACCAGTCACAGCCTCAACCAGTAAAGTAATTTCCATGTGCGGCTCACACTACTCAGATTTTGTCCTGGCAGGTGATGGTGATTGGTTATTTGTGATCGTAGCAGGCTGCAAACTAGATTTGATAGATTAGGTTAGACAGATTTGGAAACATAACAAAATAGAGCAGAAGGAGTATGAATGCCCAAGAAGATCTGGGAATACAGGTGAGCAAAAGAAAACAGCTGACATGAGTGATGGAGAATCAAATGGAGAAAATGTGAGTCGCAGTAGCTAAACAAAACAACACATTATTAAATTATTGTGAAATCTCTCTTAATATTAAAATAAACAATGAATGATGAAAATAAACAACTTAACTGTTTCAAGAACTTGTATTCTGGTGATTACTGACACTGTTGCTGCAGAAGGTAAAAATGAGCCTGACCAGCTCGGTGGAGTTATTGGAACATTGGCTGTTTGTTAGGCCTGCTTTGTGAGAGAGGTGACAGAAAATCTTGCAATAAAGCTTAAAAAAATGACTCATCAGTAACGTTCTTCCTTTCTCATTGTGTAAGTTGATACAATAGGCTGCTTCCTGAGGAGATGTCCTGGTATTTTACTGAAACCCAGTTAAAGTTATTTAACAGAAGCGAATCCAAAGCGGGTAGAGGTTCTGAGTGATGAGTGATTTGCTCCTTGTCATGGAGTAATTGCATTTTAAAAGTGTGCCCATTATTTTCTTTTCCATCCATTTTCGTCTTTGGGCTTTGTTTTCTTCATGTAATGTTATTGAAAGTGTTTCACTTCATCTCATTAAGAAGAAACAACTCCCGCATAAACAAAAAATAGACTTTACTAGTTTCATATTTTGTTTGTGTTGCTGTTAAAATAT